>CM061047.1:26483226-27118226 GCA_030762985.1 Adelphocoris suturalis | reverse complement strand
AGGATGTGTGGGCTAATCAGGCGGTCTCCAATCACACCAGCTCAAACGTTAACGGTGAATCTACGCTGGAAAGGAGCCTGCCAAACCTCATGAGGGTTTTCTTGTGACCAACACTGCAAGTTATGGATGTTGAAAATGCCCTCCCTCGTAAAGAGTGATTCGACAGTCCACAATATCTTTCTAAAAAAATTGTACTGTTCGATGTCCGAATTTAGCAGCCAACGACAGAAATGGACTCGTCTTTCGTGATCATTATCTTCTAAGCCTTGGACTTTCGTTAGGTGATAGGGGTGAAAATTATTGCGGTGAAGGATTTTGAGGACTGATTTTTGAGAAATTCCAAGCTCAGTGGCAAGGTTTCTAGTAGAAACCTCCTCACTCACCCTATCGAGCACATATTCTTCCACTCCAACATCAGTAGGATGCTGTCCAACTTCAGCTCGCTGTGCTGCAAAAGAAACCCTATCCAATAACCGTTGATGAGTTGCCGTGAATACTCGAGAATCTGGAACCCGTCGATCAGGATATCTAGCACGATACTCGAGCTGTGCAGCAAGCACATTTCCATCGCACAACCCGTACATGAAATGAATGTCGGCGAACTCACGATTAGTGAATCGTGCCATTTCAAACATTAAACTGCATTGGGAATAACTTTCCATTAATGTTGTTTAAAAAGGTGGATACACGAATTCATTTACACTGTAATGAGTTAATTTTGAACCTTAGACCTATTTACTGTTCAGGGTCACTCCTCCCTCCGATGACAAAACAACTTGAAACTGCCTAACGGTTTCTTGCATTTAAACTTAAATTTTTCAACGAAGAAACAATATAATCTCAAATTTGACCATACCATTGGGAAGCGTATTAAATGAAGATGATGTGACAGTGGGAAAAATGCGCAAGCGTGCTACAGCATGCATCAGAAATAACGGTGGACAGTTTGAAAACGGGCTTTTTTAAAATTAATACGCTTCTAGATGAACACTTAGGTTTTTTAACATGTAGGGAAACCTAATTTCAATTTTTAATCAGACATTGTTGTCACAATCCTTTCAATTAAAAACATTTTTTTAAATTTTACATTTTTTTCTACGCTCTGATCAAATCCCCCATTTTTAAGCGCCTGAAGTTTTCTTGCATTTAAACTTAAATTTTTCAACGAAGAAACAAGATAATCTCAAATTTTACCATACCGTTGGAAAGCGTATTAAATGAAGAAGTTTTCATGAGATTTGCCAGTCTCCAGGATTTTTTTTTTTTTTTTTAAAGAAAAGTAACGTTTCGAAGATTTTCAGAAATTTCATTTCATGGCCCATATTCTCGTGACGTCACGCCTGGAGTAGGTTCGCGTTTCAGCCAAAGTCGGCCATTAGACCGCCCTACGTCAATGAATCGCTACTCAACCAACCGATATTTCTCACAAGAAGTTTGCCGTCTCACGTCAACATAATTCGAGGTTATAAGGCCATTTTTCAACAGTTTTGTTTTGAAAAAGTATAATATTGTAGCAATACAAAGTTTCAATTCGACTAAATTTTATAATAATCATGCCTGCCAGCGCAATAATTGTTTGTAGATTGCTGTCAGCAATACCAATCTAACGTGAACGAGTTTTTATTTGTACAAGGAGCCTACTAACTATAGTAGTTAATCAGTGTCAGAAAACTAAAGAACTTCATTCGTTTAGGCTTTGAGAATAATTAACCTGAAAAATAGTAAAGAAAAGATTATTGAAAATTCCTCAGGTGTCTGTACTGTTGTGTAGGTACCTAGCCATTGCTCAGGTAGCTTCATCAGCGTTTTATTATAAGTTCGTAGTACTATGCTTAACTGAGGAAGCTTTACTTGTAATATTTAATGAATAAAAGGAGAGATTTGATAGTTTGTCAAAATAAACAAGGTAGGTTGTTGCTACACCAAGAAACGAAACTACTTAGGTAGGTACGTACGTCCTACCAGATTTGCTGTTGGTTTAAAGTGCCTAAACAAAGTAGGTGGGTCGTTGCTTTGCCGACGAATACAACCGCCGATTAGCAAGTTTGTCAAATATCGAATCAGGGAATATGCAACATGAATTAAAAACCAGCTGCAAGGAAAAAACCTTGGAATGCATTCCCCTGAAGGTAAGATTTCATAAAGACGGCATTGGCAGTGCAGTTATTGCCAGAGTTTTGCAGTTACGCAAATTTTATGGACAAAAACGGTAATTAGGTACCTACTTTGGTTTTGATCAATGAAGTACCTACATGAACAAGTAATAATATACGGAAAGTATGTAGGTATACCTTACCTCTAGGTACTTACCTTTCCACATGTGATACAACTTACTATTCCCGCCTAACAGAGCTCTCATAACACATCCTTTCACAAGACCACTTTCACAGTACTCTAAAGATTTTTAGTTTCAATTGATTGAAAGAACAGTTCTAAAACTAGATAGATAATCCACAACTTCTTTGCGGCTGAAGTCTGGATCATCTAGAACACTTGCATGTCAACTCCCCAACATCTCTACCCCACAGATTAAATCAGATTAAAACTTAGCGTTTGAGGTCAACACCTGATAATAACTTGATGTAATTTGCATACAATTTATCACCTTGCATATTACAAATAATGAAAATATTGACTCTGAACTAGGTGAGACTATGTTATGCTGTTGTCCAGCTGTGGCTACAAATGGCGCATTGTCGCATATGTTTACTCGTCACCATGACAACAAGGTGAAATAACTTCGATTTCGCCTTGCCTCGATGCAAGGATGCGCTAGTGTCCAAGTCTCGAGAATATCACCCATAGAATTTGTCTACGTTTGAGCAGTTGTTATGGTCTTTAGACGGTACTTTTCAAGAATCAAAGTGCACTATTCTTATAGGAAATTTAACGCTGATTCCGAAAATGTGGTCAAAAGTTAAAATTGAATGAAGTGGAGAAATTCGCTAGGTTGGCCGTGCACTGGCAACTTTAATCGCTGGCAACTATTTAGTCGCCGGGGAGTTCCCACCACCGCGCACTGGTTACTAAATAGTTGCCTTTCAGGCCAGTCTCTACAATGAATTTCGACGAAGCTGCATGTGTTTGTGCGCTCATTTTGAGACGCAGAAGAAGCTGATGAAGGGAACGTTTTGAGTCCATCCAATCATCAGTTCTAGACTCCTCGATGGGCAGTTTCATAAAATCTTCGGCCAATTGAGAGAACATCCGAAGTTACTTCTGAATTACTTCAGAATGAGAAGAGAAAGTTTGATGAATTATTGGTAGCTCTCGGACCACGTATAACGTACGTCCTTCCGACAGGCTGTACCAACCTAATACAGATTGGCCGTGACTCTAAGGTAGATTATAAAATAAATACAACTAGCATTTAAATTGAAAATTAAATTTGAAAATGAATTTTCACGGTTTGGTATACTCTATTCTGACTTGTATTCCTGTTTGGAGTGGGGCTTATAAATCAACTTTTGGTGCAGTAGAGGTTGCTATAAAGTCGTTATTGCGACTTATTTTCAAAACTGGATACCAAACTCCAGTTCACTCCAGTTTTCAACAAACTCTTCGCACACATCCAACCACAATTTTTTTTTTTTTTTTCAAATTCTTATCTGCATACTCTATTAAACGCGTATTATATAATGCTGGCCGCTTTTCGACCCTCGACATAAACTTTTCCACATCCATTGTCACAGTTGGAACTATGGAAAATAAAATAGACGACGCGAAGTCCTGTGGGCGACTAAACAGTTGCCAGTGCGCGGGGGCAGGTAGAAATCAATGTGACTCATTCCTCCCGGCGATTGTTTACTCACCCGTTGAATAGGTCTCGACACAATTTTTTAGTTGCCGTGATTAAAAAGTTGCTCGTGCGCGGGGCTGCATTCAAGGCTGTGTGATTCATTTCAACTTCCTCAAGGCGACTAAATAGTTGCCTAGAAAAAGTTGCCAGTGCGCGGGGGCCCTAAAAGAAAAAACACGGTTTTCCCCCAGTTGGGATGCTGAAATTCGAGCAGCCGGACGCTTTTTGCCTCCTGGGATGCACAAAATCGGTTGTGGGGCATTGGTTCAAATGCGGCGCATTATACTAGGCTGCTAGCATCCGAGGATGCTAGCATCCTTCTCTTTTCAGATATGCGTGCGCACGCAGTTTGATCACGTGAGGGCCTGAGTCAATTGTCTGTCAGCTGTCAACTGTATATCTCCCTGCTGCGCGTGTCGTCTCAAGTTGGGTGATTAGTTTCTAGTACAGTATTAACTTTAGTGTGTTTTGTGATGGAAAGTGAAATGTTTGATGACATGAGCGAAAGTGTTTTGGATGACATGCGAAATACTCCTTCGGAAGACTTGTTTCTGGAAGAACCAGGACCTGAGGTCAATACGGAAAAAAAAAGTAGGCCTAAAACCAAAACAAAGGAACTAAAAAAAGAACAACAAAAGAAGAAAGAAGAAGAGTTGAAACGTATTGAAAAATATGTTGATAACAAATTGGACAAAGAAAATTTAATATGTGAAGTGGAAAAACATCCTTGTATTTGGAAAGAAGGAAGTGACATTCTAAAGTAATTAAAAAATCTTGTTTCACTATTGCACAGTTCATCAAACAATGTAAAATACAGGCTTTTAATAGAACGGACAGCTAAAAAGGGGTCCACACTAAACTTTCTTTTTGCACGATGCCTTCTTTTCTTAATTAGTAACATCAGCAACAACATCTCTTCATTCGTTGGGGCCATATTGACGACTGACCAAAAATTAAAATAAAATAGCAGTCCGGGAGGCTAGCATCCCAACACAAATTCGACTCGAAGTGGGATGCTAGCATCCCGGACGCAAGCATCCTAGTATAAAATGGTAGCCTTAGCAGTCAGGCTCAAAGTAATAACATCCGGGGGGTCCAGGGGGTCTTCGCCCCCCTGGCGGGGTCAAGGGGCCCCCTTGCGAGGCCCGGAGGGCCGAGTTTTTTTTTGCACCTGCGAGGGAATCATTTTAGAATACCTAAAACGGATTTCAATGAAGACATTTTAAAAAAATTTTGATTTCAAAATTTTCCGAGCCATAACAATAGCTTCATTTTTTACGAAAATTCGATAAAAATGTACATGGCTGTTGCCTCTTGCTCCTGCATGACAAATGAAGTTGAAATGCTTGATTCTCCCAATCACCCTCCCATATCCAATTCGTACGCATACGATGTTCAGAACATTGCGATGTCTATTACGCCAAAATATTAGAATGGGGGAGTATGGTTGGGAAGAACGCAACGTCAGTTTGTTATAAGAGTGTATACGCCTTATGAGAATAATCGCCCAAAAGACTAACAAAGGGTTGTTCCGTTCCTTCGTACCAAACAACATTTGGCATAACATCACAGCATTCCGAACATCAAACCGATGTTTTGGTTTGGTTAACAACATATCGTACAGATCTTCAGGTCTTTAGTCATGCAGTAACAAATATGTTCGGAGGTACGGCTCGGTGCGTCCAGGATCCTATGCTATCTCGTGTCACTCTGTTCCGAACTTTTCTTCGATAAGAAGATCAAAAACTACCATCATTCCTTCTAAAGTTGCCGCCCCTGATTTGGTCGGTTTGAAGGAATGGAGGGATGCATGTTATGGATGCATACTGTTTACAGGGCTTTAGGTATAAATATGTCAATATTATTTTAAGTCGCTGAAGTATTATACGTAAACAACTATAAATGAAAACTACGTGCATATAATGAACTGATGCTGTCATCAAGAATTTTGAGTTCCAAGTAAGAGAGAAATAAAATAGTGAACTTATTTTATAGAGGATTCTTTCTTTTTGAATCACCTGACGATTAGGTAAGTACCTTTCGTTTTTAGCCATTGTGCATACTCTATCTAGATTTAGTTGAATCAAAGAAATCAACCATCGCAGAAGCGTTGGTGAACATTTTTGCCAGGAATCCCATATCACTGATGCTCTCAAACCTTTTCATCACCTCTAATATTTTCGTGTTTATTGTAAGTATGTACCTATTGCATGTATTTATGTACTATAATCAAGTTTTATTCTCAATAATTCATTGCAATTATAAGTAGATAGGTATTTTATAAAAACGTAAAAAGTAATCATTGAATTTTATGATTTAGGAAGTGTAAATAAAAGGATGATATATATATATATATATATATATATATGTGTGTGTGTGTGTGTGTGTTGT
This sequence comes from Adelphocoris suturalis, assembly GCA_030762985.1. Classification (NCBI taxonomy): domain Eukaryota; kingdom Metazoa; phylum Arthropoda; class Insecta; order Hemiptera; family Miridae; genus Adelphocoris; species Adelphocoris suturalis. Next base: position 27,112,036 of record CM061047.1, on the reverse strand, counting down.
CAGTGGCAGCGTGGACAAGAAGCAGACCTGGTGGGTTAAAATGAATAAATATGATAGAAATGATCTGAGGCAAGCGATATCTGAGCTAAAAGGAGTGGCGAAAAAGTGCAATGGAGTTACTCGACTTGGACATCTCGGTGGGAGTGCTCCTTGGTACCACCACCCGCCTCCTAAGGGGCTCTTACCACCACAGATGGTCATTTCATGGGGTACTTCCTTTCATCCCTTTCTTCCTCCTCCTCCTGCAACTTCCTTCATCCCGAGAGCCGGATTCTGGTAAACCTGGGCGTTCTCCACACTTTTTTTATTTGTATTTGTTTATTTTTTCAATTTATTGGTGTGCCCCCTCCGCCTTTGAGGGGTTAAAAAAATAAAATAAAATAAATAAATGAAAAGTAATTGGCTTCCCCAATGCCCATGTGTGAGAATATTGCTATTTAGGGTGCTCCAAGGAAAACTATACATATAAGGCCTTACCTTACAAATAAAGACTAATCGCAATATCCCAACATCTATACAAATTTAAGAGAAAATGCATTTAAAGAAGAATGAAATGTTATACCTTTTGAAAATTGTATTGACATCGTACAATTTCGTTCTTTTTGTTGGTGTGGGTTGTTGTTATCATTGATTCAGTGGCCGACAATGTATCTGAATTTAATCGATCATCAATAGCAGAAATATCTAGCGGCTTGATCCTAAGAAAAACGTTGTACGATGTTTTGTCTTGCATCTGAAAACAAAACAATTATGGTTTAAAAATGAGGATATGGTGGTGAATCCAGGACTGATTCTCTTTTTCATTTTATATTATTAAAAACAGGACTTGAAATGTACTATCCAATCGCTCCTCATATATTTGTTCCATACCTAGCAAAATCGTTATATAAATAGAAATATATTCCTCATAGAGTGAATTGCATGGCTTCAGAGACGAGTTTCCCCATTTGGGAAGACGGTAAAAAATAGGGTAACCGAATTGATAAAATAAAGAAAAAACCATCACAGATTCGGGCTTTTTGTCAGACTGCTACCACGTAACGTCATAAGCTATCTTCCGAAGGGAGGATTCGAATTTGACTTACTCAGATAATTTCAAATCCTGTCCAGAGCGGGAGTATATTACTTCAATATTCCTTGATTAAAAAAAAAAAAAAAAAAAAAAAACTATGTGGCTCTTTTTCATAAATACTTAGTTGGAGGGAGGTGCAGCCTGTTTCCTATCTGCCGCTTGTGCATTCTCATGTTCGAGTTGCCAACTGCAAGGATTTTCGTATATATGCAGACAAAATGTTTATTGTACAAACCAAGATCGGCATGACAAGATGTAAATGAAAAAACAAAATAAAGAACTTCGCTACAAACAAGAAATAATAATTTGAAATAGAAGGCTTCCTATTTCCAAGACCTAAAAATTGGCTAGCTACTAATAAGAGAAAATAACAATAACAATTCAGCGAAGGAAAAATAAAACTACCTCTTCCAAAGACCAGTAGCTTTTATGCACGTTCAGTGCAACGATTTTGTTACCTTATATATATCATGTTAACAAATAATAATAATACATCCATATAACCCTCTTACTCACAGACGCCCGCTTAGTTCAGCTCGTGGTGTTGTGTGGGGGGTGTGATCTGTCCATCTAGTTCACGTGCCAGCCAGCGTAAATTTGGTTTATTATTTTCAATTAGGAACCTTTGTACTTTGTAATCGACAAAGAACATTTTTAATCCCCCCCCCCCCCAAATTTGTTGGTCCCTTTTTTCAAAATGCGTAGAATCCAAAAATCGGTTGAAAACTCAGTACTGCGCCCCTCGCAAGGGGCTTCATCCTTTGACCCCACTGGGGATACCCCAGACCCCCCTTATGCCTTCTCTTGAGCCTCGGCTGAACATAAGAGGAACATGGAACATGCTCCATTTCAAATTTCAGCTTCATAGGTTGAGTAGCAAAGAAATGAGCTCCTGAGATCACCTCACCTCAGCTGAATTAATAGCCCCACTTTATATATCAGCCTTAGACTACTTTCTATTTTGCATTCAATCATTACGACTCTTACTTCGTTCTTTAACTAATTCTAAATTTCCATGTTACAATATGTGAGGAAGCTAGGTATGTAGGTAGTTACCTACCTAGTACCTATCGTTATTTGGACCCAATATGTCTATATAAAAAGAAACTTTTTATACCAAGTTTCAGCAGACAAAATAGTGGATTCAAAGGTAGTACGAAGGGGGGGGGGGGGGGGGGATTAACTTTGGGATTATCTGTTATCTGATGTTCCAGTCGAGTCCACTGGAACGGTTAGAGACGTTATCGATAATAAGCATGCCTTCAGAAACATACAGCCATCAAAATGATGAAATTTTGCTAAAATGGTGAAATCTGAAATTTTTATGCACTTTATACATACTTAGGTAATGCTAACAATTATTGTTGAAAATCCAGTCCTTCTAGGTCTCGACAAAAACTGAAAAATGGTGAAAATGTTAGAGGTTTTATTGATTTTTGGATATTGGCCCGGTCGTCCCCCGAGGTCTTAGACTTGGATTTAACATTCCCTTTCCATCTTAAGTAACATACCAAAAAAGAACCTAGGGTCAGGCGGGGCAAGTGCGTCTTTTCGTTTCATTTCGCTATCAGGCCACTCTATTTTTATAAGTTTCTTAGCAAATGATAGAACAGGTGTTTATGATCACTTGATAAAAAATTTAACCTCTTCAGTGAACAAATAAATAAGCATAATTGGAACTTGGAACCATTTTCCGCGAAGCCTTCGTCCGATATCAGAGTGTGAATCCGAGTGAGGTACAGTTTTCTTGTCTAAAACCCTTCCTTTCCTCTTTATTCCGCTGTTTATCTTTCAACCTTCTATATCTGTATGAACTGCGCACTTGATAACTTCAAGGCTCCGAAAATTGCTGCAGTAAATTAATAAAACGGTGCGGCAAGTGCGTTTTCAAAGAGAAGGAGTACTAGGTACTTATTTTAAAATTAAAACTATTTGTAAAGTGTAAATCAAGCATTTTAATTGGGCGACGGCTCCAGTGCTCCCGTCGAGTCCGAGGGGCGAAAGTTGGACTCCCGAGTGATCCCCTTCACTTCGCAATCTCGAAAATAGATTGTCCCGAGTGATCCCGTAGACAATAAGAGAAAGTGCACTAGAATCGACATGAATCCTTGGGGCATTTACCTTCAGTTTGTCGATTACCTCTCTTCGTGCGCCATGTCGGACATGAAATTTGTTAGTGGCGGAAGCCGTCAAGAGGCTGTTGCATTTATTGACGGATTCAAATATAATTATCATCAATTATTACCTGGGGGTGTAAGAAGTTGGAATTGTAGTGCAAGGGGTGGGCGAATCCGATGTAAATCATATGCTAAAACAGATGGATGTGAGGTGATTCACAAAACCCCACATAACCATGAACCCAAGACCACAATAGAAACTAACGTATTACGGGCGGCCGTCAAAAGAAACGTCGTCGCAAATGAATTTTCTTCCCGCCCATCGAAAGTTTTCCTCTAACCGGGAAATTAGAGGAAAAATATATCGCTATTTACATGTTATTCCTAATAAACTTTTTCAACTGCACAAAACCAATTTTTAGATTGTTGCAATCTTGGGGTTTTTATTAATTTATTAGCTTGTTTTAATGAAATTGAAGTAAATTTTCTGTTGAATTTTTTATGTAAGTTTTTAAATGTCCTACTTCATGTCCGATCACCTCTTCTTGAGTAGTACTCTGTGTTCGAAAATATTGTGTACTGAACCTAATGCACGTAATAGTTGATTACATTTACAAAACGCATTGTACTGGCTACTTTTCAAACACGGGATCACTCAGGCGTGTCGGAGCACTCGCGCTTTTTTTCTAGGGGAGCACTCAGGTTAGGCGGAGCACTGGCGTGATTTTTCTACGGGAGCACTCAGGTGTTTTTTCAGCCCCTCGGGAGCACTCGGGCGGTCTCCCTTTTAATTTCTCCCTTGGTGGGAAAAACATAAGATCATGGATATGTCTAGTACCTATTGCTTACCAGTTGGTACCTACTACTCAATTGTATACCAACCATGTAGTGCCTTCTTTTCACAAGATTATTCCATTATGGTTACAAAACAATATTAGTTTTCAACTTAGAGGTCATGAAATGTCGTGGTAAAATGAGAGCATTCCAAAAAGTGGCAAACGATTTTCCTACTATGAAATCTATGGGAGTTACCTTTCCCTAGTAACGCCTTGGTTGTACGCCTCGGGAAAAAAAAGTGTCGCGAAAAATTCCTTGACCCTCAGCCAAAAGACATATCCATGTCAAAAAGGGACAAGTGCATTTCATTAAAAACCACACGAAATTACCAAGAAAAATAAGAAAATCAAGGTCTTACAGCCTAGTTTCCATCCAGAACCTCTTCCTCAACCCCCACGCACAACCGCACGCTTCTCCCAAACCTCAGCCCTATCTTATTCAGCAAAACTCTGGAGTCTTCAAATTCTCTGTCACGCGAACCTCATTCCCCAACCGACAGCGAATCAGGCGACAGCAGTGGATGAGTTTATTGACCATTTTATCAACCCAAGAATTCATGTTGAGTTGTTAAAAATTATATATTTTGCAGCGTTTTATTTTTCATGAACAACTCATTTTAAATTATTCCTAAAATCTACCTAGGTACATTGGTTAATTTTATTTTGACATGGATATGTCTTTGCTCTGGGGGGTCAACCGAAAATTTCCGAGACGCAAATTTTGTGTCACAATTTCAGTGTTTTAACATGTACCATGTTTTAGCCCTGGGGTCCTAGCAATTTTTGCGAGTCAATTTTTTTCCGCGCACGAAACATATAGTGTTACAGTGATTTCTGCCTACAACCGAGTCGTTGCTAGGGAAATGCTACTTCGTCGTTTTTCATCCCACAAAATTCGTTGACCATTCGTTCGAAAGCTCTCGATTTATCCAACAATATTATGTTAACTACTGCGAAGTGCGTGTCCAACAAACTGAGTTATGAGCATGGTTATATAAATAATTGTTTACACACAGGTGATCATTCTCAATAATTGATATTGTGAACATGACTGCAACCGCTTGTTAATTTCTGATGATTTCATTGAGCTGGTGTTTCGATGATTTGATTCATAGCAGGTGATCCGAATTTTATAGTTCATAGAATTTCGAATCAATATCGAGGAGAAAACATGATACATGGTTGAAATTTTTGGTTCTAGAACAGAAATGTATAAGCTCTTTGCTACGATCCAAGGCGCTGGATTCCAAGAACGCGGAATGAACTTCGGCCGAACTTACCAGAATGCCACCAGCCCTCCGGGGAATCCCCGAAATTTCACGTACAACCCGGCCGTTGCTAGGGGAATGGAACTTCCGCAGTTTTCATCGCACAAAAATCGTTCGCCACTCGTTGGAAAGCGCCTGATTTATGTGATAAATGTTCACATCTCAAGCTACCAATTTCCCCCTCCTTACGTACCTGGCTACATTCCAAAACTAAGTTGATTGGACTGTAAACAATTTTAATAAGCCGGTTACAATATTCATAACGTAAAGCAAAAGCATCATTTACTCCACTCCCCCCCCCCCTCCCCTGAACCCATATACCTGACTTGATGTTGCGTACGCCTTTTCATAAAAGGCAGGTGCTTTTTGGAAATGAGCTCCTCAAAGTGCTTATAGGTATGTACTTAGGATAGGTACGTTAAATGATCTAGATCAGACATTTTAAATAATCGACAACTAGTACATATCCAATATTTCATCTTCACATCATAATACATTATGGAAGGAGACTCCTTTCTTCCATTGAAACCTAAAAATTCATAGGTATATATATATATTTATACCCCTCCTTCCAACCCCACAAGATCAAAATCTGGCGTGAATGTTTAAATGACCAACTAAATGTACCTAACAAATGATTACACATCTTACTTACTTTTAGAGTTTAAAGTGAGTAGTATGGAGACAGAATACCAGGTTGAGGCGCAGTAACGAAAGGACGAAATATTTCAGAATTATTCTTGAACGGGTAAAAGTCTCGATATACACGTGCACAATATATTCGTGATCAGACAATCCCATATTATTATATAATAATTGTGATAAAGTTCACCGTTTTTAGCCACGGAGAACAAAGGGAAATTTCGCAGAACCCCTACAACATCCACAACAAGAGGACATGACCATTATGATGATTTGAATTTGAAACTCTTATCACTTCTTAGTATAGAAATAAGTAAAAAAATATGCAAAACCGCGGGCAACATGGAAAAGGTTTCTTTACGGTTGAAGACATGGAGCTCAATCCTGAGGCTGAGCACACTGGAGCACAGAATACACAAGACCTGACCATAACAATCTGCGGTTTTGTTCCTGCGCACTCTGGTGACCAGACGGTTGAGTTGTGACACAAATGGAGTAGGTAACATCCTATTATTTTACTTATTTATTCATGGACAAAGAACCTGGGTCCCACCGAGTGTACATTATAGCACAAGAGAGGCAATGTGAGTCGATTAGGAAAGGAATTAGCCTCGGAGGTTCCGAAGCTGATCAGAATAACACGAGAACTGAGAATATTACAACAATATATAATAACCAGGTGACTCAGAAAGGGAACCACCAAGAAGTTTCAACGACCCTCTGTTTGAGCGCAAATTGAAAAGAACCAGAACTTTTTGATAAAACTCTACATACGCATATCAAAAAGCGTTAAACTCAAGGAATTTCAAAACAAAATTTCCATGAAGGAAATTTTGGATTCATTGCAATAGCGCTTAATTTTCTTAGAAAATTGGCTACAACATTTCGACCTTGGTAGACTCGGAAGTAATCAATCTTCTGTTGTTGGAATAGAAATAATTATTTAATTAGGAGCAATTCCCAAGTATTTACTAATCAATAATTTAATATGATTGAAGTAAGTGATTACCTACCACTGACGATCCGCTGACCATGAAATTATGGCAAAATAGTGCTCAAATCTCTCTTGTTCACCTTAGGGCGTCGAAATTGGATAGGGAGCCTCTCTGGGACAACAAGAGACGAATGATTTTACAGGCTCCATCCTGATCAGCTGAGTGTGTTAAAAGTTATGTCGTCTGTCTGATTACAACAAAATTCGATAGGGAACCTATCTAGGACATCAAGGGACGAATCATTTGACGGGCTCCACTCAGAACTCCAGCTGACCGATTTGCAACATGCGGCTCGTAAATAGAAAAGTATTTTGTAAACAAATTTCCATTATGTTCACCTAGCGACAAATAATCACCGAAATTTGTTCAGTGAAACTTGACTTCCTCGTATGAAGCTTGACTTTTCACCTATCTCTTCGAAAAGTTGGTTCTGCTTACGCAAACTGCGTGTTTTTCACTTACAGTTTGTAACAGAGTTACCTCCTGAGAGGTCCTTCAAGCTCCCGTCAGAGCACCAGAGATAGCGCCGTCGGTGTTCCGTTGATGAAACAATGGGCGCCGCGGTCTGTTCTCGATCTTATTGACAGCTGAGTTTGGCGTTGGATGGAATCCCAGGCGACTGGGAAACTAACCTACCCCGAACATGGCTCATTAAAAGCTATTAGTAGGGGTGGTATCTCTCTGACGGGATACTGTTTACCTCCTCTACCTGATTTATGAGGATTTAGGCCCCCATTGCACCTCTGGGGGGGGGGGGGGGGGGGTGCACCTAAATTCCTTATAAGTTTTAACAAGCACCAACATTTGCATTTACTTTAATATTCTTCAACAGTCATAACGATTTCAAAAATTCCTTCATAGGTTAGTTGTTTTGTTAACTCATATTCAGTGAGTTAGGTAGGTACTTTCATTCTTGTTGCCAACAAGCTAGTTTTAGCTTTTCAAGATTAATTTCAACTATGCACATAATTTAGCCTTTACCTTGACAGTTTGGAAAAGTCATATAGATTTTCAATGGATAAGACTGCAACTATGTGATAGTACCTAGTTTAGAAAAATAATGTTCAACAAAAACCTACGTTTTTGTTCTACATATCCATCATAAAAATTTAAATTGTAATTAATATCATCATTTTTTGTAATAACCTGTACTGTTACAATGTAATTCCTAGTTTAAAAAAATGTACCTGTATTTTTCTCCAAAAACTATGTGGTTTGATCTCTGAAAAATAAAAGAATTTTCCTTATTAGCTGCATTTCCTTGATGAATCATATGAATGACCTACGGCACAACCACCGACCAAAAGCACATCGGCTCATTATTTACCCGAGGTACCTACATCGATGATTGTTTTAGTTTTGTTTTAGAAAAAATTCCATCATACTAATGGTAAAGTGATTATAGTGAAATATGGTAGCCAGACATGTTACCAGGCTACCACCCTACTACTTGAAAATAAAATGTTATTATTATAAAAGTTTTTAGAACAAGAAACTTAAGGAAAAAAAAAACAACCTTACTCTACTCTAAAGTAACCACAAATAACTACTTATTTTAGATATCGCATGGATAGAAGGGTTCTTCTCAGTATTCTAATGGGGTTTATCACAAGTACTACGTATGAATAAACTTGCAGAAAAATAAACTCTGAATACAGATTCACTTTAGATTTTATTGATGTAAATATATGTATACCAGTGGGAGAGCATAAATCGCTTGAAGCGTGTAAGCACGGAAAGAGAACAAGGCTGTGTGCCCCTCTTGGGGCAGCCGTCGGAAGTTAATAGGTACCTGATGCCTTCTAGGTGTGGAAAGTTCATGTTTGATATCTCTTCTTCTTGCGGAAATCATAGAGATCGAAGATCCGTGGGCGACATTTAATACAGAAATTACAATAGTGATTAATTTAACAATTGTTCCATTTGCAGGGAAATATTAACACCAAAGGGCTTGTGATTTAAATGCAAGGTTGGGAAGCTCTAGCGGAGAGTTTGGAAACTACCAGGTAGGGATGGAAAGGATAACGGTAATTGTAATTTGAGCTGAGGATCAAACAACATACATTTTTATTACAACGTATTTATGCATAAATATAACTTGGCGATTCAGTTGGGATTTTCTTTAATTTGAAAGGGGATTGAATATGGGAACTTTTCCCCACTTCTAGGGGTCACTAACCACAAAGAGGTTATTCGTGGAACCAAGAGGATTGAACTGGTGGCTCCCCACACTCTCAAAGGTTTGTCGCTTGGCAGAATTCCCCAAGAGGAGCTCGAAAAACTTCCCTACACTCACCGATCTTCAACAATGTGTCAGGTGTGCGCACTGTCATTGAGTTCGATGCCAGTTCAGATAGTCTGTTGGTCCACTAGTTGGCTGGGAGTGGCGACCACCGCATGACTTCTAGTCCTAATTCCAGCATTGTCTGCGGTGTGCACGGTAATATTTCTGATACCTACCTTTCAGACAAAACTATCAGTGTTGTGAAGCTGAAAATCTCCGGAGCACGTTAGGCCAAACGTGAACAACTTGCTGGTGGAACTATTTAATGACTGTTGTTTATCTAAAACAAGATTAACTCGAGCTGACTTTCCAAACGTCATAAATGTCCAAGATACGGACATACATGAGCAAGGCTCTTTTGATGTTTACCCACCGCATTCGTGAACACAGTAACGAATCATAACCAACAGTGAACCAAAATGTTTTTTGGCAACTGAAAACATACATGGAATACAAAACTGCTTACCTCGTCCAGGACAGCTATATTCAGTATAATTTTCATCACAAAAGTGCCTTATGAATACGCTGCCTCTCTCCTTAGCACGAGCAATTAATGACGGAAGCACGTCCAAATACAGAATGTTATTTCGCACTTTTCTTCATAAGAACAAGAACCGAATGATTTCCTAGGCAATTCACATAATTGCAATGGCCGTCCATTGCTCAAAAACTCGAAATGAAACACTGACAAGCAATAACCAAGAAACCAACAAGAACCAACTACAAAAATAGAAAAACAAGATGACAACCGAAACAGTCGAACCAGAGAAAATTAAGTGATCTGGAATAACCACAGAGACTACCAATTCGTGAAGAGTGGACATATAAAACAACGCAAGCTGATTGGACCACAAAAACGATCGCCTACCCATCCATGTAATTCAGTTTCCAAGACTTCGTCAGGTTCCAAACACCTAATCGATGATCATATTATTCCATACTAATGATCACTGCTTTCGATTCAGTTTGGTAGAGGGAAGCAGGCATATTGTCAACGAGAAACAAGCTTTGGCGCCTTTTTTTGAATATTCATCGGGAAATCTCCTTGATGTTCTAGAAGTTGGTGATGCTCAGAAAGGGTTTTCTTGCCGCTAGAATCGATGGGTAAGCGGCACTTGCCTAGCCTACCCTGCTCAAGAGAATTATTTTCTCGTTGATTACAAATGGAGTGAATGTTCTTAATTCATCTGGTAAGGCAAGGGCTTCAAAGTACCTTCTTAGTTCACAAATAACTTGGCACATTTACGAGTCTGAATATACACTCACCCATCCTAGGTTTTCAGGGAATCAGATCAACTCAAACAGACCAAACCATATTAACAGTATTCAGCATTTCCTAGCAACTGTTTCACGAACAATCTGCGAGTTATTCTGTCGTCATAATTTACAATAGACAAGCTCACCACCAAGAAAAATATTGTATTCCCAGACTTACTGTGTTTACGGGACTGAAAATAACAACGCAATGTAGAATAAAGCATTAATTAATTTATTTATTAGTTAAGTATACATGCTAAAGGCACTTGTGGTTTACTATAATAATCGATAAATTATTATCTACATCATATGAATAAAAAAATATACATTTTCGGTATAGGTAGGTAGTATAAGTAGAGTGCAATATTGCAAATATCAGTTCTATAAAGTAAATTAAAAGATAAATTAAGTAAACAGTAGAATAAGTTTCATAACGCGTAATTTATCAACTATAGGTAAAGGAACTTGAAGAACATCATAAGCCATATCACAAATTTTGGTCATTTACATATCGAAAAGCCATCAGTCTTCAACAACTTTCTCGTTTTAAACAAAAATAAAATTGTGAAAAATAATGAAGTATGGTACATAAAAACTTAATTGGTAGCGAGCTGAAAAGAGAGAACTAAAAAAGCCGTGATGTGGAGATTCTTTCTAAAATTTTATAACGGATTTTGCCAATATAAAATGTATCACAAAACAGCTTAAAAGAGAAAGAACAAATCAATTCTAAGAAAAACGGGAAAGCAATCAAACGTCTTTAAGTCAATTTTCTAAGTAAATTAAGATCAAGTCTGAACTAAGTTCGGGATATTTAGTAGAGAAACTTTTATACATGTACAGTGTTAAGATCTCCAGCATAAGGAAAGTCAGCAAACATGTCTCCCTGTTCGTAAATGCTTACAGATAAATCAGTCATACTTTCTAGCGACGACGTGTCAACGGGTTCTTTTGTGAAAACAGGATCAATGTACTTCAAATCCAGTGGACCTGTCTGTAAACAGATAATTACATCACAATTATTAATTATCATAGGATAAATATATAAAGTAGCCCTACACCCGTGTATACTAGACGATTTATTATCAAAAACTCGTTTCGTTATCAAAAACAAACATCATGAGGAGATAACCGTTCATTTATTTATAAGAGAACGGGCAATGTCCATAACAACACACTACACATCATGTATCATGAAAATTAATGCAGCAAAAAACTTACTTACACAATAAACAATACAATACAACAAATACAAAATTCAATAATTTAATTTAAAAGACCAGTCAATAGCAATGACAAATATACATGAATAATTTAATGAAGATGGAAGAAGGAAACACCGCAGAGAAACAGAATATCTGTCCCTCGACATCAGCACACCAAGGAAGGCGCCACACTCAAGCGATGCTTGCCGAATACTAACGACCTCCCATTGCTGACCATTTTTATAGGACCAATAACGCAGGAAACTCTTCTGGACACGCTCAAGGGACTCCTTCCCATTTACATGGATTGGTGACCGAACCGCTGTGCAAAACTCCAAGCACGGATGAACCAGGGAAGTGAACAACAGTCTGACCACCAAAGGGTCAGTAAATTCCTTGATAGGATTCCTTCCGTTTGATGGGAGTATAATAAGGAAGGAAAAGAATGATGTCAGTTCGAGTACAATGTAGTGTGTACAGTATTGCGCTCTGGGCTATGTGTGAGTGAGCTCAGGTAGTGCCCCTGTATGCCAGGTACAGGCACACCGATCACTGAGACTAGACCCAATACATTAACATTAAGTGTAAAGTAACAGCAATAAAGCCTAAACAGAGCAGTAATTCTTTGTTGACTAGGAGCAGCCATCTAATAAGTGAGAAGTTGCCAACAATAACTGACTGAAGGTGGGGAGCCGAGAGAAGAGCGAGGTGAGGAGAGGGGAGCACTAGTTCAGAGCTTGTCTTTGAAATTTTTCCCAGCCATCCATTGTACTCCTCTTATTATACAACAGTACCACAACAGAGACATGTTTTTATCACCCATTTCAGCAGTTATTGATGTGGTGGAAGGGGTGTAAATGCTGTGCTTAGAGCAGGAACATAACCAAGAAATTAAACCTCTTGACAATGTCCCCCAACATTAAAAAAAATAGAGATAAAATCTTTCTCAATAAGTAAATGTTTACAACGTGAATGAAATGTATTTGTATTACCTCGAGTTTTTTTTAGGAGAATGGATAATGGTGTATGCAGGGGGGATCTTGAATTAGCACGTATTACAAAATTGCTGCCCCCCCCCCCCCTACAGTTATACCTGAAGCATTCCAGCTTCTTACAGGTCATCTGTGGGTTGCAGGCTAAACGCCTTAACCCTTGAAAGGAGTAACTAGTAACTGTTCCATTTCACCACCTCTGTCACAAAATTTCATTCTAAACCAACATTTTTCAATCTTCATACCCCTCCCTCCCACCAAAAACCTTTCTAGATTACCTACTGATAAGAAAAAAAAAACCCAGTAGATGCGTTTTAAGCCTTCCAACAGTTTGAACTTTAGAAAGGAGGTGTAGAGAAAAATCTCGGAGGGTAATAAGGTAGTCCTACGTACAAGCTGCCCGATAAGAAGTCTAAACCCTGAAAAAACAAATTCTATCAGTCGCAATCTTGTCATTGAAACTTTCAATTTTGTGTGATTACTTTTATAAGTGGTGTATTTGCTACGACACTGAGGTTCATGTTTTTCCAAAAGTATATATGTACTTGAGTTTATTCAGAATACTGTTTTCTTTGAAATAACCTCCAACCGCGTAAAACAAGTTAAGTAACAGAAATACCAGATTATGTACAGCAGCACTGAGTGCAGCACACCCCAGCTCAAGGCGACACGTGGCTTGTGAAGTTACTCCCCAAAGGAAGGTTAGAAAGAACGTACCTACATGCAAAATGTCAAGGTTCTAGACCAAGTATCTCCCTAGTTTGAGCTGTGCAATGATACGTAAGTGAGTGGTATTTGACAAAAATGTATAGTATATTAAAACCGTCAAGTATTACATGACTTTTATGATGATTAGTAATGAGAAAAGGAAAGAGGGGTAACAGGATAAAAGGGAGGGAAAAAACTGTCTTTAACATAATACAATCATAACGTATATAAAAAGGACAGTTAGAGAACGTGGAAACCCCTGAATACCCAGATATTATTCCATATATTATATACATACATTAATTATTTGTAATCAACCGAACGTTTCAAACAAGTACCTTTATGAAATATATTATGCAAAATCATTACCAGATTAGGTTTGAACTCAGGCTCAACTCCTTTTCTTGATAGCGCATCCCAGTCTATAGAAATGAAGAACGCATGGAGTTTTACATCTTCAATACCACCCTCGCCAGAACCCAGTCTTTTTCTGCTATCTTTCTCAAGTAACTGAAACAAGCGGAAATATCTTATTAGTCTTGAAGCAAGGAAAGCTATGATTAAAACTTAAAAGTTGTTGAGCTCAAACAAACTTAACTTTACAAAAATACAAGAAATTACAAAAGAGTTCCGAATTTTCGAAAGTTTTGTACTATATTGTTAAATTGTTTTGAAAATTAAGGACTTCAAGTAAAAAGGAATTTCCACTTACCAATTTTATGGCGAAAAAACTCATTTTAAATAATATTCAGGAATTCAAAAAACATTTTGGATTTTTAGCTTTTTTTGTACAGTTTTAATCCATTTTTTGGCAAATTTACAGTCAATTTAGGTACATTTTTCAGCATACATTTCGGCAAAAATTTTTTAATGTTCTAGTTAATTGCTAATACACTTTTTTCTATTAAAACGCTGCTAAAAAAATATAAATATGTTTTTGTCAATTTTTAGTGATTTTTTAAAGCACATTTCTTGAAATTTGACCAATTTAATGTGCTCAAAAAATGCTGGCCAACGAACTCATCCTTTAATTTGGAAAGCTAGATTTTTTGGCGCAAGAGCGGAATTTTTATCTTAACCCTAAGAAGAGTTATCGACTGGAAATGACACACACGCATGCACACACACACACGAAATTAAACTGTAGAATTCGTTTCAGAATGCCTCAAAACGGATTTCAATGAAGAAAATTTTCCAAAATTTTGGAGCCATTGCAATAGCCTCATTTTTTACCGAAAATTCGCTTAAAAAAAAATAAATAAATAGCAATGAGATTCTTGAACAGAGTGATGCGAATCAATGTACCTATAAACTTCAGTGGATTGATGCAACTCTATTACAAGAAATATAGGCATGGGTATGACATACGCACTTGTATTTACTTACCCTGGACATTATAGACGTTGCAGATTGTGAGAGACCGCAGTTCGGTCGAAGACGCACAGTCCTGAACAGTATCTTGTTATACATGTCGGCTGTGTTGTCAGCGTAAAAAGGGGTCAAACCATACATCATTTCGTACATCAAAACTCCGAGACACCACCAGTCAACCGCTCGATCATATGCCTGAGTATAAAAAATGCCAATTTTATACAATATTTAATACAACACTAACAGTTACTCTTTGACCTAAATTTCGCAAGTACAATTCGTCAATGAAGAAGAATTGAGCGAAGAAGGAAGACCGATGAAATGCAATACGTCAAATTTGGTGTTTCGACCTCAAATTAGAATTCAAAATATATAAACAATCCTCTGAAAACTGAATTTCAGTTCAAATACCGGCTAGTTTTGCCATTTAGTGGGATAAAAGTTATGAGGGATTACAAAATCACATTTGACGTTAGTCAAAGAAAAAAAAAGAAAAGAAAAAACCCTGGAAAACCCCGCTCCCAGCTACATGAACAGTTCCCCCTTAATTTAAATAGCCTAAATATATACAATATAGAAGTGTTAAAGTTATGAGTGAAATCACATGGAAATCTTCGGATAATTAACATAAATAATTTCTCTAAGCTATCAATGAAGTCAGTTTTCTGGGATAGTGGGAAATGCACCATGCTTTTGTTACTTATCTCTCTAATTTTCCTTGAAAGTATTCATAAAACTGAGCTCAGAACACATACCCCAAGTTGACGACTCTTTCAAAGAAGCCACCACCAAAACTCAATCCGCCCTCGACTCAACTGGAGAGTAAAAATGAACTCCTCGAAATCCGCTGTAATTTCGTTAACCAAGAAAAGAGCAGAACTCCAGGGATACACTCCACATCAGTGGCAACCCTTTCCCTCAAGACCGAAGGTTCACTACTTGGGAATATACTTGGACAAAACGCTGACATGGGAAAGCCACATCCAGTACCTCGTCATAAAAATACGACAGGGAATATACCAGCTAAAACTCCCTAGAGTCTTCCAACCAACAGGCTCCTCTACCTGTCCCCTATAAGGCCTATATGGGAGTACGCAGGAGGGCAATGGGGTTCAGCTGCAGCTACACACATTAAAAAATACAAGTTACTCAAAATCCAGTTCTTCGTATGATATCAGGAGCACCCTGGTACGTTCGCAATTCGTCGCTGCATAAAGACCTGGATATACCTACAGTCCAAGAAGTGATTCGGCGCACGTACAGAAAACTGGACGAAAGAATGGATGATCACCATCATTCACTCATAGCGAGCATACCCGGGACCGGCCACCCCACCAGATATACGGAGACTCAAGAGAAAAATACCCCAAGATTTCTTAATAGACTGATCCTTTCAATTTTGCATTTCTTCACGTGATTATACTTTAATATTTATTATTGTTATATCTTTACATTATTTATCAACTATAATTGTATATAATTGTTATATCTTTACAGTATTATTATCACAGAATCTTTTGTTATAATATTTATAGTACTGGTCTAGGAAAGTAGCTGCACCTAATGAAAGATACATGTTAAAATTACGTGCATAACTGTAATGTCAAGATTGACAATGAAGTTTACTCTAAAAAAAAAAAAAAAGTCTTAATATTGTGTTGTACAGGTTTGTGTTACGTCATGATCCATGGAAATATGGACAGTGTGTGGGGGTGGGCGAGCCAAACTCTCTATGACTCCGCGCTCCTGTAGCTCCATGACTTCGCCCACTTGGCCAATGCTTCACTTGTTACTTCTCTTGTTTCCATCCTATCAGTTATTTTATTGTGCTGTATTTTCTTTTGGTAATACATGATTTTGGAGTATTTTTTCGTGCTAGCCCTCGTAATGAGGTTCATTTATTGATATTTGCAACACCGACCCGGGAAAACACCGAAAAAATACATTATAGTATTGTAACGGGCTAAAAATATTTGATACCTCGACAGGAGTTTGAACTCGCGTAGTCACAACTACGAGAAATTTCCCCGCAGTTGCGACACTCTAACGATCAGAGCTATGAGGCCAGGGTGACCAAACCTCTTCGACTGTGTTGGAAAAGTGCAATTTTGGTCAAAATTTCGGTGTTTTCCCAAGTTGGTGTTGGTGGAAAATATCAATAAATGGACATCATTATGAAGGGTAGCACGGAGAAAAAAAAAAAAAAAACTCCACAATCATGTATTACATGTGGCAATTGAGTATCTTCAAAAACTCAGTGATTGCACTTAGAGCGGAAATGCGCATTTTTGGAGCGAAATTGCGCCCCTTTGCTCTCATCTAAAAAAATCGAGTGATGGGTCATTTCTTCATGAAATTTCACGTAGAATTCAAATCTGCAATAAAAATGGGGATTCTCATTTAAAATAACGAAGTTGATGTCAATTGCGCACGTTCGCAATGCAAAATTGTGTCATTTTTTAATTCTACGCAAAAAATTATGAAGAATAGCGTTGGTCCGAAAATAAGGGGGAGGAGCATAGTTATTGGGACACCCTATAAATGTAAAACCCGTTTGACACTGCAGAAAAAAGGTGAACAGTCTAGCAACCTAACCTACCTCACATTTCCCCATCATATAGATAAAATAAAAATATGATAACTTCAAGCGCTAAGAGTGGTAAAAGCTTGAGTAGTAATAGATACTACAGCCACGCGAAACAGGAAAACATGTGAAATACTCTGGACAGGTCCTATGGGTTCGAGGTCAAAGAGCCACGGGAGCGCCGAGTCATGGAGAGGTTGCCTCACTCTGTGAACATGTCCGCGGAGCGTGAGGTAATAAGACCAAAGTACCTACCTACAACTTGCAACACGAGATTGTAAAATAACCACTTTGTTTCTAAATGAGTCCTGAGCTCAGTTTATGTATACTTCAAGGAAAAATGAGCAAATTAAAAAAATCATGACGAATAGTACAATTGCAAAAGTGATACATTACCTCTTTTCTTATAATTTCAGGTGCAAGGTATTGTGGAGTACCACAAAGCGTGTAAGTTCGATCAGACTCTTTCGACAGCCCAAAATCAGTAAGTACAATGTGGCCTTCAGAATCCAACAGAATATTTTCGGGTTTCAAATCTCTGGAACAATGCAAGTTGATTTCTGTTAGGTTTAGGTTCAACGCTTGAGGGAATATGTTTGGTTTTGTTTCAAATAACCTTAAATGACATTTAAATACGTTTATTTGTTTGTTTATGAACGATGTTATTTAAATAAAAAAGGTCAAAATAATTTAGGTAGTTATATTTAAAAAAATGGCACCTCGCGGGGGGGTGGACCCCCCTTTTCAGTCACCCTAAGCCTCGGCTAAACAGTGGAACACGCTTTTCCTTCCCACGGCTGGTTGCTGAGTCTCTGGATGCTGGGTATAGGGACATCC
Source organism: Adelphocoris suturalis (assembly GCA_030762985.1). Lineage (NCBI taxonomy): Eukaryota > Metazoa > Arthropoda > Insecta > Hemiptera > Miridae > Adelphocoris > Adelphocoris suturalis. Next base: position 27,093,868 of record CM061047.1, on the reverse strand, counting down.
CATCCTGTTTTAGTGTGTTTGCAAAACGCTATTTATCGATAAAGAAACGATCCTCAATCAATTCGTTTCTAGACGCTCCAAGGGCTACCATACCAAATTTCAGCTTCATAGGTTGAATAGCAAAGAAATTAGCTCCGGATCTAACTCAGCTGATCTGGGGGCTCTAGACTTGATGATTCGTTTCTTGACGCCCCAAGGGCCCCCTTCATCCCAAATTTCAGCTTCATAGGTTGAATAGCTCAGAAATTAACTAAAGATCTCATTCAGCTGATTCGGGGGGCTATAGACTTCATGATTCGTTTCTATATACCATATTATGTACGTTAAATATGCTGATAGGTAGGTATTTAATACGCTGACTCAGCACCCCAAGCCTAAATACACCAGACCCACTGCGCTGGGCCCTCAGTCTTCCTTTCGTTCGAATTAGAACGTTACTCTGCTAGTTTTAACCCCGTTTTTAAAAACTCAACAGTGTTCAAACATATTTATAAATTCTATGCATTTATCATTGCCCAATAAACTTATTTCTCATCCTTCAATTTACAAATAAAATAACATATTTCTAGGTAGGTATTAGTAGTATAATCTCTAGTAGAAGAATATTAACTTTATAAAGACTTTGATTTCAAATCACCTGTATATAACACCAAGGGAGTGTAGGTGACCCAAGGCGCAGATAATTTCAGCTGAGTAGAACCTTGCTCTCCGTTCACCAAATCTACCTTCTTGTTGTAAATGGTAGTACAGCTATGGCATATTCAAAAGATCAATTTCAGTAAATAAGCAAATGACGGCATAGGAAAAAAATACAAGTAATTTCAATGCATTATTCCAAATTTATTAATTACTGAAATGAATAATATATAAATTAATTGAAACTGTCAACTCACATCTCCTCCATTGATGTAGTCCAAGACAAAGTATAATTTGTCAAAAGTCTGAAAACTAAATTTCAAACTGACCAGAAAAGGGTGAGAAAGATTTTTTAATAATACATTTCTTTCAGACATTATATGTTTCACCTCATTCTTCATCATGATAAGTTTTTTACTCAGTACCTGCAAAATTAAATATTTTTTACAATCATATAAAATGTTGAACGAAGCGGATGAATAGTACCAATGTGATATATGAAGTTAAACCATCGAAAACATCAAGAATTTTCTTAGAGACACACAACAAATTCGCATTTCTTATCACTTTGGTTCATAAATTAAACATCAATGCCACAACTTGAAGTGAAAACAGTGTAACAAAAAACCTTTCTAGAGGAGAAAATGATTTCAAAATTGAATACATTATCATAAACAGGAAGGATAAATGCACAATGGAAACATTAGGCACAATGAAGTGAGAGTAACTCGAATTATTACTGCCATTACCTTGACTGCATAATACTGTTTATCAGAAAGATGCATAGCAAGAAATACTTTTCCAAAACTGCCATTGCCAATCACGCTCAAAAAATCAAAGTCACTTGGCTTGGCACTGAAAATGAAAAGGATTGGAAACAATTAATGATCAGTAAGAACAAAAACAAGAAAGTCAGTAAGAATAATTAAATCATCACTTAGTGCTACAATGAATCATGAATTCAGGGGGAAAACCTCAATTATGAGTGCAATTTGTTACTGTTAATGAGCAATGATGTAGGTTATCCTAATCCTATTACCGTAATTATGCCAGTGAGCGTCGATAGTACAACAGCCAAACAGATGAACGAGTTTAGACAAGGGTTCTGGCACCCAATCACCGCGTTTCTGAGCATAATTTTAGGCACAAAACAGGTAAGATCTTCTAACGTACTCCCTTCTTCGAGAAGTGACATTTTTAATGACGTTGACACGGTACAAAAGTACTTTTAACGTACTTTTTTTTTTACACGGTACTTGTAAGAAAAAATGACCAAAAATAAAACTTTCATCGTAAAAGATTCACGTCAAATTGTCATTGTATAAGGACTTTACGTTACGACACCAAAACAATTTTTGTGGGGCGATCGGATTTTGTATGTTAATCGGTTTCTTAAGCAACATCTATTGAAAACTTTGGGAAAAACAACGCAGAAGCTTGGACCCTCAAGTGACCTGGGTGAAAGCACACCAGGCTCCCTCTACTGAATTGGAAATTTTCAGATTATTTTTTTCTTTGTTCAATAGAAAAATATGAGCAAAAGCTTTCCAAAAAGGTGCTTTATGATGGGTATCTGACTAGTAAAGCGGCTCTTGAAATTCATTGCACGATGAAGTCACAGCCCCTGCCAACCTGTGGGAACCCTCAGCTCCCATACGTCATGCGTGATCTTCCATCCCGCTTAATGGCCAAACTAACCTGTTTATTGGCCAAAATAAACGGTCTTTTGAGCTGAAAATTGCAACTAGGGAGTTTTCAAGAGCGCTGAATCCAAATCTTAGGTCAAAAGTATGAAATTCCAACAGACGAAAAAGAGAAAAAAGATTACAAGAAAAAGAGATAATTGATATTAAGGAATGATATGATTATCGATTAATTAGATAGATTCGGTGTCAATAATAAGGGGACTCAGAGACTGAATTACAAGGCAGACGAAGATATTTTTGCGGCCCACCAATCACCTTGCCTTGCTTTGCGATATTTTTTATATCAACTTCACATCGATAGAGGCTATTTTGATTTCATTTCTTCATTTTATCTCGTTCGAATGTTTTGATTGACAACCCGTTTCTTGTTTGGAGTGCACTTTAGATCTTTTTATTTGTGAGTGGTTCTGGTTCAGAGTTTCATAATGAGTTGTTAAGCTATGTACAAGAGCATGAATACTGAGTTATCAAAAAAATCATTCCGTTTGTGATCTAATGAAGAATAGTAAGAAATTATCTCAATTGGTTGTGTTCTGATGCATTCTTGTTGTTAACTGCTCCTACTAAAGAAAAAGAAAGGGAATAAATTCGGGCTGGATAGGAAGAGGTAAGGTGTTTAATTTTCTTTGCATTTTATTGAGTTGTGAGGGAACCATTTGGAAACTACGTTAGGATCAGTGAATGGGCAAAGCTAGGAGAGCATATCTACAAAGCTGGGTGGGCTGGTATGGAACCGCTACTTACAATTCTCGCTCAGATGGGCCCAAATCAACAGCTTCCTCTGATGGGTCGATATCCAGTGGTCGGTCGTCAAGTTTCAAAAACTCTTTCACTTCTTTTCTATATTCGGAATATAAAGAAGCACGACAATAAACTATAGTGAAAATACACTAATTTACAGTTGATTCGTACAAAGTTACAAGGAATTTGATTGGAGACGAGAATGGCTTATTTTTCAAAAACTTGCAACAATTTATGGTTATTTTCTATTTATTTGCAAGCCAATTAAAAGTCAGACGTGAGTAAAAACTCATTCATAGAGTTTTTGATGAAAATACCAAGAATTCTTGAAAGAATTTTATTATCTCTGTTTCTCTGTGCTCAAACACCATGTGAAATTACAAACACCTGTTCTATGGTCCCCCCTGAGAAGTCGATAAGCGCTAATCATAGGTTATCCAGGTTAATTATAGTTCAATATGGGCGACCCTCGTAAGAAGAAACCCAGTCTGATAAGTGAATTCAGAATGTACAACTTCATATTTATGTTTTTTTTGCTAGGATTTAGACAACCATCCTCAATTAGCGTTGAAGTATTCAAGTATGTAAATGAAAAATAGAGTTTCAACATCTCTTAAAGTCATCACAGAGAAACACATTGAATCCTGAAAATGTTTCACTGTGTTGCGAATTTGTAAGAAAACATTTGCAATAACTTTCTAAATAATAACGCCTATGAGGTTGTTGATAGGAGTTTCTAGGGAAATGTCACTCCATAAGTTTTCATCCAACGGAAATGGTTCACTCCTTGGAAAGAGCTCAATTTATGCTAAAACTCACGGTTGACTACACAGCTCCGAAAATAAAAGCAGCTGAACTACACGCAAATTTAATAATGAACTATATTCAATCTTCGAGGTATAACAACGTGATTCGGTATTGACTAGGTGTGATGTGTTCAAAGTTATTCTACGGAAATCTCGTTTCCTGTGGATTTCAGCGTTGGCTAACCTGCCATATCATTACTAACATATTTAGGCTCTTGCACCCGTTACTCGAAATACAAATGTTCAACCCCTATATTTTCTCTATATAGTTCTTTCATCTTGAAACACCAAACCAGGAATGTGATAAGCAAGGATATTGTTGTACTTGGCGGTTTTTTTGGTTTGAATCGATGTATCTATCCATGATCTAAAGCTTTTCCATCAAGGTGGTTTCCTAAATGGAAGTAGGTAGAAGTTTTAAGTTTATATGGATTTCATCTAAGGAAGTTTGACACCAATCACACTGAATTGCGACAAGTACCTACTAGTTTCATTTCTTTAATTTACGAGTATTTGAAGTTCTTGCACAAAACTGTCTCAAGTTTAAATGTATGGCAATGTAATTTTTCCAAGCACATAATATACTGCTGAAAAGATTGCTTACAGAGCAAGGAGACGTGGGTCGGCAACCAACTGCTGGATGAACAGATCGAGCCTGTTAAAACACAATCAATATTAGCAAAACATTCTTGAAAAGTCTACTTGCTGAATCGAAATTTAAAACATAGTAGGCTACAGATAAATAATTGATTCAAAAGAAACTAACCCCTGTTTGCGAGATGCTACGAACTCTGGGCTGAGATTGTTTCCAAAGAGCTTCTTTCGTGGCAACTTCAACTGGAAATTCGGTACCTGTTGAAGATAAACACATTCAGTCGAGTATGTAAATATGAAGGATTAAGTTCCCAATCCAAACAAATGTTGGTTTGGAACTCACTGCATTCCCAAACGTACGAAATACCGATGTATCTACCAAGCAATATAATTTATCATGTTCCTAAGTAGCTATTGGGTAAGAACATACCTGTTTTCTAAGAGAATCGTGGAGCTTGTGGAACTCATTGTAGCGACGGAAAACGAACCAACATTCGTGTGGCGTTTCGACTGTTACTTTGTAAACCTGAGACCATAAATTCGCAAAGATGATTTATTTGAACAGCTGTTAAGATTTTAGTTTAAAACATGGGAATTTATAGGAATCGAATATTTTTTTGGTTTTAATTTCAAAAGGATCATGAAGAAAAATGGAGTGATCGTAATAGTTTCTTTGTATTCTTACAACACACACTTCACAATGCATAGATTTGGAATGCAGCCATTCTTTCACATTCATAATACAGAATATTTCAATCTAGGGTCTATTCTGTTGAGTTAGCTCCTAGTGCTGTGCACAGGTCGTCCCCTAGCCCCCCTACTACCACCTACCTATGTTCTTCCCCACAGTCAGTCGTTGTAGTCAAGTTATCCATTCGTAGTTGCAAAGTGTGCTCTGTTTAATGAATTCATTATACAAGTTATAATCTTTTCGTTTATTTATTATAAATTTTATCGGCCCAGGAATTTAGTTTTATTTTGTAATTTCATTTTCGCCAAAAAGTTTTTGTTTTTAGTTTTAGTTCACGTGAAAACTGCTCGAGTGGCAGTGGCTTGGTCAGGCAATGGAGACACACGTGATGGTGCTGGGTTTAAAACCCTTCATTGGCGGTGCCTTTTTCCTCATCCATTGCCATTTGTTAGAATACGATAGATTTATCGCCTTGTTATCTCATAATGACGAATATTCTGCCCCTTTTTCCTCTATCCGAACACTCCTTTGGTGCTAATTAGCCTTGAAAAATCCCGTCAATGCTTTTCTAGGGATAACTTCGAACATGAAATGTTTTGGACGCCTCCACCTCCGGCTAGGGTGGACCTGGTATCAAGACACATTAATGAACTAGAGCTCTGGGCAGTTTTTGAAACATTGCAGCATTTTGCACACTCCTGGGCACACACCTCCATTCTTCTCAGAGTGGATAATATGACTGCTATCGCCTGTATCAATAGAGGGGGAAACACTAGATTTCCTCACCTACATGCGGTGGTGGCTAAAATCTGGGAGTTCTGTGCTACTCGCCACATCACCTTCTTTGCCCCCTTCATCAAATCAGCAGATAATATACAGGCGTACATAGAGTCACGCCGTTCTCAGGAGAATTACGAATGGGGACTGAACTTGGATTCCTTCAGACAAATTTGTTTAACACTGGGCACACCTACTATTGACCTTTATGCCTCACCAGGCATTCATCAACTCCCAGATTATTGTTCATGGAAGCTAGACCCGGGGCAAGGTTTTATACAAGGTTTTAATTTAGGTTTTAGTGTGTCTGTGAACCTGCAAGATTCACTATTCACTTGTTGAACTAACTGCAAAACTACAAAAACAAAGCCTTGGTATTGTTTCAACTACGTCTACATGGATAAATCATGGAACAATGCAACCCCTACCTAGATCCGCACTTTTTACCTTTCGCATATCGAGTTATTTATTTTATGGTTTACAAAGTAGTAAAAAAAGAGAAGTGAGAGGATATTTATGAAAAAAGGTAAAAAAAGGGGATCTTGAGCAAGAGCATGTACATTTGTGCGTACCCCAAGGTCTTAGGGGTTGGGGGTTTTGGTATCTAAAAGGCGTACATGTACCCAAAAAAAGGGATGTCTGGCAACACTGCCTCAAGCTAGATGTGACCTTGGCTCGAGCCAAGAAATTTCCCTCCTTAAGGTGCGACTATGAATTCCGCCCTATCTTTCCCTTTTATACCTCAGCAGAGGGGGATTTGTATTCCTTCCATATTAGAATCGTTTTTGGCCTTACCAGAGAATATCATCAATTATTTCATCTCCCCCTCACACTCTGGCAACGGGTCCCACTCTAGCCAGATTGGCTAGGGACATGCAAGTGTAGACTCCGGTACCTTTTCTGTACATTCTACCCGACATTCTTCGGTCAGCCCAGATGCAAGAGCTGGTGTCCCGGTTGACGTTATAATAAAAGCAGCCGGTTGGGCACCTTCCTCTGGCATGTTTGCCCATATCTATGATAGACCTATAGAAGACGATTTTACCTTCTCCAGGTCTGTTCTCTCTTCTTAATCTTACTGCCCAGTGATTTTACGTTCATCTCTTATTCCTTTGAAAGAGCTTCAGATTCTGGCGGGTGTGTGTCCATCCATTCCACATTTGTGTGTATATCATCCATTTTAACTATTTTTACAGTGTTTTATATCATTCAGTGGATTACATTGTAATAATTTATACAGTTTTCATTAATTAAGTAAATTACGTTGCATTTCTTTCGACAGTTTAATTGAAACTATTTCCTTTTTCTTTGTTCTTACATTATATATAAACAATTCTGTTTTACGAGTTGGAAATGCCTTTATTAATCCTTCCTCATAATACTCATCAATTTTCAGATCATGCAAGGCATATCTTATCCCTCACTGCCTCTCTTACGATATGAGTAACCTTTCTTCCCCCTTTGTGTGAAAGGAAGGGGAAGGGGGTGTTGATCCACAATCCATGACACCAGGGTCCCTTTATCACAACCATATTGAATAGGGACTAGGGTTCAATGAATTTGGGGATTTGTTACCTCTTCTCTTTACTGGATTCTTTTAGCGAATTTTCTTAGAAAATAAAGCTATTGCAATGGCTCCAAAAATGTTAATAAAATGAAAATTTTCAAAAATTTTCTTCATCGAAATCTGTTTTGAGGCATTCTGAAATGATTCCTGGATTTTAACGCTTTTATATATATATATATATATATATATATATATATATATATATATATATATATATATATATATATATATATATATATATATATATATATGTATAAGTATATATATACGTATGTGTCATTCCAGACGGTAACTCTCGATAGAATTGAGATAAAAACTTCGTTCTAGCGCCAAAAAATCAAGCATTTCAAAAAAAGGATGAGTTCGTTGGACAACAATTTTTGAGCACATTAAATTGGTCAAATTTCGAAAAATGTACCCAAAAAATCACTAAAAATGGCTAAAAACGGCCAAAAATCGTTAAATTTCTATTTTTTTGCAGAATTTTAGTCAAAACTAAATTTTCAACGATTAACTAGGACATTAAAAATTTTTGCTCAAAATTATGATGAAAAACGTACTTAAATGTCATTAAAATTTGCTAAAATATCTATAAAAACTGCAAAAAAATTTAAAAATCAAAAATCCGTTTTGAATCAGTGGAATTTTATTTAGAATAAGTTTTTTGCCATAAAATTGGTTTTTAACCATTTCTGTCAACTAAAATTGCTCCAATTTCAATGCAATTTAACATACTATAGTACGATAGATAGTTTATGAAAATTCGCTCATACGATCATGCTGCATGACTGGAACTTTTTTTCACTATTCTATAGGTTGTTAGGATAAGGGTCGACCCTTCTCCGATCAAGTCTCGTTCAGGGGGTTCTTTAAACAATCTGCACACTGTGAATATATGTCGAAGCATTCTGTTATATAATTTCCACTCAACCCAACGGAGTGTTAGTTGAGTGGGATTATATTAGGAATGCTGGGTCGTTCTATGATTTAACTATTCCCAACTCCTACTCTCTGACCGGTCCTTCTTGTCAAACGCCCCACTTTCTTATTTAAAATATGACTGAGGATCGGGTTAGGAGAGAAGGCCTGTGCCTCAATAGACACGTATTTTTGAATTTCCTTTGAAGGAGCGAGAATCTTGGCAGATGTGAGGACATCTGCACACTGTGAATATATGTATTGCATTCCTAATATAATCCCACTAGACCTAACATTCCGTTGGGTTGAGTGGAAATTTTGACGGGGTGTTGAGTCAGCTTCCAGTGCTGTGCACAGGTCGTCCCCTAGCCCCCATTACCACAGTTTGTCGGTTTGTTTATGTTTTTCCCCACAGTCAGTCGTAGACAAGTCATCCGTTCGTTGCTATAAAGTATTTTAATAAGTTTGTTATACAAGTTACATTATTTTAATTCAGTTATTAAATTGGGCATAGTAGGTAGGTACATTAACATTAGTCCAGTCCCATCCACAATCCAAATAAATAAGGCAAAATGCAAATAGCATATTTGAAAATCACAAGAAGCAAGGAAACCCCATTTTTGACCGAGATTCGGAATATACAATACCAATGGTTGATGAAATGGGGTGCCAATACAGGTACATATGCTTATTGTTCCAATGGTTATTAAAATCTTTCTATTGATCATTTTACAGCAGATATGAACTGTTAAAATGAATAACTCTTGTTTGTTTTGAACTGCTTTGTTTTCAATATTCCTCGGAAGGTCAACAACGATGCTCAACGAGAAATAATGACAATCAAATTACTGGTCGTTTTAAAAATAAAGACTACGATAGGAATAATAATTCAGTTGCCGCAATGGTAGCGATATCTATTTTCGTCACAACTTACTCGAAAGGAAATGAGAGATAACTGGAATGTCTGTCACAACAAATGTAAACCGACATCGGGGTTTTGAAGCTGCTCCCGCTTGATTCATCAAAGTAACTTACTTTCACGGCAAAATTCCAAATTCGCCATGGCCAGCTCGTATTTTCCTTGAGTTCGTCCATAATAATGCGTAATAACTATTTATGTGCTTACAACCATGCATAGTGAGCCTGACTGACTCAGTTAACTGCACCCGTTCTATTTTGAAAGTGTTTATTTATAGGGGACGACTTCGAGAAAACATTTTTCACCAGTCGTCACATCCGAACAGCTGTGTTAGTGTTACAACTTATGGATATGTCAGTTGAAGAGCAAAATTCCGAAAAGCAAAGTGGTAATCAACATTTTGAAAATTGAATTCGCTTTTTATAATTTACTAAATAAAGTACCTAATAAGAAAGAATAAATCGATTCAAGTTAAAATTCTAAACGTGAAAAGGAGACAAAGTGAACCGATATTTATATTGGAGTTGATATAATCAGTAAGTACTGTTAGTTCAATCAATCAAATAACTTTATTTGTAGAAATCATTTACATCATTGTTACAAGAGAAGTATTGTTAGTTATTTTACTGTTTTATACAGTTTTTCACACCCAGCCAGTTAAAAAAGATGATTCTTGTTCTTAAAATAGTGGATTATTTTCAAAGGAAGTATATTATAAAGATGAAACACTGATCAACTACTTGATCATAATGAGGTTTTATCATATAAAAAAAATACCTTCAAATTATCACTAATTTAATTGCAATAAAATTAGTGATAATTTAAAGGTATTTTTCATATGATAAAACCTCATTATGGAAGATTATCACACAAAATCTTCAGAAACTCTTCCAAGATTATAATTTGATCCATTACAAGCCAAACAATACGCAACCATGGGTAAATTTTAAAATGAAAGGGGAGAAGGGTCTACACGGTGGATGTTTCATGGTTCTCTACTGAATTGATAGTTGTAATTCATTTCTTTTGTCATAGTAAATAGTAAATTTAACAAACATAAAGCTTGTTGGGGCACTTTAAAGTTCATTTAGTAGGTACCTTTTACCAACATAACATTCCTTATTATAAATATAAAGTCCGTACGTATATAAACAATAGAGAGTTTTTGGATGAGTACGTGACCTTAAAGGAACGTTAGCAACATCGTACATTAGAATGGCTCATTTAACGTCACCCGTTTGGGGTCTTAAAGGCACATGACACAAGCCTAACCTTCCAGTAAATGTAACACCACACTCTCTACTGGTCACCTCAAAATTACTCGAAGTAAATAATAATAGTTTTTTTCAAATGCCCCATTACTAATTATGTTGATATAGCGGGTAGGTTTTTTGAACACCCCTCAAACTTGTTTATTTTACGTTTCAAATCGCGTAGAAACCGAATGTGCTAATTGAAGCCCGCCTCCGGTGTCTAGCTTTACTAGCCTTCAACTCGATCGAGAAAAAAAAAAAAAAAAAAAAAAAAAAAAAAAAAAAAAAAAAAAAAAGTTCTTTTGCGCACAGGCTCTAATTGGTCGATAAGAGCCTTGCTTTTATTATTATTTCACATATTTTAAATAAGAAACTTGAGTATTAAGACACTACTTCTTCGCAGTATTGTTCTTAGTTTATTTAACTGATCTCTCAGCTGTTTTCTCGTGAACATTGCGTGAAATGCTGCCTCCACTGATGATTATCAGATAAAATCCTGGTTTATTGTGCTAGAGATAAATACTTTTTCATACTTGTTGATAATTTACCCGACGGAAAAAAAAAAAAAAAAAAAAACACCACAAAGTTCGTAACGCCTATAAGTGCAACTAAACCGCGGTGTTTCCCACTTGAGGATTTATATCTTTGTGATAAATCCATGCCCTGTTTACGAATTGAAAACTAAAAATGAGAAATTAGCCCATATTTGTACTGAAACTAACATGAAATTCGAATTTAGGGCTGAAAAACGGCGTTTCATATCGAAATAAAGAAGTAGATTAGACAACAAGACAGCTGGGGGAAAATATCGCATTGCCCAACCACCGTTAACGTGACATCAAAAAGTTCCAGTCATGCAGAATGATCGTATGAGCGATTTTTCGTAAATTATCGTACTATGTTATGTTACACTGTTTTGAAAATTAAGGACTTGCAGGGAAAAGAAATGATTAACTACCAATTTTATGGTGAAAACCTCGTTCTAAATAATAATCTGCGACTCAAAAAGAGATTTTGGGTTTTCAACTTTTTTGGAGTTTTTATAGATTTTTTAACACATTTTGATGGATTTAAGTACATTTTTCAGCATAACTTTGCACATGAAGTTTTTATTTAATGTTCTATTTTATAGTTAATAAACTTCATTTGAGCAATATTCTGCTAAAAAATATAAATTCAACGATTTTTAGCCGTTTTTTTGCTAATTTTAGTGATTTTTTTCAGCACCTTTTTTGAAATTTGCCTAATTTAATGTGCTCAAATAATGCTGGCCAATGCATTCGTCCTTTCGTTTGGAAATCTTGATTTTTTGGCGCAAGAACGGAAGTTTTATCTCAATCCTAAGGAGAATTATCATCTGGAAGGACACATACATAAATATATGTACATGAAAAACTGGATGACTCTGGGATTCGTTTCAGAATGTCTCAAAACGGATTTCAATGAAGAAAATTTTCAAAAGTTTTGGAGCCATTGCTATAGCTTCATTTTCTACGAAAATTAGCTAAGACAGCTGTGCCCCCGGTTCCATTTGTGTTAGCATCATCATTTGCTCCCTCAAGACGATGGTGAGGTTAAGTTGAGGTTGCCAAAAACTCTCTAATATTTCAATAAAAAAATGCACTATATATATATATATATATATATATATATATATTTATATATATATATATATATATATATATATATATATATATATATATATATATATATATATAATAAACTTAATTTGATATGAATTTCACAGATAAAAAGAAAAAAGAATGATTTGATATTTCGAAAATAATCTTTGTCAAAAATAGAAGAGTGATTAGTTTTTCTGAATAATTGGACGAGTAGTGTCTAGGAAGCCTGCAACCATGTAACCATCCATATATTATGGCTTCGCAACTTCTAATGTAGACTCAATCGTTGAGGTTATATATATATATATACAGATATATTTGTGGTTCACGTAGGTCCTCGAAATTTTGTCTCGACATGCGGAAATAGTTCACAAAACGATCTTCATGTGAGCGCAACTCCCGACATAGACGGTGGTATTCCCCAAGCTCTTCCCTCCTTTGATTGATTGCGTGCACCCAATACCGTCTATTCCTACGATCTAATAGCGCTAGAAGAAGTAGAGCTTCTTCCTCATCAGAGTCATTGTCAGAAATCATTATAGATTATAGACAAATTAGATAAATTATAGATGCTGGGAACCGCGAACTTCTTGAGTAGCACAGGCAAGACTGGGTCTCGCACCCTGATAATGCCCAATAATAATGCGGTGTATGTGACGTTGCTATATCGCCGAACGTAGGGGGGGAACGCGCGTTCCTATAACGTCGCGTTATAACGCGTCCTGTGTGATCGGGCCTTAACTCCAAGCACCACAAATATATCTGTATATACCGTCTATGTCGGGAGTTGCGCTCACATGAAGATCGTTTTGTGAACTATTTCCGCATGTCGAGACAAAATTTCGAGGACCTACGTGAACTACTAGCGGTGAATATCCAGAAGATAACTAGAAGGACCGAGGAGAACGCCCTCAGCGCGCGATATTTTGTAACTTTGCACAACCTGCTTGGCTGACGTCGCGTTACTGAAAGTATCGCTTAAGAGGTAAGGCGATGTTACTGGAACGCCTAACGTCGCGTTATAACGCGTCCTGTGTGATCGGGCCTTTAATGTATGTGAATTATGTTTTCTTTTGAAGAAGCGAAGAGGGACGCTACTTACACTAACCGTCGTTAAAGTTGTCACATAAAAAAAAAAAAAAAAAAAAAAAAAAAAAAAAAAGTGATGTATATCTACCGTTGGGTTCGTATTTTCGCGCCCAGGCTGTTTTTAGCAATATTTCATCAATTCAATGTTCACATATATCTTATTATATCTGCAGTTCTGCAGTAAGCACCAAATAAAATTTATCAAATCGCGTACTATGGCTTCAATTCAAACCTACCTTTTTTCTGATTTCACTATTAATGCTAGTAATATTTATGTTGTTTTTATTCCACATCGTTAATTATTCAATGAGGAGTTACTTGAGCCTGAGTCACAATTTACATATAGGTTTTTTCCTTAGAGATATCCTTAAGGCCGTATCACACTATCATTTTTTCGGCATTTTTAATGCCTAAACGTAGAAGGCAAAGTACTTTTTTCCAAGGTCAGCTCTGAATGTTGAGGAGGAATAAGTGCAAAAACTGCGCATTCTGGCGGAATGCATTTTTATTAAATCTATCAGGTTAGGGCTCCTAGGGGTTTTTCATTGAACTGTTACCTCCCCAAGGGTTATGTTTAGCATTTTTCTTGCGTGGGGGTAAAAATTAGAACATGTTCTGAGTTTCCCAAGTGAGTTTAAAAATGCTCCGCCAGAATGCGCAATGGTCGAAAAAGCTGACCTTGGAAAAAATGCTAGTGTGATACGGCCTTTAGGGTTTTTGCTTCTCCTGTAAAGTTGGAAAAAGTGAGATATGCGATGTTAGAACTTCAACGACGCTATGTTCCAAGTGTTCGAATGAAGATTTGCATTTGAAATGTGTAAATATCTATTTTTTAAATATCAGTTTACCGTGAATTTTTTCGTTTCTTCCCACGTCTCCGTCTTCTGCACTTTAGCGTCGATAGCTTTCGAGCTGGTGTCTTCAGTCATTTCTGTACCCTGTGCCACGACTGAGGAACCAAAATCGTTCAATTAGAGGTTTGACTTTTTTATTTATGGATGACATACAATTAGGACCGTAAGGTCCTATCTTACATTATATGACAATAATCATTACACATTTATATGAAAAATTACTCAACTCAAATAACGAATGTAAGTGTGGTAGCGCAAATAACTAGGATTTTTTATTTTGTATATCTTATACTTACGTAGAATAAATCAAAACAAAAATCATGTTGACGTCTTGTAACTTTACACGAGATTAATATGTAAAGGTGTAGATGAATCTCATTATTAAATGAAAGCTAAAAAATAATAGGTATTCTTAGTAGTAACCTTGATGGTTAATCTCACTCATATAACTGTAAAATTTTATTTTTAAAGTCCTTCTTGAAACCTATTGACTTATTTGTGTCGAACAATCCGGGTGTATCATTGAATATCCTAACTGACTGTACATTGAATGATTTACCTAAATACTCTGTTCTGTGAATGGGGATCTGTAACAGATTGACAGCGTTTAGAGACTTGAAATTATGGATACCTGCCATGAACTCGAATTTATTCCGCAGAAAACTAGGAGATCCAAACTTAAGGATTTTAAAAAGTAGCAATGCTATGTACATTCTCCACTCCTTGATCTTCAGCCATCCTACTCGTTTCGTTTGCTACTGTAAAATTAAAGATAAACCTCATGCAAGCATTTTGTGCGCATTGCAATTTATGTATTCCTTCAATTTATATATTACAATACGCAAGTGCTCCATAATCTATTATTGGAAACAACATAGCTTGCACTCATTTCATCCTGGCAGATTGAAGTAAATGATACGCCAACCGCCTAAATTGATTAAGCCCTCTTTAGACTTTGTTACAAACATTTTTTACCTGTTCATCCCATTTACAATTAGGTATTGTCGATTTCTATACCCAAATTATTAACTGATTCCTCAAACTTCAATGCAATGGAATCTACAATGACGGGAGAAAGAGTGCCCTTATCAACTTTCTTTAGGAGTTTCGCATTTCCCAGTAAAATTACTTTACATTTTGATGGATTAATCGTCAAACCATGGTCTTTGCACCACTTCACCAATCTGCGAATATCATTATTCATCATAGAAATGCCATGCTCTATATCTTTTTGCTCCACTTGCGTAAATATCTGTAAATCGTCAGCATAAAGCTGATATTTGCATTCCAAAAAATTCACGGATATTCGCGGAGAGAGCGAGCGAGAGAGATAGATAGATAGAGAGAGAGAAAGAGAGAGAGAGAGAGTGCCTCTCATCTGTTTTTCGAATATTGTTTACATATCGCACCCGTCGTAGAAGAACTTCACAACGCTAAATAGTCGATTTTTGAGTTATCGATGGTTAACTATGCAGGAAGGCTTCTAGACTGTAAGTAGAAGACTCATCACAGTTAGTTTTGTCTACGTCTAAACGCTGATGATAAGTTATCCGTTAATAACAGGAGGAAATCTAGTTCTGCTTCAGGAAGAACGTCACAATTGAGACGGAATAAATTTAGATGGAAAGGGTGGTTTTTCGACTGTGCTGTGCACGCCACGTTCTTTGATTGAAAAAGATGCGCCCGACGACGGTAGGATAAGTTACTTAAGGTTCAATATTTGAATCTACTTCATTTTCCTATGATTTATATGATTTTATGATAAATTATTCTTTGACTATTATTAAACAAGTGGAAAAGCCCGTGTCACCACGGGATGCAAGTACAAACTTTAATTATGCAAATAAAAAAGCAAAATCTTTCTGTTACAACTTAATTTTTATTTATTCAAGTTGTATTTGCGCTCCCTCTACCGGCAAATTCTACAACTTTCCCTCGTTTTTGCACTTTTTCTTGTTTTTTAATATGAAGGAATCTGATTTATAACTTGGTAGAATTATCTGCACCAGAATTTCCCTCGTTTTTGCACTTTTCCTTGTTTTTTAATATGAAGGAATCTGGTTTATAACTTGGTAGAATTATCTGCACCAGTTTTCTTCATGCCGGTCAGTTTAAAAAAAATTTGAAGAGAATCGATGCAGGCGTTCAAGCGTTATCACTTTGTATGTATCCTATTATTATAATAGATAGATAGCTTGTTTTATTGTTTCCATGACTGATTTTCACCTACCCTAGTCAATTGCTTTGATGATTACCTAATATGTCAGTGATTAATAGGAAGTTTAAGTTGAGAGCTTGGAAAAAAAGTTCCAGTCATGCAGCATGATCGTATGAGCGAATTTTCGTAAATTACTAATTACGGGGGGGGGGCCTCTCTAATTACTTATTATGTTACATTGTATTGAAAATTGAGGACTTTGAGTGAAATGATTAACTACCAATTTTATGGCAAATAACTCGTCCTAAATAATAAACTGATATGCTATTAAAAATTTTTGTTGTTGGATTTTAAACTTTTTTTCAAGTTTTTATAGATAATTTAGCACATTTTAATGAAATTTACTTAAGTACATTTTTTTCATCAAAATTTTTGAATTTTCTATTTTATTCTCAATAAACTCTATTTGAGCAATATTCTGCTAAACAATATAAACTTTACAATTTTTAGCAGTTTTAACATGTATCATGTTTTACCTCTAGATTTTTTGCTTGAAAATTCAGCGCGAGTCGACATGTTTTATATTGATTTTCACGAACGACCAATGCGTTGCTATGGAAGTGTAACTCCCTCAGTATTCATATCAGAAAAATGGTTCGCCACTTTTTGGAATGCTCTCATTTTTCACGAAAGCTGATTTAATTTATTACGCTACGTTACAAACTAAAATTGCTAAGTAACCATAATTAATTAATAATGCGAAAAGAAGGCACTACATGGTAGGTACTATTGAGTAGTAGGTATTTGTAAGCAGTAGGTACTAGACGATGCATAGACTTCTGACCAGCTGATTAGCTCATAAAGCTGATTTTTATGGTGGCTGAGACCCTAATTATAAAATAATTATTGACTGGCCGAATTGAAACGGACTCTTCAATAATACTTAACACCTGTATTTAATGTTCTAAATAAACTTACATTACATTAATTAAATGACTGATTTCATTGCTAGTATACACAAACACAACAACACCTAACTTGTTTATAGGTTGCGTGGCGTTTTTTCTTTGCGTAACAAAATTTCCGGTTGACCCGTCGACTAAGACATTTTCAATGTCAAAAATAATAAACGACTAAAAAAGCCTTTTTTAGTGAAGAATAGTTTTGATCTCATTTTTACCACTCGTAATTTGAAAGTTAGGGTGAAGTGGATTAATTGTGTAAGCGGGGCAAATCAGTTATCCTTTCAAAAAACTTTGCCAAATTATGACTGGATTTTCGAAAGTCTCCTCCTTTCACTTTGTTTCGACGTAACTTACTCAATTACCCCACTTCACCCTACTTCTAAATATAATATTCATATCGTATTCTAATTCTGATGGTCATTTGATGATCTATATAATCTAAAGGTACAAAATACAAAAATTAACATTATTCAGAACTTATTTTGTTGTTAGAATGCAAATTTGGAAAAATTAAGTAACGTTTAAGTTAATACAATTTCCAAAGGTAGCCATTAGCAAAGGTAGGTTCCTATGCTGTTGGGAATAATCACAAAAAATAAAAAAATTGCACAAGAATCTATAGTAAAGTTATGTAAAACAATCGCGGTAATGCGTGTTACAATAAATGAGCGAGTTATACGCAGTCGTTCATAGTTTTTGTGCAAGAAAAAGAGTATAGTTGAAAAAAAAAAGAAAAAAAAAAACAGTTTGCGTAAGCAGAACCAACTTTCCGCATTGAGATAGGTAAAATATAAATATGTGAAAAGTATTTAGAACTTTTATTCTATATGAATCAGAATACATTCCTAAATGATGAAAAAAGAATTGTTAAAATTGGGATATTAGATAGGCTCCCTATCAAATTTTGTTGTAATCAGACAGACGACATAACTTTTAGCACACTCAGCTGCTCAAGACGGAGCCTGTAAGGCCATTAATCTCTTATTGCCCCAAAAAGGCAAAGAGAGAACAGAACTATCAATTTGCAACGTCTACTACGGTCAACAGGAGAGATTTTTAGCTCACTCAGCTGATCAGGATGGCGCCCCTCACTTTGCTCGTCTCTAGTTGCCCCAACTATTGAATTTTGACTTCCTACGGTGAATAAGAGCGATTTGAGCACGATTTTGCCATCATTATGATTTATATACGGCTCATGGTCAGCTGATCCTCACCAAAGTCAGCGAGGCACAAGTTCCGACATGCCAAGGGCGCCGTGCCAACGGCTATAATACCCCCTTTTCTACGAATCGTTGGGTAAAACACGTACCTAACATACATGCATCCAAACTTAAACACACACTACCGTAGATCGAGATTACACTGGTTCAAATCTTGAGGATTTTTTATGGAACTACATTTATCAGCGATTTTTTCAAGTGATGGGCGACTTTTTTTAGGTTATAGACGACGAGCTATCAATTTTCTAAGTTGAATTAATCTCACACCGTAACACGGGGTGAGTATAGTCCACTGACTTTTTCGCTTATTTCTCTCACTTAGAACGCTCCAGGATAACTTTAAACCCGTTTTACCTAACCTGGCTCGTCGTCTGATAACCTTAGAAAAATTCCCCTACCACTAAAAAAAACCCTCCTACCACGCCGCTTCTGTCACTTTTGAGCCCGTCAGAACAATTTCAAAATCAGAAACGGGTCGTAGTCACCCTATTTGGAAATTTGCGGTATTCGAGTATCTCAGATGCAACAGGTTATGCAACAGTTTTTAATGTGAAAAACAGATAGGTCCAATCATGACCGGTTAGTTAATTTTTCTGACTAAGCGATCTGAATATTAAGCAGCTACTCAACACTGGCTTAGCGCGCCGAGTGGGATACAGTGGGAATCCCAGAAATCACGGCCATCGTAATTTATTGAAACCTAAAGGTATGTCTTGAAGCACTCTAGGTATGTCATGATATAGTAACGTTCGTCTTCAATAAAATTGGGAATTGCAAGACGTTGAAGAAATCTTTAGAAATACACTTTTACAAAATCGAATTACCACACATTAGGTAAGTAGTTATCTTTTTCATTCCCTAACCCCTTTTCTTGGTACCGATTTTTATTGTCCAAATTTCATTATCGAGGGTTCATGCACAATGTTGCCAGAATTTTAAAATTGAGATCAAAGTTGGTTTAATCAATGTTCCGATTCCAAAAATCCTCTAACCAAAACCAAAAAGGATTTTTTTCTTCCTAATTTGAATTTTATTGGAAGTATTTGTGAATGAAGGGTATGGGAAAGAATTACTGCCCGAGAATGACTCGCAATAGATTTTACTGCAAATTGTGTTTCTCCTCTAGCAAAGGTCGGGAAGTGCAAGAGGTTGAAAAAATCCTTGACGACCAAAAACTGATTTTCCACTAAATATTCATGTTTCTCAGTTTTCTGAACAATTTTGGTTATGTGTCTGTCTGTACTTGTCGGTGGTCAATACTTAATGACTGCCTATGAATTTCATCGCGTTGAACAGCCCATGTGAGAAAACGAAATTCGCAACCAGGAAAACCGCTAATCGGAATGAAATGTTTAGGTATTGTCTGCAATCGATTCACTATGACTCTTGTCGTTGGACCACTACCTAACTAGTTGAATTCGAGCGCGTGTGCAAAAATAAACTTCATGAAACATCTATTTAACCACACCAAAATGGGAGGGTAGTAGGAGGATGGTTTCAAAGCGAACATCTATGACCATTGATATGTGCAAACATAGAATGCAAAGTGCAAACATAGAAACTCGGCCGACTTTTCACTTCCCCATTACCGAAGGTGGAAAAGCTTTGTATTCGTTAAAGAAGTCGGACAAAAATGGTGTCCTCCTAAATCAAAATTTCCACTTGCTTTTTGCGTTTCAGAGCTTGATCAATTTTCGTTTCGCGTCTGTCTGCCTGTGGTAAATTCTTGTCACGCCCAAAATGTATTTCCTTCCACTTGATACATACTATTTATATCGATTATATTTACAATTTTCAATTATATCTAAATTGAAAAAATACATAATTTAAATAAAATTAATTTACCTAAATGGTGTGACAAAAAAATAATCAGTTCTATGTCCACTTATTGAAGGGCAATGTAGGTATGCCTAAAGCTAAGCTTGCGCTGGCATACATGGGCCAAATTCAGCAATACGATGTAGAACCGCGCGTTTACTACTTAATATTACTCATGAAAAGGAGAGAAAAAACGTTCTTGTTTGTTTTGTTTTAAGGACTTCTAATGTAGCTCAATAATCCACTTTATATTATTTGATCGCATACTTGGGATATCTCACTTCATTAGTATACAAAACCAAATTATCCATTGTTAAAACATATTCTTTTACAAAGGGTAAAGATTTACGTTGATAAATAAAGGATGAATAACGTCAAATAAACAATTATTGAAAACGGCAATCATGAGATATTTAGGATTGCGTCCAAAGAAAGTACATTTTATTTTAGAGAGTTCCATTCTATATGGTTTTCCTCTTAAATACCTAATATTTATGAATATGAGTCAAATTTTTATGAAATTGTCAGGGGTTGTGCTGTTTAGCTCCTTGACGGTCCCCTATAAATTGCATCGTCGTTGGAGTAACAGTAGTCTGTGCGCATGCCCTTTTTGTTGACATTTCTCATAACGTCGTTTTTTATCATCTATTGGTCCGATTTCGTTCAAACTCGAGAGGTTGTTGGTTCCAGGATGATGCTCTTTGTATCTTATCGCATTTGCTTTAATAATAGGTAACTATTGCGCATGCGCGAAATTAATTTTGGATGACACTCCGAAAATGATGGGCCGATTTCGATGACATTCCCAATTATTGTATGGGTTAACCTTTAGACATTTCCGCACATGCTAACATGAATTATAGCCCTATTTTGCATCCTAGAGTAGACACATGTATTAGCTACCTACTGTTATATCTTGCATTCAATCATTTCGACGCGTCCTTTGTTCTTCAGTTATACTGTCCACCAAACTTGGCAGTTTTTTTTGCTGTGTTGATTATATTTTCGATTAAATACATGCTTGCATTAACCATACGCTTATAAACGAACGTCACTATGCATGCTTTATGTATATATAACAATACTTTTTGCTATTACCTAATCGTACAGCCTAAGAGAAAAAAATAACGAACGGAACAAAAATTGTAAGTTTACCTTTTATGCAGAACACGAACCGCAGAAAACCAATAACGTTTTTGTAGACGCCGAGAATTATAGAAAGCCACATGTTCTTCATTTTGTTTGAAGTAAGTATACAGTTTTATCTGCATACATTGCACAACATCAACATGAACTGAACTTGAAATGAATGCACTTCACCGACGCTATCAGACAGTGCTAACCTTGGTTGTTATATGACAACTCCAGCGCAAGAGCACCGTTTAATATATGCACTAAAATACCGCGAGTTTTCCGTTTACTTACTCAGTGGACCGGGTCGATCATTTTCAATACAGTCTCAACACAATGCGGTGAAGTCGCGAGAACCGCAGTCAACAACCCTGGACGCCGCACGTCAGACTGCCAATGGATTCAAGACTGGCTTCGATGAAGCATATGAAGGGTAAAACGTAAATCAACTCATTACAGAACTGATAGTGATAATTTATCCAACTACGCCAAGTCCAGTTATTTTCTCACTTGCTCGACTGCCTGATTTGACACGGTCTATTGAAATATTAGGTAGATATGCGAATACAACGTGTGACAACTTACCAACGAGAAAAAAACATTATTACCGACGAAAGCAACGAAGGAATTTTTATCCCCAAAATAAATAATAATAATATAATATAATAGTATAATAATAATATTAATAGTATAGTATAATAATAAAAAATAATAGTACCTAACAGTTGATATGTACAGTTTAGAGATTTAGAATTCATACATCAATTAGACTACTCCTCCATCGCAAAAATCAGCACAATTCAATAAACATACAAATTAAAATGTAATACGAATAAAGATAATATTAATAAAAGTGTTACAAGTAAGAGGTTTTCATACCTAGCTAGGTTTTAGATACCTACTTCATTTTACTTAAGACTGTTTTTACAAGATCACCTGCACTGGGTGTTCCTACGTAAAATATCAAAAATAACTACAAACCACTCAAATTTAGAAATATACATTGTGTTTATTGTTCTAGCCGGGAGACTACCTAGGATTTATCAAATGAGCCAGGTTTGGTATTTTGTTTGATTTGAGAGCAAAGACTTGGAAAAAGTCTTAGCTCTTAAATGTTGTGTTGGCCTTTGGTTGGCCAATGGTGTGCTTCATCTTTTCTTTCCCTTTCATAATTCATTATAAAAAAGTTTAATTATTACTAGCACCATGAACATCTTTAACCAACTTCAATATGTAACAACTATTGTAACGCCTAATATAAACAACTCCTATGAATTAAGGGAAAAAAAGTATCCAGTACTACATACAACACAACCAAGAGTTGATTATTATCTCTTAAAAACTTATCCCTGCTGAGGCCATAAGGCTCCGAACATGAAAACCTCGAGGTAAAACGCAGCACGTAATCAAGGGCCTTACGGATTTGCTCTCCTTTTGTTGCATAAAGGCAGTCGCGACGGACACGATTTGTTTTCATTATTTTCTCGTTTTTTTTTGTTCATTTGCGTATTTCTTTATTATAATAATTCATTTAATAATAATATAATTGCTAACTCAACTTACCTTCGCGAAAGATTGAGTACAATTATAGCATAGGTCGAGGAGAAGACTGTTACTTATTCAGCGGCATGTTTCACATCGCGCGCGATGACTTTTCAGAGAAAAATACTTGAAAAAAACCATCAGAGTTTACGCTCTCCTACGTTGGCTACCCTGCGCGCCTCCCCATGCTCCGCACGGATTGGCACAGGAAGTGGCACGATTCTAAGGGGAGCCATGTTGCCATCCTTGACTAAAAAGGAGCGCCAACTCGGAGGGAAGAAAAAAATTAGGGGTACAGTGATGACCACTGTTTAGCCCCCAAAGTGGATTAAAACAACCCAAAAATAAAATAATGCAACTAAGACTAGATGTAAAATAGGGAAATAACTATATACTTGCTATTATACCAAATCAGCAAAGTGAAATAACGACTATATGTATATAAACATATTACAGATCAGATATCACAGTTCGTAGTAGAGCTCAGCGGCTCTCAGGAACTGCAACCGGGATCGGACCTTGTCTGGTTCGGAAAATGTCAACACACTGAGGGGGTGATGCTGGACTCTGAGGTCAACAAGGACTGGGCAGTCCTCCAGAAAGTGGCGGAACATCTCGAGCTTCTACACTAAGCAGGTGTCTGTGAGACGGGTATGGCCAGTGGCAACCCGGTTGACCACTATTCGATCCCTTCTTGGAAGTAGGGTTACGAAAGGCCCCACCGGGCTCAAGTCCTGAAGGACACCACGCAGACCAATGAACTCACCCTACCATTGCTTATGCCAGATGGAATTGGCTTTATGTTGGATGTTGGAGATTTCATCCTCAATGCGTATGCAGCATATCGATGGACTTATCACCAATGACACTAAAAGTCCTCAAACATAAAAAAATACAGTTCTCTCATTCCAATCCTCAAACCAGCACATCCATTTTCATGCATGAACTTTTCCAGATCCGCCATGAAAAGAATGAAAATCAGGGGACTGAAATAGTCCCCTTGAAGCACTCTCATAGTCCATCTCCAGCTCAATGCACTCACCAGCTACACGGTCCTCCAATAGCAATCGGGCCAGTCCATACAGGCTCTGCAAAACGTGAATCGTTTTGATACCGAGGCCTGGCCTAGCTAAATTTCCCACAGCAACGAATGATTTAATAAATGGAACGCACGCCTGAGGTCAATCATAATTGCAATGATGGAGCGTTTTTTCTGGGCATTGTAAAGACAGGCTGGGGCCTGGAGTGTAAAATTAGATCGACACAGCTCCGTCCAGTGCGACCCCCCCCCCCCCCCCACAACTCTTCAGGCAGAATATTGTGATTCTCAGTCCAAGTCCCGATTCTGACAGCGAGGGTCGCAGTGAATAGCTTCACCATCGAATTCATTAGAGCAAGTGTCCTATAATTTGATGGATTGTTCTAGTTTCCCTTTTTGTGAAGCAAGCATAGCCTGAGTTTTCCCTAATTCTCGGAAACTTCACCACTGCCAAAAATGCGATTTAAAGAAAAATAAAAAAAAAAAATAAACCCACAGCTCTCCACCCAGTGGTCCGGCATTACTAAATTTTCAGGATCTCATTAGGTACACCATTGGGACCAGGTGATTTGTGCAGATTAAGCTTGGAAATAAGGGACTTCGGTTCACCTCTCGTAATCTTCTATCCAGCTCTCGTACAGAAGCGCTCATGTCAAGTAACTGCCTCGGACCACTCAATCGATTTCCATATAAAGCTTCGAAAAAAATACGCCATTGGTCAAGGTTGATGAGTTCGTAAGAGGGGGTCAGCAACTCAATCTTCGCACCGCACCCTAGAACTCATCGGTATTTTTACAGTTATTCATCATGTTAGTAATGATAAATTCATAATCTTATTTTGCTTTGGATATAATGCTATTGTAGCTATATTTCAAACGCAGGTACTCATAACTCATACAGATGTTCCATTTTGTAACGGTGCCCACGACATCTATAGGTATGCATTTAGAGTCAGTGTACATACAACACTATAATACAACCCATTTTCCGTTTTTTTTTTAATTTCTCCAAAATGAATTGAGAAATTTTATCTCCTTCCAAAGATAAAAACAGCATCCTGCACCCTGTTTATCCGGGAAAATACGTTAAAAGCTGATATTGGCAGAAACCCGATTTTAGAGCTCACTTTCCTGGTTTTTAGAAAATCTTGGGGAATGCTTGCTCTTATTGTTGACACACACACACACATACATATATATGTGAGTGTGTGTCAACAATAAGAGCATACCGTGCATATCCACGGTAGATGTCAGTTTCTGAATTCTCTTGCATTTATGTACATGATGCAAATTTGGATTCCTCGTGAAAAAATTCAAGGGATAGCCTTTTTTAGGCGTCATAATTGAATATTACGACTTTTTTTTCCATTTTTCCCATACAATCAAAACGCTGCGCCACGCTCCCATTCCTGTCGGTTTTTCAGCAAGAGTCAAAGGACCCAAGGCGGTACAACGAAGTGTAATTTGACAAATGGGATCCAAGTGATAGAGGATACAAAAACAAAAAGAAGGTTACGTGGATTCAATGAAGTGTTTTGATGCATCAGCGAACTTCGTAGAAGAAGGATTCCCTCGTGGCTGAAAGAAGTGAATATACTTATAGTATGCATCATATACACTATTTGATGCAACTGAAAAAACGTGGACTTAAATATCCACTAAACTGTAGGCAATACCAACTCGACCTTTCAAACGAGTGCCTCGGCTAGCGTGAACTGGGGGCATAGTTTTATGCTGAACGTTGAAACGAGGCCTCTCGGGGAGTGGCACAGTAAAATTTATTACAACTTCAATTTACTTTATCACTCCATATTATACATTACCTATTGTAATTATTATACATTACATTAATTATTTACAACCGATCCTATCGACTGAAAGAGCTCCGTAGCTAATCTTGTTCAAATTCAAGCTCAGCTGTGGAGTGGAGAGTTCATCTATAGGCTAATCAATTTACTAACTCTATAAAAACAAATATTTATGTATATAAAAGTGTTAACTGCACGCTGGTGGACAAGCATGAAAATTAATTGTCATTATTCTGGTAGGTATGAATCCCTGTCTCGAAAGACAGAGACAGAATTGGCTCATTAAACATACCTACAACGAACTAGTACACCATACCTACGTCTATAAATAGTTTAGGACCTTCATGTACGTTTATACAGGTAGACGGTACTTATTCATGTTCTTAGATGTAGGTATGCAATGTATATTTGTAGCTGGTAAATTGTAGGTTTGTCGATTATCTTTTCCTGTAGAGGAAAATGCTGACTAAAATAAAGAAAAAAGTTCAATGTCAAATGGGCGTTGTACTGATAAGCGATAGAACAAAGTGAGTCGTAACCACCAATGATAGGCGATAGTTCAGCACTACCGATGGGCCGATAGGTACTATCGGTTAAAAACTATCGACAGTTTTTCGATAGTGGCCTCCCCTATTCCGTACGGTGTACCTGTCCAATGAAGAATTTTTTGTTATTGAATTGCCTATGACTTGCAGGATTATATTACAAGATGAAGATGAGACGTATACTATAAGATTACACGAAAGTTTGAAACGAATTCATTTAAATATATAAAAAGCATTTCCAAAGAAAACAAATGTCAAGAGACAAGTAAATTTGCATAAGGAACATTTTGCCCTTTTTCCTTCTTCTTCTCTACTGAAATACCTGCATACATTTGATCTTACTGGCATACTTATTGACACTGAACTAGTACACGCACGAAATTAAAATATGAACTCAATGAAACTGAAGCACCGGAATATACTATACGGCATGGAGGGAGAAGGAAGAGAAAGAAAAACGATGAGGTAAGCAGGAAGGGTAAGGTGGGGGCCGGAAAAAACCCAACAATATTTTCTAAGAATTGCAGAGGAATAACTACCTTCATGACTTTCATTTATTAAGAAAAAGAGAAGGTACTTAAGAGGTAGAGTCAATACCACGAATTTTGTTTGTTTGCACGAGTGGTGAATCCTAATTTCTTGAATTTAGGAACTCACAACAGGTATTAAATACTGACACGAGCGGGGCAACCTCAACTCCGGGATTTCCATTCCAGAGAACTCCACACACCTCTGTGTAGTACTACCACAGCCCACAAAATGCTGAGAACTTCAAATCAAGAGAAAAAGTAAAAAATCTATCGATAGCTACTATCCATAATCGTGGATTATCAATATATCTATAGTAACTATCGCCCATCCCTACAACCTACTCAATGTTATCTTCATAATGAATCAGCAGTAGACACGGGAAGTACCTACCAACCGCTATCACTCGAATTCTCTTTTTGTAAAGACACCTGTTCGAAAAATTCCAAATTGGCAGATACAATTTACATAGTAGAAACAAGGAAAGAAGGTAGGTATATACGTAATGAAGGAGTGGCCAAGCCCACATCGAAACAAACGGGGGCATGACATCAGGTGAAAAAAATAAATAAATAAACCACACAAGATGCATCGCTGACGAGGCGTCTTATTTGAAAAATTGATTCTAATTTGATTCTTAAAAAGCATATGTATATAAGTGAATCCCAATCGAGCCTGTGAGTCATTGCATTTGAATGTTAGTAAACATATCGTTAACTGTAAAAATATCATTTTCTTAGGACTCACCTGTTCCGTTCAATTCATGATGGCTGGTTGAAGAGATTCCCAAGGACGTGAAACGTTTTTTGAAAGCAATGAACAAGTCAATAATTCCAAAGCGAAGTAACGGCAAATACGGAAATAAATTTACTCAGTTGAAACTAAAGATGATCACACAGCTGTCAATATTTTGACTGCAAACTCTCATCACAGGACTTGTTTTACTTGACGTCAAAATGGAGGATTATAAGCAGTGTTGACAACTTGATTCAAACCAACGTTATCATGGAATAAAAATGCCTCTTTTTATGAAAGTAGCCACATTGAGAGAATTTTCTCTTCTTCCATGGCCCGACAAACGTATACAGGCTCAATTCACAGTCATTTTCCACCGATTGGAGTAGGGCCTCCTTGAAGTTTCCTGTAGAAGATTTTAACACTCCTTTTAACGAATCTTGTTTTAAATAGATTCACTATTTTCGGTAGGCATAATTATATCGATCGTCTTACGATGTAAAGTCCTACAACCCGTTGAGGCGCTCCGCAGCGGCTTTAACTTGAACTACTGAAAAGCAGTTAACGCCCAGAACCTGCCGAATGCTCCATAAGTAATTCGCCTTAGGATTACTTACCCGTGCTCACAGGGGTGAAGGAAGGGCTCGAGTAAGTGAAACACTCCAGATTGGTACCGTAAAATGGGGTGAAGGCGGACAAAAAAGACTTTTTTTGAAGATATTCTCCACCAGAAATTAAGCTAAATGCTTCCCGAGCTCATTGTAGCTTCCTTAAAATCTCTTCTTTAAGATGATTTGCCAAACAAATTTTCGGGGGGGCTTCTGCCCCCCTTTTGTATTTGGTGAAGGTTGTCCAGGTTAACCCGAAATCGTGGGGTAAACCCGGACACCGCTTTTTTTTTCTATGAAAATCGCCTTCAACAACCTAGATAACCGAACCAGGACACTTTTTACATTTTTAAAAAACTTTATTATTATTAGAACAAGGATATGAGGTTCTTGTAATCTAGCTCAAGTCAGCAGAGTGCGCTGTCGTCATTCTTGTTTCGATGTCCTTATCAACAAGTGTGTTCCTTGTTGCTTCCTTCTTGGCTCTGTTCTGTTCTCTCGAATATATATGATTATTATCCGTTTCCATCCACGCTTTTGTTCATAATTACCACTATTACTCTACATATTTCTAATAATTATCAACATGAACTAGGATTTGGAACCAACCTTTAGCTACCCTTGGTGGTACCCCCTCTAGCTCCTGTTCTAAGTTGTCGAAGTATGAGTTTATAGATTCAGAACTTGAGCAGCTCTGGCCCTTTTGGTATGCTGCACAAATCTTTGGGTCAGTTGTGGATGACGACTGTGATGACGGAGTTGTGGATGAAAGTGGTCCATCCGATCCTTCCCTGGCATGTTTTCCTTGAATTTTTTTACGACTCTGCAGACATTATTCAAGTAACTCCTAACAATATCCTGGATATCAGTTTTGTTAAGTGGGAAACCCCAGTCAGCCCAACTTATAAGCGTTTCTCAGAGTCCTTGTTCTTCCTCAGCTGAAAGAACAGTCTTACCACCGTGAGGTGCACACTGATGCCCTTGACGTGTTGCCAGATTGTGGTTTTGGGGACATTATATTTTTCTGGAGCTCCCTGAGGCTTGTTTTTTTTTTTTGGATTTGTACTCCCTCACAGCAAGCGCCAGATTTTCCTTGCAATATTTGAACAACATCGTCGGGCCTACCTTCATTAAATACCGCCGAAGGCATTGTCCAGGTTCACCCACCGCAGTTGGCATTTAACACTAAAACGGTCACCAACAACACAAAAGTGCATGAAATTCCTTCAAATTTTCAGGAATCTTAGACTAATATATTTACAAACAATTGCTGAACAAGAAATGCACAACTTATCAATAGGACGAACAGGGAGGAGAGCACTTATCACAATTACCAAAATCAGCCAAAAACAGGCACACCACTCAAAAATTTCTGGAGACGCTGTGTTGCCCACAAACGAGCTCAAAACCATCTTGATACATCGAGTAGGAACCAGGACATGTGATAACATGCCAAAGACATCGATTCCAGAGCCTGGGGATGGAAAAGTAACACTTTTAGCTGATAACCCTGTTTTATCCGGCTTTACCCGCCATGTCCGCCTTCACCCCATTTTACGGTATTCTTAGAAGGAGTGACTCCGTTACTTACATGAGTAAGTCAGACACTTGCTTGGGCAAGATAGTGACTTACTTGAAATGAATGATCGTGGTATAGTCACTGTAACACAACAACTTACATTTTTAAATTTGTACATATTGCACATTTTTAACCCTCCAAAGTTGTTCCAATTGATGACCAAAGCGAGGTAATTAAGGTTAGAAAATTTGGATGACTGTCATTCCTTCAAGGTTGTAACTGAAACATGGATTACAATCAGCCACAGAACACTCGCCATGATGATCCTTATTTACTACAGTAGACTCTCTCTTAACTGGCCCCCACTTTGATGGCCACCATTTTTCTTTCCCCCCCCCCCCTGCATTCTTCTCGTCTTCCGTGACCTTTCCCAGGAGGTGAGAAGAAGAAAACAACATCTCTCTCGTTATGGATATCTCAATGTTGTTCTGCAATCCTGGAAGGTTGGTAATGAGAAGGAAAATTACATATTCGCTCCTTTTTTTTAATGAACCACATGCCTGTGAATCAATAATAATAGAACTGATATTTTCACCATTCATTCACTTACCAAGATTGACTTTTGCCCAAGTCTATGCAATGTACTCGTAAAGTGCACACAAGCATGGGAAAATATTTTCGGAACTCAAAGCACATTGGATTAACCAGCCAACAAGCCAACAGGCCTGGCCCTGGTCTCCAGGGCCAATCATCCCCGATTTTGATAAGAATTTTTTTCAACAGATGGCGGCACCATCGGGGGCTAAAGCAGATTCCGTTTTCTCCTCTGCGTTTCAACCAATATTGATGTAGACTCAGTATTTTTCATCTAAATGGCGCTACACTTCAATTTTGAATGTAGAATTTCGAGAAAAAATCTGAATCCTAAAATTCAAGATTGTTTTCTAAATTGTGAGATTATAGCTTAAATTATTGTTATTTACTGAGCAAATAGCTTTTTTCAGAATTTTAATCAGATGCTTACAACGGGAGGAAAGCAGCGTCGGCCAAGCGTCAGCCAATGAAATCAAAGAGATTCCAGGAAAGGGGGTGATGAGCGCCCCCCCCCCCTTGCTGGCCTCACTTGTCATTAACCTTCTCCTTCACCCGATCACTCTCTCTTTTTTCCCCGTAGTCTTCTTTCAAATGCTCAAATATCTCGCTTAAATTTGGAGGATAGGTGGAAAAGGTTAATTTGGGTATTCCCTACAATTTCAACATAATCCTATCATTAGTAGCTATTGCGCATGCGCAAATGTGTCTGTTGTATTTTTAAACGAGCCAAATGTCAACAGTTTTCATCCGATTTTGATGGAATTTTGAGAGATCGTGCAGGTTGGACTGTAAATGGTACACTATTAATTCCATACTTCTCGAATCATATCTTCATTTTGCGCATGCGCAAACGGAAATTTCTTCAAGCATAATTTTTTCATGCTCTAGTCGTCCGAATCCGCTCAAATTAGGTGCATATTTGGGGGACGATGGTTCAACTATTTCATGTTGAATTTCAACATGATTGCATCATTATTTGCTCCTGCGCATGCGCGAAAGTGTACTCCCAAGAAAAAGGTTAATTTCTAGTTTTCATCAGATTTTGATTACATTTTCTAGGAATTTGTGGGTTAGGCTGTAGATTAATCCCTACCAATTTCATTTTTCTCAAATCATTACTCCATTCTGCGCATGCACTAACGTAAATTACTTCAAGCATCATTTTCCCGTTTCCTAAAAGATTTCGAAGTTTTACGTTACCTACGTACATCATGATTGACTATATTCCGCTAGGGCGTTTCAAATGATTATTAAAACTATTTCAATGATCTTTACATTTATGTAATTTTCAATTGGTATCTAGGTACCCACTTACTTAAATATTGTTATATACTGAGATCAGGGGACCTAGTAAAATGTAGGTGTTTCAATTAATTGTATCAATTTTCCCTTTGCAGGTGCCTAAATCTACGCAGGAATATTGATGTCAACCTTCGGATCTGCAATTTGGAATGGACCTCCTTTGTAATATGAAGAATTCAATAACAGTGCACACTGATCAGCTGTGAGGCCACTGAGCCTACTTTTTTTTAAATTTGACTTATGATGTTGAAACTTGAAATGCAGCTCCTTTTCAGAGATCTAGAATACCTGTAAGTACAAAGTATGGAAGGACTCAGATCAGTTTCGGAACCTCCGAGGCTCGAACATTTAAGCGTAAAGCGTGAAGCGTAAAATTGGTGTGAACCCTTCTCGGAGGCACTAAGCCCCATAATCTGATCGTCTATTACATATGGGGTTTATTAATTTAGACGAATGATCTGTGTAGAAGGGCTACCTAACACAGAAATAATAAACAATTGTGTAATAATTTGCAGCGTTTTCCCCATGGATTCGTTCTTACGATAGCCTGAAACGAATTTGTATTTGGTTTTTTTTTTTTACAGTTGGGTTGTCTTACACCACTCTGGTTCTATTCAATATTCCGTCC
Source organism: Adelphocoris suturalis (assembly GCA_030762985.1). Taxonomy (NCBI): domain Eukaryota; kingdom Metazoa; phylum Arthropoda; class Insecta; order Hemiptera; family Miridae; genus Adelphocoris; species Adelphocoris suturalis. Next base: position 27,061,553 of record CM061047.1, on the reverse strand, counting down.
GCCTATTGACGAGCCTTGCCTCGTATATGACCAGCTTCAGAGGGACGTCCTAAAATGTATAAGGTACTTATTCGAAAAAATAACTACCCACAACATTATTGTTGGTTTACGTTTCAAAAGATGTAGAATCTAAAAATGGAAAAAATAAATAATAGATAAAAATACGCCGTACGCCACACAGTGGGGCAATAAGGGTTTTGTGTGTGAAAAAGCTTGAGTTTTGCCCATTCATATAGGAAATTTCGCACTGATTCTGAATATACCCCATGCCCTTATACCTAAAATAGGTTCTTCGACCCAAGAAATCGATTTTTGACAATTTTTCTCACTTTTTAACCTTTGAAACAGACCTAACTTTTTTGTACGATAGAAAAGTTGTAGAGGAATGAATTTCGCATCACATGAGACAACTGCCAGCTCGATAGCTATTTTCTTCGAGTTTTAGCGATCTTTCACAGTTTTTGTCACCTACTCACTTCCATGGAATTCCTCGTCAAGTGAGTAGTAGGTCACAGAGAGAGAGATAGAGCTGGCAGAATTCCATCTTCTACAACTTTCTTTCTTTACTCCCAACAAATTTGTTTGAATAAACCCAAGTCTTTGAGCGATAGGAAATTCACGCCTTCTGGTAAGAAGTTTGGAACGGCACTGACACCACAGACGGTGAAAGACGGTTATGAAATTTTCGGTAGTAGTTCAATGTATCTGCTATGAGTAAAAACAAGTTTCAGAACTTCGTAGTCTTCACTAGACCTTCTGGTCGTGGTTTGTGCGCATCTTTGAATTTAAAAGAATCTTTCTTTTTCGACGTTCAGGGGTTTTTGACATTATAAGCACTGCGCAGCAGAAAATGGGTCTGACTAATCTTTCCCTAGGGAGTCTCTCTAGTAGTCCTGAGTAAACAAGCAGGTCAGTTTTCAAGTCCTGAATTCATATACACCGCCTTTCGGAATTAAACAAGCAGGTCAGTTTTCAAGTCCTGTATTCATACACAACGCCTTTCGGAATTAAATAATTAAAGCCTTTATGGTTGTGAAATGACGCATTCTGGCTGTTCGAAGAACTGTAGATTCAATTTGCTCCCCTTGGATTAAAAAAAAGGAAAAAAATAAGAATTAATCTGCGGAAAAAAGCGGCTGGTTACACCATTAAATGACTATCGAGGTGTAAAAAAACGTTCAAAATAGCGCCCAAATCAATACTTTTATTTTAGGGTTTTTTCCACTCTTGCCTTAATATGCGCCTTACAGACCTTTTCTCCGTTACTACTGGACCATGGTAATGAATCCAGGGTCATACATCACATATGGCGTCTAGTTGGTACTAGAAGTTCGGCATCAATTTCGATCAACCCTAAAAGGGTAGATAGCATTCAAAGCTGGAATATTCATAAATCGAGTTATCGAAAACTTTCGAGGTAAAATAGAGTTTCACATATCAGGGTTTTCTATTTACAAACTTGATCACCGGGGCATCGTCGTTAGGGAGTTTACTATAGCCTAAATGTTCATCCGGAACTTTGCGATCATTTTGCAAAAACCCAGATCAAAATCGGTTAAGCCGTTTGGTCGTGAATCGACCATATACAGACAGGTAGGTACTTCTCACTTTTATGTAGAAGGATTACTAGTAAAAATCGCCTGGGAAACTATCTACGCCATCGTACTAGCGGTTATAATTACAATTGAATGCTCACTTCACGAAATCGAGTTTATTATCACTTTCGTCACCTGTAGATGGTCTTGTGAAGTGTAGGTAGGTGATTTATTTACCTGGTCTCATTAAATTCCAGTTGATGGGTTTACCTAACTCAGTGTTGATATACTCAGAACAGAGGTACTTGTAAAGTGATGATGTTTTATCACATGTTAGCTGAAACCTGAAATGGAGCTCTTTTGCGACATCTAGAATACAATTACAAAGTATGGAGGGGATCAGATCAGCTGAGGGGCTTCTAGGGTAATTTCTGCCCATTCGATCTGTAGTGACGAAATTTGAAATGGAGAGCTTTTGAAATACCTAGAATACAATTTCAAGGAATGGAGGTTCAAATAAATATGAAGTCTACGCAATCCTTCTATATGGCGTGTAGATGATGTTGTCAAAACTCATAAAATTGTAATCATATACAAGGTTTAATATTGTATACCAGTGATCTGCGTACGAGGGCAATACATGAATAATAAACCTTAGTGTAATAATTTGCAGAATTTTCTTGATCGATTACAAAGGTTCGTTATTGAAAACGACAAATGAGTTATAGTTAGAATTTGGATCGTTCAGCTTCATCACTGGACTGCATCTCATCGCTTTAGAGAAAGTTTGCTGTATTAATTCGTGATTTGGACTGAAATGAAGCCACAGAATTCAGCACCAAGTAAAACATATATTTATTAAAGTAATAACAATATTAAGGCCACTATGGTCTGTACAAAGAGCAAACGTACAATAATCTTAATATTACAATACACATTTAGATAGATTATATTTTAACAACATTTATCTGAACGTTGAAATATTGTGTTTAGTATTGATAATTAATTATACATCAAATACACTTAATTCGACTTATAATATCATATATTATTATTAATTATATCTTAATGACTTTTTTCTTTCAGAATTAGAACGGATGCCACATCGTTTTCCTAATATTTTTCAATTTTGTCACAATTATAAAAATACGTATCACTTTTAAAAATGGACTGAGGATGGAGGCAGAGAAATTACAAGAGAAACCAAATGCGTAGCAGAAGCAATAATGAAATTATAGCCAGTTATAGAATGTGGTTATAATGGAATGCTATACTGAGTAATTAGGAGTAAATTTGTTCCAAATATAAGTTGTTTCCATTTCGATTGGGTTGGCCGATGTCCGTTTTATAAATTGAAGATTTTTGTATTTGGGAAAAACCAAATAGTTGCGTGCTAGGTTATGTTCATTTTGAGGTTGGTAACAGCTTTTTATTTACGTTATGCCAAATTATCCTCAGTCAAAAAGCTAACAACAATGAGCGGTAGACTTGCCTATTTCTCTCTATCCGAGACTCGTTAGAGAGATAAAGGACATCTTCTTGAAGCGATATAGATAATAACCATATTTGTCTTATAAAAGTACAAATTATCTCTAAAGCCTAAATCTGAGATATTAAGAAGTAGCAACTATAATTATAGTATGTAGGTCCATTTGTAGAGGTAACCATCCAACATTTACCTTATATTAAGTAGGTGTATTGTTAATAATCATCTACTTTAAATGATTACCTACATTAATAATTAACACCAAATGCATTTAATTTTTCTTAGTAAATCAATTTTTTTTAAGGTTTTATAAACGTCTGTAAGATGGTACCTACCTATTGCATACTGGTTACAAATCTCATCTTTTCTTGAACTGCCTATCCCACATTTTATTGAGGTTTAAAAGCTAGGCGCCTATTACTTACATACTTAGTACCTACCTACAAGATGAAGGGAGAAATACAAACCAAAATCCTTAAAGTTTTGGTGGGTATAATAGGTAGGTAATTGGCGAATCGCTAACTCAATGGTTCATCGTGAGGGGTTTAATTTTGAAAACTTTTAGTAAATTTACCAATTCAATATTAAAACGAAATAAATAATAAGTTATAATAATAAAAGTTGTATCATTGTGTAAAAACTAATTTTGATAACTCCCATATTTCTTAATTTTCAGAAAACAACATTATCTTATCCCCTTACGTCTTTGGGAGAGAGAGAAAGAGTGGCGAGCAATACTTTTGCCGCACCTTGAGGATCTGTTTACCAAATTACGAAATAATAAGTATAATTTAAATAATTCTCGTATAATTTAATAATGTAAGACTTAGAACAATGTAAAGAGAAAAACGGAAATATGTTTCCCCTGATCGCACACTCTTTATCTCCGTCATTTAGACACCTCTGGGTAGTTCAAAAAGGGGGTGAGCAATAACTTCATTATTCGTAAGAGCAAAACAGAATAAATTGTTGCAGAAAATTGCTCATTATGGACAAGAATAACCCATTTTTGATTAATGTAGTGCAAAGCGGATACGAATGTGAAAATAGTAGGTACCAGCCTAGAAAAATGAGCAAAAATTATGCTATGACGTAATTTAGAAATTATTTCTCTCTTACATTTGGAAAATACCTAGAGTGAATGATTTCTCAATCCCGCACGAAACAAGTAAGTATTGGAAACTGAACACTTTCCTAGATTCAAACGTAACATTTTTATTTAGTAAGTAGGTTCAATATTATGAATTTTTTACGTATGTTTTACAAGTAGTATCCCATACGCGAGAATTGCACCTGTGTTGGACGTTGGTGTTTCCGGAAGCAATAATTTATAACAGACTTGCCGTACTAGGGTTTCAGATCTGGTCTTTTCAGGATCTGAACTTTGTAATTCCCAAATGGAAATCATTTTACTTTTGCACAGGTTTGGTGAAATTAAAAACAATTGATTTTTTTTCGATGCCCCATGACCAGACCAAGAGGTAAAGGATGTAGCCATCCGGTCTGAAAAAGATGACATGGGTTTATATGAAATACACGCATTGATCTTAGATTGATAAATGTCCTCGCTTAGCACATCATATTTGAATATTTAATTGAAAATAGTGAGCTAAATCGTGTTCAGAATTGCAAACCAGCCAATTAGGTTTTGCTTCAATATTATAAAGTTGTTTTTACAAACTTTCTTCATCAACAAATTAATGGTCTCCCAACAAAATATAAATCTGATGTGCTTTATACCTGAACAATAACTTGTGCGCTTTCAGACAGTTTTGAGTTCTGCTTACACTTAAATTGAATGCATTAAAAGTAATATGTGAAAACACATCGGGGTAACAGTCTTTCCAACATTTTTTAAATATACCAACACACTTTAACAGATACGATGGGATATAATTGTATTATTGATTCATCAATACATTAATAGTTTCCAGTCCAATTGTATTTATAAGTTTACCAGTCAGTGTATGCTTTTATAGATGTTCTTGGTATTTTGTACAAATGTTTAAGAATGTGAGGGGATTTGAGAGATTAGCAAAATTACTAACATATCCTTCTAAATAATTGAATTTGGAACAATTTCCTTTTGTGTCAATTGTTTTTGCGTTTAAATTTAAAACAAGTATTCTTGTTTCATGCACTAGGTACCTATGTACCGAGAACACTAATGCGTTAATGCGTGTTGAATAGTAACGCTGACGTTACAGGTTATGCGCTGAAGGTTGGACATTTACACAACAAACAAAACAACGAACGAGATAGCAAAATTTAGAAACGTACATACTAGTGGCATAACGGTGCAGTATTGGAGCCCTTTAATTTCAAAACAAATACATAATAGCTCAACAGAGCGAAATAATATATCGTGATATCAATATTTTCTATATCAACATTTTGCCTACATTTGTGAACCAGCCAGTGGGCTGCACGAAACAGTGAAAGTATTATAACAGTTCAAACTAAATAATAATTAAATATACTATAGAATACAATAATTATAAAAATTATCTAAAAAAATAACTTTCTCTTTCAGTAAATGATGCATCATATCGATTTAAGTTTGTAGTTTACAAATTTATAATGATGGTATGAAAATAAATCTCATAATTTCTCTTATATAATTTACTAGGTACTCAACAATAATAAAACCATAAATTCATTTGAATTCCTTTTACACCTAAATCTATAGATTACCTAAGGTAATTTACATACAGGAAATTTCTCTAGCTGGGAGAGACTAAAGTAGGTTTTTACTAATGGGGTTCGCCCCCTTGAGACTATGAATAATACGTTGCAAGTCAATTCTCAAGACCTTTCTCAAACATTTAAGAATTAAGAACGTCGTTGGTTTAGTTGAAATATATTTCCACTTTAAGGGGATCTTGTGATAAACGACCATTAAGATAATAATATTTATTCAAGAACACGGATTTTATGAAGGTGGGTACGACAATTAAGTATTACACTGACTGTAAAGGAAATTAATCGTACATATGACTATCAGCCTATTTCATTTACTCTTAGCCATTTAAAAAATCACAACAACTAGTAGACAATTTTTACGAAGAAATTTATCAATATATATACTAGCTACTACACTAAACATTGACTTAAATGTTTATCTTCCAACTTTTAATATAAAATACATTTACATCGTCATATCATCAGTTTTAAAACAGAAGTTGAAAAATATGGGAAGTTTCATTATTGTAGTTTGTCGCAACGTAGTAAGATTCAACTCGCTTGGAGGGTCTTGGCAATACGGGTAGTGCGAACCGATGTTATTGTCATTTAAAACATCAATCTTATTAATTAAAATGATCAACGACATCTAATAATGGTTGAAATACCATTGAATTTTCAATTAAAAACGTAAAGCATTTCCAAAGTGATAGATATCTCGAAGAGTATTTCTAAAAGGTGCAATATGAGGCAGATAAAGAAGGCAGTTAGTGGTTAGGTACCAGCAGAAGAACCCTCAAATCTGCTTAGATCTTTACAATTGAAATTCTACAGGTTATCCCATTTATATCATTTAAAAAGTTTGGTATTTAAGTTTAGTTCTTACACTCCACTTGCATTGTTACCACAGGATAGTAAACGACTTTTTCCTTATTTTAATTCCTTCATTCTCTATTTGGTAGGTACCTACTCTTTTTCTTTACAGCCTGTTTATCAACCTCACATGTAATCTACAGATACCGGTTAAGGTTCGACTGGGAGAGGCTATTCAGTCAAATTTGTTAAAATTTACGTAATGACGTTAGATGCCTTATAAAAATGCGTTACACTTCTCTTCATGATTCGCTTGCCTTGGGGTTAACGTTTCAAATCCGTTTGCATGCCATTTAAAGGCACCATTCTGTACCTTTTCCAGCGCCCATATATTTTTTTCATATTTTCTCGAAATGTGTGGATAATAGAAAAAAGTTCCAGTCATGCAGCATGATCGTATGAGCGAATTTTCGTAAGTTATCGTACTATGTTATGTTAAATTGTTTTGAAATTTGAGCTTTTTGAGTGCAAAGAAATTCATAACTATTATTTTTATGACAAAAAACTAATTTTAAAGAGTAATCTGATATTCAGAAAAGAATTTTGGATTTTTAGCTTTTTTTGCTGTTTTTATCGATTGTTCAACCTAATTTTGTATATACATTTTTTAATGTTCAATTTTAAATTTTATAAACTTTATTTGAGCAATGTTTTGCTAAAAATAATAAATGTAAGAGTTTTTAGCCGTTATTAGTCATTTTTAGTGATTTTTTCAGTACAGTTTTTGAAATTTGACCAATTTAATATGCTCAAAAAATGCTGGCCAACAAACTCATCCTTTCATTTGGAAAGCTTGAACGGAACACACACACACACACAAACACACACTCACATACACCCACACCAAGCTCGCACACGCACGCACGCACGCGCACACACACATACATGAAAAAAGCAATCTCCAGGAATCGTTTCATAATGCTCCAAAACGGATTTAATGAAAAAATTTTTCGAGAATTTTGATTTTAAAAATTTCCGAGCGTTTGCAACGGCTTCATTTTTTACGAAAATTCGCTAAAACGGGAAATTTTTAATTTAATCTTAATCATCCAACAGATTGAATCAAACTTGGTAGGTTGGTAACTTATTACGGATGGTCATTAGCAAGTACAATTTCACCCTCAACCACAGCTCCCAGGAACCATTTAGATAATATAAATAATAAAGATGCCACAGCAGAAACAGGGTGGCAATGCCAAAATGTTGCCAGATGACGAATCCTAGGCTGGCATTCTTTCATTTGCGAAAGAATGATGATTCTTTCATTTTATTACGATGATGGTTGTCGGTAAGCGACTAACGCGAATCACTGTTTTTATCAAATTTAATGAAAAATACGAAAACGATTTGTATCAGGGGTTTCTTCTAGAAGATTTTGATAATATTCTTAAAGCAAAAGTAATACTAGTTAGGTCTTGGCCAGCTCCATATTATACAACAGTAGGGGAACATACCCGATCTTGCGATATAAGTAATTACCTACTTTTTAAATGTGATTTTTTAAAGTTTTGGCATCAAGGAACGAAATTGCACCCTTCTCCCATGACAGATATAGTAGGAAAGTGCAATTTGTATTTTTCATTTCAGAATGGAATCTAATTTGATTTTAGAATAGCTTAATTCTTGGGGTTGGTAGAATAAAAAATTCACTGATACCTGCACATAATATAGGTAAGCTATAGGTAGCTTCCAAAGGCTTACAGCGAATTAACCAAAATGAAAACGTAATTGAAATAATTTTACACCGTGTAGCGTTTTAGGCAGCATACCTTCAAGCAAATGAAACTTTCCTAAATGAAGACACCGAGTGAAGTGCTAGAGTTCAGGTTCAGATGTGAATTAGAGGCGTCGAGATCCAAGTAACGATAAATTAAGTTTTCAGAAATAAGTTTTGGGAAGGTCAGATCATATTAAAGTTTAAGCTTGTTAGGGAATGGGGTAATAGTCTTTCCTCAGCTAAGAGTACTAGAAAACCATTTCTGGGTTTCCCAGCCGCGTTAGAAAGAATACGGACGGGTAGGTAATTGATAACAGTGATAACATTCAGCGAATGGAACAAGTTGTTTTATTTTTTGAGTCCTATCTACATTGCATAACACAAGTGCTTAATCAATAGTTATTGATTTATCAACAACGATTAACAGTTTAATAAACGGTTGGCTGCGATCGTTTGTGTCCAACCTACCATGAAATACCTGCAAATTCTGACCTTGAAACAGTGATTATAGTTGTTCATTTATTCATTGAGTCATCATAAAACACAATTAAATGAAATGAAACGCAATGTAAATAAACAATTCACAGTTGGGATAGAACATGATTGTAAAATCGTAGGTTTGATTTTTTCCGCTTTCGGTCATACGATTTTACATTAGCTTTACTTTATAAGAAGTGAATAGTAAGCATTATACAAGAAGAAAATCGACTTTTATTTAAAAATTAATAAACCTGCAGCAAGATTTACCTAAAAATATTATTTCAAACTAGATTTAAAATGATAAAAACCGAGTAGTGCATGTGACTACCTACTTGTAATCGATAAAACGAATTTATTACATTATTAGTGTGAGTTATTAGAAACCTTTTAAACCAAAGTGATGTAGAAGACGTATATATGTAGGTACTATTATATACATCACTTAGCTCTTGGAGCTGAACTTTTACAGAATATTTTAGAACTACGAAGTTTGCCGCTAATGACCATTCTGGTTGAGATGCGGCTTAAGCCTTAATAAACAAATAAAATAAACTAAAAAAACTACGAAGTTGAATTCAAAGTTTATATGGGAAACTATGTATGGCTGGTTTACTGTCTACCCAGGTATCAATCTACAAAAGTTGTCGGATGAACAGCAAAGCCATTTAATTATTGGCAGTTTTTTACATAACGGCTAAATCGGACCAAAAAATGATATTTTTTGTCGATTTGAATTGAACTCAAATCTGAATCTGAGGAAAAAAGCACATTTGTGTTCTTAAGGTGAAAGAATGTTGTAAATGTTTTGCAATGTGTAGTAAACCAATTCTAAAATCCATTCTGCCTGTGGATTATACTCCATTACTTACCATTGAGTGGTAATGTAACCCACGTATTTCGTACCTAAACAGTACCTACCACTGTTGTAATAAAACTTTTTCTTGAGGGGTAGCTATGTGTAATTCAACATTGTTAATCCTCTTTTCCTACATATTACTAGATTTTTACCACAGCAGCACCACATTAGTCACATTAAATAAATTTATTTCCAGTGATGATCATGTTTTCCTTTATTTCTTTCTAATACCCACTTATTTTTTGAGCTATTTTTGATGTATAATCAATAAATGTATTATTCTGTTGATATTATCGCTTCTCTTCAAAATATTGGTATATAGATTTAATCGCCTTTAGGTTCGTCATCTTACTCACAGGAAGGGGAGTTGCTTCATGGGAAGTTGTGAGAACTGAAAACCTCTCAATCCGTGAGCTGCATGTTGGTGTTCCTGACTTTTCCAACCAAAATAGAATGACAAAAATCGGCTCTATGTGCATCACCTGACCCTCTGATTAGTGAAAAAGTAGTATAGGTTAGGATGTTGCGAGAACTACTCTGTACATTTACCACTTATTCAGTGGTTAGTTTTGAAAAGAGTGGATTTAAAACTGATTTTGGTCACAAATTGCCATCTTATTACAATAAGGGCACCGTTTCTGGTGAAAATTCAGACATTTTGTGGGTGATGTCGGTGTACCAAGTACGCAAAGAATGGTGTTCCTGTGGGGGGAGCCGATATCGGCCTATACTCTTAACTTCGAATGTCGAAGACGATTCTGGGATCTGGGATGGTTCGTTAACTGTAGCAGGTCACATTACGGTGCAGCTTTTGGCTCGATCTTTGAGCTCTGACTTGAGATCCACTTTACTTTTTGATCGAGGAGGCCCTTGGAGTCTAGGAACTAGGCAGGTGTTCATGTTTAGCCTTCCGAGGGCGGCCAGGGCAGCTACTTCGAAGGCGTCCCGAACGGCCTTTGCTGAGTGTTTGGAAGATGTCTCGACGTACGTTGTGGCTCCGACTTGCCGACTCACGTTCACACCCTGGACAACAAAAAAGTTTCATTGATCAAAAAGTTATCAGGGCATTCAATCTTCATGAATGGAGTTAACGTGTTTTTCTCGTTAGTTGACTATCCTTAGCCAAATTAGTACTCAGCGTGGGCAAAAGATAATAGAGACAGAATAGACGCGAAATTAAATAAATTACTTCCCGTTTTACATCAAGAGTTCAACAAACCTTTGTAGGAGGTAACGAACAAGCCACGGTAATGAATGGGGATAAAGCGAACACTGAATCACAAAGGCTCTTCAGTAAACATTTACCTAATAAAATAGCTATGAACACATGTAAGTAATCAGCAAGTAATTATAAGCTCCAAGTGACGTAGATGGTTCTGGCTTGGAAAGTAATGATAACCCTGGGAAAAAATAATCCAAACGTTGTAAATGCCACAATTTGCAGAGTGGCTTAGTAGGTATTGTTGGTTTTATCATGAAACTTCACAAGGATACAGGTAAATTGCAAATTAGTTTTGTTGTTGAAAAAACCTCAGTGAATTATTTCTTTTTTTTTCAATATTATGTAAATTGTGCATAATAAGATTTATAGGAAGTTCCAGTTTTCAGTAGTGAACACTCTTTTCTATCAAAGCAAAGGGCATTATTTTCTACTCGAAAACAAAGGGAATTTTTTGTGTGAAGAAAAATCGTTCCGAACCCCTGTTGGTATCTACTTAAGAGCGGGCTGCCAAAACAGCACCATGTCCTTCGGCGTGAAAAGCTTTAACTAGCCAAGTTTGGCCAAGAGGAGCGAGTGACAAGAAAATCCGGTAGAGGTAGCTGGGTGATGAGCAACCCTGAAGGTAGAAGGTATACCTGGTGATTGGGGTGGGTCATCAAAGCCTCTTACCAAAATAACTCTGGGCCTATTAATCCCATTAATTTACAAATGAGCCAATTGTTGTAGTTTTTATCGTAGTGTTTCTATCTAATAAGCCCTTAATTTCCCATGCCTACGACCCTTCGCCACTTTACTTCTTCAGCCTCTGCTCTAATGAGATCAAGAAAGAAATCTCTTAATTACTCATTCACAAACCGTCAATCGGTCACAATTGTGTCACAGTTACATAATTATTACAACTGACAATTCATCCATGAATGGATTACGATATATGAGGATAGATAAAGCCCTAACCATAAAGATTGTTGTGGCTGCGTGTGGATAAAAATTAAAATTTGCGAAATTAGTTTCACTAGTTGATGAAATTTGCAGAGTTGAAAGAGTGCGCTTATCTCTGTCACGGACTTGGTCGCCCCCCCCAGAGGTGCAATGGGGCCTAAAATACATAGAGAGAGGAGGGTGTGACAGTCCCATAATATTTCCCTACTAATAACAACGTAATGTGCTATGTTCAGGGAAGATTGAGTTTTCGGTTCTCGGATCCTCAGCTATCGCCAACCACAGCATTTCAAGAACTCGAGAATGACGGGTTCAACCCAGCGCGAGAGCAACGGATTGACGCACGCGCATTCTCTTGGATCTGACGGGAACTGTCACACCTCTGAACCAATAAAACCCTAAATGGACGTTTTTCGGATCGGATATCTACGTACTGTAGTCTTTTATTCTAATAGCTGGTCATACCGTAGTCCAAGTGGCCAGATCATACCGTAGCTCCGAATCGCCAGTGGTTACCATAGCCCTAACTATCTAATAGCCGGATCGTTTGGGCACCAGTACCTCTAACTCCGGACCGCGAGGAATTCGTAGATATTTTTATAGAAAAGGTAAAAATATGAGCAAAACAGTTAAAACTGACTAACAAAAATTGGAAGGCTCGGATATATAGCACCGAGGAAAATAAAAGAAATACTCTTGCAAACTGAAGAGTTAGGTTTGGTAAGAGAGGCCTGGTTGTTGGTTGAGTTTGAACGGCAGAAGATGGTTCTAGGAGCAGGTCTTGGCTATCACAACACTTCTCCCTTCAGGCAGGTTGCCCTCACTCTGGGGTTACACCCCCTACTCGAATGCTCGGTTCTGTTCCTGAAGGCTCATATAATGAATTTATTTTGAGAGAAATACAATTGATAAAGGTTGGGAACGACAAAGATCATAACTTGCGAGTCCAGAGTAAGTAGTAGAGTGTTGTGATCATATGGAGATTTTCGAGAAAAAATTAAAAAAGTTCTAGCCATATAGCATGAACGAATGAGTGAATTTCCGTAATTTTACGCTAGATAGTTCTTTTATGTTTTTCAAAATTTTATTTAGAATAGAATCGAACTTATTTTCATTATATACAAACAGTACATATACAAGATACCAGAGCACAATACGTTAAATTGTGAGTACAATTTTTCAAACACAGTAGTCGAGTGATAATTGCCAAACGGTTGGCTTGACCCGACTTGAGTACTTTGTGTGCACAAAAATCAACTACAAAATTATGGCAACACTTTTTTTCGTAATTAATAATTTGATACATAAACCTCAACTTTTGCAGTTTTTATTATTTTACACATTTTAATGAAATTTAAGTACATTTTTCAGTACCAATTCCTGAACGTTCTATAAGCAGAAGTGATTTAAATTTAAATTATTTTGAAATTCTGACTAAATTTTTGATCCGCTTCTACTCGAATCACCTGGAACCACATAACGCATATAAAATTCCTCTCCAAGGTGTCATACATTATAATTATCATATATTATAACTAGCCGTGCGTTACGTAGATCCACCTGTACGGGTTAGTCGGTGCATAGCTGAAATAACTGTATCCAGACCGTGTTCGTAACTACGGAGGCTACATGCTAAATTACAGCATACATGTAGCAAAATTATGCCCTTATTGTCCTAGAGTCACTCTATCAAATTTCAACTTCCTTGGGTGAACAGGAGGGAGTTTTGCTCACTCATCTGATCAGGAAAGAGACCATCATTTCAATCGTCTCTTAATGACCCAGAGGGTCTCCCTATCAAATATAAACTTCCAAGAGTGGCAGAGAACAGGAAAGAATTAAGCTCACTCAGCTTAACATGAAAGAACCCGTCATTTCAATCATCTCTTAATGTCCCGAAAAATCACTCTATCAAATTTTAACTTCCTAGGGTGAACAGGAGACAATTTAGCTTACTCAGCTGATCAAAATCGTGAAAACCAAATACGGACAAAGAAAGGCTCCGAACTGCGTGTGGGCAACCATAATACAATTTCGGGAGCCAAACAAATCGGTTTTCCGTCCCGCGCTTCGTACGAAATATCAAATTCCCGTCCATCACCTATCAATAATGCTACCCATGCTTCACTCGTAACACCCTTATAGCAATCCGTCAAGGCTACTCCACTTGTCACGAATTTCCGCCTCTAACAAACTGCCTGTTAGTAACAATAATGACAAACTTCGGGATCCAAACAAATCGGTTGCACAGTGTAGCGACATTTATGAAGTAAAAGGTATTTCGGAGATTCCGACCTATCCTATGTAGTGCGCCGGAACTTGCTGATTAATTTACGACCGCTCCCATTAGGAACGGTCCAGCCGCTTAGCCGTCGACAATCGCGTAGTCGAACTGCCACGAGTGCGTGGACAGAGTATAAGACCTACTAGCTCTAACAAGATCTTACTTTTATGGCTCTGACTGGCTTATGGCAAATGTTAATTCACTGGGAATTGTCCCAATAGGCATATTGTTTTCAGGAGTGAGTGTATGATGAAGAAATGAGGTAGATGTTGATCTGTTCTCGGAGAATTTCATGAAAGTCTCTTTTAATATTGATTATATTAAAGAATGAGAAACTACAATTTTAATTAGAGAACTAAATTTCTGGATGCCGATTTACAGAAATTACTCAGCTCTTTGACCTAATGACTACTAAACCAGGTTTAATAGTAAAATGCTGACATACACTTACAATGTCAAAAAATTCAGTCCTGCACCTACACGTGCTAATGTTTATGTACTACCATTCGATTAAATTAACCATGAATTGTATGTGTGTATCATTAACGATCTATGGTTTGATGGTAGATTCAAAATCACATGCACAAGGATGTTGGCAAGATTGATGACATTTGCCCATATTTGTAATGTATGAAATCATTTAGCAACGAAAATTACGTAGATTGAACCAAAAGAACAATGCATGTAACTGTGAATAACCCTAACGATATGCAACTAGTTTTGAGGATATATCTACGTAGGTACGTACCTAAGTAATTTATTTTCCGTAAGCATTCACCCAACTGATCTGAGATCTACTTTCAGTATCTACTATCAAATCAGGAAACGTAATTTTGCACTCATACCGATTTCAGACTTGTTCACCTACCTACATAAATACTCTTGTACATAATAATACGAATATACTGTTTTTGCTATAATAATTCCCCTCCTTTTGTAGGGCAAACTTAATACAGCGGTGTGACGACGCTCGCTTACCTGCTCAGGAGTGACGGGAGATTTAAAAACGAGTGAAAGCTCTTTGATGGTTTCCTTATCGTTTCTCAGGTCAACTTGACAACCACAGAGAATCACAGCCGTGTTTGCGCAGTGCTCTCGTATTTCTGGATACCACTGAAAAAGTAAGTCTGATCTATAATAAACGAATATGCCAAAAAATATGGCAGATGTTGAAATCAGGGGTTATATCGTCTACAGAACATAGATATACATGACTGTTTACTAACAGAAATAATTTATTGCGGATAAGACAAGTTACACTGACTTAAACTGAACTAACCGACTTACACGAAACGCAATTTATCCCGACGAACTTTTACTGATTGGTTAGGATAATGTTGCCAAGTACCAAACAACATGAAAATAATAATAATAAACTGACATTCGTTCAAGAGTTTCAGAACATACTCCCACCTTGAGTTGTGTAAAAGACTCAACTGTTTTGCTCCAACTAGAAATTTACAAGTGCCAATTTTCAAAAACCTATCAGGAATATTGACTTTTCGTCCACACCTAGTTACAACCAGGGTATACTCACTGGTTACAACAGGTTGAACTTTCTTCTGAATGTCTTTGCCTTGAACAGACCGCGAGTCTTCAATTTGTTGGCAAATGTGCTGCTACAAAGTCCAGTCTTTGGTTGTATTTTCCTACCTTTCTTGAACCATGACTACAAAATTTAGATGCTAGGCTATAATTTTTATCATTTATTTATTTATAATTTAAAATTTTTAGCAATAGTTACCACCTGATATCAAAAACCAATAATTGGATGGAAGGTTCCAGCGCACTCTTAATTTAATCCCGCAAATGTTTTTATTCGAGAGAAAATATGTAAAGACTGGTTCTTCCCCTTGGAAAACCACTTGGCCGACGAGATGCAAAATTAGAATTCCGCTCACTACGTTGTTTTTGCAAAGCGAACCATCCTTTTGAATCGAGGAAAGAGATTTCATTTAGTTAATGAATAATATGAGGCGACGTAGCCCAGCAGTGTTAAGTCCTATTACTGTAATTAGTTTTCGCTCGTCGGCTCGAGTGACGTTTCTCCCTGCCAATCCTTCGCAGCACTTCTGCGGAATAACTTTTCTTATTGTCAACGGGACAGACACACTATAACACTGTAGGAGAGGGTCCCTAGGGCATGGCTTTTATTAGATGCTTGTCAGTCAAGCTGGATTACCATTAGGCAGAGTAAGACAAATGCACTCGATGCACTATTGGAATTGAAGATTTATAATACAGTTTTTGATACTGCTAGCAACGTAAATTACGCGTGAGAACCTGCATTGACGAACCTGCGTTTAGTGTTCCGAATTCAGATTGTTCAATCACTTGCCTACTCCGCAGTGAGACCATTACTGCAGGAGATACGAAAGTGTTAAAAATAGTAAAAAAAATTGTCCCCCCTAGGAACTCAACGCTAATTAAAACTGATTTGTTAACGCTTTTTTCGTTTATGTGCCAAAGTAAAGACATAAGACCTGGACATCCCATCGAAGTGTGCAGTCTAAATCAAGTAATCTGATGGATGAAACCAAGCATAAGAAAGAAATTTTTCCTTGGGGGGGAAAAACAATAGATCATGGATATGTCCATTATTGGAGATGTACAATTAGAAAATTAAAATGATGAAATAAATTGGACAACTTTGAAGTGGTTGTATGGTTCCATCATTCATCACATGTTCTACCACGCCAGCTGTTTAACGCAGGAGTTAAATCGTCAGTAGACCATGCATATTTTGTAGAAGTACATTGCGGTAGTACCTCATTGATTTCTACCTAGCCTTCACTTTTCGAGTTAATAATAATTTAAAGTGCCGGAGCGTTGCATTTTGTGTGGAGAAAAAATAGTGTCGCGAAAAATCCGTGTCAAAACGCAGCAAATAACTACATTAAGGTATAATATATTGAACTTCAATGAATCGAATGAGCGCACTCGCTGTACCTCCATCCGTTCCCTCTCCCAAAGGGCTAACAATTTCCCTAGGAAAAAATAACCCACTTTTGTGCGAACGACAACCGCTAAGAACATGGTAGAAATTAACTGCCTCATGAACTACGGAATCCAACGGAATTCTCACTTCACGAAATCGAGTTTATTATAACTTTTTTCACCTATGATATCTCTTGATGATTGAAGTAGGTGTTTTATTTTATCTCACACTTGTTATGTTACAACTTTTATTTCTCCTCTTGTACAATCCAGAGTTTTGTACGGTATTGAAGATTGATTAATCATTAGCATATCCAAATTCAATTCCAAGAACTAAAAATAACGAGTATACACACAATGGATATCCAATGAAATTGGGAATATCACCTATTACCAGGGTAAGAAAGTGGCAAAAAAGAATAATAAAACAAATTGAGTAGTACCCTAGAGAGAGGTACCTAAAGTATTACACTAACAATTCAAACAATCCTTTTTCCTGCGCTCACTTAAAATTCACATAGAACTGCTTTTTTGTACATTCATAATTTCGACGTGATACGAGTATTATGGGTGTTTTAAACCACTAAAATAGGTACGTATTATCACGATATCGGTTCGTTTGCTAAATGAAACAAAGATTATTACCATCATTCACTCAATTTCCAATTCAGAATTTAAGATTCATATTTGTAGTGCAGTGAATTGATTAAATGTTATCATAATTAGTAATTTTTGTACGAATAAACCTTACTCGAATAAAACGTTTTTAGATAATATCATATAAGCCATTGGATATGTATTGCACTTTTCCTTTTAACAGTACTAAACTCCAAGAAGGTACCTGTTCAATTAACAGCGCATAAATCTTATTGCATAACATTACGAGATAAGGATAGTCATGAGAATAAGAAGACATACCTACAAGTACATACATTTACAAGTACATGATCTCTGTACATAGAATTAAATGTTATGATTTCAGTTTCAATTTACTTGAGTCTAGGCAAGAACTTGCATTTGTGACGGTTCTGGTTTTAACGGGAGAATGGCGTTTAGATGCAGTAATTGTGGATATTTCAACCTTGAATAACCGTTGAATATCTATATTTCTTTTTTCATCTCAGAGAAAAGTCCCC
Source organism: Adelphocoris suturalis (assembly GCA_030762985.1). Taxonomy (NCBI): domain Eukaryota; kingdom Metazoa; phylum Arthropoda; class Insecta; order Hemiptera; family Miridae; genus Adelphocoris; species Adelphocoris suturalis. The sequence goes on along the minus strand of CM061047.1, from coordinate 27,043,406 downwards.
ATTGAGGGCAAACTCTTATTAAAAGTCGTCAATGAGGACTGAGAGAAATGAGAACTCCAAAATGGCGGAGAGAGGGGGAAATAGGGATATATCAAGACATTTTTAGCTAACTTGCAAAAACAGTTCATACTTCATTATGGTTTTGAATGTTTGAAGGAAGGGGGGGAAGTTCCACGCCGCACATTCATGTTAGGTTATAATGGGGGGGAGGGGGGGTAAATCCAGTACAATCACGATCTATTCGCTAGTATCACCAAAATCATTTGGGGAGGGGGGGGGGGGGTCCCTCTAATGAATGCATTACTTACCAATATTTTTCAGTGGCGTTTTCTTTCTCAATCGGAGCCCATACTACTTTCCGTTCACACTTACTCTTCAAATAATAATGGACGGTTTTCGTTTCAACTAAGGCCCATGTTATACGGGCAGCAAGAACGCGACAGATAAAACGCCGACGCTGAACTAAAAATTCAGTGCAGTTATACGAGCAGCAATAACGCTGCGTCGTCGACGCCAGGGAGTATATGAGCAGTAAACACGCCGCGGCAGGCTCCGAGGAAGCCCGAAGGTCGCCGAACCGTGAATATCCACTCCCGATCAGTGTCTCTTGTAGTCTGCTACAGCACCAAATATGGATGCAGGGTTGTGTAGGTTTTCACTAGTTATTGGCAATTTACGTTGATGGTACAAAAAGGAAGAAGAGGCGTTGGAGCACACACCCTGTGTTAAGTAGCCGATTGACTACTGGAACATTTCACACTACATTCGCACTACACAGGCAGTACGAAGACAAGTTTTTTCAATACTACAGGATGTCTGTTTCTGCCCAGCGATACTTCTTGGCGAAGGTCACAACAACAGTATTGCACAACTGGCGACTGGGAACTACCCTGTTGGAGGAGTATGGTGGGGGGGAAGCACGCATCTGCCGCGTAAAAGCTGCCCGTATAACAGTACTCGCGTCATTTCTGTCGCGTTTTTTTCTGCCAGTTTACCGGTCCGGTCGCGTTGTCGACGCTGACGCCGGGTTTACAGTGTCCGACGCGACAGATAAAACGTTCGTATAACTTGCACACAGTGACGTCCATTGCTCGGTAGGCTTGGCGTCTACGCGGCGAAAAATCTGTCGCGTTTTTTCTGTCCGTATAACATGGGCCTAAGAGACCTACTCTTGGATCTTCCGACCTACCGCCAAGTTGAAGGTATCTTCCGAGCATTAGATGCACTTGGTAATTGAGATTGTTGAACTCGAATAACCGATGAAAGGAAATTTTGATAGCTGCACATTGTCATCTACGAGTATTAAGGTTTTAACGAAGCTGTAACACTCTTTACATTTTCTCGATGTCGGATTTATTTATAGGGACTCCATAATTCAAATCCGTCATATAGTTCAACTGTTGTTTCAAGTTCGCAACAAGAAATATTACCTGTCTTATTCATCCCCTTGTGTAACTAACAATAACTTATCTCATCACCCATGTGCATGCGTAGATGCCGTGCAGTGAAGTTCCAACTTAGCTGTCACGCTTCCCAGGGAACGGCAACAGGGGAATGGGAAGAGCGTCGTGTTGAAGATTGATTAACCCTTCTCGGCAAACCCTGCTCAAGACCGTGAAGCAACTCCGCCTCCGGTGAAGCATTATTGACTCAAGTGATAATAGTCGCGGCAAGAGAGCCCAAATTCGATCGAACTCCCTCTACGACCTAGGTGTTCGTGTTTGCTCGCGGGTAACCCCCTAGGCCTGTGCTGAAAAATTCCCTTTTCAAGATGGCTTCTAAGGAAACCCAACATCCTGATGATGAATTTATTCACGAATAAGTACCTAATAATGTTTAAATACACTTGATTTTAACATTCCTCCACCAGCTGCAGAAAGGTTCCCCGATTTTATGGACAAAACTCGAAAACTTCAATATAGTCGTTTGAAGGAAAAAGCGCTGCAAATCAGTCTCAACAAAAGAAAGATTATTTCTGTATTAAATAGCCCTTATACGCAATCATAGGTCTGCATATAATTATTAAATGGAAATTAAAGCACATTTCCTGAATATAACTACCTACCTACCATATAATAATAAAATGAATGATTAATATAATTTTACCCTTAGGGTTGATCGTAAGTTAAACCGAGGATTCAGACCTAACTAGGGCTCATATTATGTGATTTTGGTTTATTATTTTCAATGATGAACCTTTGAAATCGACCAAGAAAAAGGTTTAACCCCACCACCCCCCTCATAATTTGTTGGTTTACTTTTAAGGTACGTTGATTCCAAAAATCGAATTAAAAAAAATCCGTCCGTCCGCCGTCCTAAGCTTTTCTCTGAAACTAATGAACCGAACTTTATGAGATCTGGTTCAATAATCATACATCGGCTGGGGATGTCTCAGTAATATCGGCATCAACCTTCCTCAACTTAAGGGCTGAAATATTACAAAATCGAGATCTCGAAAACTTTCAAGGTAACAGTAATGTTTTTTTTTGGTTGTCATTGATAGATATTTATCTATCATCACTTTTATTTTATTCAATATCACATTTATTTATCAATTATCACAATGAATCTAATGAAAACCCCCGCAACGCTGTATGTTTATCCGTTCGCTCTCACTAAGGACTAGACTAGAACTAGTAGCGACATCTAGAAATTATCGATTGAATTACTCAATTTCATTAGTGAATGCAGGAGAGTGCAAGTGGTTGTAAGATCGGAACATAGTGGGATGCGCCTAAAATTCCAGACGAACGCATAAGCTGATACAATTAAATCGAGTTTATTATTACTCTTGTAGGATGGAATAATGAAGCGATGGTAGGTGCTATATTTTATCTAATGATTCTTAAGTTGGTGGGTTCCTACCAACGTATTTTTTGCTTATACATCATAACTTTGGTGTGCTCAGTTGATGGTGTTCTCGCCCTCCAAATGAACATGTTCATTAAAGTGTGCTTAGAAAGGCTGGCCGAAAAGTGGCACAAGAGCATATAGATAGGGGTGGTACGTAGTTGGATTTGGGCTCGGCTGGCTTTCTCTGTTGCAAGCAGCCTCAATGTGCATTAGAAGAACACGCAAGAAGTAGAGAAGTTGCGAGGAGCTGTTAGGTTTAATGTACGGAGCTGCTCTTCTTGTGGCATTGGAGAACTAAAAGAAAAATAATAACAACAACCCATTTACCCTCACATTTCACGAAACATTTACCGAAGACAACCTAAAATATTTCCTCACTTCACGGCCACAGACACCTCTATATTTTAGGAAAATGATCAATAAAATGTTTCATTCTTGTTTTTTTTTTTTTTTTTTTCATACATGTTTTGCTGTCGAGTCTACTTATAGGTAGCGGAAGCATTGTTTCCACTTTTGAGAGATGAAAAATTGTTAGTTTCAAACTCCAAATTTCATCTTGCATTTTTCGTTTTAGATCATTCTGAATAATTTTTGTTCCGTGTCTATCTGCCTGTGTGCGCGTTTCTGTCTGTCTGACATGTTTCCGCAAATCGCTGTAACAACCTCAATTTCCACAATCTTCAACCGATTTCAATTAAATTTTCAGGGAATGTGTGGGTTCGCTTAATTTCCTCAATCTTCAACCGATTTGAATGAAATTATCAGGGAATGTGTGGGTTAGGTAGATGGTCCACTGAGAATTTCATTGATCCCAAATCAATATTTCAGCCTGCGCATGCACAAACGTAAATTCCATCAAGCACAATTTTCTCACGTCCTAGTCGTCTGATCTCGCTTAAATTTGGAGGATAACTAGATGTAGACGATTTTATCATCTCATACCAATTTCAAAACGATTGTATCATTAGTAGCTTCTGCACATGCGCGAATATGTAATCCTTGTAACGCTATTAATTTCCAAAATTTTCTTCCGGGTTTGATGAAATTTTAAGGAAATGTGCAAGTTAGGCTGTAGATGGTCTTCAAACGAATTCATTGTTCTCAAACCATTACTTCATTCTGCGCATGCGAAAACGTAAATTACATTAAGCATCATTTTCTGATTTCCTATTAGATCGATTTTGAGTTTTACGCTACATCTACGCTACATTCCAATGATTTTTATTCACTCATAAATTTTCAGTTGGTAGGTTCCTATCTAATTGACTTAGCTCTAGCTTTGGGACTAGTGAATTGTAGGTGTATAAATTAATTGCATTAATTTTCCTTCCGTAGGTGCCTATATCTTTGTAGGCATATTTGATGAAAAAACCAGCTTTTCGCACGACCACCATGAAATCGCATCACGCAAATCGTAAACATAAGTGTGTTATGCTAAAGAGCCCGTGAAGCTTATTTCTTCATCATTTCTTCTTAATCAACTTACGGATCTGAAATTTGAATGCTCATTTTGGATATCTAGAATACGATTTCACTGCATATAGGCGCACTGATCAGCTCAGGAACCAATGAGTCTAATTCGTTTCCTAGTCGACTTACGGTGTTGAAATTTAGATGGAGCTCCTTTGGGACACATCGAAAACAATGACGAGGTATGGAGGTGCACTGATCAGGCGAGGGGTCTCTGAGGCTACTTTCTTCAGTACGTGCCTACACCTATGCAGACACATTGGTTACCTTCCTAATGATTCGTTTAATAATATAGACAGGTGTTCTGCGTAGACGAGCTATACATTAAATAAATGATAAACCTCTGTGTAATCATTTGCAGCGCTTTTTTCTTTTCAATGCAGAGCTGCCCTGACGTGGCTCTAGGTATGAGGGAAAGCATATGCATTACAAAATTGGTGCCGACAGTAATTTGTGTCTGATGTACGTAGATAGTAGGGGAGAAGATTTTCGCGCACTTGCAGAAAGATTGCATTCCGACCGCCACCGTTTTCCTGAGCACCAGACACCGCCGTTACTAAGATATCTTCAAGATTCGGTCCCTCTTTATGAAGGACGAATCCATTTTGTAAAAGGACGAATTCAATTTGAAAATGCTATAAATCGCCATTCCTTTATGCCCATTGAAGAACCGACTCCAGCTTCAAATTTCTCATGTCAAAACATGTTTACGCCAGTAACTCTCACTTTCGACATTTGGCTATGAAAACGAAAAAAAGGTGCTATTTGATGTTCTGTTCAAGAACAGCACTCTACAGTAACAGTTTAAGATTGATTTTGGCCAGCGAAGATGGTGATGGTGATATTATGTAACATGAATATATCCTCGATGTATCACTTTTCAGTTACACTCTTGCCCGTTATTGAATCCCTTTTGCCCGGGGGTTGGAAAGATAGCCCCTTATTGGATTTGGCGAATGGAATCGTTATTCATCTCCTAAGCGGTTTTGTCTAACATCAAACTCATTAATGTTGTTATTTTACGGGATGCGGTTCTTGTAATTTGGATTGTTGATGTCATCCGAAGACAAAGTGGCACTAAAATGCCGTGGAAAATCTCTCAAGTTATGTTGAATTCAGTAAATGGGTTAGGTACTTGGGGGGGGGAGTCACCCATCACCGATTTTACAATTAAAATATCTTCCGTATTATAATATCTCAGAGCACATGATAACACATGAGTACTGTGAGTCACGCTCTTAGTTATGCGTCAAGTAAGATTATCGGAATTCCACCGTAAATCCTGATTGTAGTTTCATTTTTATCTCAACGTCCTCTTAAACATAAAGAGTCAAACGCATGCGTCAAGGGATTCCATTGATCCGAAAGGTCAATGACTCATTCACGCGTCATGATTCCTCTTACTTTGGAAATCCACTACACCACTAATCAAACAATAAGCCACTAACTACGTTCCTTCTACTCTCATTTCTGCAGATGAATAGTATATTCTCACGTCGTTACGAGACTATGACAAACAACTGTTTCACGTATTCTGGAACCCTTTGATTCCTTGAACTACAAATAAGCGAATAAAATTTTGAGTATATTTAGTGGCTGCCTATATTATTCTTGTAGGTAAATCATGAATAGAAAAGATAATGTACACAAATTTTCTTGGTGGTGAAAGATCATACCTATTGACTGGAAGAACCACTAATTATGTGTTTTATAATTAATTTGTGCCCGATATTGCCGTAAATGTTGTCGAAATTCATTGTAAAGATTATATTCAAATGAATCAAACGTCTCGCAGACGAATCTACAACCAAGGGAGAGCATTCTCAAGTCTTGACGCTGAATGCTTTGGAACCCAGAAGTTTAATCATGAGGTTTCTAGATAACCACTTATGATTGTAGAAGGTATAACTGAAAAAAACCAGATCTTTTGTTGGATTTATTTGAGTTTTGCTTCTTAGGCTCAGTTGTATAAAGATGATGATTTTTCAATCTCTAAAAAATGTTGCGAGAAATGCCCGATATCAAAGTAAAGACAAAAAAGTCAATAAAAAAACCTTTGAGTGATAAATTCAGAAACGGAGTGTTATTTTCGATGTTTAGGTAACTTTTTAACGAAATGAAACCTTAGACGATAAGTTCATAGTCTTTCCTCACTAAATTCCCCAAGAGAGGATTCAAAAATAATTAATGACCAAACTTAGGGAATCGAAAATTTCCAGCTCCTTGAATAAGTGCACTAAAAACAATTTAAGACGATAACTGGAAGTTAATTCATCCAAGTTTTCTTATCGAAGCGCGTTCAAAGTTATAACGGAACTCGTTACGGATGAATAATGAAATTGCCTTATCGGTCGTTATTTTTCGTGAAAACAACCTGAATCTTCGAAAGTACGAGTATATAGCCTCCTAGCCTCTCTTTAACTGATAGGCATCCGTTCAATCAACAAGAACATTATTTTATCAAAGTGATTGTAAGTATTGAACACTATATTTGGCGAACAAAGTGAGTCTATACTTTAAATCATCTGGAATTTGTCAGCGTGTGTGTGTGTTCCGCGCTACAGGCCGCAATTTTGGAGCTATCAGCTTGAATTTTGGTAGGTAGACTCATCAGACATCCGGAAATAGCTAAAAGTTTTGGTGAAGATTCGACGACAAGGACTTGTCGACCAATCAAATAAAAATCGAGTTTGGTATTGTTTTCAATAGTTTTCTCCACCCCGACTGAAACCACAATAAAAACAGCTTCAAATCTAACTACAATTTTACGTACATTTTATTACAATACATAATTTAACAAATTTCGCTCACACAATCATGCTGCATGACTGGAATTTTTTACGATCGTTCTGAGTGCGTTACAAATTGATCTAATGTGAAAAGTTGATATAAAACTTATCTGTTTATGGAAGATTCATTTTTATTAAAACCCTCGATTTCTTGTTTGTTCGTTAAATGTGAGTGAAACATTGACTCCAAACCATAAAGGTGAATATTAATTTGATTATATCTTGAGGGTCGAAATTCGACCCAGTCCAGTCGTGTGTGATGTTTGGCTTTTCGACGACTCGGTACCTCTACCCATTTAACGGGGAACCTATGAATCCAGTTGTCCCGTCGAATATATGGATTGCATATGCTTTGAATTTAACCTAACCGAGAATAATTTTCACATTTCTGAAATACAGATAATTTAATCTGGCAACTAAAGCAGAAACAACATCACCTCACCCCACCCCAATATATACGTTTTCACTTATGCTTATATTGTATATACTGGGCATATATTGTATGTGACCTATGACTGAGATCTAGATGAATTTTGACGAAACCTCGACTATGTGAGTATTATTCTAACATACAGTAGTTCAAAACGGAAGTTAGTCAAAAAACGTTGTCTATTTCCACGAAAAATAAACAGTTACAATGTTAAATCGATTTCGACGGTTAGGCCATCCATCAGTAACAAACAATAACTTGTTATCGAACCGTCGAAATCGATTTAATATTGTAACTCTTTATTTTTCGTGGAAATAGGCAACGTTTTTGACTAACTTCCGTTTTGAAATGGGTTTCCACAACTTCGTCGCGAGTGATTTAGTTCGTGTCTAGATGGTCTTAGAAGCTCGGTATCAATTTCTATCAACCCTAAAGGGTTATATTAAAGGGCTAAACATTAAAAAATCTAGATCTCGAAAACTTTCCAAGAACATACAGTAGATGGGATAGACGTGATCATTTCGCAGCGGACCGAGTCAATGTGTGGGTCTGGACCGAGTTGTACGGCGCCCGGCGTGTGAAAGCAAAGTTTTCAAGGAACTTTTGGATTTAAAGTTGGGACAAAACATGCAGGAAAAAAAAAAAATATATATATATATATATATATATATATATATATATATATATAAAATTTAAAAAATAATAAAAATAAAAATTGATCCAGATGATGTTCCATTCGATAGTTACTGAACACATGTTGATAATCAAATCAATAAATGTGCCATTGAGAAGAAAAATTCATTCGTGATTATAACTTTGCTAATTATACCGTATACCGTACCGTACTTTCCAGGTTATTCAAATAACTTTAGGTTATGGGTCCAGCACGCTTGCACTGTAGGACTCTACACCATTGTGATGAATGCAGTGAGCAGATGGATCTAAACCATGGGCTTAATTGTAAGAAAGGAGGTCTGGTACATTATGGTCACGACCAAATAAGATACCAATGTGCCAGAATGGACTGCCTGGCGTGGAACTCAGTGGAAATCGAGCCAGTGATGCAAGATGGAGATGACGGAAACCCACGATTAGTGGCCTATTTTAACGTGCTTGGTGTGTGGAACCAAGAGAAGGTGGCGTACTTTGATAATCAGACGCCTCTTATTACTGTTCTCTCGATTGGCCAACTACTGCCCAACGAGCTGCAGATGCAAAGCACAGAAAGTACGATGCAGTAGCGAAAGATCTTCGTGGATCATTTACCACCCTAGTAGTTAGGTGCGACGGATTACACAAGGAGTATGACGCCTTCCTCAACGGTTCTCCGAGAAGCTAGCCGACATGTGGACTAAGCCCTTCTCACTGGGTAAGAGTGAAAACTCAAATTAGTGTTATCCGGGCAGTATCCATGCGCCTTAAAGGAAATAGAAGGAAGGTGAGAAGAGTAGGGGAACTTGAAGACGGAGCCTTGATGCCTGTATAGAAAAAAAAAGATGAAAGAATATAAAGAAGCTCCCTTCAACTAAGTTCTCCGCAATCAGAAGCGGTCCAGTAGATGTTTTCAATAATAAATAAATTGTTATAATGATAAAAATAAAAATAAATAGAAACATAAAATAAGAAAATGAAATATAATAAAATAAAATAAATAACATAGATTTATTTATTTATTATTATTAATACGGGACAAGCCCAATTACAAAGTATCAAGTTGAATTTATCCAGTTGAATAACAATTATAAGAATATAATCAAGGAAAGAGTACAACCAAAATTAATAATGTCCAACGAACAAAAAATTCAATAGAGAAAACGAAGAATACTAGTATATTATAAATAAAATAGGGAAATTCACACCACATATTACTTAGATTAAACACTCAGGCATGTTAATCAAAGAGTTAATTTTGATAAGGAATGATGGAAGACATCCACGGAAGGATTTGTCTGAATGACTAGATTCAATTCTCTGGCTAGGCGGGTCAGGGGTATATCCCCCTAGCTCTGGCTAGGGGGATTCATTAGGTAGTTGGTCGCAGCAAACGGCACATAAAGTAAAGGAGGGCTACGACTGCTTCGCTGGGGTGTTGAAATTCCCACTTCCTTAAGAACAGATGAACAGTCTATCACTCCATTAAACAGTTTTTGGATAAAACACATGTCAATTATGAATCGACGAGCGAAGGGATGCCAATTAGTTTCTCAATGTTCTCGTAAACAACATCCTCTGCTCGCAGACTCATCTTAAAACTCACATATCTCAAGACGACTCGCTGCACCCTCTCAATCTGCTCATGAGGTACAGCGTAGTATGGGTTCCATATCTCCGCCGCATATTCCAATATAGGCCTCACCAAGGAAACATAAAGTACCTTAAGGGTAGATATGCTTCTGAATTCTCTGGTGTTGCGCTTAATGAATCCAAGAATTCTCATCGCACGTGATGTGATATCATCAATGTGAAGCCCGAAGTGAAGGGAGTGATAGATAGTACATTTTCAAATTATACTTTGGAAGAGAGATGCTATAGGTGTGAAAGTTTAGTCTTATCGACAACCATCCGAATTTCTAGTTTAAAAAAAAAAAAAAAAAAAAAAAAACCACACTGCAGTTCAATGAAATACGAATCGGTGTGAACACACCGTATCGGGTTTTATTTTTTAATGTATATCTGATTATATTTATTGAGGACTGTCTTTAAAGTCCCTTGGAGTTTGCGCTACTCTAATTGAGGATCTTTCCAATTCATCATTGATATGCAGTACAAGATAGGCGATGCGATGCTCGAGACTATCAGAGAGTCTAAAAAGAATAGAAAGTCTCATTGGCATGGTGTCTTTATTTAATCGTCATTGCTATGTTAATTCTCATAATACAGTGATTAGAATTTATAAGTTGTGATAGACGACTACCGTAAACCTTTCGACAAAAAGAAATATGTAGGAGAACGTTTTGAGGCAAGATAGAGTAGAAGGGAGAAGTTTAACACACCATTAGAAACAGTCTGCCAATATCAGTAACGTTGGGTTTGCACATACAACCTTAAAATATTGCTTAGGAGAATCAAATACATTATTCTTGTTTACGCTATACTGAACGGATCGGTCTATTTGTCCTTCTGTGCCAGAAACGTGCGGAGAAGCTAACTCGAAGACATTTATAAGCTAAAGGAGAACGAGGCAACAATCGAAGTTGTCTACATTAATGATGTGAGTACTTATCCGTATAGATTGGTTTCTACACTGAAGTATAGAGCTTTTGTTAATTATTATCCAGGCTCTCGGACGTCACAGTAATAAAATCCTAATAGCCAGCGATCATCTCCGATATCGTTGTGGAAGGATTGTGGGAAGGTGAGAGGAAAGCGGTTTATGACAATCGCATTGTTAATGTCGACGACCCTTGTCACCCTCCCCAAGATCGGGACACAACCGCGAAATCACATCCACAGCAGAAGCAGAAGAAGTATGATGTGGCAGCAAAACATAGAAGAAGATAATTTACTCATTTAGTATGTTCTTGCGATAGAGCCTCACATATAAATGAAGTAGGTACAATCCTTTCGTTAAAAGACTGGTACATCGGCTCAGTGAAAAATGGACAAAGCCGGCCGAGTATTGGTATAAGGATCAAAATTCAATTTTCCATCATTCGAGCAATATCTCTATGCTTGCGAGGAAGTCGCAGGAAGTTGAGTCTACACACCCAACACGGGGGAGGGAGGGGGTATCTGCTATCAGGTAACGGAGTAACGTGGATAAACTGTCAATAATTAAAATATAATTACAAAACTGTTAGATGAAACTCGTAGCAAAACTTCGTTCACTCACAACCTCAATTTCGTACCCATTCGCCTCCAAATGAAATTTGATAATATTAACTACTCACTTCAGGAAACAACACAGTACAACACCGAAACATTCTTTACTTTGTTGCATTAGCAGCAGATTAAAGGCTACTCCAAGAGTTTTTGTTACCCACACCATTGCTTTTGCTTGAGAAATGTTAGGAAGTGTAAATTAATTTTCTTGGCTTTGAACAAACTTCAATATCCTTCATTTCGTTCTAAGATGAATACTTCAGGTTTAAGAAACTGAGAAAGTTGAATTTAAGCCTAACTAGACTTACTTTCCTGGAATTTCCTACTAACTCTTTCACTGAAAACCCTAAAAATGAAGTACCAAGTATCAAACCATTATTATTTTATCTTATTTGATTATTTACTGATAGAATAATTCAACTAATTTATTAAGCATAACTTCGAATAGGTTCTATACATCTCAGAATCACACGCCATAAAACCATTGAAAGCTTCTGAGAGTTCAAGTCATTATTATTATTTTGCTTTTACACGTAGAACCATTGAGAAAACTTTTAAACTTTTCACAGACTTTTAACGAAACTTTCTGATATTTTGGAAAGTGAAATGATTTAATAAGAATTTGAACAGGAATCTTCTCAAGTATTAAAGACCATCAAAAGCAACCATTTCTAATGGTCTAATGGATTAGAAGCGTAGTGTTTGCGCCAAAATCGTGACTACAAGTATATAATGAATATCCCCCAAATGGTAACCTCCTTAATGTTTTCCGTAGATCTCAAATATGATTTTTGCGCCTGCGCCTGCGCAAAACTTGCGCAGTGAGCACTAACTTTGTTATTTCGAACAGGAACCCCCATTTTTTATTGCAAAGTCGTATTTTACGTGTAATTTCATGAAGAAATTCCATAACAAATGATTTTTTGGGTCCCTGGAAACGAGCGCAATTCTGCTTTAAATGTGCGCAAATCTCCTCTAAAAGTGCAAAAATTATGAAATACTAAGTTTTTGTGATATTCAACCGCCACATGTGATTTTTGAGTATTTTTTCACGCTGAATTACGTAATGATGTTAATTTATTGATATTTGCTACACGAACTTGGGAAAACACAGAAAAAACGGAATTTTAACGGTGTTTTGTGCTGTGTGGAAATGAGTGAGTAAAAGCGATATTCTGGTCGATTTTTCGTCGTGTTGATGTTTTATTTTTGTTTTTTCCTGTCCAAGTTCTAGCCTTTAGGGAGAGCAAACGGATTAACGTCCAGCGATCAGGAAAGTTTCATGTGATTCTTTGATAAATCTATCAATGAAAACAAAAAAGTTACCTTGACAGTCCCGGTTATGACGGCAGTTTTTAATGTTGACAAATGATGAAGGTGAATCAAAAAGGTTTGAGGACAAACACAGAATAATGTGTATAATTAGGTGGTCTGGATGCTCGCAAGCTCGCATTTCAAACGTAAAAAGATATTTTAAATAAATCCTTTTACTAGAATATAGATTATTCGGACAAATAGATCAGGATGAGGTGTAAAATTTGGTGGTCTAGATGATCATAAGCTCGCTTCTCAAAAATAAAATAAAAATCCTAAATCAAGCCTTTTAATGAAATATAGATTAGATTGTCAAAATTCAAAACAGAGTAAAATAGTTAATAAAGTACGATAAACTATGAAAATTCGCCCTTGCGATCATGCTGCATGGGTGGAACTTTTTTAAAATTTGCACTGAATTTTTCAAATTTTAATACCGTTTAACGTGAATATAATATCGATAATTTAAGAAAATTCGCTCGTTCGATCGTTAGAAATGCGATATGAATAAATTATGCTACTACAACTAGGTAGCAGTATGTTTTAGACATGATAAGGGATTAAAAATAAAAATGTATCGCACATGGTTGGTTTTAGTTTCCTCTTATTTTTTGTTTGTTTCCAGTTTGATGTCGGACCTGATGGTTGGAAACTGTGACGTTGACGGAGGGGAGAAAAGGGGATAAAAGCTCGGACATCTCTTTGGCAGGGCTTCCTCCTCTGGAAGTGTACACTGCTCTTAAATCAATGCCCGCAGCCGTGACCACGGAGAAACTTGGCACACATGTTTAGCAAACAGAACCATGTTTTCGCTCGAGCTCCTGCGCTGCCCACTCTTTTGGGACAGTAAGTACAACCCTCATTCGTTACTCTGTGGCGGAACATTGATGAGCAACCCAATTTAGTATATATGTGATACGTGCAGATATTGAATAGCTTATTTTTAGCGAATTACCGCCTTGACACGAATGAATTCCTTTATGACCAACTCTACAGTATAACTTGTTTCATCAAAGATCATCCTCTGAAAGTACATTTCCATTCTGAATATTTGTACTACCTAGTTAAAGATCAAAGTGATAATCATGTTGTTTTTCATAGCGAACAGAATCTATACAATTTGAATTGAAACTCCACCTCTTGGATGTATTTGGTTTTGTCCTTTTTAACATGACTCGCTTCCCTATTTGACTTAACATTACATACAATCAACAATTATAACTCCGCTTATATCACTTTGAGACATTGAAAAACGGAAGTTGAAGGAGAGTGTTGCTTAATTTCACAAAAATAAAGTGTTACAATGTTAGATCGATTTCGACGGTTACCTAGGTCATTATTAGCAATCAACAATAATTACATATACTTCAGAAAGGACACAGCTTATATAGTCACAGGTGAGGGGATTGAGTGCCGTTTGTCGAGAGAAAGGGAAGTGCATGAGGTACAACGAATTAAGTGTACACAAAGTGAAGGGTATTATAGCTAATCGGATGAAGTGATGAGAATAGGAAGAATTACTCTATGTAGTTTTAACAAGGGATCCCAAGGTTTACAGAAATGGATCAATCCATGGTGAAATCTACTGAGGGATATACTTATTTAAACATTTACCAGGCCCTTCACGTTTGATCATTTCGAAATTTTCCAGTACCCTGCAGTTTCAAGTTTTTTCGATCATGGTATAATAATATAGATATAGATATAATAATATAGATAGGTATAGCTATAATACCCTTCACTTTGCATACGCTTGGTTATACTTCTCTACCCTTTCTCTCGACTTACGGGATTCTATCACCTCTCTATTGTTTGTTACTGAAGACGACCTAACGGTCGAAATCTATCTAACAATGTAACTCTTTATTTTCGTGGAATTATGTACAACGTCCTTCTTCAACTTAAGTTTTTCATTGAAATGCGTTTCCCCAACTTCGTCGCGAGTGATGTAATTCGTATATTGAGACATATTCATGCCTCCAGGTAATCGGAAAAATCCCAGGGAAAAAATCCCCAAAAATACTCAAAAACGAAAAAAAATCCCCCCCCCCCCCCCAAAATGAAACAATGGTGGGAGAAATAGAAATTCATAGTTGTATACGCACGCATTAATCGTACATAGCAGTACAATACGTATATGTAGGTCTCCAAATGTTATTTAGTCATCAGCCAGCAGTCAGGAAGTCAAGTCATGTGTCGAGGGGTCAAACGTACCTTATGTTATACGAGATTCTCCTTAAAAACTCATAAACACCTTGTTCATCGGGGGGCTGTTTGTTGTATCTGAGAAAAGACGGATGAATGGGATACTGAAACCGACAGAGCTTTGTGGGACAAACTAGGTAGGTATTTACGTCGATCCAAATGTCCTCTATCATAATAATAATTAATGTTGGCCCTCTACGACAACAAGTATCATCTCCCGTCATTTCTATACAATCTAAAAGTACCTACGCTATTTTGTCTTGGGGTTTGTGCTTCAAGTACAAGGAAAACATTAAAGAAGTAGGTATTGACATCATACCAAGCTCGTAACCAGTACTTCTCAGGGATATGTGGAGGGGAAAATCTGCAGCGTGAGGTTTGGTGATGTTTTATACGATAGAAAAATGGCTAAGATACCGTAGCAACGATTTGGTTGCAAGCGAGAATCTTCAGAAAATTTCTTCACACGTAAAAAGTAAGCTTTTCGCTTGTGTGCCAAAGCGAACTCATGAAAAAGTCAAATGTTTAATTGGTAATCCTCAGGAACATCAGTAACTATTGCGAGACTTCTAACGACGACGAGTTAAGTCAATTGCGTCGAGTAGACAATCATCTTTACTGTGGATGGCCTAAGCGTCGAATTCAATCTGACATTGTCACTATACCTACCTACATTTCGTAGAGACAACATTTCAGCGAATTTAAAGTAACCCTTTTGGGTATAAGTTTGATCTTATTGTTTCATTGATGATAATTGTATTTATTAAGTAATTATATGTTCATTTATACCTTGCTGAGCGTGTTGTCTAATGAGTCGGGGTCAGCAACGCAGAAACATACCAGAAAAACTTGAGCGTCCTGATACGCTAAAGGCCTCACAGTGTCATAGGCCACAGAACCTGTAACAAGAGTGCATGATTAAAGCTGCGAACATCAAATATAATTTACGACACCGAAAAAACAAATGTCATACCATGAAGACGGACAACACAAACAAGAATAAGACCATATTTTGGGGATTTTCCCCCCGTGAATCTGGTGAGTTTACCATACCTAATATTTGTTGAGAATCATATCAGTTAGTTCCCAGGAAACTGGAAAGCACATAAACGACTCCATTGTTCACAGCTTGCCGAGAATTATTTATTGTACAGGCTATGCGTACAAGCGGTGTATCAGGAGAAAGCGAAATTCCTGGGGTAGCTAGGTATGGGCGGGTCTCAGGGCAAAAGAGCCCAATAACCCTGATTTTCCATCTTGTTACTTGTCTTGATACTTCCTCCATACTTTGCGAACATTTTTACAGGTTTTTATGAGAATACCTGTCCTCGACACAAGTCATAAAAAGGAATAACAGAAGAAGAATAATTATTGTGTTAATTGAAGTAAAACACGGGTAAAGAAATAGAGTAGACTACAAAAACTCCAGTGCCAAAACGCAAGTAAAGTTATAATTCGAAGAATGCTCACAAGAAGATAACTCTCTTGGCGAACCAAGGTATTATTTGCCTACTAGGTACTATTGATTATACAGAATACAGTATTGATTATATTTTTTACTAATGATGACTTAACCGATTGTAACATTTTATTTTCATGGAAATAGACAACGTTCTTATTTGAAATGGGCAATCATAACTTAGATTTAATTTAGTATATTTAGTTTTTATGTATACCTAACTAACGGTTAAACCGACCCAAGGTGAGTTTGCGAAGCTGGAAATGTCACGGCGTTTCAGTAGAACGAACGAACATCATAGAACTTTGTCTAGTAGGGTAAGTTTCCACTCCCAAGGTATTATGCAGGTAGTAGTAATTTCTGGCTAAATTGATACTTGAGTAGCATGAATCCGGGACCCAAGAAGACGAACATTAAGCGGTAGCTAGTATGCTTGTAAGTACATAGTAGCTACCTTCTGCCTAGTTCGTGAGAACTCATATTCGTTTAGACTTACTCCTTCCTATTAGCAGCAACAACAAATTTCTGTCTTCGGTCCGTTTCGTGTAGGAAATTTGGAAAAACATTATGAATGGCACTTTTTTGATGAATCATTTGACAGCCCATTACAATTGACGCAACGACGCAATGCAAAAACAATAATATATCACTGTCAGGCTCTTGGTGTAAACAATTTTAGTTTGGAATACGCTTTCACCGGGACTTAAAAGTGATAAATGCCACTAAAAGTGTCAGGAAAACACGAGACTAAAGTAGCGGCGGATCTAATTTTTTTATATTCAACCTAGGAAGCTGAAATTTAAAATGGCGAACCCTTTAGAAGTCTAGAAACGAAACATGAAGTCTAGGGCCCCAAGATCAGATGAGTGAGTTCCGGAGCAATCTTCTTTGCTATTCAACCTATAAAGCTGAAATGTGAAATGGAGGCCTCTTGGAAAATCTAGGAATGAATTTCCTAGATCAGCTAGATCAATTAATTTCTTTGCTATTCAATATAAAATTAAAAAAAGAAAACTTTGAGAGTCTAGAATCGAGTCATGAAGTGTAGAGCCCCCCAAATCAGCTGAGGGAGATCCGGAGCCAAGTTCTTTGCAATTCTACCTCTGACGCTGAAATTTTAAATGGAGAGTGTTCCACGTTCCTCCAATGCTTAGCCAAAACTCGTGATGAAAGCGAAAATGAGTCTCGGGTTCCTCCAGCGGGGTCAAGGGGCAAAGCACCTCGCAAGGTGCGCAGTGCCGAGTTTTTATAAAGACTTATAAAAGGCACAAAAAAAACTAAAATTAAATAGTTAAAAGTATTTTTTTTTTTCAAACAATTACAATTTTATTAAACTTTCATAACCATCAGATATTTTTGCTGGACCCTATATACATAGGAGTTAATACTGAATGTTGAAACCATAATCTTTTTAGCGTATTTCAGTAAAATTGACTTCTCAGGTCTTAGTTTACTGAAAGTTGTGGAAAAAGCCAGATATCAGAAACTTTCCTTTCACTACATCGTCTTATATCATATTCACAAATCCATATCTCGGTATTCAAAACACGTAGACACGTTACTCCCATCCAGTTTAATCTGCGCCTTATTCCATGCAATATGGTTTTGATGTACTGAGCCACTTTTAGTTTTCCAGACACGATCCTTCTCAACGTAAAAGGGACTTTGGGCGGTAAGAAAGAAAAAAAGGGGGAAAACGGAAAAAAGGAAAGATAACGTGGGCGTCATGAAACGCGATATAGGAGTGGTCGCTAGCAACGGTATCGATTCCCTTATAAATCAGCAACACTTACGTCTTGCATGGAGGAGTTTTGACAGCCGAGGGAAATGAACGGCCTTGGAACATAATGCGTGATGTATTACATCGCTGGAGAAGGAAAGACAGGAAGAGGAATCTTCTGCGGCCAACTAATCCTGAAAGCGCGGTGGATGAGTTGAGTTTTCCTTTTTAATCTTTGAGATCAAAATCTAATCGAGATGCATGGCCTGGCTCAGGAGAATATATTACGGCTGTCGCGGATTCCCATTCCTCCTACTGCCTCCTTAGAATCCTCCCGAAAATAATCGTTACCATACCGGGGTATTCTTTTTACTGTGGCTTCGAAATTCTCATCGTTCGAACCATTAATATTCATATTACTTTTCCATAATCTCGAAGGGATAAAGAGTTGTAGCATGAGCAGCCTAGAAAATATTTTTTGAAACTAAAAGATGAACAAGAACAGGAATGAAGAGGAATACATGGTTCCGTGCCCAAAATGAACAATTATTTACAAATCCGAAATAATAAATATTTGTTTACAATTGTGTTGTATACTATGATTTCGTTTGGAACTAAGAAAGGCACAGCGCGATCACTAGAGCAAAGAACATAGAAACAATCAACAAAAACATATTCAATGGTAATTAATGGTTTAAACGTTGGCGATGGAAGATTAGCTTCTCATCGTTGAACCTAATTGCCCCTAACTTCATTTGGGTTCAAGTAGTTTTCTATAATGATTAGTTTTAATCGACCAAGAAGGGGACTCAAATTTCTCCATTCCCTCTCCAAAGTTGTTGGTTTACATTTAAAGATAAGTAGATTCTTAAAATCGAAAAAAAGGCCTTTTTCTCCGAAACTCCTAGATGAAAGAATACGAAATTTGGCTCAAGAATCACACATCAGCCCGGGGTGTGCCGGAAACCTCGGCATTACTTTCAATCAACCTTTCAGGGTGAGCTTGATGGGTTGAGATTTAAAAACGTAATATCTCAAAACCCAAAGATGTGTAGTGTTTCCTTTGCTTTGGATATGACTCAGTTAATTGAGCCGGATGAGACCACTCTTAGCTATTAACCGAATAAGTTTGCCATAAGAGGTAAGGGTTGGAAGAAAAAATTGTCAGCACGATTTAAAATCTCTAAACAACTTTGGCAAGCTTGTCACTTTTAAAGGAAGTACAGTAGCCCAGATCCACCAACCTTCCCATTAGGAATGCATTGAAGCTCCAGGATCTCCCGCACTAATATTCAATTTCTTCCGAGCTAGATAAAGATATTGACAAGTAAAAAATATCCCATGTTCACCCGGAAAAAATGAAAATTTTCCCTGAATAAAATAAGTCAAACTCATTGTCTTGTTCTCCAGGCATTCAGTTCGTCGTAGTATAGGTATGTACATTGTTATAGTTATGATTCTTATATGTGGGAACCTTTGGCGTGGAATATGTATTTCTAAGCTGTATGTGTGACTGAGTGAGGGGAGGGGGAAGATTGTCGGAATTTCATATTTGCAGATGTGCAGTATGTATAATAATGAAGGCATAATAGTACCTACATGTTATACGTTACAAAAGTGATTATTACAAACTGACATAGATTCTAGTCAAATATTTAGAACCATAGGTGATGTGGCTTGGACGTTGCAAACAAAATTTATCACACACTCAAAAAGTCAAAGTACGTGAATGAGGTTTACCGGCGGTGGCTGAAGAGCAAAGAATTAAGCATCAAAACAGGATTCATCATCATCTGCATTCAGAAGGCGCTCGACCGCAAAGAATGGAGACAGTTATTGTGGAGAAAGCCCTGATCCTTGAAGTACCGTAGAGTTATTCAAAGAAGTAGAACAGGCATTGTATTAACTATCAAGTATAAACTATTAAAAAAAATAGACGTGCAGCTTCATGGCGTTTTGGAGGAGGGAGATTCTGGGTGTGCTAGCATAAGTCATCGTCTCCCAGTCTACAGAGTTCTGAGGTCTGTAACGCAGATAGTACCGGCCTATGACTCCAACTGGGGATTCACAACTAAACCGTTCTGGATTCCTATTTCAATGTAGAAAAATCTACTGAATCTTCAAATTATCCTACTAATTACTGTTTTGAAGATCCGATGATTCGGTAAGTAGAAAAGGAGGGTTAAATTTCAATGGAATAGGTGATTACCTATAAATTTTCGTTCATTTCGTTTCTTACATTTTAAATGTGTCAACGAATTAATGGACACAATGATTCCAGGTTTTGAGTAGGAAAAACAAACATTAAATGTATCTCTTCAGACAACAATGTTTTGTAAATGATCTAGTATGAATGTTTTAAACCAACCTAGATTTGAAAAATATCTATTATACATTAGGTATCTAAAAATATCTGAAAAGATGTAGACGCCTACCGAAAATAAATTAATTGAGTAACACACCTTCACTTTCCCTGTATTTAGCCAACGGAAAATTAATTATATAGAATAAATCACATACCTACGCTTCAGACGTCCATCTAAAGGTGACGGAAGTTATAATAAACCCGGTTTTGAAGTTGGAACTCTGTTGGAATCATACCTACAAGGCATCTTACTACAGTTAAAAGGCGGTTTTAGCGAGGTACGTTCCACAAGTTATGATTCGCTCCATGTTGTTAATTTTTTTTTCTGCTAAGGCGATCCGGGTGGTTTCATTCATTGATTTTTTGAGATGATGTTAATAAGTACAGACACACAAAACTAACCTTGAAAGTTTTTGAGATCTCAATTTTTTAATATTGCAGCCCTTAATTTTGACTCTTTAAGGTTGAGCGAAATTGATTCCGATGATATTGGAACATCCATCTATTGATCTTTTCTCGTCAACGCCCCAAGGAGTATCACAAAGTCATTGAAACGTAGTATCTAAATCATTGCTTTTAGTAATGACTGGCCCAATAAATATCATACCAGAATGTTAAACTGTAATATCGCTATGTAGGTACCTTTCATTGTGTCACGAGAGCCTGTTTGCCATATTATTGAGGTTTTGAATGTTTTGGTGGGAATTGTTGCTTATCACGTTTGTTTTCCAATAATATTGTTCAGCCGAATACCTTCCCGAATACATAAGCATATTGTTGCTTACTCTCTAGTTTTTCTGCTCACTAACTGTATTTTGTTGGTGTTTATGAGAACTAGCGTCACGTCTTCTTCTTTCAGAAATCGTAGCAATCAAATCTTTAAATCAGCCGTTTATTTTTCTCGCTTTTGGAAAATCTTTCCTTACTACCACCTATAATTTTGATACATTTATCATGCCAAAAGAATTATAGTAGTTATAGTAATGATCAAGACTAGAGATACATCCAGCATATTTTTGGAAAGAGGGACTATTGTTACCAGTGGCTTGAGGGATTGCATTGTTCACAATTCTAGGAATGACTCAGTCGCTTCTGGCCTTCTCTTCTCGAAGGCGCTGGTTGTACCAAATAATTCTCGCTTGAGTACTGAACATAGAAGGGAAAGGGTCTCTCCGCTACCTGTTTTTCCAAAATCATTATCTGCTCCCCGCTCGAGTCTTCAGTGTCACATCAACTGTGGTCGTGTATGGACTGCAAACATGCGGGATGTTGTTACAGCGTTGTCGGAGCTGTATAGTGCCCGTAATTTTCTCATCGATCCGGATTGGGTGGTGAATGTTAATATCAAAGTGGCCCTGGGTCTCATCCAAGTGATATCTCCGCCATGTCAACAAAAAAAGTCGTTCAGAGGTGACGGACTAGCTTTCATCAGAGCTTTCTTCAGAGATGAATATGCACCTCTGGCATCTTCAACTCCACTTTCTCTCACGCCATGTATGTAGGTACATTTAGTTTGATATTCCATTTCAATGAAAAGCTTAATGTCTTTGTGTGTGTGGTGAAGGCGATAAAACATCAGGCTTGATTGTTGTACAGGCAGGTAGGTATAGAAGGATTTTGGGGGTGTTTCAGACAACATAACATTAATTTTACAAATCCGAATTCTCCGACGGATCGTTGGGTTCTGGAGTCGAAAATTAGCTTCTCGGATCAGCTGATGCACAAAATTAATTGAAAATATCATACTATACATACCATATTAATTATAAAAATTTACAACAAAAATTTGATACGTGTATTTATTTGAATATGGTGCATAACATTCAGCAAAAATGTGATCGAGAATCGGAAAAGACAAGATTTTGCCTCAGTCCATTTTAGTCTAATGGGATTTTCGTTTCTGGTAGGTTGTGGTTAAATATGTAGAGCTAGAATGGCATAGACACACAGCACAAATATGTAGGTACCAACTTTTTGAAACATTCACCAATCTACTCATTTCATTTTAACATCTTGTTCATTGGAACTGGGTCATTCATGATGAAACTCGATAATATTAAGCTCTAGGTACCTACGTATAGTTGTATGTACTAGGTATCAAACGTCAGGAATCGTTTCTGGTACGAGTTTCCACATTTTTGTGTGTTAAATACGTAGGAAAGTAGGTAAGGTAAACTACCAATTTTTCTGTTAGCTTGTTATAATGGAACATAATACACTGTCATTATTCGATCAAACCTCAAAAATTACACATAAGTTTGGAGGTTCATTTTTCTCATCATCATTTTCTCTCGATTTTATGTTATCTGAGGATGGAAATGAAGAGAAATAGTGACTGTGACGTATGTAAATGAAGCTACCGAGAAGCATTGACTTCTGGTAGGTACTCAGGAAGGCCTGGTTTTCGTTTCCCTTGAATTACCGTGAATAAAGATGTACTTTCTTCAGAAAGCCTCCTTTTGCCTTTCTCCTGAATTTTTTCAGTTGAGGATAGGTACCCAACCAGCTCCCGAACCTTACCTGGCTCAAATGAACAACTCGGTAACCCTAGCAAAAATAAATCCCTGCCTTTATGGTGTCAATCGTCACCACATAAATTATCACTAGGCAGGCCATTTCGCTAAGATTTGGTACCTACCTACACTTTCATTACTTAAGAATTCTCATTTTCGGGATATTCAGGAAACTTATGCAACTGAATTCCACACAGGCACTACATTTCCGCCGTGAGGCTCCACCCTATACGTCTTAATGAAATATAGGTAGGTATTAGGTACCTACAGTAAAAAAAAAAAGAAGATATTTATACCAGTATATATTGAAATGATTATGATAAGACCAATCATGCCAACATGGGGGTTGACGATTTCCCTGCAGTTCACTCGAGTATTCCCACCGAATCATTCGATCTACGAGTAGTATTTGTGAGAGGAGTAGGGGGGAGGTGCTGCGAGAGAATATGGATTGAAGACCCTTTTCCTGGAATCCATTTTGCATTTCCCGGAGTTACCGCCTGTTGGGAACCCCGTGTGTTTTCAAATAGTGGAAGATTAACACAATATCATCCGCCAGTACATTAGTTATTTCTTCATTGTGTGGTCCCTTCGTGAGAATCGGAAAAATCTTCGCGAATACACGGAAGATACATCATAGCATTCGAAATCATCAAGGTGACGTTTTATCACTGCAACCCTACGCGATTGGGGTTTTTTTTTACATCCCGAGGGACAATAAACAATAGCAACTCATATACCTACCACACATCCTCACCAACATCAACCACATTTCGATTCAGAGCAGCCAATAGGGTTGGAGCAACATAGGAGAATTTAAAATTGCAGTATAGCAATAAATACTACGATTTCATAGTAAACTAGCGTTCCCCCCGCGAGCGTTGCTGCGCCCAAATTAAATTTGTTTATTGATCGTAATTTTAAACTGTTATTAAGAGGTGATTTGATGGACGGAAGCTTAGCCTTTGGTTTCTGCCTTTGGTGTCTACAATGACCCTGGATTCGTTGTCATTTTATGCAGACGTTCAATAGTATCCTCCTCCTCCCTCCTCCTCCCTCCCCCTCATCCTCCTCCCTCCTCCCCTCCCCCCTCCCCCCCCCTCCGCCTCCCTCCTCCCCCTCCCTCCTCCTCCTCCTCCCTCCTCCTCCCCTCCCTCCTCCTCCTCCCTCCTCCCTCCTCCCTCCTCCTCCCTCCTCCTCCCCCTCCTCCTCCTCCCTCATCCTCCTCCTCCTCCTCCCTCCTCCTCCCTCCTCCTCCTCCTCCTCATCCTCCTCCCTCATCCTCCTCCTCATCCTTTGGCCTTACCCTCGGCCTCACTCTGCCTTCGGTCTTGGCTTCGGTAGTTAAATAAATTTCTAAAACCTGACACTGCACCCTTTTATGCCCTCTGGGTCAGAGCCCTTTGAACGGATTTGCACCAAACTTTACAGGAACAATCCTTGAATCATGCCTAATAATACCTGAAAGTTTCATTACAATCTGTCGAGCGGTTTCGGAGTCTATAGGCAACATACATACATACATACATCCTCTTTTATAGATATAGATTGCTGGCGATTTTTCTGTCACGAACATCCTCAGGCATCCCCCTGTGTGAAAATTACTTCACCCTCAGGTTATCTCGCGACCATGTGAAATTGGAAACCGCACTCAGGGTGCACTCAGATGGCGACTATAAATCGCACTGAGTTCAAGAATCCCCTTATTGTTCCACTTAGGTGGCCAACCACGCAAACTCAATTCTCGTCTATGAATTCCACCCTAAGGTATGGAACTTGAAGGCCCGAATGCAAACCTCACCTTTTACTCAGTTCGGACCGAGTAGGTCATCGCCCTCATAAACTTTAATTAGCTCCTCAAGAAGGTGAAAGGTCTCGTCTGACGGTATAGCTACCCCCTCCCCTCCATTATGAGTGCTATCGTTATCTCCCGATATCATTGATTGAATAGAATAGAATAATCTTTATTGTACTTACTACAATCAGTCCCGGAGTAAATTATTTTTTTTTTTGAAAAATAAAACGGAACAAATTAATGAAAAATAAAGAGGGGGGGAAAAAAACTTAAGTAAAAGGGGATCTGTTTTGACAAAAAGTTTCATATTACGTTTTCATGTATTTGAGAACTGCGCTCCTGAATCTGCCGAGAAGAGAGATGGATCTAATCATGACAGGGAGGCTATTCTATAGCCTCACGCCCACGACCGAAAATGATTGGCTAAAATACTTAGGTACCTACTTGCATGTGTTGGTATTGATATCCGGAGTGCACACGATCTTTGGGACAATGCCGGTGGTAAAAGCTCTCATGAATATTATATATCTAGAGCTCGAGTTTGTCATGGAAGCATTTGTGAGATTCATTACCCATTTTAATAACTATGACGACGCCTCATTCAAACCTGATTATTTTTCTTAACGCCTTTCAATTGCTGCAAGTAAACGTATACCTATTCCAAGGTTAACTCGGTTCATAAAGGCGGGACGAACACACCATCCAGGAGAACCCTTCATGATAAGCGCAAAATCGGGGTGTTTGATGAGATATAGGTATTATTTTAAATTTTATCATTTATTGCTTATGTTATTTTAAATTTATGATGGTGATGTTATTAAGCTGATTGCTCGCTTCATTAACTACCTTCGTAGAATTTCAAAATCTAAAATAACTGTTTTCGCATGGCATGTATTTTGTATATATTTGATACGTCGGGGAGACTTTTGCACGGAGAGGTACCGATGAACCCCTTACAAAAGCCACCTGAGTACTAAGGATTATTATCCTCAGACCACTTATTTCAATGAATCGATGTGTCGCACTATGCTATGTGTTTGAATGTGTTCATAAAGTAGTGGATTACTTTTCCCCTTAAATTCTTTTGGTTTTGATACGATTATCAATGGAGGTACATGAAAGGGCAGATGATATTTCATGAATAAAAGGAAAATTTGATATCTTTACTTTCAAATTATACCTAGAACTTCAGTGGAATGGGAGGCAATATCAGGATAGTGTGTTGGTTCATTTGGTATATTAAACATCAAGATGGGCGAGGTAGGGCATCATGTAGCATTTCACCTCAAGGGTTGATGGTTGCTGATCCCCAGGGTGGGAGTTCGACATTGAAATCCACTCCCAATAGAACTTTCATTCCATTTCGTGAACTATTGCCCACATCGCTAAGTGGTATTGGCTCTGATTTGGCAGTCGCTTCAGTATACAGTGAAATTCCTCGGAAAGTGAACCTCTTCAAGCCTTAAACTCATTCAACTATGTAAATTGAGATAGTCCCGTTTTTCACTTAGTGAAAATATCCCTTCAAAGGTTTTGAGAGCCGGACGTGAAAGCGTTGCTGACCGTACAGTGGACTCGAGGACCTCTATGCGATGATGGGGCACCACAATCCCGTAGTTTCCAACGTCTTTTCTAAATTATTATATATTAGCATATTTTGTACGATTGTTTTGTGTTTCCTACAAGAATAATCCGATCAAAATATGAAATTCTCATCTCAAAATATGAAAAATTATCAAAATCGTATGAAAACTGTGGACATTAAAGTCATTACAATTATTTCACATTGGTGCATGCGCAGTTGCTACTAGTAATACAATCGTGTTGAAATTTATATGAGGTAATCAAGTCATCTTCTTATCATCCAAATTTAAACGAAATCGAGCGACTAGGGTGGGGAAAAACGGAGCATAATGGAATTTGCGTTTGCGCATGCGTTGTTCAGAATGGGCTAAAACTTGAAATTTAGAATTCTTGACAAGTGATCCCAAACTTGATCAAATTCTTTGCTTGGCGGGTGGGGGCCGTGACTCCATTGAGCAAATGAATTTCAGAAGCCGTTACCGTCAGCGGACCGGAGCGTTTTACCGGTCAGATACTCATCGTAAGGCACCTTTTCGGAAAGCTCTCGCTCATAGCTTACTATGGAGCTAATAAAAAAATAACTACGAAAGTTCCCCATTTTTCCCGCTAAATTTTGAAACAAATTGAATTGCTGATTTGTTCTTTTGCTACTTATAACTATACCTTCCACGCATGAACGAAACAGTCCTATTTTAACGAGATGCTTTGCTGCGTATAACTATATGCAACTAGGAACCCACCGGCAAGTAATTCGGATTCGGTTTAAGCTCGATGAATAATAGAGAAAGTTTGAATTTAAAACTTTTAAAGCCTTTACTCATTTTTTTTCCTAAAAACTCGCTAAATCTGAATACCAACATGATGAAAATATAACTAATTTGAACAGGTTGGAAAAATACACCTTTGTAAACAAAATAATAATACTATTCGTTTCAACTTATGGATAAATCTCGTTAAAATAGGACTGTTTCGTTCATGCGTGGAAGGTATAACGTAAGCACGACGGATTTATTTAACAGAGGGAAAGTTAACTAAAACGAGAATGTAATAGGTAGCCTTTACTCATTTTTTTTCCTAAAAACTCGCTAAATCTGAATACCAACAAGATGAAAATATAACTAATTTGAACAGGTTGGAAAAATACACCTTTGTAAACAAAATAATAATACTATTCGTTTCAACTTATGGATAAATCTCGTTAAAATAGGACTGTTTCGTTCATGCGTGGAAGGTATAACGTAAGCACGACGGATTTATTTAACAGAGGGAAAGTTAACTAAAACGAGAATGTAATAGGTATCGAATTCCATACTGTATATAAATATATACTGTTCAATAACAACAGAAGCCGTGTTTCATTAAACTAGTACATTAATTAAACAGGATTCTGTATTCCAATTCTGTAGTTCATCTCATATGCGACGGCCAACTTTTTATTATGGTTCCTATTGCATTCATATGCATGCGTTGTGAAGCGAAACAAAGTTTTAAAAAATGCGAACGTTATCGGAATTTCAATTTAAACTCCGCCGGTAGAGCCTACTATAGTTGAACGTCGACGATATGAAATCTGAAATATGCGGAGAATTATTATTCAACCTGACCCTCGACTTCGCATGAATCTGCAACCACTTCCATTATTTATATTTTGCGCGTCTGTTTTCAACCTACAGAATCTTGTGGATTTCCTCGAAAGCGAGTCAATTACGATGGAAAACAAAATAATATTAATTTTATTTTACGCGCATTTATATGAAATAAAGTTGTTTTAGTTAGTTTTGATTGGTCAAAAAAAAAAAAAAGGCCATTGTACAAAATTAGAAGAACAAAATATTTTAAATTGACGTTTTTCCTCCCGTTTTTCTGCTACCGGTTTGAGGATTTTTCGGCGTGCACTCTTCGGAAAAAACTTCCTCAAATTGTCAGCTTTTGAACGGTATAGTGAATTTTACTTTTACTTTGCTAGTTGGGGGGAGGGAGAAAAGTATGGTCATATGTTGAAAAACATGGTTTTTTCTACGAAATCGAGGGTTTTAGTGAAAAATGACCCTATAAGAAATTCGAGTTTGGGGCGGGTTAATACGTATTTTTCACGCTGAATCGAATGGTAACACTTGCGAATCTCCCCAACTCCGATATAACCGAATTTTTCATTTTAGCTAACTAGTTTTACCATTAAACACATGAAATTGAGCACAAAAAATATAAAACTAAAAATTCGTGAGTAAGCCGTTCAGAATGCCTCAAAACGGATTTCAACGAAGAAATTTTTCAAAAATTTGTATCTTGAACTTTTCTGAGCCATTGCAATAGCTTCAGTTTCTACAAAAATTCGCTAAAACTGCAAAAAATCCAAAATCTTTTTTGAATCGCCAAATTTTATTTAGTATGAGTTTTTTCCCCAAAAAATTGTGTTTTAACAATTTCTTCCTACTGAAAATGCTCCAATTTCAATACAATTTAATATATTGTAATACGATCGATAGTTTATGAAAATTCACTCATACGATCATGCTGCAAGACTGGAACTTTTTTGTATTGTACACATGTTAACAACGCCCAAAATTGGTCGTATATAATTTATTGATTCTGACCTCAAAACTTTAGTGATAGTGGATGAAATTATTATAATCATTATTCTCGGACATTCAACTGTAGATCCTCTGTTTAACAGAATAACTTGAAGGACGTGCCAAAGTTAAGCTGTAATCCTCAGGAATCCAGTTGATCTTACCAAGGCACGATGAGCCCTGTCATACTTACCTATTACAGGATTAGTGGTGACTGGTCCGTCACTACCATAAGGATAACGCAGAACTTAGAAGGCAATTTGACCCCTTTAGGTTCACGTTCACTTTCGTTGCCTGACCAAGACCTCACAATAACATTTCTCCTCTATCTTCTTACCTCTACGGCAAGGACTCAAGTGAATCATCCTCTCCAGAACAAAATATGAGAGATGCCGTTTGCGGCAGATCCCTTGCTGATCTATCATATCAAACTCCTCACCAGTTAGCGGTGGCACCAATTACCTTTGATCTGGCTTGGCAGTATATTGGCCCGTCTGCCATTATGTGTGTTTTAAACGTTCGACTTTTTGCTGCATTGATGTCTGCAACTGATCTCCGTTGTCAGGACTTAGCCCCGTTTATCGGATGGCCTGAAGGCGGTTCCCCAATCATCACTTTGCCCTATTCAGGAGTGGTGCGTCATGGAGCACGCCTCCGGGCATTCCTCCGTGGTCTGCTTAATGTTGGAGAGGTGCTCGTATCTGCCAGACGAACTAGGAACAACGTTTGATCTCACTAAAAACCGTCGTTATATCTTAATTAGATGATATTCGGGAGGTGTGTTAAACAAAAGGGTTAGATATCTCCTGATTTTGGGTTATTTATCAATAGATGTAAGTTTAACCCCTACTTGATACAACTCAAAAGCTTTTCCTTGACCTTACTCCGTGGTGCAGAGGCGTGGCGCCGTTTCGCTCCAAGGTGGTTCCCAAAGTCCGCGACACTGACTCTACTGCTATCACTGATTAACTGACGTAACTGATTGAACCCAATGATACTGATTGATTCTCTCTAAACTTCTCATCAACATTGTATAATATTCCGACCCTCAAATCTTAGGCCGCGTGCCGACCTTTTGTTGATTAACAATGCCCGCTCGAATTGTCTCTCCTCCATGCTAATAACAAATAGCCCTACTGGGAACGGACAACTAAATAATACTAAACATGCACCAATGAACCTTAACAACAACAGACCCTTTATACTGTTCTGCGCCGGACACAAGCGAGATATTTGCAGTAAACGTTCCATTTGGTATTTTGGTGTTTGGTTACATTTAGTAGTGAGGAAGCAAAAGTAGGTTCTGCACTTTCTAAGCTATTGTATGGCGAATGTAACTGTTTTGAACAACTTTTGAAGATTCCAGTAATTTCTAAATGTAAGTTACATCTTCAATTTTTTGCAGGGGGTTCTTGCGATTGCCTTGACAGCATTTTCAACGTTTCACCGATCGCTCACGACTTTTTTGAGTGGTACAAGATGCAAGGGTACGACGAGCCCGACGCGACATATCATCCAACTCGGTACCAAGAGTACGACTACAGAGGCGTAATGTGAGAAGAAGTCCCTCATTCATATTAAAATCCTAATTGGAAAAAAGGTTTAGCCCAAGTGTGGGATTGATATTTTATCACAGTTTTCTATATTAAAGTAAGAATAACAGATTGTTAAAAAATATATATTATTTATTTTTCCAACTAATTTTAGCAAACGTAAGATGCGCTCTAGTTATCGTACTTTAACGAAAGTGAAAGTATAATATTCAGTATCGAATATTATGAAAGTACCAGCAATCAGAAATGTTAATCCCTACATTCAATAATGAATTTAACATTATTCTGGAGTGTATAATTTCTTCAATATTTTTTAAATGAATAAATTCAGCCTTTCATTTTAGAGTGTGGTTTTTTAAAATTAGTATGGATACGTTTATTGGTTGACCCTTTTCCTGAAATTCACTCGCTAAAATATCATGAATTTACTATTGACGTGGGTTCACGTACAACCAACGAAT
This sequence comes from Adelphocoris suturalis, assembly GCA_030762985.1. Lineage (NCBI taxonomy): Eukaryota > Metazoa > Arthropoda > Insecta > Hemiptera > Miridae > Adelphocoris > Adelphocoris suturalis. The sequence continues at coordinate 27,012,503 of CM061047.1, read as the reverse complement.
ATAAATATAAATGTCTGCCTGGATGGCGATATGAAATAAGTAATTAGTAAGTTAAATGCAATGAAATTAAAGTGGAACTAACCTATAATGACTTGAAATTTATCATAGAGCACTGGTGTTAAATTTGACAGCAGTTTTGTTTGCTCAATCAAAAGCCACATTGTTGATTCAAATAAATGAAGGCAGGAAATCACCTTGGCTCAGCCTGCAACTAGGCGCCTAAATTAATTTTTGTGCGAATTATGGCCAATCAAGAGTAGAAAATTAATATATTTTTCAGGGAATTAAAGTTTGTATAAACGCTAAATTGAGCATACGCTTTTTTATTAGTTATAAAATCTTCAGGGAGCCATTTAGAGGCTATTCCGTACAATTCCTGAAAAAATATTCAAAATCGATCTATAATTAGGAACAGTTTGCTCGGGAAAATTGTTGAAAAGTAACAGAGTTAGGAATTTTGATTTCAGAGGATGAAAAAATGTTTAATTTCTGTAGAATTAAACATTTCGGGGACTACTTGATTATAAAGACAAAGTGGAGGTGGCCTAACTAGGCACTAGAGCAGGTGAGTGAAGATCAGCTCCGAAGATAGCAGGTGAAAGCATATTCCATGGTTTAAAGGCTACCGTTTATAAGCTATAACGTTTTACAGCTTCAAATGGGCAGCATTCCAGGGATCTTGAGAAGCGGTGCGCCGAGTTTAAAAACGTCCGCCGAGTTAGATGGGCATTATAGCTTTTTCAATTATACTCGTAACGTGGACTTATGGAATTAGTAAAACGAAGCACGAATCGAAACGATTGAATGGAAAATGGAACAGACATATGTGTAGATATTTTGAAACAGAAAACAGGCGTACAATTCATCCTTGCTCATGCACATACCGTACCATCAATCCAACGGCATTCACCATCTAACATGTATAAGAAGGCGATAGAATTGGTAGGGGAACCCGCACAATCTTTGAACATTTCCTCGAAATCGATCCATTAGTGCTTCAACCAAAATCAGTTTTGCGCATGCCCAATAGTTATCACTCAAATCATTTCAATTCAAATAGTAAGTTATCATTCTGGACATATTCTTACTCATAAACCGCCTCAGTTTGATCGGAATCGAACTGATTGGTCATCAGACTATTAGTATTTCAGGGGCAATGAAATTGAAAGATGACCGAGTGGAAGCCAACCACAACATCCCTGAAAATTTGTTACAAATCGGTCCATTGGTCTCGGTGTTTTGCCAGTGTCAATAAAATTTAATTTATCGCATACACAATAGTGTTACTCAAAAAATCGAGATATAATACATAGGCCGTCTTCCAGGAGCATATACCCTACTAACCCCCAGCTTGAACTAAATAACCAATAAAATGTAAGAAATCTAGGTATAAAAATTTCACGTTTGTGCATGAGCACAGGCTACTATTGACCCGAAGGCAATGCAAGTTATAGAGGACTGTTTAGGAGTTAACCAGCACAATCCCTGAATATTTTATCAAAATCTGGTTAAAACTTTGTGTAGTTTTGGGAGTACCAAGGATTTACCACAGAGAGACATAAGACAGACGGATACGGAACCAAAATTAATTAGCAAGCTCTGAAACGCAAAAAGCAAGAAGGAATTTCAATTTTGGAAGACAAGTTTTTTGTATACTTCCTACCTTTGGTAGTGAAGCAAAATAATATCATTAGTACCGTTGATTATGGGTTTTGTTGAGTATGGTTACAATTCATGGTTCAGTGAGGGAATTTCCCGTACTCCATCCATCGTGCCAGCTTTTCTGTTCCGTTTTTTTTTTATACCCCTTTATCGTGGATCATTTGCAGTTTATTACTTCCGAGTCTGCAAGGCTTTGTTTTCAAAGCCTTGCTTTGTTTGAAGCTTTGTTTTCACTTTCGATATGGAAAAAAAAAAAGAAAAGTTTTTGCTCCAAAAACAAAATTTCTACTCGCATTTTGCGTTTCATGACTTCTTGAACAAATTTGGTTTCGTGTCTGTCTGTCTGTCCGTCCGTCTCTGTCCACATTTCCTTACCAGAGTCATAACTTCCACAATTTCGATTGGATTTTATTGAAAATTTCAGAAATAGTGTGAGTTTAACTCTAGATGGTCCCCTATTAGTATCATCATAATTGAATCAGCGGTACGCTCTGGGCATGCGCGAATGTGATTTTCTTGTTACACTCATAAGTCCCTAAATGTTGAAGAGATTTTTGTCAGATTTTCAGGGATGGTCCCTTCAGATTCCTTGCGACATTTATCATGATTGAATCGGCGGTACGCTGTGCGCATGCGCGAGCCTTTGCTTTTCTATATTTCCTTGCCACAGCCATAACTTCCACAATTTTGATCGGATTTCAATGAACTTTACAGGAATAGTGTGAATTTAGCCATATATGGTCCCCTATCAGTTTCATCGTAATTGAATAAGCGGTACGCTCAGCGCATGCTTGAACGTAATTTTCTTGTTGAAGTCACGTTGAAGCCATGAGGAAGCTTCTGTGATATGTCCTTGGCAGTGTATTTTTCTCTCTCTCTGTCACTATTCACTAGCTACATGATATGTATCATATTTGTAATAAATTTTTGACAATTTTCTTGCACGATGTGTTTTGACTAAAATATTTGATTTGATTCGTATAGAATTGGTGTCTTAATTAAAGAAGTATGATGGGTTCGTCGATAATGCTGGAGAATCGGCATCTTTTGTGTGTGTAGTTCAGCAATTTTTAATGATTAGTTTAGGTGATTTTCTTCATACCAACCATAGCTGCCAACAAAAATGAATCGAGTATCAATTTATTATTCCAACTCTAGGAGAAGTAGGTACCAACTCTAAGAGAAGCTCACTTACAAAAATTCATTGAGCGTGTAAGTTTTTATGTTTGGAAACGAAAAAGTTGTTATGGCGACGGAAAAAAGTTTGAACGGTAATGTCTTGCAGGTTTTCAACAATTTCATTTGTCGCAGTGAAACCGAATACCAGAGGTCGCCGCGGTATGGCAAGTATTCACTAATCACCATTACCTTTCTACTCGTTATGGAATAATATTATATTGCTTTCTCGTAGGGTACTCGGCCCAGAAACATTCACAATGAAAGCTTCCAAGCGGAGAAAGAAACAATATCTGTGTCACCCCTTTTTTTACATTCTGCCTTTCTTTATTGTGGCTCACATTTCCCTCTGTAATTGCTTACAAGGATGGCTTTATAAGAGGAAAATCTCATTTCGGTCCATAATGATTGCTAAACACGTAGACGGCCCCTAATAACTCCCGTCCCAGCGGTTCAGGGGCTGCTTTAGAATTCTTAAGCCCGAGGAAAAAGCCGGAGCCGTTTTCTTGGCGGAATCTATTTCATTTTACTTCGTTTACTATAAAGAGGTTTCCACCTCTTTCACAACAGTTTCCTTTCAACTGTAAACTTTGTAGGAGAAACTTTGTAAATTACGTCTACAACTAAAGAGAAATGCGGATAGAATCAAATATGTCATTTACTCGTGGTTTGGGGTCCGAACCGTGACAAACTTACTACTTCGCCAGTGCTGGTTTCACTAAACTAAGTGTTCAAGGGAAACCATGATTAATATATGATATACTTTATACTTATTTTGTATAATCAGGTAGTTTCCAATGTTTGGCAGTAAGCCACAATATCTTAGACTTGTCTTTGACCACAACAAGAAAGATTTTTAAATTTCCTGGCAAATTGAAGCACACGAGAATAATATACATAATCATAAAAAACACAAAATACTATTTGAATAATGAATATCCTTTCCGAGTTAAACACAGCCTGGAAATAGTGCTATGAAATCATTCGAGCATTTTTTCCAGGTTAAATAACTATTGAGGAAACTATGCATGTACCTATCTTGACTTTTGCGCATGTACAGTGGCTACCATTGATCTAAATACAATGAAATATATCAGGTATCTGCTCAATATCGAACTTAATATCTGCTCAATGATGCAATCATGTTGAAATTAACATGGAATAATTAAACCATTGTCCCCCATCTATCTAGGGCGTAAAAAAATGAAGCTTGAAGGAATTTACGTTAGCGCATGCGTAAAATGAAGTAAAGGGTTGAGAAGTATGGAATTATTAGTGGACCATTTACAGCCTAACCTGCACATTTCCTGATAATTTCATCAAAATCGGATGAGAACTGTTGAAATTAGGCTCGTTTAAAAAGGAATACATACCAGCGCATGCGCAGTAGCTATTAATGATAGGATTATGTTGAAATTGCTAGGGAATGCTCAAATTAACCTCCTTCACCTATCGTCCAAATCTGAGCGAAATCGGACGACGGGAGCGTAGGAAAATGATACTTGATGGAATTTACGTTTGCGCATACGCCGAGTGGAGTATTGATTTGGGAACAACTAAATTCATAGGGAACTATCTTCACCCAAACCCGCACACACCATGAAAATTTCATGAGATCCGGTTGAATATTGTGGTAATTGAGATTGTTACAAGGATTTGCGGACATACACAGAGATAGAGAGAGAATGGCACTGCGAAGTTGGGATGGGAGTGGCTTATAGCTTTTGGTACATAATATCTACGTATAGATCATTGAAGTTTGTTAGTTAGGGGGATATTTAGAACTTATTGGATAATATACAAATAGTTATGCAGGAGCCTGATCTCCTTCAAGAAATAGTCAAACGATTTTTAGTAATTATCTTAGTAGGAATTACACGTTGATCCGGAAAATAATAAAATGTAATGGGTATAGGGTGTGGGGTGTTTAGGGATCATGACCTCAATTACTGAAAATTTCATCGAAATCTGGTGAAAAGACTGCAGAAATTATTCTTGTTACAAGGGTCCTACGTTATGGGCATGCGCAGAGTCCACTTTCTGTCTGATGGCAATTTAAGTAACCATCTAAACGTTTCATCGAAGTCGGATGCAAACTGTAAACGTTATGTACCGAGAAATAAATTAGTACAATGATTAAACACTATTGCGTATGTGCAGTGGTTAAAGCTTGCAATGGACCTGACAGCGATAAAATTGACAGGTAATAATCTAGACCCTAACCCGCACAATTCTTGAACGTTTCATGGGGATCCGACTGTATGTTTCCGTGGATTAGCGGACATACAGAATGATTAGCAGACACGAAACCAAAGTTGTTCGGGACGGTTTAAAATGTAAAATGATATTAAAAATGTGATTTTGGAGAATTTTTTCATGTCATCTCACGAAGGCAGTCACAATAAAGACTCTGGAAGCAATAAACGCATGGTGAACATATATTGGGGTTGCTGGTTGAAAAATAGACAATAAATGCACAAGACACATCAGGTGTACATGTTTTCTTACAAATGAAGCTATGCATTATGTTTTTAACACATATAATTTCCGTTTTATTTATTAAAGTCGAGCTTAATTATATGTAATACGATACGATACGATAAGAAAACGTTATAGCTATGAGTCAATGTACGCCTTTAGATTTATTTCAAACTATTTTATTACAATCCCACTCAACAACATTCAATTTATTACCAACTTTGGTGCAATTTATTTATGTGGGCAGCTGTATATTAAAGTGTCCAATCTTTGACAGTAAAAATTTCAAAAATAGTTCTCATCAGCAGATTTAAAGTATGTAGGTGCCAGTCCATGCATGTTTCGAATAAATTCTTGGTATGTGGGTATCCTCGCGGCCCACAATATTAGAATTGCTGTGCGGTGAGTTGCGACGTTGATATCTGAATTAATGGACAGTTCCATAATTTATCTTAATTACAAACTGATTATTGTTTATGATGATTAACCCTCTCAAACTACCGCGATGATACACCGTTCATTGCACGGATCATACAAAGTTTGCATGTAACCTAAATAAACAGTTTTTGACTGACTTAACCAAATATTACACTTATGACATGATGGAGTAATACCTGTCGTGGTTCTCATTAGTCAGCTTCATCATGAACAACGAAGCAGAGTAGAGGAACCGATTCAATTTTACATAAGGGTAGAACTGGGATTTCCTTTATGGCCTCGAATGCTCTGTTGTGGCGTATCGCATTTGGGCCGAAGTGCAACAATAACAACTCCCGTTTGTTCAACTCCGCTTTCAACTCTTTTTTTAAATGCTCTCATTTTTGCTTTACAAAGTGCGTACTGATTAAGAGTAGGTATGTGGCTTTTACATTCATTCGAATTGCCGTGTTCGCACTCTCATTGTTCCCTGTACATGAAAATATAATTTATTTGTGGAGAAGACAAATAATGGAGTGGGATCGCAAGCATTTGCTTGGTCACTATTCATGAAGGATTTATAAACGTCGCATATTACAACACAAAGGTTTATTATTTATATATTAGATGACCCTCCTGTGCAGATTACTAACCTGTAATTATTACAAGTAGGTAGTTATTATTATTTATAGTAATTTATTGTTACATCATTAAACGTAAATATTAGTCGTAGACACCGACCGCAAAGGGTTTAATGAAATTGAATACAACATTCACACTTAGGGGGGAGAGAAGGTTCAAACCTTCAAAAATCGCAATTTTAATTTTTTTAAATTTAATAGAAGGAAGGAACATCTTCCGATCATTTTAAAAGAAAACATCCTGATCATTAGAATGTGAATTATGATGTTTTTAGTGAATCTAGTACCAGCCATCTTCGTGCGGGTAGTTTTAGGTCTCATCAAATTCCTCGTCCCATCTCTTCCGTGCACTTCTCGATCAGACATATTTCAGCCCGGCACGAAAAATAAAACTGTACGTGGATCACCTTACCAAGACAATAAAAGAATGGGTACCTGAAGAAGGTGAAGAAGAAAGCTGACACAAACGCAGGACTGTGGTTTGAGAAGTGCGGCATAGCTGAACGATATGAAACAGCTTCAGCTTCTGCTCAACCGATTTGCAAAATTCAAAGTGGTTTATGTTTGTGGATTCACTGAGAGTAAATGGATCATTCGGCATTGTCTAGACATGAACGGTTCGAGGAGTTGGGGCGATGAAATTGGAAAAAATTGTGGTAAAAAAAAAGACGTATTACAATACTTGTAGCAAATAAAGAAAAAAATAAAAAATAAAATAAAATAAAAAATTAACCCAATCCATTGGAAAATGTGCCAAAATTTAGCGCTTTCGGAAAACGTAACCCTCCCACTAAAAGTTCTGAGAAAAATCGGGAAAAAAGTATTTTTTCGAAACTTAACGATCAACAGACAATTCAGCTAACTACTACTAAGATCAGAAAGTCGCACTCAAAGTAGGCCCCGTCAAAAGTCACCCGGGAACCTACCCTACCCTAGATAACTAGGTCCTATATGTGATTTTTGACCCAAGTTTTATAAACTTTGGTCCAGCAATTCCGGGAAAAACTTTGGAAGGTGGACGGATGGATTTCTGTTATTTAATTTTTGGATTCTACGCACCTTGAAACGTAAGTAAGCCAAACAATTTTGAGTGGAGATTAAAATTTTTTCTCTGGGTTCATTATGAAAGACTCTATATGCGATTTTGTCCCAAGTCCCACTAACTTTGTCCAGTAGTTTTGGTAGAAAGCTCTGGACGGCGGCTGCATGCGGCGGACCCCTCGCGTAGATTTTTTAATTTGGTTTTTGGATTATACACAACTTGAAACGTAAACCTACAAATTCTTTAGGGCGTGTTCGGTCGCTTCAATGCTTCACCTAGACGTTTATAAATGTGTAAACGCTTACTGAGGAGAAATTAATCATATTAAATAAATCACCTATACCTTACTAACCCCTCTATTTATAATAAGAGCTGATGAATGAATAGGTACGATTGCACATCAGAATCTAAGTAGGCATATCGACAATGTCTTAGGCACCCACCAACTGAAGATTAACGAGATAAAATAAATCATCTACCTACGTTTCACTATTCCATCTATATGCGGCAAAAGTTGTTATATAAACTTGATTTCTTTAACAGAGATTTCCAATGTAATAATAACAGTTGATACGATCGTCGTAGTTTATAAGGCGAATTTTACTACGCTCCATCAATTTTGATTCCGACCCTTGTGGATATTTTTTCGTCCTTTCAAAGTTCTAGGAAGAGGAGTAAATGGATGAACGTACCGCGATTCGGGTGGTTTCATTCGATTCTTTGGGATGACACCCAAAACTATTACTGTAATTAACTAAATTATTGAGATCTCGATGTTTAATATCTCAGCTCTTATATTCTACTCCTTAGGGTTAATCGAAATTGTTGCGAGCTTCTAGAAGGCTTTCAGAAAAGCTCTCAAAGGCATACGACTGACGGCGAACGGACGGATTCTTAATTTTTGTTCCAATTGTGGATTCGACGCATCTCTTAGAAACGTAATCCAACAAGAGAGGGGGGGGGGGGGGGGGATAATTTTTTGAAACTATTTTATTATCTTCTGGACCGGGTACATGTTAATACCCAACAAATGATATGTTCTATAAACGAAATTCTAAATAAAATTGTGGAAATATTCAGATTCGCTTTAGCCTATTTTTGTCCTTTTCGACAGTATTGTCCGCAAAATTACTATTTTCCCGCCTAATAGTATAAATAATGGTTGATTTTCCGATAAAGTTCAACTCAATCTGTTAAAATTCAAATCTCGTCTGGAGGAGCTCAGACATGACATATATGCATCTATGTGAGAAAAAGTTTCAAGATTCATGGTTCGATTCCGGGTAGTCTTCTTAACACTGATTTACATAGAATTTTGTAAGATGCTTTTTGGATAACTAGATAGTTATTAAAAAAAATATCAACTCATGGCAATAGGTTAGATGTGTTTTCTCCAAACATTCGACGTCATAAGAAACTTCTCAATGCTAATTTTCAATTAAAAATTATGAATAGCTTTAATAGAGAGAAGGTAAATTGTGGAAGGCGGATGAAGTAGACGATTTTGCAAGACTCGCTGGATGGATACCTGTCATATAGTAGCACCTACAATGAAGTTGTTTGGAAGGTTCTCCTTAAAAGGTTGCCGTTACGCAGCAACATTTCAGAATTATATTCAAAATGAATAGAGAAAAAACCCTATGCCTTAATTTTTACTACTCAACAATAACTAAATATTCATTAATCATTAAGATTCACAAAAAGGGACGGATATTTCATTATCAAATATAGGGGTTGTAGTGGATTTAGATATGTTTTACTTGGCGTAGGTAGGCCAAGTCGGACATTTATATCCCGGTTATGCGGGTTGGTCCCCGGGTCGTCCCCGCGAGGAATGTGAGCGGATCCGCCAAGGTCAACTGGTTTGGCGGACTGAAAGGGGAGATAGTTCGTGTCGCAGCCGCGTGGAGCGCTGGGCTCGCGTAGCAAGTGCTGGGTTCGATCAGTTTGGTACTGAGCCGTTTTGTAATATTCCGGCCTTAGATTTACATCTGAAAGGGGAATATGTTGAGCTTGGTTGAGGTACTGAAAAGTATCCTTCGCTTTTTGTACATTTGGAGTGTATTTGACACTCGGATCGGCCGGGTAAGCCTGCGTCGAATATCGTGGGTATTCGGACAGCTTGGTCGAATCGTAATGATCGGCTTCAGAGCGAGTCTGAAAGGTTTCCTCGATCTTTTGTATAGGCGAGGCTTGTTCGAACGTTTCTCGAACGAATACGTCGGGCGAGAAGGCGATCCGGACGTGAGGGTCGCGCCTTGCGCTGTCGCTGGGTTCAGCGGATTCGCCGTGTGGCCGGTAGGGAGCACTACGTGGGCTACTCGGCCCGGCTTCGCCGTCGTCCGCCTCCCCTTGCAAGGGGAAGTAGGAAGGCCGACGTTCCATCGAAATGACTGAGTTTTAGCTCGTTTCGATGCCTCTATGTGTGAAAAATAGAGGGTTTGGGAGGTGGACTCGCTTGACAGAGCGTCTTTCCAATGCTCGTATGTCAGGGTCCTACCTCGTAGCCTTGAAAAAGGCTTCCTTAGACGGTAAATTAGAGCGGAGGAGCTGAGTAATTTACCGGCGTGCCCACAGCGGTCGGTTACGAGCTTAAGGCTACGAAACCCGGGCGACACGGCTCGGAACGTCCCTCGGGCGTACGAGCTAAAGAGAATATCGATAGCTGTACCGGGTGGCGTCCTGACAGATGAACTACGTTGGGCAATGAGCAGGATGAATAATCACTGGACTCGTAGATGCCAATGCGAAATCTGTGTGGAGAGAAGGTCTGGCTTGTAGAAAGCAGTAGGAAACCGTTCTTGAGATGACTTCGTAAGGCAGAAGGTTCGTCAGCGTAGAGCGTGTAGAATTCTTCGTACTTCAGAGTGTGTCGTCGTCGAGAGCGGAGAGTGGAATGAAATTCGGAGGGCTCCCAGCGGGGTATTTATAGGGAGGTGGCCGCCTCCTGCCGCCTCCTGGTTGGTCCGCTTAATTTCATAAATTCGACTGTGCAATCTCATTGGTTCGCACAGTGTTTTCTCAGTATCTGTGCATATGATAGCTGAGTTGGTCTTTCGAGGTGGTTTCCCTGCGTCCGTCGCTGTGACGGGGTCCCCGGGGGTGGCTGAACGACCTTGAGTTTTCCTGTTTGAGGTTTCTCATTCAAGGCGACTTGTTTCGAGATGTTTGTCGCATCTCTCTCGCCCAGTAAATGTTTGGGGAGGTCGCCTTGCGTGTTATTCTTTAATATTTCACTTTTGAGAGAGAATTTAGTATTTTCTCTCTGGTGAAATATTTTGTTTGACGGAGTTGTAACTCGACGTCTTATAAATATTTTTGTGTTGTGCCTACCTCTTTTTGGTAGCCCTGAAAAGGGCTGTTGAAAAGAGGTGGTGGATTTCACCACAGGGGCCTCCCCAAGACGTCGTGTTATCAACGACGACGCCGATGGGGGAGAACTGGGAGGTCTACACGGAATTCTCCGTAGGAGAACCTCGCCAGTTGGGGCGGAGGCGGAGGTGCAGGCCTCGCGTCCCGCTCCTGTGGTGCGCCCCGGCCTCGTCGGTTTCGACGAGCGCCGCGGGGCGGCCGTGGCCGGCCCGAGCTCTGCCGACGGGAGCCAAACCCGCGAGGGTTTGGCCCGCGGCCGCGGCTGGGCTGTTGCGGAGGTGCTCGAGATGTGCTCGGCTCCGACCACCCCGCAGTGCTCATCTCCTCCCAGCGAGGCACGGGCACGTCGCCCGAGCTGATCCACTGTCGAGGTACCGCTGGGAGCTGGTGAGCGGGTGGAGGTGTAGGTAGTGGCTGGGCGGGTGGAGCTGGTGGCTGGAAAGGCCGGGGCCTTGTCCACACTACCTCTGTGGGAGCGCTCGTCTTCTCTGCCTCTCTCTTCGGCGAAGGCGGGAGCGGGCCGAGCGGAGCAGGGAGGTTTTCCTCTGCGAGGAGGAACTCTTCCACTTCCTCTGTAAGCATTGCTGTAGAACTGGAGGCTGCCATGGTTGAGATTGGTATGATCTCTGGCTGTGGGGTGTTCTATATTTATACCTCCCACTGCTCCTACCCGAGAAAAATGGGCGTGGCTTGTTTTGAGTGCAGTCACCCACTTTTCGTCAAATTTGGTAGAGGGGACGCGCCCTCTGGCGGATTTTCGGGGAGTTTTCTCCTTACTTTCTGTCTGATTTTGTGACACAGATTGTCCTTGCGATACAGCTTCTTCCGAGTGTAGAGTATAAGCTGGCTTGATTTGCTGTTTGGGAACTTTCTTAGTATGTTCGCCAATTTGCACTGTAACCGAAAACTTATCTCTTTTAACCACTTTGAATGGTCCCGTGTAAGGACATTGCAGAGAGGTGAGCTGTGTGGGCACTCTGATATAGACATGAGTACATGTATCCAAATTTTTGGGCATGTTTACGGCATATTTCGTATTATTATGTTTAATATGCGTAGGCCGGAAGAAAAGAGGTTCCGAAAGGTTCGTAGAAGTTACGAAAATGTCTCCTGGGAGTGGTACATCAATTCCGTAAACTTTTTGGAAAGGCGTAGTTTCGGTCGCCGGGTCTACTGCCGTACGCATGGCGAGTAGAACTTTGGGAAGTGCGTCGAGCCAATTTTCGTTTTGAGCTTTGAGAGCCTCTTTCAAAGATCTATTTCTGCGTTCTACCATTCCGTTTGTTGATGGTTTGTAAGGTAACGTGTGAGTATGTTTTACTCCGAGACGTTCCATAATGGAATTGAACAGATCTGATTCAAATTGAGTGCCCTGATCACTTGTGATGTATTTAGGTACGCCTTTTGAAGCTACCCAAATATTGATAAAGGCATTTGTGATTGTGGTTGTTTCGATGTTGTTAAGAGGGACTGCCTCTAGCCAACCCGTTGCTCTATCAACCATCATCAAAATGTAACGTTTCCCTCCTTTAGCTAAAGGTAAGGGTCCGGTAATATCAACGTGTACGTGTGAAAATTTGTTTGCCGTTTCAAATTCGGAGTAAGGGAGCTTCACGGAGCGCGTGATTTTTGCTCGTTGGCAAGTTTCGCACGCTCGGACCCAGTTTGAGACATCTGCACGGAGTCCGTGCCAAAAATATCGTTGTTTAACTTTATACACTGTAGAGTGTATACCTGGGTGTCCCAAATTGTGAATTTGGCTTATTATTTCTTCCCTTATTTCGTTTGGAATATAAGGTCTAGGGTGTCCTAGGTCTAGGTTACACCAAATTTCTCCTTGAGAGAATTCAACTCGTGTGAGTTTCAATTTGTCCTCCGCGGTAGGGGGAGAACGAATTTGTGAATTTGAAATGTGCAGTAGAAGATTGCATTCTATTGCAGCCGTAATTTTCGAAATTTCGGCTATGGGTGGACCCTCGTCCGTCTGGGTTGAAATCGGTTTCGTTTGAATTTCAACCGGATCGAAGGGTCTGGAGAGTGCGTCGGCGACGACGTTGCTCTCTCCGGAAATATGACGAATGTCACTCGTCATTTGAGAGATGTATGTTAGCCATCTTAATCTCATTTTAGAAAAATGTGCATTCTTCTTAAGCATCGTGCCTAGCAGAGGCTTGTGATCCGAACAAATATGGAAAGATCTGCCGTCCAAGTCGTTGTGCCAGTGAATGCACGCTTGGTAAACGGCGAACATTTCCTTGTCGAACGATGCTTTGTTCTTCCATTGTTCTGGAATTTCTTTACTGAAAAATCCCAATGGTTGGTACGATTTCGAGCCATGTTTGTCTGTAATTTCTTGTTCTAGTGCCGCTCCGATGTGTGTGTCGGATGCGTCACAGACTAATCTCCACTCCGCCGTAGGGTGTGGGTGAGCAATGTTATGCAATGTTGCTTTGATCATTGCTTGCTTTAAGCTGTTGAAAGCTTTTTCTCTCTCTGATGTCCATTCGATAGGTGTTCTGTCATTTTTTTTGTTTGACTGAATGGAGTCATACAGAGGTTGTGCCGTGTGAGCGAATTTGCTTGAGCATGCTCGGTAGAAACCACACATACCTAGGAATCTGCGTAGACTTCGTACGTCTACTGGCCTAGGAAATTGTTCTATGGCTTCTATTTTATCTCGTTTAGGAATTATCCCTTCCTTCGAGATTGTGAAACCTAGGAAATCGACGGTAGGTTTTGAAAAAATGCATTTATCAAAACCTACTCGAAGTCCGTGTTCCCCTAGTTTGTCAAAAATTTGTCTGAGGTGGTTCATGTGTTCGTTATAATTTTTAGAAGCCACCAGGATGTCATCTAGGTATACAAATGCGAAATCAAATTTTCGCATGATGCTGTCCATGTATCTTTGCCATGTTTGAGCCGCTCCGGCCAAACCCATGCTCATTTTCTTAAACTCATAAAGACCGAAAGGTGTAATAATCGCAGTTTTATGAGCGTCATCTGGGTGCATCGGAATATGATAATACGCTGATTTTAAATCTATTGTCGAATAGATTTGCGTATCATGTAAATTCGCTTGGAAAGAGCGAATGTGAGGAGGAGGGTAGGCGTCTTTCTTCGTTTTCGCGTTGAGGAAACGGTAGTCGCCGGTGATTCTCCATGACCCGTCTTTTTTTGGCACGCAGTGTAACGGGGATGCCCATTCGGAATCCGATGGTGCAATTATGCCTTCTGAAAGCATTTTGTCAAAAGTACTTTTGACTTGAGCCCGTTTTTCGCCCGCCATGGGTCTTGCTCGGAAGTGTACTGGTGTTCCTTCCGTGGTTATACGGTGGTAAACCCCGTTGTTTTTCCATTTACCTTGAATTTTGCTCATTTTATCATTGTATTTGTCAATGATAGAGCGAATGTTTTCGTCCTCCGTGATTTGCACGTCCTCTGTTTGAGGGGTATTGTCACGATGAGGGATAGTAGCTGCTATTTGTTCGTCAGTGAACTTTTCGTTCATGACTGCAGCTATTTTTTGATCGGCATAGCACTTTATTTTATCTTTATAAATGTACTTGTGTTTGACCCGTATTCCGATATCCCAAGACTCGAGGAATGGAATACCTAGGATCGCTAGATCAACTTTTGTGATCATATACTCGGTGGTCATGTCCCCGAGGCCGATGTTAATTGTTGTGTCAGCTCGCCCTAGTGTGTCTATAGGGGCTCCGTTAGCTGCTGTGAGCTTAACGTTGGACTTAAGAATTTTCAAGCCCAATTTTTTTGTGACATTGTGGGGCAGAATGTTCACTTCTGCTCCCGTGTCAATGAGAAATTCAGTGCCATTTAGTTTGCACTTGAAAAAGAGCCTTTTATACTCAGTAGACTGCCGGCGTATAGGCTCAGATACACTGGCAGTTATTCGTTTTCCGAACTCTCTGTGTCGGAGGTCGGAACGGTACTTTCTTGTACCGATCGCTGGGTATTTTCGGTAGAAACCCGGGTTTTAGGCTGGCTTATAGTCGCAGCCTTTCTGCTAGTTTTGGAAGCAGTGTTCGTCTTCCAAGTGCAGTGTTCTGGGTCTGCACATTTGCGAGTTTCGTTACCGAAACGTGCGTGGTTTCGACAGACATAGGCCGTCGGTTTGTGAGGCTTACTCTCCACTGGTTGGGGTTTGAACTCAGCTTGTTTCGAGAGGGCCTTTTTGAAACCAGTATTTATGGGTTTCGGAGCAGATTCCACTCCTCGTATGTTCAGAGAAGTATTCTCTGTTCTGTACGCGTGTAGCGTATCAGCTAGGTCGAGCCGGGAGGTCGTGGTAGGTTTAGCTGCGACCATACCTCGTGCTTCGATGGGAAGAGTCTCGATCCACTTTTGAGTGATCAGAGCTTCCGAAAAGTACCCAACAGCTTTCGAGTACATTTCGTGGTACTTGGTGCTGGGTTTTTTGGCGAGAGACGCGGGGTCCTCGAGTGCGAGGAGCCTGTCCTGTAAGGACAACCCATATTCTCGCTGGGAGGCGCTGTTTGGCCTCTTCGTAGGGTGCGTGGGGTGCCGTGAGGTAAGCTGAGTCGATAGCTTCCCTCATTTCTTCTGGTACCCACTTGTATATAGCTGAGAAGCATTCGTTTTGCGTTCTCAGGTGTTTTCGCACGCAGTATTGATCGAACTCGGCGAGTGCACGATCGATATTCTTCTTTTGGAAGATTGGTTTTTGATAATCTCCCATCTCCTCTAAAAGTGCTTGAAAACCACCTTGTGTAGAGGGATGTTGTGTGAGATGTGGGGCGTAGAGGCCCGGCGGGGGTCGCACGCCCGCAGTGGTTCCCTGAAATCCACTAGCTTCATAAGAGGGAACGAAATGCTCCGTGTTGAGCCTGTTCAAAGGCGGGGTCACCATTTGTAGTGGATTTAGATATGTTTTACTTGGCGTAGGTAGGCCAAGTCGGACATTTATATCCCGGTTATGCGGGTTGGTCCCCGGGTCGTCCCCGCGAGGAATGTGAGCGGATCCGCCAAGGTCAACTGGTTTGGCGGACTGAAAGGGGAGATAGTTCGTGTCGCAGCCGCGTGGAGCGCTGGGCTCGCGTAGCAAGTGCTGGGTTCGATCAGTTTGGTACTGAGCCGTTTTGTAATATTCCGGCCTTAGATTTACATCTGAAAGGGGAATATGTTGAGCTTGGTTGAGGTACTGAAAAGTATCCTTCGCTTTTTGTACATTTGGAGTGTATTTGACACTCGGATCGGCCGGGTAAGCCTGCGTCGAATATCGTGGGTATTCGGACAGCTTGGTCGAATCGTAATGATCGGCTTCAGAGCGAGTCTGAAAGGTTTCCTCGATCTTTTGTATAGGCGAGGCTTGTTCGAACGTTTCTCGAACGAATACGTCGGGCGAGAAGGCGATCCGGACGTGAGGGTCGCGCCTTGCGCTGTCGCTGGGTTCAGCGGATTCGCCGTGTGGCCGGTAGGGAGCACTACGTGGGCTACTCGGCCCGGCTTCGCCGTCGTCCGCCTCCCCTTGCAAGGGGAAGTAGGAAGGCCGACGTTCCATCGAAATGACTGAGTTTTAGCTCGTTTCGATGCCTCTATGTGTGAAAAATAGAGGGTTTGGGAGGTGGACTCGCTTGACAGAGCGTCTTTCCAATGCTCGTATGTCAGGGTCCTACCTCGTAGCCTTGAAAAAGGCTTCCTTAGACGGTAAATTAGAGCGGAGGAGCTGAGTAATTTACCGGCGTGCCCACAGCGGTCGGTTACGAGCTTAAGGCTACGAAACCCGGGCGACACGGCTCGGAACGTCCCTCGGGCGTACGAGCTAAAGAGAATATCGATAGCTGTACCGGGTGGCGTCCTGACAGATGAACTACGTTGGGCAATGAGCAGGATGAATAATCACTGGACTCGTAGATGCCAATGCGAAATCTGTGTGGAGAGAAGGTCTGGCTTGTAGAAAGCAGTAGGAAACCGTTCTTGAGATGACTTCGTAAGGCAGAAGGTTCGTCAGCGTAGAGCGTGTAGAATTCTTCGTACTTCAGAGTGTGTCGTCGTCGAGAGCGGAGAGTGGAATGAAATTCGGAGGGCTCCCAGCGGGGTATTTATAGGGAGGTGGCCGCCTCCTGCCGCCTCCTGGTTGGTCCGCTTAATTTCATAAATTCGACTGTGCAATCTCATTGGTTCGCACAGTGTTTTCTCAGTATCTGTGCATATGATAGCTGAGTTGGTCTTTCGAGGTGGTTTCCCTGCGTCCGTCGCTGTGACGGGGTCCCCGGGGGTGGCTGAACGACCTTGAGTTTTCCTGTTTGAGGTTTCTCATTCAAGGCGACTTGTTTCGAGATGTTTGTCGCATCTCTCTCGCCCAGTAAATGTTTGGGGAGGTCGCCTTGCGTGTTATTCTTTAATATTTCACTTTTGAGAGAGAATTTAGTATTTTCTCTCTGGTGAAATATTTTGTTTGACGGAGTTGTAACTCGACGTCTTATAAATATTTTTGTGTTGTGCCTACCTCTTTTTGGTAGCCCTGAAAAGGGCTGTTGAAAAGAGGTGGTGGATTTCACCACAGGGGTCATTGAGATTGCCATGTCGACATGAATCTGATTCAGAATTTCGAGATGTTGAATAAGTCCATTTGAAAAAGAATGGAGCAGCAGAAATAGAATCAACTTAATACTATCTCCAAATTCAGATGAGATTGAAACTAAAAATAAATAAAAACGGGCTACGGCCAGCACGCCCAAGAACCACAAAATTTGAAAATGGGATTGATTTCCGTTATGATTTTTGTTGTTGTGAATCAGAGTTATTAAATGTTGTAGGTAGAAATCTGTATATTCAAGTAAAATTGGTCAAATGGGCGTTCAGATGGGGAACCTATGTTGATGGCGGATCTGGATACACTCTCTGTCCTTGCATATCAAACGCAACTGTCCACCATACTTAAACAAAATCAGAAATATAGCAACATAAAATTAGGAAAAAATATGGTATCTAGTTTCTAACTCCATCATCTGATCACCATCGCTCTTATCTTACGCTATTTGTTCTAAATATATCGCATATGTGGCACTTATTTTGGAAAGCTCTCCATTCCATAAGTTCGTGAACATGTAAAGATTAGAAACTTGAGCCAGTCGAAATAATTCCAGTGTTCCTGTTCCTCGTAGTCAGCTATTTAGTAGGACTACATTATCTACCACTGAAATAGTAGGTATAGCACTCTTTGTGTAGGCGATTCGATAACATTGTTAACACACAACGTCTGATGACGACTACTATATTTAACTGTGATTTCTGGAATTACTTGAGCAACTGTTGTGTGATTGCTTCCGATAGTGAGTTCAACAACATCTTGGTGACTTATTGACAATTTTATCAATTCCGTGAGGCCATTGTTGGCTTTATATCAGTTGGCTTTACATTAGAAGTTGTATCGCTTGCAAGCAGCATGTCGTTTCATCTGACCTCCATACCATTAAACACTAGGAGTTGGTTTCTTTGCGATTGCTTTTCTCCTAAGTTTAACAAGGCAAAATGCAAAAGAAAATCTCAACAAACGGATGTGAAGAAAAACGAAGAGCATCAAATCGAAACAGACACTCATAAAAATAATAGTGAACTGTCGTCAAATATTCGTTCAAACAGACGCGTAAAAAGGTGCCATAATTCGATAAAACTACTAAGAATAGCTGCGATAACCAAATGTGATCATAGCGGGCAAAAGGACTACAACTGTTCATCTCAACCATCATTGCCAACATATGCAACTGACACTCAAGAGTATAGAATAACTGCGTCGAGCCCTAAGCCTGGATTTGAACGGAGACAAGGTGAGCTTGAAATACACATGTACTTTACATCGTTCTAGCTTTCCAGGACATTAGCTCGAAGTTTGGGTGGGGAATGAGATTATATTAATTATTATTAATTATTATTTCTAGTAAATATTTTGGTTGTTTAATAATAAACAGGGACTTTATTATAGGTGAGTGGGGATGGGGTCCATCCGCTAGATACCTTCGTTTTTCGCGTGTGTTGACAGCTGACCCAGGTCAGCTGGATGAGGCGGCCGTACCGTCATCATCAACTTAAATCATTTCTTTCTGTATGAAAGATGACCACCGGCTACATTATGTGAAAAAATACTAAACTCGCGATTAAAAAATGACCTACTCTCATACCATATACATATATTTCATAAAAATTGGTCTGGTCATATAGGAGGATTATGACCACAAACACCGTGACGTGAATTGAGCTTTTATTTATTTACATTGTACGGGCGTACCCATTTTCATAGTGATAACACAAAACCTGTCAGTAGGCAAGAGAAATTAATTCATCGATATCTTTTTATAGATATCGATTATAATTATTTGAGAACATCAAACAATCCACGCACTCTCTGATGTGTTCCAAATATTAGCTTCTCTCGCATTCAGGTGATGGTCGTTGATACCATCTAATTAAACTTGTACAAAAGTAGGGTAAACGTTCAATGGCTGACACCCCTTCCCTCAAAATTTCACTTCGAATGCTCCTCACAACCACCCAATTCAAATATCGTAGAATAAATTTATTCAAATTGAAGCTCCAAGATTAACATTTAAAAAAGATTAACAAATTGTATCCCAAGGTCATTCTCTTAATTAATAAAAAACAATTAAATCATCGCAAGAGAGGCACCTTCTGAATTTTTTCAAGAAACACGATTTATATTTAAAAAAATGATTGGTATCTCTTTGCCTCATGGTACTTAAATATGCTTTTGGCATTATTCAGTTCTTCCTTTATTTACCGTAAACTCAACTTCACATCATGACAAAGACATCAAGACCACCAAACCATCATCATCAACATCATCCATCTAACTATTATTTTTTCTGTTCCACTTACTAACCTGTTTCATCCACCAATCAACGTGAATCATGTACCCTGTGTATGAAGCCAGTAATCTGTGTCCCTTGGGAAACTCAGATAGGGCAGGTCGCCGAATAAAGGTTATTATTATTACGCTGTGTAAACCGTTCCGAAAATGAAAGCAGTTGAGCTACACGAAAGTCATTGATGAATATAAACAATCCTCGTGGTATAATAACGTGACGAGACCTTCTCGAACAATCAAGTTTGTCCCCCACCCCGGCAACTACTTGGAACCGTTCCCTACAAGAAGAACTGTGAGTTCTTCAATTCCGTTCAACGCGGAGCAGCTCATGAGTCACAAATGAAAAGTCACATTTACGTTTCTAAATTGTTATGTGATCGTGTTATGACCACTAAACTATACACTTCATTCTGATCTACATATCCAACTAATCTGCATTTTTACTGAGGGATTGACTACTTGATGTTATGTATTTTTGAGATGCGAGCTTGCGAGCATCCAGACCACCAAACTATAAACTTCATTCTGACCTACAAGGAATTGAATAACTCACAGTTCTTCTTGTAGGGAACGGTTCCAAGTAGCTGCCGGGGTGGGGGACAAACTTGATCGTTCGAGAAGGTCTCGTTAATAACGTGACTTGGTAGTAACCAGGCTGGCTTACAAAGTTTCATGTTTCCATTGACAAATGGAGGAGAATGCCAACCACGTTATTTTTTCAAATAAAGTCCACCGTTTTAAACATCTTAAAAAAATAAATAGGTACTATATTCAGGAAGACACTATCAAGTGTGATTACAATTAGGTAGTTGTATTTTCAGCACATGTCACTTGCAGTACCTTTCTTTATCCAATGATAGGCTGGCATAATAATTAAGTATAGGGGCATAAAATATCCATCCCTATTTAACAAAAAAGGGTTATACCTATTAGCAAATTGCGTTATTAGTAAATATTTAGAGAGACCAAACTGAAGGATCAGTTAGTTGTGAAGTATATGTACCATTTCCCCATTAATCTTCGATGGTTTCTTAAAGTGCGAGTTTCAGTGAGTATGGAAATGACTAATGGGTTTCGGTGGAGGTTCTTAAGATTGGCTAGGTTAGTGTAGGATGCCGTCAATACGTCACGCACAAGAAGTATATTCAAGTCAGCGTGCAATACGTTACGGACGAACCAGGGGGCCCCTGTAATTAACTGAAGTTCTATAACTCTGGAGAATCTGTATTTTAGAGAGGGAGTGACTGCTGCTGAACTCCAGATTTTACAGGCGTATTGCGAAATTGACGGGTATTTCTTGACATGGACATGTCTTACCACTGGGGGTCATAAAACATTTGTAACATAGAAAAAAAATAAATAAAAAAAAAAAAAAAAAAAAAAAAAAAAAAAAATAATAATGATAAGAGATTAAAAAAATTAGACATTAGAACAAATTAGAAATCAAGCAATGAATTGTATATATTAAAAAAAAATAATTCAGATCTGAAATATCAATAAAGGAAGAAAGACAGTAAGTTATTTTCTACCCTGTTACCCCTTAGAAAGTTGAAATTTGATAGGGAGACTCTCTAAGACACTAAGAGTTGATTGAAATGAGTGACTCATTCCTAATCAGCTGAGTGAGCTCGTTTATCCCAGGACTAAGTTCAGAGAAGGCATATCCATGTACCGATGGATATACCTTTTGCTGCGGTAAGTGGTTACAACCTTCCGACCCGCCCATAAGGTATATAAGAAAGTCCTGTCTTCTTGAAAAAAATTTCTGCAACTCCCACAATACATGAGTATAGATATATACTACACTAGCTATATATAGATATAGCTAGACCTTATCTGAACACACATCTACACGATCCAAAGAGATATATTAATGTATAAATTAAATGCTGCTGGTGGCCATGCCGAATTCTCCGCGAAATATTGACTTTAACTTTGTTATCTACACAACTTGTACTGTCTTGATTTCATTCATCATACTTGAAAGCTTTTTTAAAAGTCAGCAAAAGCGAGATAGTTAACACAGGTAAGTACTTATATAAGAAATCGTTTTTGAACCTGCCCTAAATGGCCATTTTTTGGTATTTCTCGGCTTATTACCGCCTATACAGTATTTTTCTGGACATATATGTGAAATGGGTATAATTTTAGTCTATAGAAGAATATCTTGAGTCATTTCGACGGAAACTACGTTTTTCAACTATTTTGGGAAGTTTTTTGCTAATTACTGTTTAAAAAAAAAGTTATTCTAAGAAAGTGCTAAAAATTATGTTTATACATCTATTATTTAGCTTACTACCGTCCTTAGGGCATCATCCTGGCCATGACGGGTACTGAATATCGTTTGTATCCATAAGAAAAGTAACTCCTGTGATTTTCATCAGTATCCTAGGAACCGTATTGATGGAAAGACCAAACAGGTGCTAAAAAACTACGTTTTTAACCTATACTTGGAAGCATTTTGCATATTACCTCTCTTTGAGTATTTTTCCAAGCAAAAAGGGTATTTAATATCATTTGTACCCACAAGAAAAGTAACTCCTGTGAATTTCATCAAAATCCCTCTAGCCATTTTGGGGATAAGGCAAAAAAGGTACACCCATGTACACCCCTGCCTATATTCAAGTTAAACTGTTCATTGCGCGGGTGAACTAGCTAGTCTATGCATATGTATGTTTATAACGTTTCTTTATTCGGACAGTTCAGATTATAGCAAGGTTTATAAAAAAGGCCTTCTGTCCTTAAATTGTTTTTTTTTTAGTTAAACTCCAACGTTTCTCCCCAGAAACTGGGGCTTCTTCAGGGAGATTAATATTCAGAAAAGTAAAATATCTTCTTACTTATAGCTTTATTTTTGTTGTTGTTAATAATTGAATTTAAAGTTATGATTTTTTGAAAATCAAATTTAAAATTGTTTACATTTATGTTGGTAAAGATGTTTTTTTTCCCGTATGTTTAACATAGTACGCTGGTGACGGTAATGATAAATTTAAAGTCCATCATTCAATACGAGTAAATTTTGCTCAAACTTTGAGTGTCTTTACAGAAGTTAATTGAATTTTTATCTTAACCATTTCTAAAAATATCCTTTTTTGCTCATTTGAGTCTCTTTCTACAATTTTGAAATTTTTGAAGTCCATTGAACGTCCTAAAGATCTGCAAAGGGCAACCAACACGTTTTTTGTATCGTCTTGTCGTAGATCCAATTCATGTTTTGAAAAACGATGCTGAATTGATTGACACGTTTCAGCCACATACACTTTTTCACAGTGAAATCTTTTAGTTTGGAAAATAGTGGTCTGTTTGTAATAAGTGTTCGAAATGCAATTTAGACGTGTTTAAAGGGCTCGAAAATCTTTGTAATTTGTTCTGCCACCCCTTTCACGTAAGGCATTGAATAATATTTGACTGGTTATTGTTGAGTTGAAGGTATATTGTTCTGAGTGTTTCTTTGAAGTGCGCTATTTTGTATAGTTTGGTCTACCATTTTGATTGAGTACTCATTAGCCGTCAGGATCACTATTAACTTTTGTGTTTTTTTGTTGTTGTTGTGAAATTTGGGGTCAGAAAGCGTGAGCCATCGATGTACTAATTGGAGTTTAATTAAAAAAACCAATTTAAGGACAGAAGGCCTTTTTTATAAAGCTTGTTATGTATGTTTATGACACATATTAGATTAATGTCATTTCCATTAGTGGCGGTGAGTAATACTGTTTTACTCTTTGATGAATTTATTATTACAGTTATGAATGAATACAAGAAAACACTCCGGTCCACTGACATATTTAATTATACTACAATGAAACTTTCTTTATGGTTTCAGCAATGGATCCGCTGCTTTTTTGCAGAATAGCTCCGATACCGAAATTCAAGGTTCATGGATCGGATAAACAAAAGAACGGACATACTTGAATCTGCTGCATTGGATAATTGTATGAAACTCCAGAATTAAATCAATAGAACGTAATTCATCGTAATCTACTCCAAGAATATTGTAGATGAAGCGCTTATAACTTTTTTCTTTTGTTGGTGCTACATTTTGTAATATTGGAATGTAGGTTTGTAATTTTGCAATAGTGAATATTATTAGTTCTCAAATAAATTTGGATTGTTAATTTAAACTTAATGTATACATATATATTTTTTGTTATTCAAGGTTACTTAGTACAGTAGATTCAGCCCTATGTACAATCAAATATTAAATACATTCGATGCGAAATTATTCAACTACGTGGAATATATTATTCCATATTATGTTATTTATTATTCCATATCCATGAATAATAAGTTTTGTATTACAATACCAGATACGTAATCATTTAGGTGATGTTGAACCCGAATATGATAGGAACAACAGAAAGTCTTGGACTGGAAGACCAAGACTCATCTTTGTGTATCGTGTATTACCTACACATCAACCACGACATTAGGCGTATGCTACTGCAATGGAATCCGTATGATCTTATTGCAGCCTTATGATTTTTGATTGTTAAGAGCTAATTTTCTTAATCTCATGCATGATCGTTCTCAAAGGAAAGCTGTTACACATTATTTTAAGATATTATTTTATAATACCTGTTTCTTGTGCTACGTTTGGTCACCCAAGGCGAGAATTTCTTCCAACTAAGGTAGGGTGCCAATTATGGCCTGTGTCCTAATATCGCAAACTGCCGAAAAATCAAATGAAGACGGGTTGTGAAATTAAAAAGAAGTTTGCATCTGATTCTCTATCTATACAGTTCGTCAGAGCAAGAAATCATTTATCGGCAGGGATGTGCCAGTTACATCGGCATCGCGTTCGATCATCATTAAAGGGAGAACCTAAGGGCTGAAATATTCAAAAATCGAGATCTTGAAATTGCTCGATGTAGCTGTAAAGATTTTTTGAGTTTCATTTATCTCCCAAAGAATCGAACGAAACCGAACGAGTCACCTGGTTATTTTATATTGCTGTAATATTCTCAGTTCTCGTGTTATTCTGATTAGCTTCGGAACTTCTAAGACTAATTCCTTTCCTAATCGACTCACGTGACTGAAATTTAATGGAGCTCGTTCGGGCAACCTCAAAAACAATTACGAGGTTTGGACGATCACTAAATAGCTGATGGGGCCTCTAAGGCTAATTTCTTTCCTTTTATACCCGCCGATTTTTGTTTTATTGTTTTGACATTTTTAGAAAAATTTTCAACATTCACCTACTATAAACCATAAAATTGTGGGGTCTTGAGCTGTAAAGGTGTGAAAACTCTTGGGAGGTACGATGGGCCAAGTTTTGATCATTTACTAGATACATATGGGGCTTAATATAATTATAGACCAATGATTTGCGTAGAAGGGCTATTTAATACAGAAAAATTAAACCTACGTGTAATAATTTGCACCGTTTCAACACGTATATTGACGGAGATAAGCCCCTGCTGCACAATTCGTGAGAAACTCTGTATGGTTTGTAGGAAAACCGTCCATAGTCTTTGGAAACTGTCACTATTAACAGCCACGTTCATGAGGAAATATAACTATTTACTCAAGTCTCAAATTGTGTGAATAAACGGATAATATTAGCATTATACAATAACTAACCACAATTTTTGTCGTTTCAATTTATTTCTTGCAACAGCTGTTCCCGTTTTTCCGGGTGGTCCTCTGGCCGAACCACAGGGTAATGTGTTGTGGAGAAGTTAGATGAAGCAGTTATTGCCAACAGCTACAGTGTTGATGTGTTCGGTTAACCATTGAGTTCGTGTACCCTAGAGTGTCTTACTTCATTGTTCACCTCAATTGCCCCCGGAAATCGATAGTTCACAGTTCGGTAACTACTGGAGAGGAGTTCCCGCCTGAACGCCAGTTACTCATAGTTAACTTGATAGGAGAGAGAACTGTAAACGCTGCAAATGATTACAATACCGTTCATTATTACAGCCTCGTACATCCTTTTCGTGCACGCCACACTAATTAATGCGTATTCTCCCTTACGTTACCTGAAAATGTCATAAAATCTATTTAAAATTGAGTGAGCAATGCGTGTTGTAAGATTTTCAATCCTATCATGCATACGTTTCTACTGGTCTCCTTCTGTATTATTATTTTCAATAATTAACATTTTTAATCGACCTAGAAAAAGAGAAATGTAGACATTTAACCCTCTTCTGAATTTGTAGGTTTACGTTTCAAGATGTGTCTTTTCTCTGAAACTGCTGGATGGTTAAAAATCACTTTTGGAGTCTAGTTGGTCCTAGAAGCTCGGCATCGATTTCGATCAACCCTAAAGGGCAGCATAAAAGGGCTAAAATATTGAAAAATTGACTCAGATTTTTTCATGTTTCGTATTTTTTCTTGGGTCATCCTGTTGTAGTCACATTGTGAAAATATTGGAATTCAATAACTTCCTCCTTTTACAAGATATTTTGCTGTTTCTGGACTTCGTTCGACGCAGAATAAAATTGTCAACAAATTTTCTGCTCAACAAAAATTGTGCTAAATTCATCTTGGTTGACAAAAGTAGATAAATGTTTTGATAAATTCGGTTTTTACAAGAGAACTTAGTTAAAGAACTATTTTTGGTATTGGATCATAGGATGTATTATGAATCAGCTTAAAATCTCCTATAAGACTAGTACATCAAATAGTTTTGCTTAGGGTTTTTTGATTTTTGACCGCTGTGCATCTCATCTGCCATAGGGCTCTATCCTGTGGAATATAGCTCCTCATTGATTTGATCAGGGGACAAATTAAACCTAACAAGTACCAATCATCATCGTTATATCACTGGGTATGTTGAAGAACCAAATTATTACCATTCTATATGATGAACATGGTGCGGAGTTTATTAACGGCTAAATACATGCTAGGTATGTTGTTGAAGTCGATGCACAAAGTAAATTTCTGTTCCCTCATTAGGCTGTTCCATCATCCTTTCAACACTATCCAAATCATTATCTTGTATGGGATCCGTAATCCCCCCCACCCCCCCTCCAACCAGACCTCAATATCATACACTGTACGAATGTAACCAGCGTTGTATTTTCAACAGTTGTTGATATAAATCATCCAGAAAGCTACTCCCGTACTAACTTCAAAAGCTGGAACGTAATAATATCGATCCTGAGGTCAGGTCTGTGTGTAAGGGAACCGACGTCAGCATAACGGTACCTCCTTGACGTTTCGCTAATTCTGCAAATGAAGCTCTCATCACAATCTAGTCAAGTCAGAGTTCGTCTGAATATTGTTCGCTGCCGTCTCGAGCATGGGTTTCAATTACAGTGGTTGTCTCAGGGCAAACAACTCTCACCCATGTTTCAACGTTAAGTTAGGCATTCCGTTTTCCTTTATAATACGAGCCAAATGCAGGATCTTCTCGTTTCGTGCAATCTTTCATAATAACGAGTTATTGGGGGTGTTGAATCAGAATCTAAAGTCAAATACGTTGCAAATTGTTAGAGTAGTATTTATTATTTCAATTTAAATATCCCTTACGCCCGTATCAGTAGTCTCAATTACTGCTTCTACAGCATAACTTCTACAGTTTCCTATAGATTTTGATGTAGTTTCAAGGAATAAGCGTGTTGGGGTCGAGATGGTCTTCTACAAATTTTCTTGTTCGTGAACCACTGTTAACCACATACGCATGTGCAAACGTAAAATTTTTGTTATATTCTTGTTGCCATCTACAGTCTTTCCCAATTTTGATGGATGGATTACCATGGGATTTTTTCCATAATAAATCTAAACTAAGTCGTGATTTTTCTTTGATTGAGCCATTTGAGTTCTTTTAAGCAATTGTTCTCTTTATTTCACTCTGGTTTAAATGACAACCTGCGATGTTGGTTAGAATAGTATTTAGCAGATTACCTTGCCAGTAGGATTCAGGAATCCGTATCCTTGCTACTCTAAATCACTTTGTACCGCGGTTAAGTGGTTAGCGCCTCCGGAGAGTCAGGCGGGCCTGAGGGATGAATAGATGGATTGATAACCCTAATAAAAGTTGGCCTTGTACCCTCTCCGGGCTTTCCTCTTCCTAAACCCCTTTTCGCTCAGGGCCAGCGCTACTGGGGACCCAAGGGAAATCTGACCTCCCTCTACGCACTCTTGCCTTCCACTGCACACCCTGGCGTAGTCCGGACCCCATAAGAACTCTCCAGTAAACATAGGACGTAGGGATTTCTACCTTCATAAATAATAGCACAGGATAAGCACAACCGTGGCTCTTTAGTATTAAAGTAAACTAAAGTACGTGCTTACGAATTCGTGTTGTTTCAGAGCGTTCTTTTTTATTAGAAAAACTCGCAAGCATGACAAATAAAGATAGATTTCTTGCTCCTCTATCTAGAGTCGGAGCTTGCACTTTAATCACACCAGCAAACCACTTCATAGTCACCATACATCATCACTCAATGGATCATTTTTGGATTAACATTCATGACTCCGTAGAACAAAACACTAACAGTACATACAAAGAATTTACTACGCAATACGGGAAACATGGTCAAAATCAGGGAAATGTTTTTGGGCTACTGTTGTAAAATGAATTCATGATTCAGTATGTTTTCCGTGATGGTGGATAAAATTACTTAAATTACATTTCGTTTTATCACTAAAATTTGAAAATAACCGTACTACGTTTTGATTTTTTAACTCCATAAACAAAGTTCCAAATTGTTCCAAATCAAAAGTAGAGTCCATTGAAAAGAAAGGGGGGAGGGGAGGGTCGATTTTTACCTAGATTTTTGAAAAGGTATATCAAATACTTCATGCGATAAGATCTCAACGGTTCTGCCAGTTGTGGAAGTCAATTCAATTCTCTGCACCGTGACTGGCTCAAGCTTTGAAAATTCGATTCTTGCCTACTTTGGAAATCACCGTTTGAAGAATTTAACTCAGACTCAATGTCAAGCGAACCTTAAATAAAAATACGATTTTCAGGGAACCAAACTCATGAATGAATTTATAAACATCGGTCCCGTCTCACTGTCTCAAACACGAGGGGAGAGCAAGTTATTTATACCTGTGCCACTGACACTTGTACTCGCGGCTGGACAGGACAGCAACAGGACGGAGGCAGAGGTAAAGCCTGGGGCGAGTCGCCAGTGCCTTCGAACCCGATCAATTGCAAGGAAGGTCAATGGGTCGACACCTAGGAAATTAAGGGGCGGTGACGAGGGTTTGAAAGGCAAGCAACGTGTTACCGGCATTTCCACATTTCTGGAAAATAAAAGGAATAAATACTAACATAAGCCACCAAGCCTCCCTTAGGTCGATAAAACTCCATTGTCGGAGTGAGCAGTACATATTACAATACTAATTGCCAAAAGCTGTGTGTTAAATAAAACCTAACTAACTAATCGTGGTCGATACAGTCCGATAGGTAATTGGTTGACGATGTAAAATAGCAATATTCATACTGTATGTTAACATCAACAAGACTGAGGGCATGCGTGCATAACGTATTGTTCTATGTAATGTCTGTATCGATGACGTAGATTGGGAAGCAAATAACACCGATAACCTTTTTTTCAAGGATTCCCTCTCAACTTTTTTTTTTTCTTTTTTTTCACCATTTCCTTTAGCATCAAATCCAAAATTTGAATCTTGAAAATACGGCAACGAAATGGAAAAGTGATACAATGAAAAATTCAATAGTTAAATTACCATATAACTTGTTCATCGAATTTCGGAGCCAGTACAAATAGCACCTCATCTCTACCGATCAGAACTCCAAAGAAGTAGTGAAAATCATCCAGATTTCAATGTACAGATTAGAGTTTGAATAGTTTTCTTGACTTGTTTCGAATGTAGATATCTCATCAACTAGGAATGTTGACATTCGTAAGTCAGGACATTTCTTGTGGGCCAAATGTCGTGAAGTTGTTAGTGTTAAATATTTTTAAATTGTTTTTGATACAAAAATTTTCCATGATCAAGGTGAATACTTGGTTCGAAAGGCTGAACTCCCGACCTGTACCAGAAAACACATGGAACACATGAGTTTCTGAAATCCACTGTGACTGAAATATTTTTCATATCCGCTATCAGATGGGTGAAAAACTTCTGGGGTTTGAAAACCAAGAACTGGGCTGGAGCCAAACACCCGTAGTTATATTGCTTTGTTCAGTAAATAACTGGAACTGCCTACCGTTAATACTGTACGTATGATCTTCCTTCTAAATGGGGCTTCTGGACCACACGTTATTGATAGTACCGGCTGTTCCAAAAGTACCCCTCCCCTTCCTAATCTTCCACCTACAAATTTGTTCCAAAAATATCAAATAGTAGGTATCAGGCTTAAATTGCTGAGCATAATTACGCAAGATGTTTTCTTTTTGAATTGCTCTTTCTCGTTTTACATTGAAGTTATTACACATTATTTGATTACGCATAATTTGAAACGGAAAATCGGCAATTTGAATCTAAAACCTTAATTTGATGTGCAAAACCTCCTATTTGACGTGTAAATGCTATATCTACGTAGACGTGGGCGCCCACCGGATGACTATTTATGAAATAAAATAAAATCAAGGTACCTATGCTTCACTAGTTTGTTTATGGGCAACACAAATTATAATAAACTCGATTACTTGAAAAGTAATTGGAATACTATCGATGGATATATCATTAATCATAACTGAAAATCACTTATAACTATTTTTTGTAGAGTATTGTATGTGTGTATTAGTACATCGTAGCAGGTTGTTTGGTTTTCATCTAAATTTATTCAGGGATACTAAATAGGTACCTAGATGGTAAATGTATACTCGTATATTAGTAGTATTAATTAGTTTAGAGATCATTATCATATGAATGAGGCAATCATGATTCATGAATACCAAGTGCATTATTATTACTATTTCCTCCCTATTAATTTGTTTATTAATGGGTTCACCATCTACCAGTGATTACGTTCCGCTCACCCATACGTAATTTAGGTGCTATTAGATGGCGGACAGCGGGCTGTTCATGACTAGCAAGTAGAAATATCTTTGAATTAGCAGAGTGATCATTCATTATCGGTAAAATTTGTGGGCATTTTTCTACCAATTTGCTGATTTTAAAACCTTCAGTCAAGAATATGCTCAAGTGACACAAATAATGCTTTTGAATAAAGGGATACTGTAAGATCACGATCACGAGTGGACAGAGTGCTCGACTCTCATTAAGTGTGACTGTCTCGGGTTTGAATCTCAGTTGAGTTCCGAAATTTGAGGGTTAATACTCTGTTATGCACTCGCACACATATGAGCGCAGACTAGAGAGTTTTCTGGGTGGTTAGTGTCATTTTTGGTTTTGTTAGATGTTGTGAATTTAAGTTATCTATAACTTTTGAAATTTTGCGAAGTGAGTCTAAAAAGTGACATCGAACT
Source organism: Adelphocoris suturalis (assembly GCA_030762985.1). Lineage (NCBI taxonomy): Eukaryota > Metazoa > Arthropoda > Insecta > Hemiptera > Miridae > Adelphocoris > Adelphocoris suturalis. The sequence goes on along the minus strand of CM061047.1, from coordinate 26,981,498 downwards.
TAAATTTGAAACAGAATAAGCTCAATTTTACTTTTTATCTAGTTGACTTTTGAGGTGAATAGATGGAAGGATGACATCCCGGAACAAGCCCGTGAGGTGTTGAGATGAATGTGAGACTGGAACAAACCCGTCGCTCACAGAAGATAGGTAAACTTCCCGGGAGATGTTGGAATAAAGATGGGGCTAGAAGAAACCTGTGGCTCACGGAAGGTAGCAAATTTGAACCGGAAAAAATCCATGGAACAAATTGGAAAAGGATTTGATTCCAGAAAAATTCCGTAGTTCAAAAGGCGAGGTGTGGAACGAAATGATAATAAACAGAAATTTGGCTGAAGAGTGGTCAGAAAGAGCAAGCTTGAATCTTATATATATGGTCTGTGACCTGGAAAGGCCCCTTCTCCCGAGTGCCCTGAAGTCAAACAGGCAATAATATCTGTTTCTAACGTATTTTTCTGTCTGGTCTTAGAAGCTTGCCCCGTCTGCCTTTGTTTATTGGTAAAAAGTTTATAATGTAGTCGGACACAACTTTAGAATAGAGGAACGATGTTTAGGAACGAATAGAGGTCATAAGGGATGTCTAGAGATGTTTAGGGGTGGTTCAAGCTGTAGGGTGGGATAATGTGACTCCAGAATAAAATAGTTTTCAAACGTCGTCGTTTTTAGACGCATTCAAGGTGTCGATGTGTGCCGGGCGTCGTATCTGTATGCACTTATAACAGTAAATAAATTGCTTCTACTTTTAATGTATATGGCAAACCTTAATTTGTAGGTTTTACTAAACTTGATATGTAAAAACGTTCCAGTCATACAGCATGGTCTTATAAGCAAATTTTCGTAAATTATCGTTTTAAATTATTTAACATTATTTTGTTATAGTTCAATTGATTTGCAATTTGAGGACATTGAGTGCAATGAAATGGTAATCTATCAATTTTATGACAAAACTCGTTGAGAATAATAATTTGTTATTAAAACAAAGATTATGGATTTTATGAATTTTTAGAAGTTCCTAACGATTTGTTCAGCACATATTAATGAAATTTAACTACAAATTTCAGCATAGTTTCGTGCATAAATTTTTGTTCTGGATCATAGTTGATAAAACTCTTTTGAGTAATATTCTGCTAAAAAAAATTGAATTTATTGATTTATTGTAATAAAAAGGGCTGTCCAACGAACTTATCCTTTCTTTCAAGCGTGCATTTGATGAAGTATCTTGAGGTTCAGTCAGTAATATCAGGTTTCATCATGCTACATATTCGATTTATTTATAAATCTTCATCAGGGCTATATCAGCAAAGAATTATTGAGTCAGTTTTACAATATTAACTATAAGATAACTCATACATACATACATATTCATATCGATACATTCATCAGATAATTCATTGGATATTATATTGGATTCACATACCTTATATAGGATTTGTTCTTGTCATATGTCACTTATTATCTTAAATCATGATGAGACAAACACTTGTTCATTGCCATTGTTGAATAACTAATTTGAACTATACCTTTTTTAAACTAATATCTTGTTTTTAAAATTTTGTTATAATAGTGAAGTGAGAGATTAGTTGCAGTTCACTATGTTTCTTACCTATTGTTGTGACTAGGTATTGGGTGGTTTGGTGGATATGAATCCCATGGATTATCCAATTAATATATCCTAAGAGCTAATATTGAATGACTGGCTAATATTGTATGAATGGACTTATTTTTTTACTAGCCGCTCCGGCTCGCTACGCTCGCCTCCACGTCCAGCCGGGGGGCAAGCCCCCCGGACCCCCCATTAAATTGCTCGCTTCGCTCGCAAAGTGTGGTATGTAGGGAATGTTGCTCGCTTCGCTCGCAAAGTGTGGCATGTAGGGAATGTTGCTCGCTTCGCTCGCAAAGTGTGGTATGTAGAGAATGTTGCTCGCTTCGCTCGCAATTGAAACATGTAGGGGATGTTGCTTGCTTCGCTCGCAAACGGTAGATCACTAAGGGTAGGTTTAACTTCTGTAGGGGATGCTGCTCGCTTCGCTCGCTTGAGGAAGTTATACTGCCCACCCAACATGTAGGGAATGATGCTCACTTCGCTCGCAAACGGTAGATCCCTAAGGGTAGGTTTAACTTCTGTAGGGGATGCTGCTCGCTTCGCTCGCTTGAGGAAGTTATACTGCCCACCCAACATGTAGGGGATGTTGCTCGCTTCGCTCGCAAACGGTAGGTCTCTAAGGGTAGGTTTAACTTCTGTAAGAGATGCTGCTCGCTTGAGGAAGTTATACTGCCCACCCAACTTGGCAGACGTTTTTTTCTGTTGGAAATTCTTACAAACAAATTAAATCTTATAAAACTACGTGGAACCACGAAAAGTTTATTAGGAGATGATGCTCGCTTCGCTCGCTTGAGGAAGTTATACTGCCCACCCAACTTCGCAGACGTTTTTTTCTGTTGGAAATTCTTACAAACAAAATAAATCTTATAAAACTACGTGGAACCACAAAAAAGTTTATTTGGGGATGTTGCTCGCTTCGCTCGCAAACTCTGGCATGTAGGGAATGTTGCTCGCTTCGCTCGCAAATTGTGGCATGTAGGAAATGTTGCTCACTTCGCTCGCAAAGTATGGCATGTAGGGAATGATGCCCGCTTCGCTCGCAAACGGTAGATCCCTAAGGGTAGGTTTAACTTCTGTAGGGGATGCTGCTCGCTTCGCTCGCTTGAGGAAGTTATACTGCCCACCCAACTTGGCAGACGTTTTTTTCTGTTGGAAATTCTGACAAACAAATTAAATCTTATAAAACTACGTGGAACCACAAAAAGTTTATTAGGGAATGTTGCTCGCTTCGCTCGCAAGGTATTGCTGCATATGTGTAGGGGAAAACCGGTATTTATTCCGTTGAAATGAGTCAAGTGCGTAGTGAGTCCCCTGTGAGTCATCCAGTCCCTTTCAGGTAAGCAACGTTGTGTAACGGCGGCCCGGGTCGATTAAAAATGTAATTTTAACGATTCGCCTCGCTTCCGCTCGCGATTCGACCGAGTTCTCGTCACTTTTTTCAATATCCGATTTTGGATTCAGATTCGGCGGACCCAAAGCTGTATTTCGCCCGCGAAAACCGTTCCGAAAAACATACCTTTATGGGGTATATTTTAATCAGAAAAAACCAAGTTTTTTGTCAGACTTTTCGAGAAAACGGGTCCATACTCTCGCATTTTTTTGACGCATTTCCCGATACTTTTTTCGCGATCCGATCGCGCCGTCGTCTTCCTCGAAACCGGTATTTTTCCGGAATTTTCGACGGCCGTTTAGAGGGGTAGGGGAAGCGGGGAAGTCCAAAAAGCGCACATTAATTATTACTTCGACCCCCCTCCCGCCCTACGGCCCATGGTTCGGGTGGGATTAGAAAATTTTAAATTCGCTTATACACCCTATCGGAAAATTCCAAGAAGATCCCCCCACTCGTAGATCCGGCCCACTCAGCCGTTTGGCCGTGCATAGACACGACAGACAGACAAACAAACAGACGGAGTTTCATTCTTATTAATAGTATAGATTTATAAATAAATTGAATATATGGCATGATGAAACCTGATATTAGTGACTGAACCTCAAAATTATTCCTCAACTTCCAATACAATCTACATATACAACAGTCGAAAACAACCCATTTATATATATATATATATATATATATATATATATATATATATATATATATATATATATATATATATATATATGACAGCGCGAACTAACCAAATTTTAAAATGTTTTGTCAATAGCTTCATTTTATGTGAAAATTCGCTAACAGAAAATAATAGAAATTGACTGATTGTTCGATTTTGGTAAAAAAGTGTATAAGGCCAAGGCAAGGAAATTAAGACACTTTGGAGAAATAAATTCAAATCTTTCATAATACACGTATACGATTCCTGTTATTGACATGTTTCCGACAAGTTCAATTTCGAGGTAGCGCCTAATGATTGGGCGGGGCAAATCTGCGAGCTCTCTAGTTGGCACGTTTCGGAACTACCTACGCGTCCTCCCCAGGGGGTGAAATTATATCCCCCGCTGTTTCCTCAAGCAGCTGATAGTTTGGGTAATTAGATAATAGAGTTTGGCGGGCACAAGGGCGCGCCCAACTTCTTCAGATCAGATAAGGAGCTTCAAGAGATGCCTTTAATGTCTTCAGTTATCTCGACACGCCTTGTCCATAAGCTTAGACTCCGTTCAGTTAATTTCACGGGAGGCTGCTAAACTGATAGGAATTTACCCACTAAAACGGATTACCTGTATAAGTTTATCGCTAATCCCATAGTTCCAAACAATAAAGGTTCGATTAAAATGATCCATCACAATATTTGTGTTCAATATTGTCTGTGTATTAGCAAATTTTCGAGAAAAAATAATAATAATAATAGAATAAAAACTAGAGACTTCGGGTCCCGCGAAAACTTCATAGTGAGTCGGCAAAATCATTCGCCAGGTTCATTCTAAAAGGAAAAACTTTTGATTCATGTAAAACAATAGAAAGAGAACCACAATGCATATATTTCGTAAGAGCAAGAATATAACGAAAGGAAGACCCAGCTGACTTCTTCGCAATCGCTTCCGCCGCTCCTCAAGAGGCTGTGTACCAAATTTCAGGGCTCTAGGATGGGCAGGAGAGAAGTTAGCTTCATTGCTCACAGATATGATCTGACTTCCTCGAGATCACTTCCACAGGAAAGAAGCTATCTTTATCACTCTTTCAGCTGAACTGACATCCTGGCAAACACTTCCAGCGGTCCCCAAGAGGTGTGTACCAAATTCAAGAGCTCTTGGCTCTACAAGGGAAGTTAGCTTTGTTGCACACATAGCCCACCTGACTTCTTTGCGATCACTTCCACAGTCCCTTAGAGGCTCTTCACCAAATTCCAAGACTTTAGGATGTACATGGGAGAAGTTAGCTCAGGCTGTACAGGTCCAATATAGGCTGTGTACCAAATTTCAGGGCTCTAGGATATACAAGAGAGAAGTTAGCTTTATCGCACGTACACATTGAAATAATAGAATGGAAGAAATTCCATTAAATAAAATGAGAGTTATGCGATACAGCTCAATTTTTTAAATCCTAAAATAATGGAAAAGAAAGGCACATGCCCTAAAACGTCCCAAAAATCGTCCCCCTTCCCCTGCTAAAATCGTCAGTAATTCCACTCTAAAAGTGCAATAAATGTGAAATACTGAGAACCGAAAAACTTCCATTTTAGTACCCTTTGTGGTATGTGGAAATGTGTAAGAAAACTGCAATTCTGGACAGTTATTCGGAGTTTTCCCAAGTTGGTGTTACAAATATCAATAAATGAACATCATTACGAGGTTCAGCACGCAAAATACATCATAATCATGTATTACATGTGGGAATTGAGTATCTTTAAAAACTCAGTATTTCACATTTATTGCACTTTTAGAGCGGAACTGCGCACTTTTGGAGCGGAATTGCACCCGTTTGCGCGCACTTGAAAAATCCATGTATCACCCTGTATATTTGTTCTATATTTTCCCATCATAAATACACTTAATAGTAATACATACGTATATCCAGTTCGATAATGTATGATAATAGTAACTATTTCGGTTTGTATGTTATTTTAGTTGGCTGCTTGCTAGGTTGAATAACCACCGAAGGTTCCCGTTCCCTTCTGTCATCTCTCAGTAGTGCTATCTGGTGGGAAGCGCGCAATCTATTTTCAGCTGGAAAAACACAATGTTGCAGCGGAAGGTTTTTGAAGGAGAGGAGAAATGCGGTGAAAAGTGGAGTGGCGTATAATCTTGAGAAGTGTATCTACTTGGGTTGTTAGGGTACAAGCCCGTTATCAGGCCGGGCTTTTGGAGGAAGCGGTCTGAGTAGGGGGGTTCTTCCCCTCAGAGCAAACATTAGACTTGAAAGCTCCTTGACTTGTTATTCTTACTTAAACCGCTTTCACACTTTTGCTCTTCATTTGAATTATTCTCAGTTAATTATACAATTATCAGCGCAATATGTCGAACCAATCGTCGTAACAAAAGAAAACAAATACAAATATTAACCCAACAACAAATGACAGCTCGAAAGCTGGAAAAGTCTAGCTTTTGTGGGGTGTGTCCATGCTGATGTGTACGTATGTCCATAACAACTTCATTGTGGTTGCCAAGTTTGGGTTATCCTGGAGAAAAGTCACGTTGTCGTCTCGTAATTACGATTGCGAAAAAGCTGAGCACGAGAAAAGCTGACTCTTTCAGTTCCGAAAAGCGTTTCTACTTGACGAAAACCTCTTCTCGTTTCGAAGAGACTGTTTTCGTATACGAAAAACTGAATGAGAGAAGTACTAAAATCTCTCTATATATTCGTATTTATATTCACATAATAGGTTTTTCGTGAATATAGTTATCAAAGTAAGCAGTGTCAACCTGTACACTTACATTCCAACGGTCATTAAAATTGACGTCATCATCCAGGAGGTGTTTTTTCGCATAAAAACGCACGAAAATAACTGAGGGTTGATTTTAAGTCCGGTCTATCCTGGTTTCACCTCCCGACCATGTTTTTTTCTGTTCCTTTTTTTACTAACTAAGAAGCTGGCATCGCGTAATTTTACACTGTGCGTTTCCAAATGAAAAAGCATCAGGATAGGCCGGAGCTTAAAATCAACCCTCAGTTATTTTAGTGCGTTTTTATGCGAAAAAACACCTCCTGGATGATGACGTCAGTTTTAATGACCTTTTGAATATAAGTGTACAGGTTGACACTACTAAAGTATTTGTTTTCACGACTACGAACATGCCCATATCTGAACTTGAGCATAAAATGAAGCTGATTCTCCCGTGGAATTTTGTCAATTATGTATTCAGGGCAGTCAAACCCAGCTAGGGAAAATGAACGGTGACGACCGACCTCTCCGACTCCTTTCCACCAACGGTGAACCCAACGTCAATCTGGAGCTGATAAGGCGACTCACCTTAGCGGTTCTCTTGACAAGTCGGTGGAGCTCCGCTGATAAGAGTTCTTCGCCATTGAAAACCGCCGCTCGCCCGGAACCGCCCCCCGAATGGCCCTGACTGTCCAACCTTTCAAACTGTCGCGCCCGTTCGCCCAAGTGCCGTCGCCGCTCCGTCGTTTAAAGGGCGTTTTCAAGGCTCCCCCTCCCTTCACCATCACCCTCGTCCCACCGAAACGACATTAAAGGGCGTTTTCAAGGGCTCTTTTATTACGGGAAGGGAAGCGCCGACCGTCTCTAAAAAGCGACTTCGCCCGCCCCTACTGCGTCATCTCTTCGAACCACCTACGGCCACTTCCCGTGAACGGTCTTCCCAAATTGCCTTAGGTTATTGAATCGTTTTCTATAATGGACGAATACCGCCGTCCTCGTTAGGGAAAAGCTTCATGGAGAAAAGGATGTTTCCACCATCAGACATGTTCTTGATTTTTTTTCTTCCGTCTAACAATTAATAACAAGATGAAACACTGCAAACTATTTGACAAGAGTTAGGTACTAGTTATCACTTCCTTATTATCTATGTACCTACCGACGTGAGCTCCACTCCATGTGTGATAGATACCATTATTATTACTGTGACGTGGACATTAACGAGACGTTCGCGAACAATCAAGTTGAGACACGAGACACTAGACCCTGACTTGCTTTTTAGTTCGAATAACCACTGCGTAGCATTCCGAGCGCTCCAGTCGCCATGAGATTTTACACAGATCAGTTTTCTGCTTAGATTAGTGATCTGGATGCTCGCTACGCTCGCATTTCAAAAATACATAACATCAAGTATTCAATTTCTTAGTAAGAACGATTAACTACGATTAGTTGGTCAGGGTCTAGAGTCTCGTGTCTCAAATTGATTGTTCGCCGACGTCTCGTTGGACATTATGAAAATATTCTAGTTCAGGTCCAACTCTGGACTGGAGTAGATGTTGTGAAAAACTGTTCAATTTGCAACAAATTTCAGAGAGCCAATCATGAAGAACAACTGCTACCACAACCATTTCCAACAAGACTTTGGATGGAAGTTGGATCTGACATATACCATTTATCTGGATTAGATTACCTAGTCATAGCTGACTCGAACTCTGGATCCAACGATTTCGCCAAAATAAGAAATTCGGCATCCTCATCTGTAATAGAAGAATTGAAATAGTGGTTCTCTGTCCATGGTATCCCTGATGTTTCACTTTAGGACGGAGGAACTCAATACAACTCATTTGAATTGGAATGATAATGTGTAAATGGACCTGAACTCTTTGTAATAATCATTGATTCAATACAATAAACAACTTACTACTACTACTACTTTTGGACGGAGGAACTCAATACAACTCATTTGAATTCAAACAGTTCGAAAGAAAATGGCGATTCAATCAAAGGGTCTCCAGCCCTGTTCTCACGCTCCAACGGCCTTCCAGAGAGATACGTCTAAGAAGCGAAGCTACTTCTCAAGAAATGTTTCGAAGAGAAGTCAGATCCGTACGTCCAACATCTAATGAGTTGTCACAATCGAACGCTTTTTCCAACAACGGATTCACAGCTCCAGCCATCGGTTCAAGAAAATACAACGAATCAACTCCAAACTCTCCGAACAAAGAATAAGTGGTACGCAGATCGACGCAAGAAAATATCAGTTGATTATGAAGAAGAAGAGGAAGTCCTCTACAGAGTTGGATCTCGAAATTGGCAACCAGCTAAGATTATCAGAAGAGGTCCGCAACCCAGATCATTCATAATTGAAGTTCGAAACGGCACGCAGTATAGAAGGAATTCGTGGTTCTTGAAGAAAATATCGCAAGAGACTATGCATACTCCTCCCAATTCAATCAATAGCCCACCAGCCCTACGAAGATTCTCAAGAACCATCAACCCACCGAACAGGTGCACCTGAAGATTCACCAAAAAGGGAGATGACAAGAGTTAAGTACTAGTTGTCACTTCATTATTATCTAAGTACCTACCGACGTGAGCTCCGCTCCATGCGTGATAGATACCATTATTATTATTGTGACGTGGACATTATGAAAATATTCTAATTCAAGTACAACTTATAAAATTTATGATTTATGACATTTTCCTTTACAAATAGTTCTTTCTTTCAATGTTAGTCATAATTTAACTAGACACTATTACACAGTTTATCATCGCTGCTTGCCTTGAACACATGGTACCAGATGAACGGATTGTACCTTAAAATCTTTGGAACTGTTCATGCGGATTGGGACGCTAAAGTCATACAAAACAACCTTGACTATCTTCAGTCAAGAAGAATCAAGGAAAGGGGAGGGGTCTGGTATTCGGAATGGATTAATTTTGAACGTCTCTAAGTGCTGCATTATATTATTTACTCGGTCGCAATCTCCCATTTTTATTACACACTACGCCATTGACATTGGTGGTGGCACCCCCATTGATGCGTTACAGTTCGGGATTTAGGTGTAAAATTTGATTGTGAACTATAATTGACGGATCATTGTTGTTCCATAGTGTCGGGAGCGTTTCGGCAGCTTGGGTTTTTGATGCGGTCCACTGCAATATTCCATAATGTGAAGAGCATCAGACAGCCATTAATTTTGTTGGTTAGGAGTCGGGTCGAATTCGCTTCTTCGATTTGGAATCCTTATTAAAGTGTTCATAAGGAGGCAGTTGAAAGAGTACATCACAAGTTTTTAAAATTTCTTCATTAGACATTTTCCCATGCCTTAGAAGTGGGAGAATTCAGAAACAGATCAGAGAACAATGAAACATTTTGAAAACGCAATTGATGAAGAATCACGTTTTTTTGTGGTCATTCCGTGCATGCGATCTTCCTTAGGGGGGAAAAATATTTGTTTCAAAAGGGTCCTATCACTTGGATACTCTGGTGATTTTGCAGAAGTAGGCCAAGTTGCATTTAATCTGCGAACACCTCTCAGAGTGCAATCAAGTCGAGTGGAGACGTCTCGGGAGGGGATGTAGAAACGGACAGCCGACGCTGCTTGCGCAACGGCTTGCGGAGATTTGAATAATCCATATGGAAAAGCCCGGCGGCAGGCGGGTGGGCTCTTTGGAGAAATGCTTCAGCGAAATAACTCAGGTGACCGAAGAATGATAATAATGAATGCGGAGTGGGAATTTCACTCCGGGAAAGTTACGTTGTGGACAAGTAGGTGTGGTAGGAGCTCTTCTCATCCGCCTCCTTTGGTTCGAGAGAAAAAAGCAATTTCGTACGTGTTTGGGCCTTTCACGCCGCTCCGCTCTCAAATCTCATGAAAGGCGTGCAGAAATATGGTTTTCCGTTTGTTTTTGTATAGTACAGAAAATGTGTTAAAAAGAGCACTTTGGGACTTTGATACCTAATACATCTTTAATTACCTGATCCATCTTCGTTACGGTAAGGGAATTTAAGAATTCGGTGAATTCGAATACCTGATAAAGCAACATTTCTTCAAAGACGTTAAATTAATATGTTAGTATTATGATTTCATGTAATTATAATTTCTAAAGTTGAAATGTTTTTGCAAAATGGTGAACACGTTCATGACTGTAGAATTACTGTAACTTTATTTATTATTTTAGCTTGGAACATGCTTTATCCATCACCTAACTGGCCATAAGAGTCACGTTTTTATGTCACGAAAACTGTCACACACATTTTCTTAAGAGTTTCAAGTACAACCAAGCAGTTGATAGGGAGATGGAACTTCCGCAGCGTTCATCTCACAGAAATCGTTCACCATTCGTTGGAAAGCTCTCATTTTATTATTCATTTATTTTTTATTATGAAAGTTATTACGAGCCGTCTATAAGCTGATTCGCGAAATTTCAAGAATTTCATCAAAATTGGTCCATTAAACTGGAGTTTGCCTCTGTAAATCAATACAAAACTTGCGAATGCACAATGGTTATTACTCCACTAACCGCAATATAATTTTTGGGAATTTCTTAGGAACATATACCCAACTATTCCGTGAGCTTGAACAAAGTCGGACCAATAGAAGATGAGAAATCGACGTTATAAGAAATTCAGCATGCGCATGCGTACTGACTACTGTTGATCCGAATGCAGTGAAAGTTATAAGGGACCTTCAAGGAGTTAACCCGCACAATCACTGAACAATTCATCAAAATCGGACTAAAACTTGGTAGGTATAGTTTTACCACAAGGATTTACCACAGACAGATATCAGGCAGACGGACAGGCAGAAACGGGACCAAAACTGATCAGGAAGCACTAAAACGCAAAAAGCAAGTGTGAAAATTTTGAATTTGGAGGCCGTTTATTTATTCGACATCTTGGATTGACATTTTTATTATTTTGGTTAATGACTACATCAATTATAAAGATGGTTTTGCAATATTTTAAATAATACCATAACAATAGTTGACCAGTCGCTTTAAGGACTATGGTGCTGATCCCATCCAGAAACATTAGGACGCAGGTCCAAGATCCGACTCCAGACACTAGTGGTGGGGATGGGCAAAATCGTCTTGCCCCCGAGTAGATGGATGGAGGAAAATCACTCTTCTGCCTATGCCAGTAGGCGTTTCCCCACCCCATTGTTTGTGAATACAACTTCAGGTCCGACGACGCCAAGTCAGCCGGCCGTCACGACGGTCATATCAGGGCGCAATAGCTCTGAATGCTGACTATATGAATACTTCTCCGGTTAGGACTCTGGTGGTCACCAATTCCAGTATCATGTAAGGATAGCCTGCCATTGTCCGTTCTGTTACTGACCTCTTGTACCATACACCACACCAGGTCGAGGCGAGGTCGAGGGTTGAGGTAGTAAGTATATCTGATATCTGCAGCTGCACACAGAAGAGCGTCAAATTGATATTTCCTAATTTTGGTTGCATTGTCTTCTGCTTGTGATCTTCTTTCCGTACCGAATCCTCCTGAAAACTTAATTCTGTAAGCCCCTGATAGTGTAACCACGAGGAGATCCAGTCGGTATCCTCGATCTTCTAGGTAGATGGGGGGTTGTAGCCAAGTCGGTTATCCTTTCCATCTAGTAGATTCAGGGCAGTATTATAACGTGCTTATCTAGGTTGGACCATTGAAGGGAAGATCTGAAGATCTGAAGTACATGTAGAGCATCCCATTTGACAAAGGCGAGTAGTTGAGGCGTGCCGTCCCTTGGTTATGCGTCATTTTGACAAATTTCTGCTTTGGCGCAAATACTCGAAAATCATAGGAGTGTCTCGTCGCAGTACTGATGAATTTGTCACAAATCTATATTTTACAAAAAGAATTTATTTAGTACATTTTATTTTATTTTTGAGATGCGAGTTTGAGAGCATACATGCCATCAAACTTTCTATTATATTTGTTCAACTAGTTGCTCGGTAGCTCATTGTCAAAGTGAATGTTGAAAAATACTAACAGTGATGATTCAAAAGCAAGTGCTACTTGTGCCTCGCTCCGTGCTATGGCAAGTCACTCTTCAAAATCATTCTGAAATTCTGAAAATCATCTGATTTTTCTTGGTCGATTACGTAGGTTCATTATTGAATATAACAAACCAAAAGGGTAGTATTATACTAAAATAAGCGTAAATCGCACATGCGAAACCCATTGAAGCAATTATTGTGTTGCGATGCCATTGTTTCTTACAGTCTCCTTCATGTTCCACTCCATCGAGGTATCCATTATGGGGCTCCCCATCATTAATTGGAGGTTCGCCAGGATTTGCTAATCTCGTGAGAGGTCTTAAACCTCCCTTCCCACGTTTCTCATTCCTTGCCGACCCACCAGAACTGTTTGCCTCTGGGGAATCCGTGTACCGCACCCATAAATTCCGGTTATTATCAGCCCTCTCCCCTCCCGCCCTCCCATCTGTCCTTCTGGGTGAGCCACTTTCCCAATTCAACTATATTCTCCTATCCGAGACCTCTTTCCCTCGATATTTCACCAATTATAGAGGGCTAACTGATGGGCTAATCTGCATCGAGCACGGGTTGTAAATACCCCATTCTAGATGTAGATACCTACCCTCAGAAACAATACGGTTGATGAGTTAGGTTAATTCAACGTACATGTGAGTAGTACGGGTCATTGAATGGTAGGGATTTCTTATTGGATTAACAGGATTTGAAAGGGACCAATTCCAGTATTGGTCGTCCATATCATCATACACCCAACTGAAGGTCTACGGAAACAAGACTGTACATGCACAAAGTTTTTTATCAATTACATATTCGCAGAATAGTGTTGAGTAATGTCTCTCAGTGACGGTGTACATGTTATTAATGTGTTACAGTGTCCTAAATGTGTTTTAATAAGGATGCTTCAATATAATTTATCAAATTCATGATAATCATTAGTAGAAGAAATATGACAGTTCGGCAACTTTCGACACTTCGGGCCCTTCAAAAAGGCTGAAATTCGGGATTTGATTAGAGGGCCCCCTTCTTTATCTAGGTAGACGAAAAACTGGCCCTGTCCGACAATTAGGGTAGGCGTGAGATGGCTTTGAAAAGTGTGGTTATTACACGATGGCAGATTGGGACTGGGTGAGTGGTGGGTTTGGTAAGGGACGATCGGAAAAGGGTTTGCCGAAAGTTTAGTGGCACTGGGTCGAATTGGTAACGTTGTAGGGGAGGGGGTAAAATTGGTAAGTTTGTAAAAATTCTTAGTTAAAAGCGGACGAGTGGGGGAAATGTTAGAGGAGGACGAGTTTAGAGTACGCCTCGAAATTTGGGGGAGGACGGAGGGATAAGTAAGGAGGGAATGGGTGGGGAAGTCGAAATTATGCCCATTAATTTAGAGAGGAAAATGGCCGTTATAGCCTGATATGTATACGAATATCCGAGCGTGCAGATACGGAGACGTCTCGATAATAGCTCAGAAAATTGAACAAAATGGCCAATGGGAAGGACGATGAGACTGGCGATTATGAGTCTGTTTGGGTTGGTAATTCCAACCGTAGAACGAGGAAAGTAATATCAAACTCATGAAGTCTCTAGTGATAGGGTTTTTTCATCTTCAAAAATCGAGGGTTTGCAACACTGACCACCGGTGGGTTCCTCTGTTCTGCTTGTAGAGTGAAACTATCAAGAGGTGCCACTTAGTAGCCCTGAGTTGCTTCAACAATGGAATTTTTTGAATTTTTACCAATAAGGGAAGTAACTGCGGTGTCTAGATGTTTTCTTTATTTGATTGGAAGGACGGACCCGCAAGACTAATGGAACTCCACCGAGTCATCCCTTTTTTCATCAAGCCCGCGTTCTCCGCGCCAGACAACTAGTTTTGTCGGGTGGGCGTTAAAATCGAAAGACCGGGCGGCGAAGTGTGGAGTGGTGGGGGGGGGGGGGGGGGGGGGGGAAGGGGATGACATAGAGACAGGACCGGGAGAGGGCGATGAAAAATTGAATTCATGCGAGTGATTGAGGCGAAAATGAACTCCATAAAGTCGTTATCCGCTCGACTCATCCTCTTCGAGGTTCCCTGCGTGCTCCCCCACAATTTATCATTTGTGCCTTCCTCTTTCGAGATATTTTCACGCATATCGAAAAAAGAGGGAGGAAAAAACCCCGGGGTCTTTTTATGCCGATAAATTAACCTTCTCTGAGATCAAAATTCTCGTTCAATATTATATAAAAAATGAAGGTTTCATTAAAAGTAGGAGCCCTCAGGCGGATCAATATATTGTAGACTTGGCATTATTAACCTTTTTTCCTATCTAGTTCATTCATTTATGCTATGTTGCGTTGATGCGAAATATATGTCACCCAATTCAAATCTACCTGCTGCTTATTAACTCAAAAATTCTAAAGAAGAAAATAAGTAAATCAAAGGAGTGAGTGAGTGAGTGAGTGAGTGAGTGAGTGAGTGAGAGAGTGAGTGAGAGAGAGAGAGAGAGAGAGAGAGAGAGAGAGAGAGAGAGAGAGAGAGAGAGAGAGAGAGAGAGAGAGAGAGAGAGAGAGAGAGAGAGAGAGAGAGAGAGAGAGAGAGAGAGAGAGAGAGAGAGAGAGAGAGGGAGAGAGAGAGAGAGAGAGAGAGAGAGAGAGAGAGAGAGAGAGAGAGAGAGAGATGAAATGAAGTAAAATAAAATAAAAACGTTTACTACGATTTCAGCCCCTTGCTAATTTTGATGAAATTTGGTGTGTATTATTTTAATTTTTTTAAGAACTCAAGAAACAAGTAGTAAGACATACCTAAGCATTACTATCGCCTGAAAATCAAGAAACAGGATGCCAATGAGTCCTCTGGTGATGTGGGCCCGTCCAATAGATAGAATGGAACTGGGCGATGGTAGGATGCAATGATTGTGATGCTGTTGCACATTTTGTGGTTGCTTGTACGAAGGTTGCATCATACCAAACTGGTGTCGACTGGCATCGAAGTTGTCCCGATGCAGTTTAAAAAGTCGGAAAATCAAAAATTACATTTTCTTGAAATGAGGGCACTAATATAATCGCCAGATAGTCCTTGGGTACAATTCATTAGGTTTTTTGCCCCAACAAGTTGCGAACGGATGCATGAGGGGCAAATTCCGATTTCTGTCACCAGGTCTTTTGGACTCAGACGTTAACACAGTGTGACTACAGTTTCAGTTCGAATGTATTGGCTGAGAAACTTCAAGTGATTAATTTTGTATCTCAATTCATTGCTTACTACTAAGGGCCTAAACCGTGTAATCCCCTGAAACTTAATTAACATCTGATGGTTGTACAATTATACATGTTTCATGGATTGCTCATGCGCAGAGGCTACTTTGATTGAATTGACAAGTAAATGCACTTCTCAACTATCCTCTGAATTTGAGCGAGATCAAAACTTTAGGCCGCCATGATTTGAGGGTTCAATGTTTACGATTAATTAACCGTGATTGATCATAGAGTTCTACAACGTGAAATAGGAATAAATTTCAATTTTCAGTGCTCGGAAAACAATGCAGCAAAAAAAATCCACCTGCAGATAATGGGATACTCCTTGAATAGTCTCTGAGGTTGGATGATGTCCCTATCACTAATATAAAATTATACAAATGCCGAATTAATTATCATAATTCTATCTCCTGAACTTCCATTTGGTTTTTTTTAATACTCTCGGGTTTATTTTTTATTTTATTTTATTTTTTCTCAGTTATTAAATTTTTATTATAGACAATTTATTCTTCTTTTTCGTTCGCTAAGGCACTGGGTGATCGGTTGGTTTTTTTTTCTCTCTTTCTCTTTTTTCCCCTGCTAGGCTTGTTCAGTTGTGTTCATATCTTCTTTTTTTTATGTACGAGATGAAGGTCCCAAACCCATCGTTATCGCTACTCCATCAAGAAAGCCTATCAGGTCCTCAGCTGTTGTCCACTTCTTCCTGGTTCCTCTTATGCACATGGACGTTGCACGCAAGATGGCGAAGGAAACCCACGCTCGTAGCCACCCGGTAACATGGCTTAGCGGTTTAGACCATCTGTCTGCCAACCGTTCTGCCATTACTTTGATACAGCTTGCCATTTGAGGAGGATAACTTCCATTTGGTTATTTCGTTTACTCATTTCTCTAAAACAACTTGAATCTACGGTGATATTTCAAGGGAAATTTATGGTTTCATAAACACCGTATTTTCTAGTGCTTTGTTGCGTTGCAGGGACAAGACAAATGGAGTAATTTCACGGTCTGTTCACGTTGTTCGTAAAACAAGGTGTTACGTCCGCGTTCCAATGACTGTAATTTCTGAAACGGGGTCCAATCGATTATACCAGTGAATTTGCCTTCGTGAATATTTATTATTACCTGCTCTGCTATATAACATAGTCGGCAATATACGACTGGTATGCTGTCTACATTATTATTATCTTACCCACCTTATATCAGGGAAACTCTACTAGATATTATGACACCACACATTAATAGGCTTATGAGATGAGATCTCTATTTATTAATCCAAACTGCTACTGTGATTTAACTGTGCTATTTTACACCGTACAATTCAATAACTGCTAATTCCAAGTTAGTTCACTAGTTGATACTTTATATTTTGCTTAAGAGATGAGAAGATGGATTTATGTGGTTTTTACTGATTTCTTCCTTCCTTCTTTCTTGTTCACTAAAAGTTGGAAAAGCTAACAAAAATATACTATATTGTTGACGGGTCAATGATAGTCTCTCAGTATGTGCAAACATAAAATTCCCTGAAGTTTCCAACGACCAGGATATTTATCATTAAAGTACATTTCTTGGAATTAATATTATTTCTGTGTATCATAAACCTATTAAATGACAGAATCACATTTAATGAGCAAATCGAATACTTTTGGATTGTCTGTATTACTACTAATCAAATATTCGTATTAAGGTATTATTTTTTTATTCCCATTTTCAATAACCTATCAATAACTTTACCGGATGAGTGAAGATCGGAAATTTAAGACGTTCAAATCCTTATAATCAACATTTCGTTGGATTTCAGCGGATTTCAAGGAATTTTTCAGAGGGTATACGGAATTTGGTGGCGAATGATTCCCTTTAAATTTATAGTTTTCGAATTAAGAGTAGCTAAAAGGTTTAAGTTCTGTGAACGAGTACGGCGTTGCTGAGAATTTTACTATTCTTCAGACAGTCATCTTGTTTGTATCATATTTGCATATGTAGTACCTAAATCCAGCAAATCAATCCTAGAGCCCTAAAATATACACATAAAAAATCTTGGAGTGGATACATAAAGTAAGAAAGAGGAAACAAGTATGCAAGTAGTATCAGCTCCCAAGCGAATAATCTACTTCGAAACATGCACATATCTTAAACAAGTACATTCTAGATCGTAAATAGGGAAATTCACTTTCCTACGAAATTGTACATAGGAGTAAGTTATATTATTTGTATTGATTAGATAAAATAATAATATCATGATTCACATGATATATTAATGTAGCAATGTCGAAATATTGGCAGCAATGATCAGAAATAAATTGAGAGTTTTCAACGACTTACTGAATTTTTCTCACTGTGATATTTTCGAATCGTTTATATTTCTCGAGAGCTCCGTTCTCTGTGACTGCATTTGAGGTTCATGCGAGGGTTAACTGTAGGTTATATAGATAATAACTTAAATTATGTGTGCGCAGCTTTAATAAATTCATTTGAAAGATAGTTGATTCGATAAAATCACGGTTCTATTGGGACTAGACCAGCCTGTTGCTAGACAATGATGTAAATTCAGACGTCGAGAGAGCTTTATTCGCTATCTGAAAAGGCGGCCGAAGTCAAGGCGATTGTAAAGCGGCATTTAAATATCGACCGGTGAATATGAATAGTTCATGAGGAACCACAGTGAAAGAACTCTCTAGTAAAATCTTATAGGGGTCACGACTCATCCTCTCCCTGCAAACGTTGAATTGGTCCGAATCAATCAGGATTTTGCAGGACCCCGCGGGGCAAAATAGAGAGAGCTGTTCGGCCTTTGTTAGTCGTTGCAATTAGATCCTTTCGTTTCGCTCCATGATTAAAGTCCCTTGATTCGCAATGATTTTCTCCTTCTCGTAGCCCTTTTTCGCAGTTTGTTTGTGTCAAATTTACTAGGCCGAATGCAAAATGGGATAAATAACGATTCTAGGTGGTTATAATGATTCGTTCAGCAACTCTTTTTAGAACGTCAACTATACTTAATCCATATCAACTGAAAAATTCTTACATGAATAATGGGACCAAAATTAATAGAATTTGGTCAATAATCGGTGGGGCATTAAAAGATTTTTTTGGGATTAATTTTGGTTTATTATTTTCACTAGTGAACCTATGTAATTGAAGAGGAAAACATTTTTTTTAACCCCGCTCAAAATTTGTTGGTGTACATTTCAAGTTAAGAGTTAAAAAAAAAAAAAAAAAGTTCGCTCGTCCACCGTACGCCACCGTCCTCGAATCGTTCCTTAAAACCATCAGACCAAATTTTATAAAATTTGACTCAAAAATCATACATTGGCCAGGGGTGTGATAGTAACTTTGGCATCACTTTCGATCAGCCTTAAGGGCTCATATACCGAAAAATCTAGATCTTGAAAACTTTCAAGGTAACAGTAATGTTTTTCGGGTCTCATTTGTAGAAATCTTTCTAAATAATCGGATTAAACCATCGGGATCGCTGTACGTACATCGATTGCTCTCCTTAAGGGCAGAACTTTGACAGAAAAAAATCAACATAATGTGAGCAAATCTTAACTGCTGGAACATAGCAAATATCGGCTTGGGATAATTGGCATAATTCCAATGGGATTTGAACTTCACGAAACCGGATTTATTATAACTCTTGTCACCCATTGATGGACTAATGAGTTGGTTGTCTTTGACTGATATCATCTTAATAAAGTATCGAATGGAACCCGTTCGCTCTACCTAATGTAGTATGCACGACATGAGCACCGGCGCTTTCTTCCCACAAGCACAAGCGCACATTTGTCCCTTACCAGTCGTAAAACTAGCGCTTCTGTCTAGCACCGCTCTTGTGACCAATAGATGGACTAGTGAAGCGTAGGAAGGTGTTTTATTTTATTTCATTAATTTTCAGTTGGTGCGTGCATTCGTCTATTTCACTATATTTGGATCAGAGAAACAACTAAAGTGCTATTACGTCTATTTTCTCTCTGTTTGTGCTTACGTAAGAATATAATAATGAACGAGTCGAATGACCTCCGAAGTTTCGAAGGTGCGTTACGCTATGGGATACGTGATATATATATATAAATAAAGCTACGGTCCTGAAACTTTAAATAGAGATGATTTTGGCATCTGGGGTTTTCTTGGTAGACCTGCTGAAACCTGATCTGGTGCCCCTTTGAGACATCTAGGATACAATTACGAAGTAGCAAATTTAAAACGGAGCTCCGTTGGTTTACACTAGAAATCAATACGAAGTAAGGAAGCGCACTGATCAGCTGAGGGGCTTCTGGGACTAACTTCTTTCTTAACCAATCTATGGTGATGGAATTTGAAATAGCCCGCTTTTAGTAAGCGTTAAACATAATTACAAGATACGAAGGTGAAAAGATCTGCTGAGTGATCTCTGAGGCTAATTTCTTTCATACCTGCACTGGGTTAAATTATAGACCAGTGGTCTGCTTGAAGAGCGATCTAATACAGAAATAATAAACCTTTGAGTAATAACTTCACCGTTTTTCTGTTACTGCGCATCTTGAAGTGGAAGCCAACAATTTTTGATGGTGGGGAGAGGGGTAAACATTTTTTCTTGGTCGATTTTCAGAGAATTTGTACATGTATTTGCATATTTATGGATACTTATTAAAAGAACAAATTCATGTTAAATTCACGTTAAAAGCTTTTCTAAATTAACTTAAGTTTATTATATCCCAACTCGAAAACTAAATTTAAGTAAATTTTATAGGGCGTAATGGTAATGTCTTCTTCGAAGAGCCTGATGAAGTCTCTGCCTACCTGAAGAGGGAAGTACTTGTTTTCATGATTGACGAATAAATAAACTATTTTAAAAGAAGCAGATTACCTTCCTCCCTCACCTCACGCAAGTTGGATAAGAATGGCTACCACTATGAACCAACAACATATCCACGATAGTGTCTAACAAGATTTTGGTTAAATCAGTAGTAGGTGGAACCTTCCTGTACCTAGTTTTCCTCAGGATTGCCCTATTTTCTGAAAGATGACACTGAGATTTATTGTACACGGAGCCTCTAAGCGGTGACAAGCGCGTGAATAGAAAACGAAATGCTCTCCGGGTTGGCGGCAGAGGAGCAAGCGTTCTCGGGTAGGAAAGCGGTCCGCCCGTATCTCACTTCTTCCCAGGATGAAGCAAATGTTTATTACAGCGCGGGAGATATATTGAGACAGTATATCACTTCCTTCATCCCTCGACACTGGGTGTTCGAAGGGAACCCGTTTCCATCGGAGGGGTTTAAAAGGCCTTACGACCAACAAGTTATTTTTTCGGGGGAATATCGGGAAATCCTGGGGAAAGAGGATATTGCGATAGAGGCCCGAGGGCGGAACACAAGCGTATTGTGAAATCACGGTTTATACTTTAGGAGAAGTGGCGAAAAAATATAACGCTCCCTCCGGGTCCTGTAGTTGAAAAAAATGAGTAGAAGTAATCCGCTTCAGTCCACTATGATACGGACGAGTTATTGGAAATGTCCGTCAACATCGTAACCCTACAAAATGACTGGGATTCCATTCCTTAGGGTTTTCTTTGGGACGCTAGCGTGACAGTATCGTTTTATAGCCTCTTAAGCACCCCGTGACCTGAATGCCTGGAAGTATCTTTTGCTGTCATGACATCTTGATATCGATAACTTGAAAAATGGCGATAACTTGAATAGTGGCAGCTAACGTTCTATTAGGGCGTCTTCTACAGCAAAATGGCAATGCTCGCATTACCTGTAATAATAATAACTGGTTAGAAAATTAAACACATGAATTTGTGTTAGGTAGGTACTGGAGGCATACACGTTATATAGATGCTCCGAATTCATTGCTCCTTAGACAGAGGCTCCCTATCAAATGACAACTTCCTCGGGTGATCAGGAGAGAATTCAGTTGATTAGGATGGAGTATGTCATTTCATTAGCCTCTTGTTTTCCTAAAGAGGCTCCCTATCAAATTCAAACTAACGGAGCTTGACATTTTGTTGTTAAGGCTCGCTTGAATAAAAAGATGTTCTGAATAAGATAGGAGTGATCATCAGAAATTCATTATGTATATTATATTAATGGTATTCTGTGAGCGTAGATATATGTGAATTTCTTATAACGTAAATTTTTTAAGATCTATCAGTCCGATTTCGTTAAAACTCGGAGGGTTGTTGGATATATAATGTCCAGGATGATGCCCGCTGTATTGCACATTGATGCTGATGCTGCGTTCAGTAGACTGAGTTGTAACGTCTACTGAGCTAACATCTTCTATAATGTAAAGATAATAAGATGAGGTATTAGATAGATTTCAGGGCTCTGCTAGCCTGCCAAACTTTGGGTTGAAGAAAAATAATCTGTGAAGGATTTTCGTGACACAATTTTTAATGTCATTCTTACTACATTAGACTTCGCTGATCGTGGTCTGTAGAGTACAAAAACTTATCTAAAACAAACCAATCTTCCTAAAATGATTGAAGATGATTTATTCGCATTACCTATTGAAATGTTTTATTCGTAAAACAATTACGAGTTCAGCAATCAGACTCCAACACTTTGAAGAATAATTTATCTTTTCAGTAGGAATAAGTTTTTGATAATGTATCAGGAAACTGTTGGAAGTGCTGAAATCTTGTGTCAAACCCGAAGTGTCTAAATATTATATAAATAACATACAGGTTCACTCTCTCGAATAACCGTCAGAGGGAGCCGCAGTTGTGGAGCGCAGTCCAAAGTTTGAGTAAAACTGGCTGAAGTTGGATAACGAGTCTCTCGGTGCCCTCCTCCCCGATTTCTGGCACTCTGATGCCACTAAAGTTTTGAGTTCTAAGGGCACCACCTGCGGAGCCTCGGTAGTTATCAACTTCCCCTGTTTCAAAAACCCGAATTTTTTCCTTACTTTGTGGCATTCAAAAAAGAAAAAAAGTGTTCAACGAACTTTAGTCATCCTTTACGACAGGCTTAAACCTCAAATTAAGACCTTGGCACGTACAGTTGTAACCAATAGGATACATTAATTTTTGTTGCACGCCAGTACTACGCAAAACTACGCGGTACTCAAATTAATAAGCAAATGCCTGTTGTGTGTAAAACAGGCCTGTGAAAACTAAGGGCTATTTTATGTCAAGGATACTATCATATTGGAAATCTCTTTTCGGCAGAACATTATAAAATTCTAAGGTAATTTGAATGGGTACCTTCAAAACGTCTAGTTACGGTATTGTCGAAACCCCTCGAAAATGTTCATTATCGAACGAACGATTGTTTGAATTAAGTTATCTCTTTACATTACCAGGGAAAGTCTGCACACCTATTGGTTATGTAGGTACAGCTAATGTAGTAACACAAAATACAGTGCACTGTAATGAGTATATACATATATAGTTTTAGGCAGTGGTTCTTGTGGTTAAATGAAGTTCAATACATATTTACGACTTTCTGCTCAAGATCTGAGCCCTTTTCATGTAGATACATATATGCAACGAACTATATAGCATAAGTACATAGTTCGTATATATGTAGTATGAGTATATAACACAGGTGTATATAGTATATGTTATATACTTCGTTGATATTATGCTGTCTGGTAGGTGTTATCATCAGTATTATAAAAACGAATCTGAAAAAGAAACGCTTGCATACGAGTCTGCAACACATTGGGACATTTTATGTCTTTAGTTGCAGACTCGGATGAAAGCTCTAAGAGCCACTCAGCTGATCCGGACCCTGGGCATCGTCAAGTAAATGTCCTAAAGAGGCTACATACGAAATTACAGCTTCCTAGAGTGTAAAGTATAGAAATAGCATATTGAAAGGATTTGACCACCGCTTCACAAATCAAACCGTTTTCGCAATATTCGGATCACCTGCTATGAATCAAATAATAGAAACACCAGCTCAATGAAATCATCAGAAATTAACAAGCGGTTGCAATCATGTTCACAATATCAATTATTGAGAATGATCAACTGAGTGTACACAATGATTCAAATAACCATGCTCATAACACAGCTTTTTATGATCGATAAATCGAGAGCTTTCGAACGAATGGTCAACGAATTTTGTGGGATGAAAAACGACGAAGTACCATTTCCCTAGTAACGACTCGGTTGTAAGCGGAAATCATCAGAAAACCAACCGTAACGCTTTTTCTCAACGCTTTTTTCGTTTATGTGCCAAAGTAAAGACATAAAATGTCAAAATTCAATAATTGACATTTATTGAGTCAAATTGATTACTTCAATTGATTAGGAACATCGCTCGACAATTTTAGTGGTTTTTATTTATTTTTAATGCAGGTACTACCTACGGTAACCAATATCTTTCACATAAAATTTATCAAAAAAAAAAAAAAAAAAAAAAAAAAAAAAAAAAAAAAAAAAAAAAAAAAAAAAAAAAAAAAAAGTAAAATAAATAAAATAAAATAAATAATAATAATGATAAAATAAAAAGTTGACAGCAGAAGCGGTGCTCTAGCCCCCCCTCCCCCTCCGATCGTCGCCACTTCAGTTTTCACTGATTTAGGAGAAGTTGGGAGAATTTGGGAGGTGGTTATGAAACCCTTAATTCGAAGAGAACTATTTGGAATTCAAATCCTAATAAAAACCTGATTTCCCCAACTTTAGGCACCAGGTATGTGTAGAAGACTTGATTGTGAAGAGTTGTTTTCATTCAGTACATGAAACTGGCATTTTCTTTCTCACAATTTTTACAATTTTCCTCCAGACCAGAAATAGCGTAAAATGCCGTCAAGTGCAAATTTTAATTTCAATCCGACTTCGAGATAAAATTTTAAAGGTTTTTATATTACAAAAATCCCGTTTTAGCGATTTACATAAAAAATTAAGCTATTGCAATGGCTCCAAAAATTTAAAAATAAAAATTTTAGAAAAATTTAATTGATTTTGCGTTGATATGTATATATATATGACGATAACTCTTCTTAGGATTGAGATAAAAATTCCGTTCTTGCGCCAAAAAATTACTAAAAATGGCTAAACAATTATACACATATTAATACTGAACAGCGTTCTTAAACTTCATTTATATTTGCCAACAAATAGATAAAAACTGTAAAAAAGCTAAAAATCCTAAATCTTTTGTGAATGACCCTTTTTTGGTCTCAAATTCCATATTACTTTACTGTAAACCAATCAATGATTGCTTCTTCCACCCTCTTCCACGACCAAGACCACCTTTTTTCACACTTAGGATTGACAATTTTTTACCAAATCGAAACGAAATCCAAAGTTACCACACTGTTTAAAAGCTTATTAGATACTTGGTATATAATATTTTAGTAAGAATTGAAACTCCATGGTATTTTCCAAAAGAATTATACGTTTTTAAAATTCTCAGAAGTTCTAATTTGTAAAAATTTTTCGTGTTTCAGCAGGTGGTTTATGATGTCATTATATTTTGCGAATCAGTGGTCACAGATCTTTTATTAAATTTAACGCTGATTTATGACAAGTGGTCAAACGTTGAAATAGATAGAGTAAAATAAGATACATAAGTATTCTCGCTCGAAAACCATTGCGAGCATGATACAGCTCCTTCCAATCCTTCCCTTAAATTGAGACCAGCTTGAATATCTATACAAAATCGAAAGTCAACCGCAAAGTTGACCATACAATTTGAAAGATTATCGCTTGAGGAAGTTTCTACGAGTTTTGATAATTAGATATTTTTTCTGTAAGATTTGGATATTTTTGTTGTTTACCTAGTATAATATTTCGAATAATTAAAGACATTTTTATTCTTCTAAATTGTTCATATTTATGATGTTAATACTGTTTTTAGAGGGTATATTTCGAGAACCAACGGACACATCTCTTAGGGAATTAATTGCTCATTTCAAAAATATGGTCAACAGTTGAAATGTATCGATTTAAAGTAGAGAGATATGAGATATGTTTTTTAGGGGGAAAAACGTGTTTTTCGAGGAAAAAAGATCGTTACAAAATCATTTTTCGAATACGGATTGAGATAGTAAATTGATGTTGTCCTTCGGGCTCCAAACGACAACCGCACTACTTCCAAGTTCTCCATTCCATATTGAGTAGCAAGGATGGAGAATGAAGGCTCGTATGAGCCTCTTTGTTCATCATCAGTTGTTTTGTCTAGATACTTTTCGTTGGTTTCCCACCTGATAGTAGGGTGAAGAAACCACTCCGATTTCCTGCTCAACCAATCACCACGATGACTACCCTTCTGTTCTGGGAGTGAGCATCTGCTTGAGCGATTAAACGAAGTTCTTTAAAAAATTCAAAGGACTCGGTTCTAAAGACGTCAAGTTAATTTATACTAATCCACCATAACCTGAAAATAATGTTTTAATACATTGTTAAGGGGCTTAGTGATAGTATGTGGCCCGGAAATATGGTCCAAGGCCTTTGCGGTAGGTTTTGGATACACTGTTTGAACGTGCATTGTATTTCGAGACGTAGTTTTGTATTTGATTAATCTGACAACATCTGGTTTACATTTGGACGAAATTAAGCATTCGTGAGAGAGAACACGGAACCTAATTCAAGTAGAACAAGGTGGAGAAAAAAGTCTTCAATTCACAAGCACCTCCCTAACTCTTCAAATTTCAGATAAAATTGAATGAGCAAGAAAAGGAGAGAAGAAGAGAGGAAAAGAAAAAAAATCAAAGGGATAAAAGGTGTATTCTGCTCAAGGTGGAAATCTTGCTAACGAATCGGGCAATGTAACGATACTCACCTGAACCGCTTGATTAGGATGCCCCATCCCTGCCCTTCCATCACACTCCTAACCATTCTATTGCCCCTCTCCCATCAACCATACCCCCCCCCCCCCTCATCGCTCTAGCTATCGCCTCCTCAGTCCGTCCTATCGCCCCCTTCTGTTCACACCATTCCATTCCATCGCTTTCAAACTGCCCTTTACAACCAACACTAGCGCGCTCCTACGATTGATCCTCTCCCTCGTCTTACCGGCTCCTCCACCTCGTTACTGGAAGAACCCACTTTTCTTTCACCCGCACCTAATTGTTAGCTCCGCCTCGCCCAAGAGCCGGGTTTTCACTCTTAATGATTACAACAGGGGTTTTCAGCTGATTATCAATTTAAGGAAGCCCCACCCAGAAGCGTTCAATGTGCCTGAAGAGAAGAAAACAGCCAATGGAATGGATTCGGCGGGGAATTCCAGAAACGAATATCCTCTGCCTTATTGTATGAGTATTGAAATCATGCTAAGTACTCAATGAATATTGGGTCAATAGACCCATGGAGCTTATGGCTCAAAGAGGAATTTGTTGACAAAACTAGGTTAGAAGAGAGATGGACGGTACACTATGAATCCTACTTACCACCCAGAAATGTAGCATTTACTCTTAATGCTATAAATAAGCTCCTTTCGTTAGCAGATTTATTGATAATTCAGATCGACAGTCATATCTACTAGTACTGAAGTTGATAACGTACTGAAACAGTTCACTTGATACTATTGTAACTAAAATTCAAGTACTGGGCGAATCGGAAGAGAGCCTATAACCTGAGCATGGCATATAAAAATGTAGATGACCCCAAGCTTCAAATTAAAAGCTGCACATTATTACCCAAAGGCTTAATATTTCTGTATCAGGAAGCCCCTTTATGTGCAGATCGTTGGTCTACAATATTTAACCCCATATCTTTATTTATTTATTTAAGTTGTAATTACAATAAGAACTTAAATAATTCAAGGTAATAATGATTCAACTTTATTGCAAGGCAGAAGGCTGAGAGATATGATTAATTTCCGAACCTCGGAGCTTCGCGCCTCGCAAATGGGTGCACTCCACAATTTTACGTGTTGTGACAACGTAATTTACACGCCGTATAGAAGGGTTGCAGAGACTGCAAATTGATTTGATACGATGTTTGTTTCTTGCATTAAAATCTTAAATTACAATTACCAAATGCATTTCAGTAGATCGATTAGGGGGGAAAAAAAATCAGTCTCAGAGGACTCACAGCTGATAATCGGTCCCCCAAATCTCGTGAATTTAATTTCAAGGTTTCCCAAAGGCACTAAGTAAATTTCAAATTTCATCAGAAACGTAGTTCCATCAGAAAGCCATCCCTTCCATGTTCCCTTGAGGTCTATCAGCTGGTCAGTTCACCTCCATTCCTTGTAATTGTATTCTACGTATTTTAGAAGCTCTCCATTTCAAATTTTATCGTTATAGGTTGATAAGGACAGCAATTATAAAATTTTAATCAATTATTATAGATTATCAATTTAATAAATTTTTATCAATTTAATAAAGACAGAGAAGCCTCTCAGCTGATCAGAACCCCTCCATACTGCGTATTGTGACTTCTAGGCAAATCACAATAATACTGTGGTGTTTTTTCTCCGTACCAAACTATTTGTTCGACTATGAAAATTCAATCTATTTTTTTCTATAAAGAACTATACTCTTTAGTGCTTCTAGCGAGACTGACTTTTATTAATTAAACAAGCTAATGCGGAAACAAACACCTTTGTGATTAATAATTTCTATCCAATATGCTGTTATTCTTACAAGCATTTGAAGAGATAAACTATTTTCATAATTGCTGAGGGATGAGGTGCCTGGAGAACCAACTGCCAGTAACGTTTTCGTGATGATTGTAGTTGGTTCTTTGTTTTCATAAAATAATTTATTGCCCTCTTCTAATGGAAATTCATCTTTTGGCCAGAAATAATTGGATTTCGAAAGCCAATCAGGCCCCTCCCACTAAAAATCGGAAAGATCAAGAATGTCCGTACCTTTGGTGGCCCGATCGGCTAGAATTTGGTTAAAACGAGCATATTTGAACGAAATACCCGACGTTTTTAGATCCAGAAAGCACTCAAGTTTTTGATGAACTGCATTCCATCCACTCTTTCTTACTCCGTTAAAGTGTCATCTCTAGTGTACTTTGCTTCCGTCAACTTTCGTAAGAACATCTTAGCATTCAATGTGATCGATTCAAATCACAATAATACTAATAATGGTGAAACATATCCTAACGGATCGAATATGGATGAAATTAAACTTACTACGTCCCTTTTTGTCAAATTTTAATTGTCTTAATTAATTGACTTCATGCCAATTGTTATGACATTGCTGTGTACATCCCATTTTAGTCCCAACACTTTAGTAATTTCTTCAGTAGATGACCTTAATCTTTTCTGCATGTTTGACTCATTTGTAAACCATTCACGCACATTAATGTTGGCTAATTTTATTAGTTTATTCGATTCCTCAAATATCTCCCAAGCTGCTTCAGCATTTTCACAACCCACAATTAAATTATCCACATAAAAACTGTTCAATAACTTTCTCGCTATTGGGTTGCTTGTAGAACTTAAATGATGCTTCATGACTGCTATCATCAAAAACGAACTTGACATGAGGCCAAATGATACTCTTGTGAACCTAAATATTTATAGGTTATCACCCTTTGTAGGTTTGGTTACATCCTTGACCCATAAAAATCTAGTAAAATCTCTGCCTTGAACCCTGATTCTATTTGTAAGGATGCTTTTTCTACATCTGAACTAAGTGCAAATTTAGCTATTCTAAATTTAATCAATATTCCCGTAAGATCTTCCAGTAAAATATGGCCTCTCAGTAAGCACTCGTTCAAGCTCCAGTCTCCTTTATCTGTCTTTACCGAACCATCGAAAACTATCCTAACCTTTGTTGTTGTTTTTTGTCGTGTAATTACTGCATGGTGTGGCAAGTAGTGACATGGAGAGTGTGCAGATGTATCTGTAAGAGGTTCGATTATGTTACTGTTTTGTTGTTCAAGAAATATTTGGTTGTATTTTTGCAGAACGTACAAGTTCTTGATTCGGAGAAATAGTGTTTTTAATCTACCATTGGCTAATCCATAATTTGTTGGCGAATTAGGTGGGAAGAGCGATTATGTACCGATTGTTTTCTTGATGAATGTTGAGATAAAAATTGGTCGCAGCTATGTCATCTTCAGTTTTAGTACTGCTCTCTCTGGTTCCTATGGTATCCAACTTCCATAGATTTTTTATTTCGCTTGAGAACGTACTCTCCGCCCTAAATGGTAATTTTGAAGATTCCCCTCATTTACGGTTCTTAGTTTCCGGGGAAAATGAATAATCGCCTACAGTATAAGTGAGGAAACTTATTGTATTTTGGGTGCCTGAAATCTCTGAGCGATTCATGACCTCCAATTCATTTCTGTACAGGGATCGCGCCCATTCTGACCGCAGTCCACACATCTACCGAATTGCTTGACTGTACCTCAACCGAACTCTATCTACCAATTTACTGTGATTTCTAGGCAAATCACAATAATACTGTGGTGTTTTTTCTCCGTACCTAACTATTTGTACGACTATATTTTTTCTATAAAGATCTGTACTCTTTAGTGCGTCTAGAGAGGCTGACTTTTATTAATTAACCAAACTACTCATACTTTATTATTATTAAAATAATCTTGTAGATTTAAAGCCGCATGGTTCTAGGATTGGTTATACAGGGATACTTCCATAAGAGTAGTTCAATCTGGATTTGGACAATGTTTCATGCAAATATTAACGATTTTCACAACGAGCGAACGGTATTATTTCGATTTTTGACTGATTTTTCAACTTTGAAATTTTTGAAAACTTGATGCATATTCTTATAGGAAATTTTACGCTGATTCCGAATATACCACATGTTAGTATGCTGAAAAAATTATTTCGCACAACAAATCGCAAAAAACCGGCTATTGACTACATTTTTGAAAATTTCAACCCGAAGAAGTAATCCGATCATGCTGGCCAACGAACTTGAACTTTCGTTTTGTGTCCTTAACATTTTAAAATTTGTTTGAAGTTTCTAGCACAATTCTACGGACAGTTATCGTCTGGAATGACACATACATACATACATACATATATACATTATACATACATACATACATACATACATAAAAAAAT
This sequence comes from Adelphocoris suturalis, assembly GCA_030762985.1. NCBI lineage: Eukaryota > Metazoa > Arthropoda > Insecta > Hemiptera > Miridae > Adelphocoris > Adelphocoris suturalis. The sequence goes on along the minus strand of CM061047.1, from coordinate 26,950,983 downwards.
GCGTTAAACTTCAGAATATGATTCAGAAGAGCCTGAAACGGATTTCTGCATAAAATGTTTTCAAAAATTCACATTCTACAAATTTTGAGGCGAGAGCAATAGCTTAATTTTCTTAAAAAATTCGCTAAAAGCTCCTTGGGGCCCTTAGCGACTTACTTTGAGATGAATATGACAACTTAGATATATACCTGCTGAGGAAGTAATAATGCTATTAAATAAAATATCATCACTTTTCGAGTTCCTCGGATCCATGTATACCTACTGACTTTGACGTCGGCATTTAGCTACCTACTAAAAATTGATGAGATAAAATAAATCACTTACCTACGCTTCACAAGACCATGTACAGGTGTCAAAAGTTAAAATGAACTCGATTTCGTTTTCTTTTTTTTCGGGATAATACCTGAAATGCGAAGTTTCCGCGGCTATTTTTACTATGTTTAACCAGTTGCGATTCACTCCCGTGTTGATGTCTCTATCACTTGTCACTGTTTCAGCCCTTAGGGAGAGAAAGCGGTTGACCGTACAGCAATCCGGTGGTTTCATTAGATTATTCGGAATAATATCAATCGTTGACAACCAAAGAAACATTACTGTTACCTTGAGAGTTTTCAAGATCTCGATTTTTGAATATTTCAGCACTTAAATGTTATCTTCTATAATTGATCGAAATTGATGCGGATGTTTCTTGCACATCACATTTTGGAGCAAAATTTCATAAAGTTCTGTTCAGATTTTTTTAAATTCGATTTTAGGATTCAACGAATCTGAAACGTAAACCAGCAAATTTTGAGAGGTGTTTTTTTGGTCGATTACAAAGGTTCATTATTGAAAATAATAAACCAAAACCTATTGGGCGAAAAGTAGCCGAAGTGGGAGAGTTGGTCAGAGCTAACGATGTCATTCGGGGGGTAGAGAGCTTTGCGCATCGGGATAGAACATTGACACAATTCAATAAGGGAGACCATTATGCAGTGGAATCGTTAGTCGTGTAATTTCCTTCCATTGCATTTGATTGTTAATCCGCCCCTTCGATCTGTCTAATAGTAACCGCTGAAAGGGGCTCCTTCTCGTCAGTAACCATTTAATTTGAGTCACTGATCAAGGGACTTCCCTAACCTTGCCTGTCGCGGTACCCATTAATCTATACCATTTCCGTCATTAGAATTTCTCTCTGCTGGTGGAAATATTCTGTGTCCGTTCGTGGACCGTATATAAGGAACGTTGGTATTTATGCCAAATAATTTCTCACCGTTAGAAAGCGGTTCGCTTACTTGACTAATGTGGTCGGTACCGTTAAGGAATGCCAACTATCAACTTGTCCGACGAAGCTGTATAGTATCGCAAGCCCAGCCCTACTACTGCAAATGGAGGACGCTGAAACTATAAAGAAGAATCAGAAAAACAGGTAAGTATCAGATAAAAGAGTTTATGCTGTCTCACATGTTCAGTGTCACCAGAGATGGAGGGATGCCCCTGTCGATGTAGCGTTTCCTTTCCGCAGAAGTTGAAGAACTACGATCGAATGAAATACCACTTGCACTTGCAGAGCTGTGTCACAGAACTATGAAGATTGTACCACCATTCAGATTGCAGACTGATATCCTACGACTAAGCCTGCATTTGAGCTCAATCGCGGTAAATATTTGGATCCATTAGCAATGGACTGTTCTACAGGAAAATATGACCGAAGCCATCCGTTCGACCACCCTACGTCACAAAATCCTTTTGCCATGTATCATCAGGATGAAGTTAAATCACATGGACTGTCAAAAATATCTCCATAGATTCAACCTTCAGGAATAACGTCTATGTGGACGATGTGGATACGTATGTGGGAGTACGTATCCATTATTATTTTACTTGAAAAAACATTACACACGTCATGGATATTGTTCCTCTTTTATTCGAAAAATTGATACTATTGACTGATATCCCAGTGAAATATGCTTATCTACTTGCAATTATATAAAAAAAAAAAAAAAAAAAAAAAAAAAAAAAAAATCCAGTAATGCAGCATGATTGTATGATCGAACTTTTGTAAATTTTCGTAATATATTAATGTTAAATTGTTTTGAAATTTGAGCACTTTGAGGGAAATGAACTTAGTAAGCATACATTTTATATGCTAATACTGCTATTTAAATAAAAATTCAGGATTTCAAGAATTTTTAGCAGTTTTATCGATTTTTTAAGGTTATAATATAACGAAATCAATTAAAAAAATGAAATTTAAGTACATTTTTTAGCATAATTTTGTAAATTCTTTTTGGATGCTCTAATTCATAGTTGAATTTTTTTTTGAGTCATATTCTGTTAAAAGTATAAATTTAGCAACTTTCAGCCGTTTTTGGACTTTTTACGTGATTTTTTAAAGCTAATTTTTAGTCATTTGACCAATTTCAAGTGTTTACAAAGTGCTTTCTAAATCACTCATCCTATTTTATAGATTGCTTCATTTTTCGGTGGAATTTCGGATTTTTATACTCAATCCTAAAGAGAGATATCATCTGGTTTGACACAAACAAAAACATAAATACATGTATTCAAATCCACCTACATAGATAAAAATAAATAAATAAATAAATAAATGAACAAGTATATATAAATATACAATTTATAATATATATTTTATTATAATAAAAAGATGGAGTGGGGTATTCGTCTCAATAATTAAAGAAGACGGACAGTAATGGAAGACGATATATTACCATAAATAAAGTAGTTTCATTCGAGGCAATGAAACTGCACATCTGCACCTTCAAACCCGTGAAGAAAAATAGTCTCAATAAAGGTTAACATTGGTACTTCGAAGGCAGCTAAACAGACCTGATCGTAGTAATTTGAAATAAACTAATTCAATAATATGATGGCTTCAAGACAGACAATTTTTCTCTAGTTGATTACATAACTTTCTTGTTTCATTTCAAATTGCCAGAAAAGTCAACTTAACGAGCGTTATGAATAAAACCTTCAACACATTTCAAGATGAATAGGGAGACAGAAGCCAAGTTTGTCTGCTGCATGGAAGGATATTAATTTTTGCTCAAGTTTATTGAGCACTTGGCGTTAACCTGGTTCCTGTTCGTCGAGAAATGTAATATATTTATAGAAATTGACCAGATTGTATTGGTACTATTACAATCTCATTTGAATAAATAATATTACCATTATCGAGTTAATAAGGCAGGAATTAGAATAACTTATATTTATTATGTAATTGGGATTGCCCGATAGTAAATAAATAATTAAATACATCGAAAAAGAGGAGGAGTTTAATGCGACTGCAGCCTGCGGGAAGGGGCTGGGTATACCTATCCTTCAAGACCGCTCGGTCTTGTTGGTCGGGCGTTGTAGTGACGGATTACTTTTTTGCTGGAGGACAATCTTTCCAATAGATATCCGAGAGAACGCGTTTTAAAGAACGCGACCGAAATTCGTCGGTTCAGATTTCAAGATTCGATGATTTGAAAATTCAAATTAAAACATATTGATATGTAATGCATTCATTACAGGGGCGCCCCGATGTTGAGAATAGTGGATTAACCTAACCTCTCCCTCACCGTCCACACTCACGACCGTAGAGAATAGTTCTACATCAGAGAGACCAAATAATTCGATCAACATAGTATTTGAAATAATACTTCAAAAAAGTTGAGAATCGCCTAAATAGTAGGTACAGTTTATTTCCCTCACGAAACCTTATTCCCTCATCATCATTCCTCCTACCAAAAAACCGTCATCAAAATGATTAAACGACCGACACAGATGACTGTGCATATATCATTCATGTTTGAACATTTCATCGAGCACATAACACATTACGCCATGTTATGAAACCGTTAGGCAGGTGGACCATACACGTATCCTGGTGAGCGACGTTTCCATGACAACATGGTTAACAATTACATAAAAATAGTACTCAGTCATACAGCAAGGCTAATAGAGCGAACTTTCAACGAAAAATTGTGGATACAATTAAATTAGGCACTTACTGCGTCTTGACTAAAACTGAGGGGACAGCCGAGTGATGACATTGCAGATGAAATTTCAGGACACGCAGCCAAACTCGAAAATTTGGTCAATTCTGAGAAATTTTCATCAAAAGTCGATTTTTTTCACTTATCATGAATCAGCGCCGAAAAATACTTTGACTGCAATACCCAAAATATCCTATTGTGAAAAAACAATTTTTCAGCATGTTTTGGCAACTACATTGCTGATTTGAACCTGAAATGCTGGAGCGATCGGACTGGCCAACGAACGCGACTTCTCTTCCTGTCTTTTGCTAAGAAGGATTTTTCTGCCGTTGGAACAAATTTTTTACGTCGTATTTTAAGGGAGTCATTTTCTGGAAATACACCCTATATATATATATATATATATATATATGTAGAAACAAGGGAAAGGACAGAAGGAGAGATTTGATAAGATTACCTGGACCTTTCGCTTCTAGCGTGTTCAACAGATTCTATATCTATATATATATATATATATATATATATATATATATATATATATATCATACCGGTATATATATATATTGTATATATGTATATATATGTTATTTACACAACATGTGTGTGTGTGTGTGTGTGTGTGTGTCACAAATGAGCGTTAAACTCTAGGATTCGTATCAGAATGTCTCAATACGGATATCAAAGAAGAAAATTTTAGAATTTAAAAATTTTAGAAGAAAAATTTTGGAGCCGTTCACATTCTACGAAAATTTGCTTAAAGGTGAAATTGTTCATGTTAGAGTTTGCTGATGAATAACACAACACAATATCAGATCATCATTCTCACCGGTGAACCTAAAAAGGGGAAAGTAATCACTCAAGGATCTCGTTACTTGTATAGCAGTGTGTAGTGTATCTCGGATATTGTGAGAGATGTTATTTACACAACATGGAAGACGGATCCTTCTCATTGTTGAAGTGGGCGTATTAATAACGTGATAGCTGGGTGGCCGTTTCCAGCTGACCTAAGGCGGACGGATGTTAGCCGTAAGGCGTTGGGCTGTGACGACGAGGGGCACCTGAGACGCTATTTTGAGATCAAGTGAATGGAGAGGTAGACAAATAGTCGCCATAGCAACCATTGTTACCGCGTCCTCAAATGAAATACCGAGACCTAAGGTCGAGACATGTGCTACACCTGTCTTGGAAAATATGAACAGTACTTCAACTCAATCTGTGACTCGAGAAAAATTATATAACCGAGAGCCAGCAACCAAAAACTTAACCAGAAGGGTATAGAAGGTTTGAATGTCTAAAAAAATATACTTTTACGTAGTATTAACGAAATCGATCGTTTGGCAGTCTGTACCTGGCTCATAGTCTTATGGTGGCGCACCGAAGTGCTCCAAAAAATTCACTAAACTAAACCGGGAGAGTTTATGGATAGTTTCACTAATCAAAAGCACATTGCATCTAGAGTGGGGGAAAAATAGTGCCAGACGATCAGGTTTTTTCTAGAGTGCAGCCAGACTAATGATAGTTCGCTAAAATTACACTAAACTGAACCAGAAAACATGAAGACGACAGACTTTATGATGAATGTTGTTTTTTTTCCACGAAACTCTCCCGTTTTCTTTTGCTATAAATTTATCTAACAAGTAGTACTTAATACTTATTGTTAGATTATTGTTTGTTAGTGATGATGACCTAACCGTCGAAATCAATTCAACGATCCAATTCTCTATTTATGAGGAAATAGACAACGTTCTTAATTAACTGACGTTTCCTTAATTGAAATGGGTTTTCACATATTCGTCGCGAGTGATTGAGTTCGTGTTAATCGGAAAGGTTCGAGTATGTGTCTAGTGCAGGATATGGATAGAAGTTATAAATCAGTTGCATATAAATTGCAATGTACCTACCCGCAGTATACTTTATCTTCAAGTCTTGATAACAATTTATCTTATGGTGGTCTTCCTAACATTTTTTCACTAATCTTATTGTCGCCGGTCCTCTGAAGCCCATTGGAAGATAAAAGGTTATTAAGACTTGAAAATGATTTATACAGCAGGTTGGTCAACAACAACATTTTAATTTATATTTATTTGTAACAAAATCAAGGAGTTCTTCGTAATATGTTTATGTGTTAATTTATATCAATATAATAAACGGGGGAATTTCATGGAATAATAAAACGCACTTCATCAAATCCGTTTTCTTAATATCTTCGATTGGTTCAGTTTAGTGTAATTTTGGGGCACTATCGTCAGTCTGGCTGCGCTCCAGCGCTCAAGACGTAATATACATTTATAAATGAAGCTTCCATCCGTATACTCATCACAGTAGTTAGGTATTCCGATCAGGGTGTGTGTAATTTTGGTAAGTACACTCTGATGAATTCAGCTGTACTCTAGCACCAAAATGATCTTCTTGCACTATGTTTGCTTCATTCAAGATGTAATTATGCTATTCGTTTGTGAAACATCCTTCCGTTAATACAGTATAGATGTCATTATTCTTTCTGCCAAATTGGAGCACAATTTCGACGCACTTTGGTGCGTTTGGCTGCATTCCAGCATCTGTTTGGTCGTCTGATACAATTTTTACTGAACTTTAGCACAATATTGATGCAGTTTAATGCGTCTAGGAGCGCTCTAACACCAACCTGATTTTCAGTCGATATTCATAAAATCCATAACATAAAATACCATGTGAAACCTTCAGAGTGGGTTTCAGGAAGGTGAAGCAAAGACAGGTTGTTTGTTAGTAGATAGAACAATCAAAATGAGGATCTGGCCGGAGAGCAGAAGTAGTATGAGGTTACCTGTAGTTTCTTGGTTTCTTTGCAGTTCCCTCCCCTCTCTATGTTCTGCTCGCCCGTCAAGAAGATTGAAGAAACTAAATAAGATATATGTTCGTTTTAGAGTAGACTCTTAGTAGCTATTTTGGAAGACAACTTTAAAATGTGTTGAAAGGTGTCCAATTTTCACGCCACCATTTATTGAGTATTTTAAGCCAACCCATTCATCGGACACCCTCTTGAAACACAAAGATAAAATCAAATTTACATAATAAGTATGTTGTGGGATCTTTGGTTTTACTATGCCAATGGGGCTCCTAACTTGAAAAGCTCAAGGTAGAGTGCTACTCGGAGTTATGTTCCTTACCGATTTGCTCTATTTATGTTGCCTAAGATCGGCTGCCTAAGACATTACTGAATGTTCCGTACTGAGTCAGCTGTTGACCCGAGACTCTTATCTAATCTCCTCACTGATCCATACTATAGGTACGTACAAATAGATCTACAGTCCTAATAAACCCTGAACAGATATTAATATCACACAAGGAATGTGTCTTCCTTGTCTGAATATACGAAATGTATAAAACTGCGTAACCAGGTAGATACACTACTTACCAGCCGATGTTATCCACATTTTGTTTTATTATTTTCAATAACAAACGTTTGTAACCAACCATGAAAACAGTGACCCCCCCTTCCGAAATTTGTTGATTTACGTAACAAAATACGTAGATACAAAAAAAAAAAAAAAAAAGTCCGCCGCCGTGTTACGAGCGTTTGGTTGAAGTGGACAAAATTCTGGTGTCTAATGATTATTATAGGACATCTTACACTGATTACGAATAAATCCCATGTTCCTCCATCTAAAATGTCTCCCTTAATATAGTTTTCTTAAAAAAAAAAAAAAAAAACTTTGTTTGACACGTTTTTTATAATTGCGTTTTCGGTAGGTACTTGACATTTCTGTCAACTTTTTAGGAGCCAAATTAATACTTGTTCCTCGTAAAATTCGATAAGAAGCAATTTCGATTTTCAAACATTCATTTTCCCAGAGTTTCGTCAAAGTCTGCATTTTTCAAGATCGACTGCGGTAGACAAAATTTTGATTTTTGCTGTTCTTTGGCGGATAGTTTGTAGATTAAGAATATACCACACATGAGGGATCATAATTAGAGATTACGATTATGAATATACCATATAGACTTGTTTTAAGGAGCAAAAATGCAAACATAAAGAAACATCGAGCTTAGGATTTTTCCTAAATGGGGAGAAATGATGCTTTGAAGAAAAAAGAGAGCTATCTATGTTCAGTACCTATGAGGTTGACGGTGTGGAGAACGAATTGTAGAACGAAAAGGGTGACGACAAGGTATTAATTACAGTGAAATACAAGTCGACAATCATGTTTTAAGGAACATAACTCCTTAGTGCTCCTAGTGGCGGAACATGTTAGTTCGGAACCCCATTTCTGACGGTACCATGAAAAACTGGCTTCGTGAGAAATTGAATACAAGTGGAAACGCCTTCCCAAGACTACGTTAACCCAGCCGGTTGTTATCGTGCGAGGAAGTAATAGGAGGAGGGCGGTTAGCGCCAGAGATGGATCAGACTAATCCGTTACTGGGAGGCTGAGAAGCACGGCCTCCGTTGAGAGGATAAACGGCCCTTCTTCGTCAGAGGCGGGGTTAGCCCTTCGATAGCAGCCTATCGACCTTGCAGAGCGAACATTTTCTTATACCCACCGCTAAGAACACTTCCTTTTTTTCCTCTTCAGCAAACTCTTCTCACGGAGAGTTTTTGGGTGTTTGACAAGTTAACTGTAGAGATCGGTGAGCAACCAAGGTGCTTCAACCTTCCATCGAGAAGTAATACGGGCGGTTAACAGTTATTTCTGTAATTAGAGTTATATTTCCAGGGAACCCATATGCTTAGACCTATATCACTTGGACTGCTCATTGCCAGTTCAGAGATGAAGCGTTTTGTGGGACCATTGGTTTCGGGATTCCCTAGATCCCTCAGCAACAATCGTGAATTTTCGAAAAATCCATTCGGCAATGGTAGGCAAGATCCACCATCGACCATTAATTAAAATTAGTTCAATTGCTTAATTGAAAACTACTATTCATATTACTCGAATTATTACCATAAAAAGTGTTGATTTTTGAACAGAGTGATATTGAAACTGTGACATCAATGCCAGAAATTAAGGATACCTATGATATCGGTATACTATTGGTATCGATGCAAGATGCGTTCAACATTAATCTGGTAACTATGAATGTTGGTGATACTTACTGTAAGCTCCCGTCTACATAGCCCCAAGTGGAAGAAGGCCTCTTCCCTCTTGCCAAGTGGATTGACAGGGGACCTGCCTAGCGGACCCCAAAACACCAACGTCATCGCACCCCCACGCAGCACCGAGGGAGGTACCTCTCATCTGCCACCCGGTAGGAAGAAGTGCGGACGGTGATCGCCTGGACGGTGATCGCCTGACCGACCACTAGAGATAATTTGCCACCTATCTTCATACAGTACAGTTGTTTGTTAGCTCCCAAGAACGCTCCGTTAGACCCCAGTATTTAGGCAGGGCGTTTCTTGTTGTTTTATATAGTCACTCCTCCATTTCTATTTTTAAAACAGTAATGACCCCTTTTCTGACTTTTATATTTCAAGTCAAGTTCACTAACTCCTCTCAGTGTTGATCAGTGAAGAAATAGCTTGGACCGATAACAATTTTTCGGTATCGTTCCGTGACCAGCCACTAAGCCGTGGTGGGCACGGTACTGCTACATTTTCCACCTCCTGGACAATCACCCTGTGACTCAGTGAGTAGTTATAAGTTTTCTCATTGGCCAATGCATGTAGGTAGACACACTTGTTGTATTCTAAGTACTCACAAAATCTACCACATTGTACCAATTACCTCTCTTGTGTCCTATTTGACTGTTAGTCACGTTCTGACACCTTTGGTTATTGATGCCCACAGGCAAATAGGGTCGACACCGCTCGTATGTTGTTTCCTATCGATAGTAAGACACTAATGTCCTTTTTGACAAACAGTCACGCTCAGACACCTTTTGGTTACTGATGCCCATGGGCAAATAGGATCAGCATCCGTCAATCCCCTTAACAGTTCATAGAAAGATATTCTTATATTCATTGAGATAAAATCGTCACTTAGTAACGAATCATAGTATATTGCATTTCTATTTTCTTATTGAAAATTCGCCTATTTCACAGCTAACTTGTTAAAAATTTTTTGCTTTAATAGACACGCATAGGGGAAAGAACGTAACATTTATGTTTGGCAGCATTAGTCACGCTGTTGTTAAGGTTGAAAGTGTTATGATACGCCCGTTAAGAGGTAACAATAACTCTAAAAGAGAGTAACTTATAATTTACATTGTTGTTTTTGGATACTGACTGTTTAGCCACGCACGTTGCTATATTAAATCTTGGCTCAAAAGCACCCTAATACATCCTCAGAGTTTGGAATAGCTTCTTTTGATTAAGGCACGAAGCCTATTGCGTTAAACACAATATATGTTGAACCATACTTTTCCAATAGTAACATAGTCACGTTGAATATTTCCTACTATGAAAACCTTACCATCAAGATCTTTTATGAGAACCGCACAATTATTGTGATAGTCACGCATTACAGATGTCTTTTTGTTCATACCTTGTCACGTTAAAAGTTTTAAGTAATTATAGAACCGCTTAGAAGTAACGAATCTTTCTTTCAAAGCTACCCTAACTCCCCCTTGCATTCAAAAGTAAAACAAACTGGGTATCTACAGGCGTGTAGGTGTGCACTGTAATTTTCGTAATTATCCCCCCCCCCCCCCCCCCCCCCAATTGACAACACTTCTAGTTTGATTAGGGATAGTAACACCCGTTTGTACAAGTGCTCTTTCTTCTCTTTCAGTACAGTTGCGTCCCACGTAAGCAACAATCTATATTGCAAGCAACTATATCGTGGTCAGATCGTGCCCACATGCAGTGTTTACGTCTTACCAAGGTATAGTGACTATTTGGTAATATCCCTCCCTACTTGAATCACTCCCTTTTCCCGCAAAGAACCAGCTTACACTTACCAACATACTAATTAATTTTTGTCAAGTCTAATTTAAAATTTTCCACATCAGGTTAAATAATTTATGATGTTTTCATGATAGGCTGAATGGATGTGTCGTGTTCTTGATTCAAAAAGTTTTCTTATTTCCTCTGTGCTTTTTTAGAAATGTTTCTAAATGTAGTATACGATGTCCCAATGTTAAAAACAACTTTACACGACAGTTTCACATTTTAAGGTATCTCAAAGAAGTTATTGAGGAAAATGCAATACGAAATTGTGATTTCAAAAGCTAGACATCATGTTTTGCCTCCCAAAGCCAATTGTTAGCTTTGATGGGGTAGGGACACCGTGGGAGAGCAGGTTTCGGTTGAAGTGAAGTCATGAATTTTCCCCAAACCTCAAGTACTGCTTTTGTGAATCCTAGTGAGTTTTCCAGGTAACATAGGTTTATGCCAACAAGTAATTTTGAAGCAACGTATGAGCTCTCAGAAAGGTGAATGCTACAAAAGGTTTTATTATTCATGTTTTAGATAATTTTTCGGCGTAGAGATTAGTGGAGTACCCTATCAACATCTTTGAAAATGTCAAACATTTTTGATGATGATTGAGCAAGTTCCCCGATGATTAGTTAGTTCCCCGCTTATAACCCGGATGCAGACCTATTTATTTAATTTCGAATTTATTCAAATAGAGTTAAATCCGCATTCAGGATTTACAAAAATTTTCTCTAACTAAATTGAAAAAGAGGCATGTATGCACAAGGCAAGAATTTCATGTTTACTAATGATTAGAGACCACCACTTGGAATGTAGGAAACTACTACAAGGAAATTAATGAAATAGGTAAGATAAATCACTTCTACTGATACAATTTCTAGCCATTCTATTACTAAAATTAACCTGATTCCGTTACAGAAGAATTCCATTATAATTTTATCAGCTGCTTTGATCGTCAAGGTGTAAGTATGAAATGATTCTACCCGTAGGTAGTGGGAGCAGAGATATTACACTTTGGAAATGACAAAAAAGAAAGTTTCGCCAAAGAGACATTTTTGCCAGCATTTTACATAATAATTATTCAATAATAGCAAATAAAGAGTTGATAAACTTTGAGTAGTCTCCTGGAAAAATAAATTTAACAATTTTTAACCGTTTTTAGCCAATTTTAGTGAGTTTATCTCTCATTTTTTGAAATTTGATCAATTTAATGGGTTCAAAAAGTGCTGTCTAGCAAACTCATCCTTTATTATAGGATGCTTCATTTTTGGTAAAAGAAAGGATTTTCATCTCGCTCATTGAGATAAAAAGAGTTATTGTCTGGAGTGATGTGTCTATAACGGACCAGCCATTTATTATTTTCATTTTTGAAGATATCAAAAAAACTTTCAATGGTAACCCCCCTTTAGTTTTTAAATTCTATTCAACCGTGAAATCAGATTTTGATTATACTATTTTGATTATGTATGGTTTTAGAATGCTTCAAAAAGTATTTCTATGAAAAATATTTTGAAAAAGTTGTATTTTAAACTTTTGGAGCCATTGCAATAACTTTATTTATTACTACACAAAGTATTTCATTGCTTAATACAGAAACATAGAAATGAATTCCATTATAGAACAAGAATATTCTTCGTTAGGAATACTTTGTTTAGAAAGCAAGTATGTTGATACTGTACGTGTTAATAGATGGTAGGTTGGTTAGTTACGAGTATGTTTGTCACTATTATATTGATCCTAGTGCACCGTTACATTGTCAACACCAAGTTTCAATAGCTCATTGTTTTAATTATCTGAGTTGAACTTGTGCACCGCCTCCGGATCCAAGGGATCACAACCGGGCGTTAAACTTGCAAGTAGTTGAACGACAAGTTCTCCACGCCAACCCAGCTACTTCAGGCTCTTCACTACCCCGTATACCCTTCCTTCGAGTTGAAAAGCAGAATTAACTCACTTAAACGTAAACTCCGACCGTCTTCTTTGAGCAATCCCTCGACCTTTTCTCTCCATGTTACGGGAACGTTAACATTTATAACCGCCGTATAACTTCTGCGAAACCAGAAACTAGCAGCTTTCTCTCGACCCCATCTCTTTCAAGTCGTGGAAAATAAAAACAGCTTATCTCACCTTCCCGCCACATCCGATTCTAAGGCAATGCAGTGGAAAAGACTATCGCTTTCAACCACTCATCACACGGTTTCCAGGTCACGGCAGTAAAGAAAGAGTTAGATACCCACCTTCTAAGGCTTCATTGTACACTGACCAGAGCACACACAAAAGAAATTCATTGTTCATTCGTTCTGGCAAAAGTCAGGCAAAACTGGTTGGGTCAACAGATAAAGATGTCACAGTGTTTATCTTTAAATAAGTTGGTATGAGGATTGAATTTCCATTCGATTGCCATTTTACCTACAGGAAGTAATTAATGGTGGGCTTACCACAGGGATTTTATGAATGTGGATTATGCATGAGTAAGTCGATGTACCTTTTCAAACTCTTCAAATCTAAGAATCATTAAAAAATATACCCATGATTGAGGGTTTTTCAATAGTTAATACGAAATTGGATATCCGAAAAAAATGTTCAACAGGTAAATTACGCAAGTAAAACAAATATGCCCATGTTCATCATAACACCAACATGGTGGCTAAAACATGGTCAATTATGGACGAGCATGAACTTTTCCTCTGTTCAAACCAGTTTCACACCATTAAGCACCACACTAAACTGACGGTGTACAGTGCGATATCGGTGCGTCAAAGATGACAACTTTTGATGCAAAGGCTACTGTCATTTGGTGGCTTAATATTTGGCAAAAAGGCATCTTCTGCACCCCCCAATTTAGATAAGGTGTGTGAAAATGTGTAATGGTTGAACATATCACAATATATAGGTAGTGCCCCCCCCCCCCCCCTTCACCATTCTTCACGCCAATACGAAATTTTAATGTACTGAGAGTGGTTCTACCAAGAGACCAAATGATTCGAGTAACAGAGCAAAATAGTTGGGAGAAAAAAAAAGAAAAAGAAAAAAAAAAAAAAAAAAATCATCAGAAGAGGTTGATAAAAGCTTGAATTGTAGGTTTCACTTTCCCTCCATCACTTCACTCCACAAAATCCTTCATCAAAATCTCCAATTTTTAGCTCATATACCAAAAGATTACAAAAAAGGAAAGGGGAAAAAAGAGAACAACGCTGCAAATGATTACTTAGGCAAGGAAAGAATATAGGTTCAGAGACCCCTCAGCTAATCAGTGTGCTTCCGTGCCTAATATTTTCGAATGGAGCTTCATTTAAATAACAGCACCTTGAGTCGATTAGGAAAGAAATTAACCTCACAGGTTCCGAACCTGATCTGAGTCCCTCCATACTTTGTCATTGTATTCCAGATCCCAAAAAAAGAGCTACTTTCCAGGTTTCAGCATCCTAAGTCGATTATGAAAAAATTAGGATCAGCCCTCAGCTGATCAGTGTGAACTGATATTAAACTCTTGATATTACAAAGGAGGTCCATTTCAACTTGCAGATCCGTAGGTTGACATCAATATGCCTGCGTAGACATAGGCAGCTGCAGAGGGAAAATTAATCTAAACTGGAAATCATCAAAATATTTTCGTGAGCAATTTTCCGTGACGTTTTTTTAGTTTATGTGCCATAGCAAAGACATAAAATGTCAAAAACATGAATGTATCGATCATTAAAATGGTTTTAATAATCATTAAAAACTTCTTAGCGGAATATAGTCAATCAAAATGGAGGTAACATAAATCGTCGTAATCGGAAATTTAGGAAATGGGAAAATGATGCTTAAAGTAACTTACGTTAGTGCATGCGCAGAATGGAGTAAAGATTTGAGAAAAATGAAACTGGTAGTGGAAGATCTAACCCGCACATTCCCAGAAAATGTCATCAAAATTTGATAAAAACTAGATATTAACTTTGTTCCTGGGATTGCGCTTTCGCGCATGCGCGGGAGCTGCTAATTATGCAATCATGTTGAAATTAATATGGAATAATTAAAACGTCGTCTCCCAACTAAGTACCAAATTTGAACGAGATTGGACGGCTAGGACACGAAAACATGATGCTTGAAGTAATTTACGTTAACGCATACACATAATGAAGTAATGATTTGTGAAGTATGAAATTGATAGGGGACCATTTACAACGTAACCCGCACATTCCCTGGAAATTCCATCAAAATCGGATAAACATTTTTAAAATTAGGCTCGTTTAAAGGAATACACACTCGCGCATGCGCACTACCAACTAATTATAAGATTATCTTGAAATTGTTAGTGGATGATTAAATTAATTTCTCCCACCTGTCCTCCAAATTTGAGACAGATAGGATGACGGGGGCGTGAGAAAATGATGCATGATGGTATTCAACTTTGCGCATGCGCTGAGTGGAATATTGCTTTGGGAACAACGAAACTGATATGAGATCATCTACATCCTAATCTGCACATCTCTATCTCTATCTCTATCTATACTATTTATAAGAATGAAACTCCGTCTGTTTGTCTGTTTGTCTGTCTGTCTGTCGTGTCTATGCACGGCCAAACGGCTGAGTGGGGGGAGTGTACGAGTGGGGGGATCTTCTTGAGATTTTCCGAAAGGTGGAACGAGCGAATTTAAAATTTTCTAATCCCAGCCGAACCATGGGCCGTAGGGCGGGAGGGGGGTCGAAGTTCCGGTTAATGTGCGCTTTTTGGACTTCCCCGCTTCCCCTACCCCTCTAAACGGCCGTTGACAATTCCGGAAAAATACGGGTTTCGTAGGTTTTCCTACGAGGAAGACGACGGCACGATCGGATCGCGAAAAAAGTATCGGGAAATGCGTCAAAAAAATGCGAGAGTACGGACCCGTTTTCTCGAAAAGTCCGCCGAAAAACTTGGTTTTTTCCGATTAAAATATACCCCATAAAGGTACGTTTTTTGGAACGGTTTTCGCGAGCAAAATACAGCTTTGGGTCCGCCGAATCTGAATCCGAAATCGGATATCGAAAAAAGTGACGGGCAGTCGGTCAAATTGCGAGCAGAAGCGAGGGGAACCGTTTAATATGAGAAATTAATCGACCCGGGCGCCCGTTTCACAATGGTTCGACGCACTTAGCCTACGCAGTCAAGGGGTTTGCGAGGCGAGCAGGTATACATAGGTTACCTTGCGAGCGAAGCGAGAGCCATTTCAACAGAATAAATACGGACTTTGTCCTACACTTATACAGGTATACCTTGCGAGCGAAGCGAGCAACATCCCCGAATAAACTTTTCGTGGTTCCACGTAGTTTTATAAGATTTAATTTGTTTGTAAGAATTTCCAACAGAAAAAAACGTCTGCCAAGTTGGGTGGGCAGTATAACTTCCTCAAGCGAGCGAAGCGAGCAGCATCCCTTACAGAAGTTAAACCTACACTTAGGGACCTATCGTTTGGGGTTCGATAACTCAGGTACAGGTTTCGGTGTTTGGGTGTTGCGAGCAGGTACACATAGGTACCTTGCGAGCGAAGCGAGAGCCAGTTCAACAGAATAAATTCGGATTTTTTCCTACAAATATACAGCAATACCTTGCGAGCGAAGCGAGCAACATCCCCGAATAAACTTTTCGTGGTTCCACGTAGTTTTATAAGATTTGATTTGTTTGTAAGAATTCCCAACTGAAAAAAACGTCTGCCAAGTTGGGTGGGCAGTATAACTTCCTCAAGGATATACAGGTATACCTTGCGAGCGAAGCGAGCAACATCCCCTAATAAAATTTTCGTGGTTCCACGTAGTTATATAAGATTTAATTTGTTTGTAAGAATTTCCAACAGAAAAAAACGTCTGCCAAGTTGGGTGGGCAGTATAACTTCCTCAAGCTAGCGGAGCGAGCAACATCCCCTACAGAAGTTAAAACTACCCTTAGAGATCTACCGTTTGCGAGCGAAGCGAGCAACATCCCCTACAGGTTTCAATTGTAATACATCGCATGTATACAGCCACACTTTGCGAGCGAAGCGAGCAATATCCCCTACATGCCAGACTTTGCGAGCGAAGCGAGCAACATTCCCTACATGCCACACTTTGCGAGCGAAGCGAGCAATTTAACGGGGGGTCCGGGGGGCTTGCCCCCCGGCTGGACGTGGAGGCGAGCGTAGCGAGCCGGAGCGGCTAGTTATTTATAAGAATGAAACTCCATCTGTCTGTTTGTCTGTTTGTCGTGTCTATGCACGGCCAAACGGCTGAGTGGGCCGGATCTACGAGTGGGGGGATCTTCTTGGGATTTTCCGATAGGGTGTATAAGCGAATTTAAAATCTTCTAATCCCACCCGAACCATGGGCCGTAGGGCGGTCGAAGTAATAATTAATGTGCGCTTTTTGGACTTCCCCGCTTCCTCTACCCCTCTAAACGGCCGTCGACAATTCCGGAAAAATACGGGTTTCGTAGGTTTTCCTACGAGGAAGACGACGGCGCGATCGGATCGCGAAAAAAGTATCGGGAAATGCGTAAAAAAAATGCGAGAGTACGGACCCGTTTTCTCGAAAAGTCCGCCGAAAAATTTGGTTTTTTCCGATTAAAATATACCCCATAAAGGTACGTTTTTCGGAACGGTTTTCGCGGGCGAAATACAGCTTTGGGTCCGCCGAATCTGAATCCGAAATCGGATATTGAAAAAAGTGACGTTAAGTTGGTCAAATCGCGAGCGGAAGCGAGGAGAAGCGTTTAACATCAGAAATTAATTTTGCCGTGTTCGCGAGAAGGCTCTGGGAAGACAGAGGTCTTTGGGGTTCAATAACTCAGGTACAGGTTTCGGTGTTTGGGTGTTGCGAGCAGGTACCTTGCGAGCGAAGCGAGAGCCATTTCAACAGAATAAATTCGGATTTTTTCCTACAAATATACAGCAATACCTTGCGAGCGAAGCGAGCAACATCCCCGAATAAACTTTTCGTGGTTCCACGTAGTTTTATAAGATTTGATTTGTTTGTAAGAATTCCCAACTGAAAAAAACGTCTGCCAAGTTGGGTGGGCAGTATAACTTCCTCAAGGATATACAGGTATACCTTGCGAGCGAAGCGAGCAACATCCCCTAATAAAATTTTCGTGGTTCCACGTAGTTATATAAGATTTATATTGTTTGTAAGAATTTCCAACAGAAAAAAACGTCTGCCAAGTTGGGTGGGCAGTATAACTTCCTCAAGCGAGCGGAGCGAGCAACATCCCATACAGAAGTTAAAACTACCCTTAGAGATCTACCGTTTGCGAGCAACATCCCCTACACGTTTCAATTGTAATACATCGCATGTATACAGCCACACTTTGCGAGCGAAGCGAGCAACGTTCCCTACATGCCACACTTTGCGAGCGAAGCGAGCAACATTCCCTACATGCCACACTTTGCGAGCGAAGCGAGCAATATCCCCTACATGCCACACTTTGCGAGCGAAGCGAGCAATTTAATGGGGGGTCCGGGGGGCTTGCCCCCCGGCTGGACGTGGAGGCGAGCGTAGCGAGCCGGAGCGGCTAGTTCCATATAAATTTCATAAACATTGGTCGAAAATTGTGGAAATTGAACTTGTTACAATTATTCGAGGATACACGACAGACCTCACAAAGTTGCATAAGTCGCTCTTAAAATTCCGAGTGTGTGACGATGTACGACTTGATGGCCAAAGAGTAGAAAATCTTCTTACATTTGCAGCCCTTCTCTGTAAACCTGATACGATCAACTAACCTAGCAGAGACCGGATTTCCTGCTAGTTTAATATATAATGAGAGACGAACGGATCTTTCTTTCTTGTCCGTGGCATCTTCCTCAAACGAAATGGCTCGACCGATTTTCACAGGTCTTACAGAAAACTTATTACCATCTTAGTGTTTCCTTTTTTTTAAAATTCGTTGCCCTTGCGTTACAGATATCTAAATCAGTGCAGGCAGGTGATAAGTCAGAATTCTATATCTAGAAAAATGTTATGTTGGTTTGTGTAAGCATCAAGATCTCAAAAAGTCGTTCACCAATTCTCGAGACGCCACAAATTGACGAGAAAGTTTCAGGGATGGTTTTAGGCTATATCACAATTCTCTAGATTTACTCCTTCATTGTAAACTTGGACTTTCCTACCGACGTCACCCGCGTAAACAACTTCGTTATTAAGGAAAAACTGAACACGCGTCGACATTTTCAAGTCAAATGATGATTGGGTGGGTTCAGGCGTAAAGAACTTCCGATAACAAATTCAACGATACCAAAACGATTTTTGTGGGTTGAGCCGAGCAGTTTCTATTCGTAAAGATAGATCATCAAAAATTTATGTTAAATTAGCATATTAACTGTAGCAATGTTGGTCGGAAGAGTTTTAACGTGGCTAGAGTTATGTTGGGGTTGAAGAAACCGGGTCGCTTTTAAAAGTACATATTGCTTAGGATAAAAAGGAGAAGAAGAAAAAAAAAAAAAAAAACCAATTTCTAAAAAAAAGAGAGCTAAATATTTTTTTCCTGTTCACCCAAGAAGTTGAAATTTGACAGGGTGACCCTCTGGGACATCACGGGACGAATAAAATGATGGGCTCTTTCCTGATTAGCTGGGCCAGCTAGATTATCTTCTTTTCACCCCAGTAAAGTGAAATTTGACGGGGAGCCTCTCCAGGACATTATGAGAAGAATGCAGACGGGTTCCAACCAGATCAGGTTCCGTAGCAAAATGCTCTCCTATTCACCCTGGTAATTTGAAAATCGATAAGGAAACTCTCTGGGACATCGAGAAACGAATAAAATGAAGGGCTCTTTCCTGATCAGCTGAGTGAGTCTCTCTTACACCAAAGAAATGTGAAGTTTGACAGGGAGCCTCTCTCGGACGTTAAGCAACAAATGCAATGACGGGTTCTAAATAGATCTGATGAATTAGCTAAATTCCCTCCTATTCACCCTAGGAATTTTAAATTTGACAAGAAGCCTCTCTGTGACATCGAGAAATTAATAAAATAATGAGTTCTTTCCTCATCAGCTGGGTGAGATAAATGCTCTCCTAATCACCCTAGGACATTCAAATTTGTTAGGTAGCCTCTCTAAAACTACAAGAGTAGAATGAATGACACAATCCATCCGGATCACCTGAGTAAGCTCAATTCAGTAACATACCCGCAACCGCGAGAAAACTGGTTTTTCTTTTGTTATTTAATATGTAAATAATTTTTTTCTTGCTCATCTTGAGATGCTGAACTTTGGAATGGGACTCCTTTGGGTGTAGTATAGAGTTACCAGATGGAAAAACACGATATGAAGACTTGAGGGAGGACAAAACATCCAAATGGAGGACAAATGTTTCAATATTGAAAAAATCATAAATAACTTCAAATGTATTCAAACAGATAAAAACCAATATTGAACACTTTCAAAGCAAACTTTTCAAAAATATAAATACCTAACTATCTTTGTTTTGATTCTCATTTTTCATCCACACAAGTACAATGCCACAGCGAAGCGTGGCAGGGTACAGCAAGTTTAGATAATAGTTTATACTTAACATGCAATTGAGATGGCCTTGCGTCTTGAGTAAATTTCTCTTGTGCCCAATCTTGACTAAAGAGAACTTAGTGGAAAAAACGTATGACGCAGATTCGAACGACACCATGGAATATTTCAGTGGATTAAGGGTGGAATTCATAGACAAAGCCTGAGTGTGTGTGTTCACTCACACTCACCTAAATGGAGGGTCACCCTCAACTCACCAGTTCGAATTCATAGTTGAGTGGGGTGGTTCACTCAACAGTTAGGGGCACACTCAGATTACAAGAGCTCAACAGTGCACTCAGGGGACACTCAACGCTTTTTCAACATAAGTTGGCAGCCCTGGCAGTACGATGTAGGGGAATTTTCCCTGGTTTGAGGAAAAAAGGACGGGAAAATTCCCTCTCACATTCCGCACTGATCAATAACAGTTCTCAAAGGTAACTCTTTTCTTTGTGTTTTTGCTTTTTATGCTATTATCTTTGTTCCTTGGGGAGACAGGATATAGGCCTTATCAGACAAAAACCAAAGTTATTGGTCCTCCCGCCTGGATCGGGGCAGCCATAAGTTGAATTGAATCCTTGTTGCTTGTTTGTTGAAGTGCTGATAATTTGTTTATTATCTATTGATTTGTAGTATTGAATTGTATGATTATGTATAGAGTTGTGACGGAAAAGAAATGAGAAAACAATGATTCGCCAGTTAGTTTTGAAGAACAGATATGTAGTTGAAAATAAGAAGAGTTATAGGTATAATGAGACTGTTGGAAAAAAAAGAAGACGTGAGGTTTTGGGAGAGCTTCAAGCAATCACATTTTCTTGGAATTCTCATTGATTGTACATCCTGATGAATGGAAGTTAGGTACCTTCCACCAACTCATTACACAAACCAAGATGAATCGGAAAACCATGCTCTTCAAACTTGGTATGTAGGTATCGCATAAAATCAAAGAGTGACCAGCACTTTCAGCTGTGGTTGTTATAAATCCTTTCCATTTATTTTAGGCTCCTTCAGGTTCGTAGTTGTCCATGACTGTCTCTTTCCCGAATAGGAATAGTTTGCGAAATATTTCGTTGTTGATTGTATAACATTCAAATGGGATTTGTTGGTCACATCAAACATGTACTTGACTACCGTTTAGGAACAGCCTACCTACTCTTATGTGTGCGTACTCTTATGAAGTTTTTGAATAAACTCCGTACTAAATAAACGATGTATGTTCTACTATATTACCAGTTCCTATACCTACGTGAAAATAATAATAAAAGTTATCAGTTGACGCACTTAAGTGACCTCCTGCCGTCACTCAGGATTTTACACCGTTGAGCTGAGGGTGAAACTCACCTCAACGCCATTTTTTGTTTATGAATCCCGTTGAGTGTGCATTTGGGTCGCACACTCAGTGCACCCTCAGGGTCGCCCTCAAATCACGTCTATGAATCGCACAGAGTGCATGAATTCCCTTATCGATACACTTAGGGGCCCACTCAGACTCAATTCCCGTCTATGAATTCCGCCCTAGCCACTCGAAACCTACACTGGCAAACAAGTTTTATGACAGTTGTAATAATATCGTTCCATAATCCTAATGCATCAATGTTATTAGAGAATTAGGATTTCAATGCTTTCATATTAGCTGTATTATCAACTAAAATATTGGAACTAGATGATCAACTGAGTCAAAAATTGAGCTCTGCGGTCAGCTGAGTTCCGAAAAGGTCCTGACACAACCACAGTTCATGTAAATCCATTTAGTATGACAATTTATTGAAAGTTATAATCATAATACACAATCAAAAAATTCGCTCACAGGTGAACTGAGTAACATGTCCGTTAGTGTGAAAATGTTTGTTATATTATGGACCGTTTTTGATCATTTTTGAATTTGAATTAGCCGTAATAGATAATATTCTGAATTGAATACAAAAGTTGGAATTATAGCAATATTCTATTTTTTGTGTGATTTAATTAGTTTAGTTCATTGACACTCGACCACGTAGTAGTTCACAAACATTCCTAACGTTTCCATTTTTGTGATTATACAATTTTTGTCCCGTTCGTGGTTTTTAAACGCATTTTTTTGAGATCGAAGCTCATGCTTAGGGAAGTTTGTAAAATTTATAGCGACAATTTGAGCGCTATTAAGGTAAATGATGAGGTTGATGGTAAAAAAAAGTTGTGCCCTACAAACTCATAACTAACTTTAACTTTCCGATTTCAGAATCATCGTCGGCCGATATATATTTGATTTTGAGCCATATTTCGCGAAAATTTAAAGGAAAATGACTAAGGTTCTAATTAGGTGTTTCAAGTACATCGAAATATAAATATTTTTATCATTTAATAATGATTAACAGGACGTTTCCATTTGTTTTCGTCCGTCACGAGCGTCACGTCACGGTGGGGTTTTCTATTGATTTTCACGTACAACCAATGCGTTACTAGGGAAGTGTAACTCCCTTAGTTTTCATAGCAGAAAAATCGTTAGCCACTTTTTGGAATGCTCTCATTTCATCACATCATCTCATAATCCCTAAGCCTCTGTAGTGTCAAGGAAAGCTGATTTATTACGCTCAGTTATAAACTAATATTGCTAAGTAACCATAATGAACTAATTATGTGTAAAATTAATCATTGTTAAATGATCTGACCGTAGAACCGTAGGTCTACCGTCTGTTTTTCAATTATATAATATATAATTGTAAATTTATACAATGTACTTATTGGAACGTAAAAATAAGTAGTTTGTTCGATGGCAGAAGTGCCTTATTTCAAATATACAACTGAAACGCTAACTTCCATGGTTTAGCACAGGAAAAACGACCACAGAACCCATCCAAGGTGAGTAAGATCCCATCCAAATTGTCATAATCCCAAATAGTCACCGGATCAACCAGGATGATGTTCCAATCAGCTCTGTGGTTACCGATATGTGTGGTTTGGGGACTTAGTAACCCCTTAATTCCTAATCCTTTAGTTCATTCCACAAGCAATACTGACGTCTAAGCTTTCAACTTCCTTGAATCCCGCCACCTTGGGTAAAACCCGTGAACCTCCTGCTCTTAGAAATTAATGCTTCGACGCCTCCCACCGTTTGTCGAGCGCTACTAACCCGCTCATCCTGCTGAGCACGGAGGTTGTTTCCCCGATAAAGGAGTGCGAGTGAAGTGAGATACCGGGACGCGCCTTTATATCCGCCCTCCCGCTATCGGTCATTGGAGCGGAAGGGGCCGATTTCCGCCCCGCGATTCCTCCACAAATTGAGAGAGAAATTGAAATTCCGCGGTCGCTCTTTTAATGG
Source organism: Adelphocoris suturalis (assembly GCA_030762985.1). Classification (NCBI taxonomy): domain Eukaryota; kingdom Metazoa; phylum Arthropoda; class Insecta; order Hemiptera; family Miridae; genus Adelphocoris; species Adelphocoris suturalis. The sequence continues at coordinate 26,927,365 of CM061047.1, read as the reverse complement.
AAGGTGGGTGAAAACGTCGGGGAAATGATTCCATGTTGCACATTTTAAATTGGTAATCCTGAAGTTTTATAATAGTGATGAAGTACCAGGTTTAAAGAACGTCGGTACCGAGAATAGATTCGAGGCTCTTAGTAACCCAAGGGCATGTAGCCAGTTTTAGTACACCTAGATTTTTCTTACTACATATTACCACTTTCCGTATCACAGCAATACTCTCTGCAGAAACTTTGCGTTCACTCACGAGAAGGAAAACTACACGTTCTCTTCCAGCGGTTTCAGTAGAAACTACATATTCCATCATGAAAAGGGTAGACTACGTGTTCACTCATCTTGTAAGCATGGTCTACATATGTTCATCGGTTAGAAGTGCCAGAACGATAAGTTCAACAGCATGGGTTTTGGAGTAGTCGTCTTTTATCATATCTCAAGGTAATTCAAATGCACAATTACTAAAAGATTATGCTTGTTGCAAACATTTTTTCTTGCGGGAGTATGCATCTCACTCCCAAGGACCAAAGTCATGGATAGAATACTTCCTCTGGTTATGCAAGAATTTTGAGGTGAGAGCAGGGGATTTTGGGATCATTTGTGTGAAGTCAACCAGGGATTAGACTAGGATTCGTATTTTCGCTCATACAGCGGAAATCATTTATAAAGACATTCATTATAACGACGAACCGTCTTTAAAAACAGAACCCTGGACAGATGGCGACAGCGCTAAAACGTCCAAATCGTGAATATAGGTGACGTTGTAGTAAAGAATGGGTGTACATCGTTTATAACGGCTTACTGAGAAACCACCCCACTGTCCATCCGACCAACTTATCATTTCGATTTCTACCAAGAACAACACTTGACTGCCCCTGCCCTCAAGTTCCATGACTTGATTTTCAAAACCCTATTTTATTAGCCGTTTTCTCGCTCGCTTCGCTTGCTCGGTATGGCTGTATAGATGCGGTGGTCTCTACTATTGTGTGGGACATGTAGAATGATTGGAAACTGTGGATCACTAAGGGTGATTTGAAATGTGTAGGAGATGTTGCTTGCTTCGGTAGCTCGGTATGGCTGTATAGATGCGGTGGTCTTTACTGTTGAGAGGGACATGTAGAAATTGGAAACAGTGGATCACTTAACGTGATTTGAAATGTGTAGGGGATGTTGCTCGGTTCGTTCGCTCTCTGCGGGATGTATAGGTACGATGGGATGTAAATAGTACATTTTCGTTCACTATAATCAGAAAAAAGAATTTCATGTCTCGAAACTCGCATGAGACTAAATGGGAACTTCAACGAACATTCTAAGACCTTGCTTTGCCCAGATGGGAGGTACAGTTCATCCCGAGTTTGTAGGACAGTTCTTTTGAAATCCGACGTGTTTGCGGGTTGTTGCTTGCTTCCCTTTGACCGAAAAAATCACTTTTTTTTGTCATTCAAACGTTATTTTCTCCCGAAACTTCCTTATAAAAAAATTTTGCTGAGTAGACCGTTGGAAAGCTGACAGTTTTTAGGACGTTTTCCTAAAGAGCGTCCGCCAAGAAACTCCCATACTAAAAGCAGAAAAACGAAGAAAAATCGACAATTTTTACACTTTTTCAAATTTTGAACTTGAATCATTTTTTTCACTAACTAAAACTAATTAAAATATTAGAATTTACGTCAGAATGATAGGAAATTTAACGTTTTTTCCAATGATATATTTAGATTTGAGAAAACTCCAGAAATTAGGGAGTTAGAGCCGTTTTTGTGACTAAGGTCGAAAACAAGTAGAAATAAAGAAATAAATAACTTGGAAACGAAGCCTCTAAAAAATAAGTCTAAGAGACACTTTTTGTTGCAAATTACTTGTAGAGTCGAACCCTGGATTTCTACCCCGATGAAGTGTAGACACCCTGCATAATTCCATATTTTATACGCCGATATCTTTCCGTTGTTCATAAAAAATGTTCGTATTTCACCTATTTTCGACGCCGTTACTCTTAGATGCCGCTCTACACAACCCTCACCGAGACTGAAATTATATTATGAATGTTGAATAATAATATATTTCATTTATAAATTATATGAGGATGTGAACCCTTTTATGTTACTGTGGATTAGTACCGAGCTCTTTACAGCCAACTTTAGCTCTGCATTTGCGAGAAGCATACGTAACGCAAATGTCGCTGTATGATATAATTTCAAGAGAACGGCGTTCACAATGGACGGAAGTAGTTTCACAAAAATTTCACAAAACGGAATCAGAATGGTGTGAAATTGTATTACATGAAGAATTAGGAGTTATGCGGAGGCCGTGGGTTCTGGTCCTTATATAGAAATGAAATGAAAATTAGGGAAGTCTGTTTGAAGGAGATAATCCCCACCACATTCGGAGAACAGCAATGGTATTTATTCATTTATTCTTTTATTCAGTCATTTCTTCATTCATTCATTTATTTATATATTACATAATATAGATTAAGTTATTTGAAATAAGACATAACTTAAGATAAAAGATTAACAATGATAATATGGTACATGAAAATATTATAAATACAGTATTATAAATGACAGAATTGGATATTTAACAATGGATTTAAGAGAATAAATTGTTGGGTGGATCATGAGCTTAGGTATAGAGCAAAAAGGATGATAAATGGTATTTAAAAGAAGACAGGGAGACGTTGAAAAAGTCGACTTCGTGACAAGAGCTTAGGAAAACATTGGTTTCACGAGGTAGGCGACTCAGTACTTACGATTATGTAAATAATTTACGGCGGAAAATGGGACAGAAAACAGAGAATTGGAGCTTGTGGCATTTTGAGGCACATTAATATTAACAAGGGCTAATAAAGAAGGGCAGTCCAAGCTGTTGATTAGAAGCTTGTGGAGGTATACGATATCAGCCACAACTCTTCTGTCCTACAGAAAAGAAACACGGTATTCCAAGCCTAACCTGGAAACATCGAAGTTTTCGAGAGATATACGCAGCTTGTTCTCCAGATACCTCAGGAAGCGCAGCTGAACCCTTTCCAATTGCGTTTTGTACACACTATAGTAAGGATACCACACAACTGAGCCATACTCAAGAATGGGTAAAACAATGGTTTTGTAAAATAGAACTATAGCTTTGGGGTTAGAAAAATCTCGTGTATTACACTTGAGAAACGCCAACGCACGGAGGGCCCTAGATGTGATTGAATCAATATGTTATGTATTAATTGTGTAATTAGCGAAAATAGGTCAGGCCATTGAAGAAGATCTTATGTCCAAAAGCAGTCAAAAAGAGTTAGAGTATTCGACTATCGACTTTGGAAAAATGGGGTGATAACATGCATTTTGTGGCGACATCATTTGTATGCAGAGTGTATTTTTTGGGGAGGAGGGGGATCATATATACCAAGTATATACAATACGAAAAGGATAGAACTTTCTATAGTATCTTCTATTTGAAGTAGTCAATACTGTCTGCCGGATTGATTATATCATTTTGATATAATGGAAGGTGGCGAAAACTCTCTAGTTGGTGATAGATAGCTGTGTAAAATGTTGCCTCAGAGGTTTTTCTAATATTTCCTTTATTAAACATAAGTTGGTTTCGCGGCTATTTTTTCTAAAATAAGTTCCTCTGGATCTACCATATTTTCTCCTCAACCTTGGTCCGTTTTTCCGCCATCTACTGGAATTAACTCCGGTCGTACGTCAAGACCACGCTCCCGTATTCATCCCACATTCGCTCTGGCAGGGAGCGACAATTCATAGAATGGAACCCCCCACAGCCCGCTTGGGTGAACAAACATTCGGGAAGGAGGAAAAGTAGTGATGCCGCCATAAATCAGGATGAGCGGCGAATCCCTTTTGAAGCCCCTCAGAGTAAATATCGGTCGTTTCTCAAACTGTGCTTACCGGTGAAATCGACCTCAGTATTCATGAAGTAGACTCCGGCGCGGTCCGGGAGGAAGCTTAAACAAATAGCCAATTTCCACGGTTGCGGTCTTCCTTGATTTACGACGAGAATATCATATTGTGTCAAATCAGAAATTGCCATTCTCGCCGTTACGGTTTGCTATAAACCCACTCTAACTTCTGCCCTAGGTATCAGGGCCAATGTGACCCAGAAACTCCACGTGTTGGATTATCGGATTACTATTCCTTCCGTTTATGGAGCTTTCGCGGTCTGATGCGAAAGGGTTTGGTTTTCGATTTGGGTTGCGTGATAGACAAGGGTCACAAAGCATCGAGGAGGGCGGATGTGTATTTTCTCCCGAACTATAAAATTATACCGTGAAAGAAGGATTCTAGAGAGATGGAATATATAAAAGAAACAAGAAAGTGAAAAATAAAAACCTTTTTCTATTCCCCTTATTGAGAACGAAACATGTCTACTACTGCATCATTTTCAATATCAATATTTGCTACTCAAGTTGTGTTTAATCTTAGAAACTTATATTCGTGAAAGTATTTCCTCCGATTTTATCAGAAATTTTCCCATAATAAGGGATACTTATCCATTGTTTTTCTTCTAAAGTTACATCTTCCCTAACCAGATTAAAAACTCTTTCCTAAGGACCTTGTCCCATATGATATCAACGAGATCTCCTCCGTTGCCATTACTAGCCACAATGCTTTTGATAATGGCTTTTTCTTTTGATAAATTTCGTTCACTCATTGGAATAGATAGTGTTCGGTTGATCATACTATGGAAAGCTGCATGCTTATGGACTAAAGGGTGATTTGACGTACTATGCTTCTCGTTTACCAAAGAGATGGACAGATCAAGAAAATTTAGTTTATTCCCACCGAATTCGAGGGTGAATTTGATAAAGGGATCTAATTCATGCATTTTTTCGTGAAAAGAATTTAGTTGTCTTTCATTGCCCTTCCATAGAATGATAATAATAAATCATAGACATATCTATAACGAAAGAGAAGATTATTTGTGTTACAGGTAGTAAATATTTGTTGCTCAATATAATCCATGTATATATCTGCAAGCAGAGGCGATAACGGAGAACCCATAGCAACCCCTGGCTGTGTATAACATTGCCCCTCAAGTAGAAAGTAATTTTGATCCATAAAGACAGACGTCAAATTAAACAATTCATCTTTTTCGAAAATATTATATTTAGAGGCGTGAATCAACCTGCATACCAAATCATTGCTGCTAGCTACATGGATATTGGTGAACAGACTAACCACGTCAAAAGACGCGAGTTTAGCATTTGGATGCATCTGAATGTCCTCAATTTTGGAGACCAAATGGTAAGAATTTAGTACATTATGTTGAGGTCGAAATTCGATTTTGTTTCAAAATAAAGTATTGAGTTTTTTAGCCAATTTGTTAGCAGTATCTCCTATATAAGACACCTCCGGTCTTATGGGCGCTCCTTCCTTATGAATTTTAGGGAGACAAGATACGTAACCTGGGCGCATGAGGGTAACTTCTACTAAACTTGGAATGTACATATTTTTTAGTAAAGTATCTTCTGATGGTGAACTACTTTTCGAATTAATCTTTGAAATTTTGAAGTTGGGTCAGATGGGAGGTTTGAACAATCATTATGTTCTAGAAATTTCACAGTTTTCGGAATTTAATATTGCCTATTTAAAATGACAGTTGTATTACCTTCATCTGCTTTGAGGGCAACAATATTTCTCTGGAAAAAATTCTTCTTCAGACCAGCTGCAACAGTCTCTTCCTTTCCTGGTGGTGGTCCTAGTGATCTAGATGTGGACTGGATCTATTCAGCACAAAGCGTCTTGGTGGCAGATGGTCCATTCGAAGCCTCGACGGAAAATGCTAAATCCCGAGTCGCTGGAGTTCCATGGGAGAAAGATGGGTTGTGCTTCAACCCTTTCTCAAGAAGGGATACTTCTGCCGGAGAAAATTTGACATCCGACAGGTTCTCCACTTTCTTAAAGAATGTGTAGGATACTGTTGATGGAGATGTAGTGTTAGGGACTGGCGTTTTGCAGAATCTTCTTTTTCGCCAATCCTTTCTTCCATGCGGCTTCGACTGCGTGTTGCCCGAAAAGTTTGCAATCATAGGAGGTGTAGCGGGCGGTGAGTTCCTGCAAGTAGAGTTTTTCCCGAGCAATATGACGAACACTAAACCATTGACGGAATTCTCTTTTCACAAGCTTGATTTGAGCCTAATTGATAGTTCGGATCGCGGCACCTGAAGGGTGCTTACATTGAATTCGCACAAAATTTGGAATGACACTGTTAGAAATACACTGCTGATTGAACCAAATATTCCTTATCGCGACAACTATACGTATTTTCAGTTTGATAAACCAACTAGCGATTTCTGATCGACTTGGAGAACTGACACTAACTAAATCACTCGTGACGAAGTTGTGGAAACCCATTTCAAGACGGAAGTTAGTGAAAAAACGTTGTCTATTTTCACGAAAAATAAAGAGTTACAATGTTTAATCGATTTCGACGGTTAGACCATCATCAGTAACAAACAATAAATGAACACACATTAGAAAGGACACAGCTTATATAGTCACAGGGTTTTAAAACTACAAATAGTCTTAGAGAATTACTAGGTTCCGTTAAAGACAAAATTTAATCCAACCATACAATTTTGATTTGACAGATTGACAGTTTGTAGATTTTCTTCATTTTTCTCCAAAGGGAGGAATGTTGAATGCACTTGAAAAATTTGAAATTATCAAAAGTGACAGATCTGGTAAATGTTTAAATGAGGATATCCCTCAATATAGTTCACCACTGAAAAGTCCATTTCTATAACGCTTGGAATTACCCCTTCAAACTGTGGAAACTAGTAATTCTTCCCCTCCTTTCACTTCATCTGATTAGCATAATCCCCCCTTCACTTTGCTTGCACTTAATTGTATGTACCTCCATCCCCTTTCCTTTCTTTCGGCCATTGGGATTCAATCGCCCTTCACCTGTGACTATATAAGCTGTGTCCTTTCCAATGTGTGGTCAGTTATTGTTTGTTACTGATGATGGCCTAACCGTCGGAATAGATTTAACATTGTAACTGTTTATTTTTCGTGGAAACACACAATGTTTTTTCTCTAACTTCCGCTTTGAAATGGGTTTCCACAACTTCGTCGAGAGTGATTTTGTTCGTAATTTCTTTGTATTAAACATTCGAAGATTAAATTTGAAATGAAAGGCGCAAGGTATTTCCCTTTCTTTTTTTTTACACAGAACGTTCAACTCTGACAGATCACAAGTCATCGAAGAACACAAAAACTTACAAGTCATGGAATGAATGCAATACAAGCATGGAGCAAGAACGAACAAGAACACATGTAACAAACACAAGAGAAATAAATTTATATAAATGAAACGGAACTTTTCACTACTAATCTTAAGATTTAAAGACAGGTAGATTACACGAGAAGGAATGCGATATCATGCAACGCAAATGGCGCATTGTTTTCCTTCTTTATTATTTTACCTTTCTACGTAAGTAGATTTTTAGTTCAATTTGCGTAAAGTTTAATTCAAACTGCGAAAGTTTTCATTTAAGGAACGAAAGGTTCAATTCGTAAAGTTTAATTCATTTTGCGAAAAGTTTTATTCACTTCGCGAATGGTTTAATTCAGAGTGCGAATGCTATAACTTGGTATATCGTGTATAATGTACCCTTGTGTAAGAACTCGCAGCGTTTTCTCATGCAAGAAACATGCCGGTTATGAACTGAAAGGTGTAAAAAGCGAAACAAGCGCGAGAGTCCTCAAGCGCGAGGGGAGCCGAGGGATTGGTCTTTTAAAAAACCTCAAACAAACACCTTCCCAACGCTGTTTACTTAAGATAATGACTCTCGTAGGTACCCCCACTCTTGGAAGCAAACCATTAGGGGGGCCTGCCCTTTTCTCTTCCATTCCGCCCAGCTTTTGCTCGAAGCAACTTTACCGCTGGAAGGGCCCTCGGTTTCTTTAGAATTAGGCTGAGCGCCAGCAACTCTCCAACAAACTCTGCTTCTACCTCTCGTAATCTCAACGATTCATATCATGATACGCCCGTTATCTCGGCAAAGGCCGTTCCTCATCTCAGTCTAATCTTTTATCCTTTCACTTTTTGGGAAACAGAGAGAAAGAAAATAATTAAAATGAAAGAAAGAGTGAATAAAGATAAGAAGAAGTTAAGTTTTGGGGCTACTCGTTTCACAAAAGGAAGATGCTCAGCAGCATCATTCTTCCCTGACGCGTATATAAGACGTTTTGTCTCCTCACAAACTTCATTAGATAATACTGAAATTGGGTTGCACAATTGGCTTTCTTTCAAAACAATAGAATGAAAGACGTTCCTACGTGCATTTGTCAAACATACAAAAGCCGAAATAAATAGAACTATTGTCTCAGTTACGCTGAGCTCAACGTATTGGTTGTAGCCAAGGTTGAGCATTTCGTTGAATATGATATTATGCAATTATGCATACCTGATTATTCTTTCTAGCTTTAGGATGATTTCCACAACTTGATATATTACCAAACAAGTTTTGTTATAAGTAGACAAGATATCTTTTGTTATTCATCTTCACTATTTTTAATAGTGTAATAAAATACTATTTGTCCATTTCTACACTCACTGCATTCCGGATCTACAAAAACGAAAGTTAAAGACGTATATTGATGGGACGTTTAAATTTATTGCGACTAACCCGAATGAAATTTGAATTCATGGTCCCTAATTATTCTTCTCCCGTTCATTTTCGGTTATCCCACTCTAAATGGTGTTGACTAACATAAATATAGCCTCCCTCAATAACTTTAGGAAGAATCTGAAGTTCCAACTCAGTAAATAAAAATTAATTTGTTTATTTATTTTATTTTATCAAATACTTTTTTAATTTTTCTCAATATATAACTGTTACTCAATCTCATTTTATTTAAATAATAATTATTTTTTTAAATACATATTTCGGATCAGAAAAAATGCGTTACGAAGCGTTGGCCTGCGGATGTATTTAGGTTGTTGTATACTTATATACAGGGTGTCTCTCGAGTTATGCACCAGGGGCATCTGTATGTTGACTCCGTCAATGTACGAGTTAAAAATACCAAAATATGGTACCCCAATACTTTTTTGCGAAAAATTCAATCATGATATTTTTGCGCACTAACACAATTGCGCAACCATGCGCAACTAACACCAACTTCCCTTTTTCAAATGAGAACTCCCATTTTTTATTGCAGATTGGATTTCTATACAAAATGTTTGGATTTTCGGATTTTACACCACTTTTCCTACCTAGTACTTAGTTTTAGCATTTGTTTACTTTTCAACTAACCTGTTCTTGTTATACATGTTTGATGATCATATTAACTTCGTTGTTGCTTGTTTTTTTGTTACCATCACTCTTTTCACCCACTAATTGTACGTATTTTGATGAAATCAACTCACTTTCCACTAAATGCATGAAAATCAACCGGCAAAATTAATATTCTGAACTTGTGATAACAGAAAAGCTCCCGGCTCAATTCAAAGACAGCCATTGTCGTCTTGCCTTGAAGCTCGATTGTGTATCAACCAATCAGATCGCATCGTTTGGAAAACACCCAGAGTTACCATCATAAATTCATTTCATCTACTGGTACCCTGCTTTATTCATATTTATTTGTCACAATTATCTAAAGCCAGGTTGATCCTAATAATTCACAAATTCCCTAATCAATTAAGTTGGAGTTGTGGATGTCATGCAAGTGTCTCTAAACTGCTGGAATCAACAAAACACACCACTTCATGGATCAAGAGAATCACAGGAACGTAAGGATACATGAATTTCCTGGTGCTGCCAGTGCACTCTGGCGGATTGTCTGCATTCTACTCCCCAATGAAGCAGACTTTATCAGTTCTTTTTCCAACCTCAACCAAGAAGTTTTAAAAGTGTGTGCCTCTCAACCGCCATTAACGCTCCAGTTAAGACGATCAAAATCCTTGAATATCAGTTCAATCTGTGCGCATCCAACCGAAATTCACCTGTATATCGTCGGTGATAGCTTTGTTCGCGCCGGTAAAGTGCTTTTCCCCTCGAAATTACGCGTATTTCCGCGAATTTCCCACTCAGGGAGTCAGCCATCAAACACCTGTTTGCAGCTACCTACCTACAAGGACTCCTGGCCAGGATCCCTTCGACTGGAACACCAAACAATAAGGTATCACACTTGATTTCACTTACTAGAGTTATTTGTATGAGCATTTCACACTCCAACATTACCAACCCCCTTCTCTTCAGCTTGCCCCTGCAAGCTTCCAGTAGTAGGTACCTACCTAACCCTTTAAGTATCACCTGTGGTGGTACTTCCTGCTACTGATCAACCACTTCATCATATCTTTCTTTCATCAACCTTTTCTTCTCTAGGAAATAGTGTGTACCTTGGGTGTAGTCTTGGTGAGTTGAGTTCACACAACCCCCCTCCACTCTCTTCTGCATTGACCTGACCCACAAAACTCTATCAACCATTGCATTCCCCCATTTCTCAAAATCTTTAGTATTCATCTTCCTGAAAGTGTATTCAGTGTTCTACACTGATATCAAACACAAAACTTTCCGAAAAAATTACCCATAACTTGAATCTGTTGGAGATGCCAAGGCTAAAATACATTCTGTGCCTACGGGTGAACTGGGCTGTCAGCATTATCACCATAAGTCGATCATGTTTATTTAACTTGTTTTGTAACCGGAAAAAAGTCAATAAAACATATTTTCTATATGTCTATCCATCTACCAATCTATATAGTCAAATTTACTTTCACTTTGCAAAATAGGGTAGAAAATTAAGTTTTAATGATGAAAAACGTGATTCCTCTAATGAACTCATGAGTTTGGAGTCAGTTTATACGTATTTTTTCACTATAAATCGAAAGGCCATTATAACCGAGTTTCAAATTTTATTGAACTAGTTTTACCCCTTAAAATACAGACAATTGAGCGTAACAAATAAAATAATTGTTAACGTGTTAACAAAAAGCGTTAGCAAAAAATACAAACTCGTAAACGAGTTCCACTATCTGCTTTACAAGCAGATACCATGTTACATGGATATGTCTTTGATTGGGGATTTCATAACGGTTGTCCTCGAGAGTTGTAAACAAATCCTTTAACTTTAAACAAATCCCTGGGCCGCATTTCCGCATCTCGACTAATTCCAACAAAACAACGGTTTACTTATAGAAATGTTGAAAATAACTGTGGAGAGAAGCCACTACAATGAGTTGTTGTTAACAGTCGACTGTTGTCAAGAGGATGAAAATGTTTCCTATGGAGTGGAGTAAATGATGCTATTGCTTTACGTTAAGAATATTGTAACCGGCTTATTAAAATTGGTTATAGTCCAATCAACTTAGTTTAGGAATGTAGCCAGATACGTAAGGAGGGGGAAATTGGTAGCTTGAGATGTGAACATTTATCACGTGAATCAAGCGCTTTCCAACGAGTGGCGAACGAGTTATGTGCGATGAAAACTGCGGAAGTTCCATTCCCCTAGCAACGGCTGGGTTGTACGTGAAAAACACTGAAATTGTGACACAAATTTTGCATCACGGAAATTTTTGTTGACCCTCCAGAGCAAAGACATATCCATGTCAAAAAGTTGTGAGAAAAAGTGTAAAACTGAGTTATAACGGAATCAAAGAAAGTCAAGTCTGTTACTATTACTGTTACTATTCTGATTACTGTTACTGATACTATTACTATATTTCTATGAAAAAATACATAGAAACCGACTCCAAAGTCTTAGGTTCACAGTGGGGCATATTTCAAGAAAATCCATGATTTTATTAAAGAAATTACGTTTTCAATATTAAAACATAATTTTCTTCCCCATTTAACAAAGTAAATGTAAAATTGATTATACGTTTAGAAAGATTAGAAAGGGTTTTAAGATTATTTCTAAGAAGGAGGAGTATTAAATTTTTTCAAATTAGCAGGATCCGGAGTTCGGGTTTCTTGAACAAAGATGCTTTTCTATCTGATAGCAGAAAAGTTGCACTGGATTGGTTTTACGTCACACCAAAGTTGGAGAAAACTGGGTTGAGTATTCCAAACTAAATTATTGGGCTTCGGCTTCCTTGGAATTTTGATTAGGTTTGCGAGGTTCGCTGTGTGATTAATTCCCTGTTCGTTGAAAATGAAACTTAGTACAATGTGATGTAGGTAACTATTACAAAACCTCGACTATCGCCCATACTCTAAAAGTCTATTAGCAGCGACGAGCGCTTTCTGAATGAAACCCGATAGGTTCCTCCACCTGACTGTCTAACGATGTTGTTAATTATTGCTATTAAGAGTTTTCGTCGTATCTCGGCTTACCCTACAGCGCTCATTGTTTCCCTGCTAACAGGATCGCCCTCTGGGGCACTACCTTCTGCAGGTAGTGAAATCGGAGGCCCTTCTGTACAGATTATGAAGGGTTTTAAGCCTCTTAGCGCTCCCAGACCCATTTCGAGAGGACGTGGGAGTGTAAGGCGAAGAGCTGAATAACTATGCGGGTTCACCGAAGAAATATAAACGTTTTGGGAAGCATCACAATCAGTTTAGTGTATAGGATCCCAGGAGAAAGTGATTCAAGCATATAGAATCCCTACCGAGTTGCTCAGGTAAATATAATCCCTACCTACTACTCCTAAACCGTAATGGGTGGAGCTAGAAAAAATCTATAAATGAAGGGTACAGGGAAAAAAATCGTCATTATCACTTTTTCTTCACAAATTAGTTTGACTCACCATTCGATTCAGAATGAAGAATAGGCATAGTGTTTCTATATTAGTTATATTTGAGCAAGATCGGACAACAGGGATGTGAGAAAATGATGGTTGATGGAACGTACGTTTGCGCAAGCGCCGAGTAGAGTAGGTATTAATTTGGAACAACGAAACTCATAGGGGACCACCTTCACCCTAACCCCCTCATACCATGACAATTTCATAAGAACCGTTGAGTATCATGGAAATTAAGCTTGTTACAAGGATTTGCGGACATAAACACACAGTCAAACACAGAGAGTTGGAAAGACACGGGTCGAAAGTTGTTCAGAATAGTCTAACACGTAAAATGCGAGTGGATATTTTACCACTGTAAAAAAACAACAACCGTTAGATTTTAGCGGAGACTGCAACTTTTCAATCTCTCGACAGCGAAAACAAGGCTTTCGTTACCTATAGGTGAACTTGGGAGCAATTTAAGAGATGAAATGAAGGTACCAATACTTCAATAGTAGGAACATCGCACGAACAATCTGGATTAATAACATCTTAAGTCTGTCTGTACATTGATTAGAATCATGAAATTTTGCGTCTCTTTTCCGTGTCATGCTATTTGTAGACGATTGGTACCATTTTCTCGATTTTTCTTTGTCTGTCTGTCTGTCTGTATGTTTGCCCGCTTTTCACGGTTACAGTGGTCATTGGGCAACTGATATGAGTCGAGGGAAATGCCTGAATCAGTCCAACTTAAATTATAGGCAATTTGAACTTGTTAAAATTTGGGCCAGTGGGGGTGTTTGAGGGGAGGGGGAGGGGAAATGGGGTACCTTGGACACCATTGAACGAACTGGGGATCTGATAGGGCGAATATGTTTGGATTATTCTAACTTCAATCACAGGCTACTTGAAAATTTTCAAATCTGCCCCATAGGGAGTGTTTTATTTTAGGGGTATATTTGTCATCACTGAACGAATTTGATTGTCGAATATGTTTGGATACTCGAATTCAAGTCAGACTAATTTTTTGATGGGAGGGTTTAACGTCACTGAACCGATTGGGTATTTGAGTGGGAAAATATATCAGAATTACTTTAACTTGGGTCACAGGCTATTTGATAATGTTCATTCTTGACCCAGTGGGGCATTGTGGCGAAGGAGGGGGGGGGGGGTGGATTATTTCTCTGAGTGCTATACAAAATGTAAATTAGGGAGATTAGTTCAAGAATATTTTTAATCTGAAATATGGGGGTGTTTTTGGAGAGGAAGTAGGAGTTGATCTCAGTAGTTGGGTCCTAATAGGTAATTTATAAGTAAGTACTTTTAAGTAAGGACTTTTTAAAAATCAGATCCATAGGGGTATCCCAAAATGTGATGGGTGAGAGGGGGCTTGCGTATATTCAAGTGCACCGCACGGGTGAACCAGCTAGTAGTTGATAAACTCGATTTTGCAACGTTAGAATAAATTCCGTTCGAACTACGAATTTCACCTTATAACTCCAATATTGGCATTTATGTATTATAGTATCACTATTTTTCGATCTTTGATGGAATTCAGAGCTTAATCGACTAATCAATAGATCCGCAAGCAGTGCATTAGAAATTGCACTTAGAAGTTCCCTGGTGTTTTCGGATGTTCGAGTCCTTAGGGAAAACGAACCGTTTAACGCACAGAGTTGCGGATGGTTTCAGTAACCATTCTGAGTGTTTCAATAATTTCGTTAGAAGTGTGTAAACAGTGATAACCGGGGGTCCAGAGTTTTCTTCTCTCGTCTTGTAGAGGAGTCTTCGAGTTTTTCTTTCTTTTACACATGTTAGTTAGCGGAGTTATATTATATGTTATAGTTGGTTTTGGTGCGTTACTTTATATTACTTTAAATAATACGTTATACTATATATATATTTGTGGTTCCGGTTAATACGTTCCCATTTCGAGTTAGTTCGTTTCCGTATTCGACCTGCTGTGGTCTTAATTCATTCCCACTTTACCATCCTCTCGGAGGAACGAGTTAACAATAGTTTTTCTTCCGACGATGTCAGTTCGTTCCCGCAAAAAATGGACGAAGAACTTCTGAAAAAACTATGAGTATACAGTGTCCGTTTTTGGCGATGTGGATCATGAACATATGAAAAAGATATTTAGCCGCGCTCTTGAATGTCCCATCAACATCCCTTCTTTACTCACTAGTGCCAAGTTTTTTTTCTGTGCTGAAAATGACAATGCCATCATCAACATCATTGTGAAGCAAAAAACTGTTTGCCTTCGTTTGTGGTAACTTTCATGTGGGTGAGACTTTCGTGTGTTTGTTCACGCTTTCGGAGCAGTTTCGGTCTTACCAACTCTTTATGGTATCTACACTTGTAAACGTTCAACACTTTCACCACTTGACACTCTCACCTAACATTTCGTTTAAACTGGACTCCATTCCTGCACGCTACAAACGTCCACAGAACAAGGGTGAAAGGAGACAATAATGCCGAAGCAACGTTTCAAAAGCGAAGATAAAATGTCAAGGTACAATATTATGACCTCAACAAGCAGACATATTACCTTAGATGAGAGCGGGCTCTGGCTGGGAACGAGGGTTCGTCGATATACCTCAGGACTTTACGCTGGAAACGAGTTAACATCATATGTTTACGATCTTCTTAGAGGGGCCAATTAGGGAGCTACAGGAGTCTCCTTCGCGGGAACGAGTTAACGTGTACCCATAAATTATTCTAAATGCGTACAATAGTTTTATTCGTACATTTATTTACTTTAATTATATAGAAATTCATTAATCAATGATCGGTGAGACGCTCAAGCTTCTTTGGCAGACGTCACTAAATTCACCCAATCTTTCCCTTTCAATTTATCCAGCGTCAGATCAGGCACTTGGCAAGAAAGTGTTGCGTACCTTCAATTGCGGACATGTTGCAGAGCGAACACAAGTAGTATCTATCTGGGATTCAGGTTAAATATATGGTTTAGGTGCAGCAACTCACAACGACATTTTATTATCCATGAAACAGTATCCTGATCAAGGTTGCACGATAATAGGTCCATGTCATATGGTAACTTCTTCCAGTGTAAACCATGGTACTGTCCTTCATCACACCACTACTCCAGCTCTCGCCTCAATCTTCCTCTATGCCCATGAGTTCGTCACGCAGCACTTTTGATAATCCAGAATGGTTCCAGCCAAACGAAATGTTATCTGCTTATCTACCAGCATAGTTCCCAAATTTTGACCCGTTTCAGCCTCCTCCTGATGCCGTATTCCGCAGACAACCGGGTGAATCTTGTATGGGGAGAATTTAAAACTCTCTTCAAGTAATCACCATTCGCTTTTAATACTGGCGCAAACATCGGGGTCCAGACCTGTTCCCAGGAATAGAGATGTTTCTTTAGTATCTTTGTACACGTTAAGTACGCAGTGCCGTTTTAAATTCTGTTGGCATACCAACATTTAAGCTCTTCCAGTGTAAAGTTTCCATCTGGTATATCGTCAACCAACCGAGAGAGGGCATGGTAGAACGGGAGGGAATTGACAGAAGGGCTGTACAACCGCGAGACGTGCTGCACCCAGCTAAACGTGTCCAAGTAAGGTGTGGGGTTAAATGTTGATTCCTGAAATGGTTTGCCAGTTACATCGCTCACCCCCACGAATCTACCAGCCACCACCCTCAAGAAGCCCAACCTCAAGCTCAAGTGTAGCTCAGCCCTCAGGTTCTACCCATTAGTGTTACCGAACGCGATTTATGATTTTTAGGTCTTGAAGTTTGGTCCAATACTTTTTGAGAAAATCTTCGGATGGCGGACGGCGTACGGTAGACGGACGGATTTTTTTATTATTTTTCATTCGAATTTGGATTCTTCTTATCTTGAAACGTAAACCAACAAATTTGGGGGGGGGGGGGGGGGGGGGGGTGTTAAAAAAAATGTTCTCTTGGTCGATTACAAAGGTTCATTATTGAAAATAATAAACCAAAAAACGTAAACACATGAAGAGCGTTAGAACGTATACAAATTATTTCCAAGTCATGTTTTCCCAGAATTTTGGAATTTTCAATTCAAGTTACGTGTATATTCCAAAACTTCTGAAACAATGGGTTTTTCTGTTATTGAAATCATTTATATTCTTCTGCTCAGGTTTTATTTTTCGTTTCTAACCACCGATTGGAGGAGAAGTCGTTTAGATCTCCGATTCAACTTGATTATGATGGAAGTATTTAATAACTACCGATTAAATTTTTATCTACTCTTAGAAACAGATCAACAGTTTTTTCTCCCATGTTTTTTATTTGGAATATACGGTTTGATGATACCAGAGAGAGATCAAATAAGCTACTTGCGATACGTCGTCGAGCAGTTTTGCTTTTATTACTACCATACTCCAGTTATAGAAAGACAGAAAGCGAATCACAAATCCCATTTCTCAGCAATCATAAGACATTCATATCAACTCAATAACAGAGGCACAAGTTCGATAGGAAGGAGGATTGAAATCATTTGAATCCATGTTGCAAAAAGAACCAATTTCTTGGAGATTATTGAGTTTATCTTCCCAACTCCTGATTCCATCTTAGATAGCTCCTTTGCCCAGCGGATATTTTGTGTTTATATTCGTTCTGGCTCTATATCCGTTTGGAAAGGAGTTTATCAAGCATTTAAATTACCAGAAATAGTTTATAGAACTTGAATATAATTTTCAAGTAATTGATGCTTTGCTTCATCTTCTAATATACCTACTGCCGTGTCCGACCATTGTGCTGCTGTAGTTTTCCAGAATGAACAAATAAATGAATCTGAGGGCAAGGCCAGAACTATAGAGGAGCTCAGATCTATAAGAGAAGGTAACCCACAAAGTGGGAGAAGGATTATATAAGAACCTCGGTTTGCTCCTCAGATGCATTGACGCTCTCAAATTCGATCATGCAACCTGTTTCTCTCTTGCTAGGTTGCAGTTCGCTCACTTGCTCGTCGTGGTTATATTTCCAAACATTTCAATCATTAGTTCATTAGTTCTGGTTTTAGCTTTTCATTCTTTTAGCGAATTTTCAAAGAAAAACTTTTCTTTTCGTTATGCCGTAGCGACTGGCAGCTCGGCCATGCTGGCAGCCCATTATAGTTTTGCTGAATTAGTTTTTTCTCTTCACTACATTTTTTAACAAGGGTTGCTTTTATGGAGCGTTTTGCTGTGCAGTAGGATATTAGAGGAGTCTATTGCTCCATCTCATCTCTGGACTTGGCAAGACTTAACAAGAGGGTATCAATTGAAATGCAATCATTCTGCAAGAACTAAGAGCATCGTGTATTTTATGTCGGCAGGCCAGAACTTCGTTGGATGTAGTTGGAGCATTAGTTGTTGTTGCCCGAATAGCAGCCTGAGAGTCAACTAGGAAAACAACATAAGCCCTTACATCAGCTCGACCAGCCAGGATGTCCAGGGCTAGTGTTATTGCCCTTACTTCTCCTTAAAAACTTGTGTTTTTTCAACAGGAGCACAATGTGTGAACTCAGTGCTATAAATACCGGCTCCTGCATTTGAGTTAGCTCCTCTGGCGGATCAATCAGTATCATGTAGCCATATTTGGGTTGAGAAATGCACATGAATTGTTTCTAGTGCAGCTAATTTGAGCTCGTGTGGCGGTGTATGCTCTTTAGAGACAAGTTCAAATAAGGCAAGGAACCGCTTTGCTGTGTCAAATAGCTGCAATAGACTTGGACCAGAGAAAAGCTGCCTATTGGCCAAATCAAGTTCATTCTCCTGTAACAGCTCCCTGGCAAAGAAAAACAGCTATTTAGATAGCTTCAAAATTTAAAAAATGGAAAGGAGGGGCAGGGACCCTCTAAAAATCCGTTTCATACTTCAGAGAACACACACACACACACACACACACACACACACACACACACACACACACACACACACACACACACACACACACACACACACACACACACACACACACACACACACACACACACACACACACACACACACACACACACACACACACACATATATATATTGTGACAGTTCCCGCGAGATCCAAGAGAATGCCCTGGGCGTCCGTCGCTTCGGCGCCAGGCGTTAATTCTCACGTTGTTGAATAGCTATGGTTGGGGATAGATGAGGATCCGGGAACCGGAAAATTATCTTCTCCGAACATAGTACATATGCTATTAGTACGAGTTGTATCTCTTATGGTACTGTCACACCCCTCTCTATCTATGAGTACGGACTTAGGCCCCCATTGCACATCCGGGGGCGTCTATGTTCGTTACTATATATATATATATATATATATATATATCTATATATAGGGTATCCCTAGACGATTACTCGTTAAAACACACAAAAATCATTCTTGACAAAAGACAGGTCGTGTTAGTTGGCCAGCCTGATTGCTCTTGACTTTCAGGTTCAAATTTACAATCCCACAAAATGCTTTTTTTTACAGTAGGGAAAATTGAGTGTCACAGTCGAAGTATTTTTTAGCACTGAGTCTAGTGCTACCACTCCCAGATCCCTAAAATACATAATAACAGAAAAATTGTTTTGTTGATTTTTATGTGAAAAATGCCCATAATTGACCAAATTTTCGAGTTCGGCTCCGTGTCCTAAAATTTTCTTTGCGATCTCGTCACACGGCGACCCCTCAGTTTTATTTACAACTTTTCGTTGAAAACTCGCTCAATTAGCCGTGCTGCATGACTGAGTACTTTATGTCATTATCTACGAGCCTGAGCGGACCGGGCCTAAGTGTGTTACGTGCCATCACAGTGTGGCAATTAGTATTACGGTATCCACCGGCAATTAGAGCTACAGGTATGTCAAAGTAGGGCACGGTATGTCCAACCATTAGAATAGGAGGCTACGGTATGTAAGATCCGACCAAACAGGGTTTATTAGTTCAGAGGTTAAAACAGTCTCATAACGTCGTTATAAATTAATCATTGGATTCAATTTCATAATTAATTTCCGTCATCTCACACGCAGCCACAACAGCTACTTACAAGGAAACTTATGATCATTCAAGGGTGCATAAAAGTGTTCTCATTTTATGATACACTTTTTAGAACTATTTTGATTTATATGAAATGAGCCAATTTCCTTGACATCATAAAATTTATACCATTGAACTATTTATGTTCAAACTACCTGTATTTATTTTCAAAACTCACATTTATGTTCAAAACTTACATTTTCTATCCTGCATATTTCCAAAAGATTGCCCTGCATGTTATATTACCTACTTAGGAAGATTACCAGAACATGTTGTTGATATTGAGGGATTGATCACGCTACCGTAATAGACATTGTTAATGGAAGCTTCCATCAGGAATATAATCCGTTTTGTGGGCAAATTGTATTCATGTTATTTGGGGAAGGAAGCGGTGGGCCACTACTCTCCATATGTCATAAGGTAAAGTCAGGACGATGAACATGAGACGATTCAAGTCTTAAACGGCCCTTATTTCAATTTAGTTTTCAACTATGAGTTTTTAAATGATTTATTCCATGATATATTCGAAAAACTTCGTTAGTTGGGTTTATCTATAGTTAACCACTAACCTTTTTTCTTAAAAACCACAGTGGCGGAATTACTGGTCAGGCATTTACTTAAATATTATCATATTTGAAAGATAAAATATGATTGAAACATCTTTGTGAAATCAAAATGGAGTTCAAAAACATGGATAGAGGTACTTTTTTAGGTTTGGATACCTACTATTGTTGTATCCCTATACGTACGCATTCAGTCTAGTGTACTGTCAATTATTGCTGATAATGCAATCTGAAGGATCATGCTCTTCATTCCACTTATTCCAGTATGAGAACAAGCTTGTTCGAGCCGTATGGCAACCTGTTCACACAAACCGAACAATTTTCCGTCATTGGTACCTATATATTACATTTTCTGATCCGCTGAAGTGTAAATTCGCTGTTAGAAGAACCGCTTGCAATAGTTCCAGCCAAGGTAGCTGGAAGAGAAGGTAAGGTTCATCGAGGCAACGCCCACCCTTTGGTGACGCCACGATGTCCTACTCAGTTAACGAGAGCCTGACCCTTTACATATTCTAACACAGCAATTTAAATTTTTGAAGGATTTCCTAATCTCTTTTCATTGTACTAGAAGTTCTGATAGCTTTGGGTCGCACGTGCTCGTGACAAAGAATATACACCAGTGCAAGTACAAGAATTCACTAATTAGACTGGATAAAAGGTTTTTCATTTTATTTTATTCCTTCTATTTTTTAATTATTTATATATTTATTTTTGATCTATTAATTTTTTCATCAGTTTTTTTTAAAACTTAATGCAGCTCGACGGTTTTAGGGTGAAAATAATTCACAAGAGCTTTCTCGTTTCACAATTCATTGAATTGTGTTTATTTTTTCAAATTAATACTTTTTGAAGCATCACAATTTTGCGAGGATTCTCTAAAATAAAATCTTTATTTTTTTTTTTCGTTTTTTACGATATTATCCTCGTTCAAATATGCTTCGTTTTCTTTTTTTTCGTATTCCTTTAATTAAGATGTTTCAAGCAAATAAATGTGCGTGTCTGCGTGAAGCAATTAACGATGAAAGTTTTTATAATAAGAGATGAAGTAGGTATGTGCGAATGTGATCGCCAGAAAACTTGTGAATTATTACCTTTTAAACAAATTCAATTGAAAATAAAAACTGCATTTTAAATTCGTATGCAATTTTGCAACAGCTCAGACCTGCTGGCTCTTCTTCTAGTTCCTGGGCTTCATAGAAAATTCCACTGTCCTGATTTCCATTCAAGTTTTCAATATTTTAAATTGTTAGAAGTTTTTATGAGAGAGGTTTACGATTTGAAGGAAATGGGATTGGAGCTGTGAATCCAATAATTTGCTTCTTTGAGCACGAACATGTTGGCTTATACGAGTATATTCAGCCAAGGATTTTTGGTAGTTCAAGTGTGGCACAGCATCTTGTTACATTTTGTGTGGCTTCAGTTACATTTTGTGGAAATGTTCTGGAACTCGACTTTGAAATCATGCTCTTAGTCATTCTCTTCAAAATGAGAGCTACAAACACCCCAAACACACCATTTTTCGTATCTGCTAATTTAAAAGGATTAATTCAAGCTTTGTGTCCTTAAATTCTTCCGCAGCTAATGTAGTTTGAAAAAGGATTCTTCAATGTGTGCGTCAGTATCATTGTAGACGAAATCGCACAGTTAACCATCGTAAGAATGGAGTTTTACAGAGAAGAGGGGACACACGGGAATTACTTTTACACTTAGGTCGTGTCTTGAGTGGGTATGATGATCCCAAGCCTGACATGAAAATGACCTTCTCTTCTAGCTACCATGGTTTCAGCTATACTAATTAGACTCCACATCGACCTGTATATGACTAGTATGAGTATCCAAGATGACCACGATTATTATTAATCAGCCGCTTAACCATGTCCCATCCATCTTTATCTCATAAAATGAAAAGTGGAGAGGGCCAGGTGAAGTCGATATTAGACGATCAACGTATCAATGAGTGTAGGTATCTGATATTTCAAGAGGATAAAATTTGGTTGTAAACGAGTGGATTGTTCAGTGTAGTTGGTAAGAGAACGAATCTGTAGCTGAATCAAAAGAGGTTAAAAGCACAATAGCCCAAGGCAGAAACCGACGACTTGGACGGTAACCCGACTTAGAAACTGTAACGGCACCCGCAATCTCTTTACCCTACTGTTCCTGAGGGATAATATTCAGGGATCCTTGATCCATCGAAGGAAAAAGCAGAAAAGAAGAATAGGATAGAAAACGGAAAGGGGCCCTTTGAATGGGTGAAGGGTTGGGGTGGGGGATGAAAGCCCTAGTGTAAGTTTGATTGGCTACTGGATCCCCCGAGGCAGGAAGTCAGATGGCCTTCCCGCCACTCTCTTCCGTGACATCAACCAGATAAGTTCGCTCGCTCTATTCACAACTTTCCTGCCACGGACTCATCTCGTTAGAATCGTGATTTGTCACTAAGAATGGAGAAGGGAAGATAAATCTGATTATAGAGCTATTCTGGGATACTCACGGGAGTCAATGCAGACCTTTTCGGGTCTTTACTACTTTTACTTTTCCGGCAACATAAAGAATCAAAGGAAATTCGTGAGAGTGAAGTCAACCAACAAATGGGGTTTGACCCAATCAGAACATATAGGTAGATAATACTTGTGAGAGGAATGTTTGTGAGGTTACCTTATCCCATTCAGCTATATGCAACAACCAACAAACGCTGCAAATTATCATTATCATTATTAGTTATTTTATTAATTTATTTATTTTTATTACATGAGTTACAATTATATATCATAGTTGCATTGAAGCAATTTTTGTAACTTGTTGTGTCATTTCAGACAAGAGACGGATGGGTGACCGCCAAGGTAAGGGTCAGTCGTCCAAGTAATTTTCACGCTTCTGTACGGCAAACCCCTCTTCACCCAAGGGGGCGAGACAATGAGTAGCTTTAAGCGAAATCATCAGAACAAATTGTGATTCTCCATTTGGTGGACAGCTGGTGACGTCCGCGACGCCCAAGGCAGTTGGACAAAAAGCCCCAACTTACAATGGTTGTTTATTTTACTTTTACTTACACGTGAGTTACAAGTATATTAAATATATTTCAATAGCTTATTTAGGTGTAATATGCAGTCATTGGTTGCACAAACAAAATAACTGCAGACCGCAGCAGTCGATTTTAGTGGTAAACATTGGTATTCAGAGTAGGAAAAAAAAAAAAAAAAAAATTGTTACATTTTCAGTGATTTTATCTTCAGGTAGGATCTTCGATGTGGTAAATTTTTCATCGTAAAGGAAGAATTAGAGAATAATAATAATTTTAATGAGATCTTGGAATCTTACGTTTCGATCAAGAGTCACTCCCAAGTGTTTACAAGATGTTTCACTTGGTAAGGTACCTTGATGGTGTGTCAAATGTGGCTTCTGAAATATCTGACGGTATGCATATGTGAACACACAGGACTTCTTCCACTGATTAAGTCAAAATTACTATTAACCACGGCTTACTTAGCGGTAAATAACCACCAAAATTTATTCAGTGAAACTTGACATTTGCGTTTCAAACTTTTTCACCTAATATTTAACCTATCTCTATTCAAAAAGTTGGTTCTGCTTACCCAAACTGTTTGTTTTCCATTTTCATGTATCAATGTTATGTATGAGGAAGCTTAATAAAGATTCTTGATTGATGTTTTTCATGCTCAGGTTTTGGGATGAAAGCTCTGTCATACTGATATACGTTGGTGACCCGGAAGAGAACGTCTCTATAGGGTGTCCAGCAATAATCTGCCATGATTGACTGTCGAAGGCTTTGATTTTGTAGTGTCAGACAATATAAGTCGCACCTCCGCCATTTTCTGAATTTTTGACGCCTCGTTTTAGCTTATATAGAATCGATCTGCCGTTACACATTTGGTATCAGGCGACTCAGGGCGTCTCAGGATATGCAAAAAAAGTTAAGTTTGAGCAGACTAGGTGAGGTCAGGAGGGGGCCAACGTTGGTCCGAGGTTCTACTTTGTTACTTATCTCGCCGCGTCTCGTTGCAATGGTTTTTTTAAAGCTCAGCAATGCGATTGCATTGTTTATTGAAAGCTTGCCAATGCGAATGCAATGGTTTATTGAAAACTTGGCAACGCAAGACTAGCGTCTAATGATTAATGATTAAACCGAAACGTATCTTATGATTTTGGTGTTAATTACATTCTGAGTCGATCACTTTTGCCCTTTTCAATTAGTTTCCTGCTTCAATCATTGTACATTTCTTTCCTAGAACTAAATAAGAATTACTCAAAATCACTGCGTAAGGTGAAATATGCATACAATAGAGACATTATAGACCACAATGAAGTAGACATAATCGCATCTGAGTCTACCTGTAGGTAGCGGGAGCATTTTTTTTCGCTTTCATGAGATGGGCTTTTACTTGTGCTCGAATACACAAGAACACAGCAGATATTTTTTAACACCCATAATTGGGTTTTTTTTTTAAACAAAAAAGCAAGCTACCTGTATTATTAAATTATGTATTTACTTTGATGAATTCTTCTAGAAAGTGAACGAAACAGCCATTTGAGTTGGACCTTTTAGTTCAACTAACATGGCGTCGCTGACGTGACCAGCTGTCCTCAAAAAAGAGGATCAGAATTCGTTCTGATTTCGCTCAAACCTACTCACTGCCGCGGATTCTTGAGTTGACTCAAAGAAAGATAGACTCCGCTGCTTCTTGAGCTCATTTATTTATTTACTGTTTTATATGTTTGCTTTCCGTTAGAGATCTTTCTGCCATTCTTTTGATCCAGAATAGATATTTCTGGAAAGGGGGCGGATCGGTATAAATTGGAGATGTTCTTAAAGGGCACGGGTCGGTGCGGAAAGACGCGAGATTAATGAGCACTTATTCGGAGGAGCTAGGGAGGTATATAACTCTCTGGAAACAACTGGGTAGACTTCTATAGCAACAGATAAGACCATAAAATGGTGCTTTAAAGTCATTGAGAGGCAAGCAGGAGGAACCCTAGATCGTTATCTCAACCCAAGAAATATGATACTTTCTTGTGGAAAAGCTATTAGGGGCGTTACCTGCGGTTATAATGAAAACCAATCAACAAGATTTAGAGGGCATTTTCAAAGTGCACGATTTATGCAAGGCCGCTAAAGTATGATTAATGATGAAGCTTATTGTAAGTACAAATTATCTTTATGTGTATCTTAACAAATTCTACCACCTCCTAGAGAATTTATATCCACAGAAGTTTAGGACTATTAAATGTTGCACTTGCGAAAGCTATCGAAGTATCGGAAGAACTTTGTTGTGAATTCATTTAATTACTCTTGCATTAGGTACATCCTCCAAGGTTCGTGGAAATCAAGAGATTTCAAAGTTCCACCTTCATTAGGTGCCAGCGGCATACCGATGCACTTAAAGGAGCAAATATTAGTTAGAAACAAATTGTAAGGGCTTAAATCAAAATTACCAACGGGAATTTAAAATTGCTACTTGCGTTCATTAGATCTGTGAGCATGTGACCTATTTTTGACATGGATATGTCTTTGCTCTGGGGGGTCAACCAAAAATTTTCGTGACGCAAAAAATATGTCACAATTTCTAATGATGTTCACGTACAACCAATCCGTTGCTAGGGAAAAGGAACTTCCGTAGTTTTCATCGCACAGAAATCGTTCGCCACTCGTTGGAAAGCGCTTGATTTATGTGATAAATGTTCACATGTCAAGCTACCAATTTCCCCCTCCTTACGTACCTGGCTACATTCCTAAACTAAGTTGATTGGACTAAAAACAATAATTTTAATAAGCCGGTTACAATATTCTTAACGTAAAGCAATAGCATCATTTACTCCACTCCATAGGAACATTATCATCCTCTTGACAACAGTCGACTATAAACAACAACTCATTGTAGTGGCTTCTCTCCACAGTTATTTTCAATATTTCTATATATGTAAACCGTTGTTTTGTTGGAATTAGTCGGGAAGCGGCCCAGGGAAAATAAATGAAATTATTTCATTTATTGTTTTATTTGATAACGTTCCGTCCTCTTACTGAAGACATCTTCAGATCATGGTGTGTCCAGGAAAAAATTTATAAACATATAACGGATTATTTCAAATAAAACAGTGGCTCACCAAGTCAACTCAATGTCAAGAAAGCAAGATCTGAAGACGTCCTTAGTAAGAGAACGAAACGATAAATGATATAATTTCATTTATTAATGAAAAATCAGGCTATCATGAACATGATGGCGCCTGTATTGGAGTAATAACTTTAATAGTATGTATAGTATGCTTATTGTGTCCAAAGTTAAAGGATTTTTTTACAACTCTCGAGGACAACCGTTATGAAATACCCAATCAAAGACATATCCATGTAACATGGTATCTGCTTGTAAAGCAGATAGTGGAACTCGTTTACGAGTTTATAATTAGGTATGTAGTTTTTATCTATCAAATTTATTTGATAAAAATAAATCATTTAAATTTAAATGTGCTATCAGAAAGCTCATATTGGGTTTAAAAGAGTCGCAATTGCATGCAAGTACTAATATCAATTCAATACTGCGTGATTAAAAGTCAATATTCTTAATTACTGAATACGATAAATTACGATGACATAATTATTATGCAAGGAATAAGTATATTATAGTTGGTTGGGTTAATACTAAGTCAATGAAATATTTTCAGAACGATCCCGCATCCCTCAACCAGTAATTTAAATACGATACATGAACAAACCGGACTTCTCTCAATAAAGTACTGTTGGGAAAATGAAATAGTCATCATTTTCCATTCAATCATTCAATTTAAACATCAGGTACGGAAGCAGAACATACGTATCTTCACGGTATATTCTTTGTTGGCTAGGTGTCTAACGTTGATGGATTAGATTCTAACGAGAGACCGATCAGTTATCCATTACCTCTTTACAAACGAAAAGCAAATGCTCTGAAGCTTCAAAGATTGAAAATAGCAAATCACACATTCATTACAGAGCTTTATTCTGTCCACAGCTGGAGGAGAAAACAAAAGTAACTTTAAGGCCAAGAGTATATTTATACTGATATTATTCGTACGTTGGTAGCCTTATTTGTTAGCCATCTCGTCCGGTTCTTCTCCCCTTATCAAGCCTATACGGTCATTGATGAAATTGTATGATGGTGAAATTAACATTACTGCCAATTAGTACGAATTTATATTTATCAAAATAATCTGGAAGTATATTTAAACCAAGTCCTCCACATTCTGAATGACTAGATAATAAATTTCCCCTTCAAATACACGCAAACGTATCTGCATAATAGTGAAAGTGAATCACTGACGTGTGATCTAGTTGATTTCTTTGTGGTAGAAAAATGTATTAGTCCTCCCTTTTTTAATATTTTTTACAAGGGAATAATATCATGCCAAGAGAATAATAATTTGTCTATTTGCATTTCGCGTATTTCTTACATTGAAAAAAGAAAACCCCAACCAACAGGGAGCTTAAGAGGTTTTATTTGTGTAGTTATATACATTGATGTTTCTTTTGTTCGAATCATTAATTAATCACCATCGATCAACCTAACTAACTAATCTATGATAAACAATAATCAACGACTGTAAAACGTCTGGTCGACATTATGTGAAACTGCCCCTCAGACCTAATATTGTCCTTGGTCACAGAAAATTGAATAGAAGCTTCGGAAGACTTCGGAAACTCATTGCTTATTTACTAAATGAAGTAGAAATTAAAAGTTTATTGGTATTGTAGAATAGCTAATGTAGAATAGATAGTAGAAAATTTGAATAAATTCATAGGAATTTTTTCAAGCCTCTGAAGTTGTGGCATTAATGCAAGGCATTCTGTTGTATGTTTATCATCTCAGATACGTATGTTTTCACATCAATTTGATGAAAATGACTGAAACTAAACTAAGAGCTCTTAACAAGTAAATTCTGTTATCCTATTCTCCATCTTCAAGTGAGCTTGCTGAAGACAACGAACGGAAGAATGATAGTTTAATATAAGGTCTCAAATTTGAAATTGTAAAATCTCTATCGTTTTCTTTTTGTATGAAAATCGAATTTAGTTGGTGATGGCAATTAAAATGTTAGAGTCCCTCAATCAAATATGAGTAAATTTTGCTTATGTTTTGAATGTCTTTTCGAAAATTAACTGAATTTGAGTTTTTTATCCTATTTTTTTCTAAAAATGTTCTTGTTTGCAAATTAGATTCCCTTCCTACAATTTAATTTGTAAAAAAAGTACATTTTTAGAAATGGTGAGGATAAACAATTCAAATGCAGTTAACTTCCAAAAAGTCATTCAAAGCTTCAGCAATATTTACTCATATTTGATTGAGGTGCTCTGAACTAATAGTTAGGTACCGTCCCCGGCGAACTAGGGAGATCATACGGATAACATTGTACCTACATATAAATAAACAATTTCATATTTGATTTTCACACACACACAAACACACAAAATAATTTTACAATTGCGAATTGATGCATTCAATTTATTTTTATCATCCCCCTGATCAAAGTTCCGAGACGTAAAAATGAAAATTTACATTCGTATCTATTGCACATGGAACATTCTTAACACCGGTTGGAGTCAGTCAAACTTTGCTTCTAGATGTTGCGATTCACTACGGCGTTTGGCCTAGCATCTGCTACAATAGAATTCAACATCATCAGGTATCACTCACCAGGCGATTATCAACCTATCTCTACCATCCGCTCATATATTTCAAAGTCCCTATCTTTTCTCATTAGAATCATTAGCTAAAAACAGTTTTTTAAAAAGATAAATAGGTAACAAGTACAAGGAACAAACCATTCCTGGTCAGCTGAGCGTACGCTGAAAGTAATTCTTTTCTAATTTTGACAAATGAAACAGGAAGAGCATAGTGGTTGCGTAATTTTTGAATGTGGTTTGGTTTGAGAAAGGCATCATTGTCCTGAGCTGCCGTGAACAAGGTTGAAATCATGAATCTAGTTCAGGGCCCACCGGTCTTGTAGGACATGGCACATGAACAAGTACAGGAATTCAAAGACGTTCACAAAGTATAGAGCTGCCCTGACCAGCTGAGTGAAGTTTGCTTGATGGGTTCGAATAGTGATCTGCATATATATATATTATACGAGTTTTGAATAAGCTAATAATAAAAGAACAATAAGCTATTTATTGCTGCGTTTCGACTAATTTGCAACCCAGAATCCAGGGTTATTTCTGCTAACAACAACCACAAACTAACATTTAATTATAAATCTCAGTAATCATCTGAATCTTGATCTGCGCTAAATTGCTAATTACCGAATCTGATGTTCCAACAGTGGTTCCACCGTTCAATGGGGAACAGGATGGCTTGGCAGTCAATTGATTTCATATGCAGATCAATTTAGTGAACTAAACAGCGAGGGGCGGCAAGAGAGCTCGACGACGGGATCCCCACACCAATTAACCTAAGCAGTCGGTCTCGAGAGGGTCTGCACTCATTAATAAATTGATTTTCAACTTTGATTGAAATAACCGCACTTGACCCGGTCGCTTATCCCCCACTCGAAACCTGCACACCGGTGGTTTTTAACGCTTGAGTACCAGAATGTCTTATTTCGTTCTAAAACTCCTGTGAAACTGATTTTCAAAGCTTCACAAGGACCTCTGCTTACCTGCGCATTGAATAATTAGCATGAACAAAAGTGCAACAATAAACAATCTGTTACGACTTGGTTTTAGTTTATTTGGGTACTTGAACATTTTTACCTAATTCTATAAAGAATTTTGACATGGATATGTCTTTGCTCTGGGGGGTCAACCAAAAATTTCCGTGACGCAAAATTTGTGTCACAATTTCAGTGTTTTTCACGTACAACCCATTCGTTGCTAGGGGAATGGAACTTCCGCAGTTTTCATCGCACAGAAATCGTTCGCCACTCGTTGGAATGCACTTGATTTATGTGATAAATGTTCACATCTCAAGCTACCAATTTCCCCCTCCTTACGTACCTGGCTACATTCCTAAACTAAGTTGATTGGACTATAAACAATTTTAATAAGCCGGTTACAATATTCTTAACGTAAAGCAATAGCATAATTTACTCCACTTCATAGGAAAAATTTTCATCCACTTGACAACAGTCGACTGTTAACAACAACTCATTGTAGTGGCTTCTCTCCACAGTTAACTCCAACACAGTTCTCCACAACTCCACAGTTATTTTCAACATTTGTATAAGTAAACCGTTGTTTTGTTGGAATTAGTCGGGATTCGTTTAATGTTGAAGGATTTGTTTACAACTCTCGTGTACAACCGTTATGAAATCCCCAATCAAAGACATATCCATGTAACATGGTATCTGCTTGTAAAGCAGATAGTGGAACTCGTTTACGAGTTACTATAAAATTTGCGTTTCAGTTATGTTAACTACTGCGAGGTGCGTGGCCAACAAGCTGAGTTATGAGCAAGGTTTTTTGTCTTTGAGAGCCTGTGAAATCATAAAGTTGAAATTTTTGAGAATTTTCAATCACCGATTATGAGGGCTTCCTGTTTAATAGAGGCTGAAATAGAAAATAAATAAGCGGACTTATGTGAAACTAAAAAAATGTTCTCCAAGACTCTCCATCCTGCATTTTATGCGTTAGGGTCACTTAACTGTGGAAGTCTGCATTCAAGTTCCTAGTAGGCATAAATTATTGCTTTAGACTTGGGTCGGAACTAAAATTACCCAATTTTAATAATCTATCTAAATATAGGGTTGGTAAATGTTCTCAAATGTGGTTAAAAAAAAAAAAAAAAAAAAAAAAAGTCTTGGAAACGTCATGCATTTCTTAATTTTCTTTCTCTTAAAATGAATGAGCTTTTCTCCAGAGTTTAGAAATCCAGCTCAAAAATGATACAGTGTCTGTAATCTCGGCATTAATTTTGATCAACCACAAGTTGTGATATTTAAGGGTTGAAATATTGAATAAATGTAGATCTTGCAATTTTCTCGAATTAATCGGGTGATTTTTCTGCGATTGATGTACAATGAGGTTTTATGAATCGAATAATACCATCCGGGTAGCTGTACGTCCATCCGTTCGTTTCCCATAAAAAGGGGAACCTTACTGGATCTTTGAATCCAGGCCTGAAAGGAATTTTATGTATGTCTGAAAGGGTGCCTCCTGACTTGAGCCTTTGGTAAATGTCCAGGCTGATGTGAACAGCTACATTTCGACAATCATCTGGCTCTCTTTCGATAATCATCCTCTAATGCAAATATGCAACCCAACGTACGTTATAACAATAGATTCTGGCTGTAAAATTCATAGATTGATGTAATTAGAGTAAGAACTAATGAACATACCTGATGTATCCCAGATGGAAAAACACATGCAAACGTCACCCACGTTGTAGGTGACCGAATATTTCTGAAACCCGGTCGGGGTGTACACCTGTAACAAATTTGGGCGCAATAAATTATACAGATTGTAATGATAACGTAAGCTTAATGTTAAGGGGCAATTTTGTTCCTCTTACAGCTTGAACTAGAGCATTGTTCGTGATTGAATTGTTTTAAAGCATGCTTTTTTAAAGCATAGTTACCGGCTCAAGTTTTGATTGTGTTTGTGGCGTCCGCAGTAAGAGCGCAGTAATTGAAAATTTCGCTATTTTAACAACTTTCGCGGACAAATAACAACACGAGTGCAGCTCGTAAAATATTAATATTAACGAAATGAATAATCAAGTACGCATTTTCAGAAGCACTCTTCTCGAGCTAATGGAAAATAAAATTATATCATCGCAGGTGTTTTCCTGGTTTTTGTAGAATAAAATTTTAAATGGCGAAGGCAAAGTGAGAAGCAATATTCTACTTAAGGGAGACGTTTTATCGTCTCTAAGGGGTTTTACTTATCAATTATGAATTCTAGGATTCCCTCATCAAAGCGATATACAGCGCGATTCGGATGTGAACTACAGAAAAATATATTAGAAGGTAGGTAGGTAATGGTTTTTTGAGTTCATTAAACAAGAGGGCTTTATGTATATGGCTGTTTTGAAAAGCGTGGGCTGTGATCAATTCAGAGATGCAATTTACGAGTATGTATGAGGAAATTGTATGTATGTATGCAAATCGAGTAGGTATAACATGGCCGTATAGAATTAGTTGAAAACCGAAGTACGGGTCGAAATAAATGAAAGTAAAATAGAACAGTAATATACCTATGTGTACGTGTATGCATGATAATATGCAAAATAGATATGGGTTATTGCGTATGAACATCAATCCAACGGCATTCATTATCTAAGGTATCAAGAAGACTAGCAGAAATGGAGTTTCGTCTATAACTAATTTCAGGTTTGCGCAAGTGCAATGATTTATGCAGTAATATTGTTCTATGAGATGAGAGATCTGTCTCAAAAGACCAATTTTCCAATATGACTGAATTAGAGCCTCGAGATCTTAGAAAACTAGTGTTCTATGAAATTCACGTTTCCCTTATAGTACAGTAATGTGGCCGAACAACAAGGGGTTGCATTGCAAAAATTAACAAGTTAATGAAATTTTTAAGTTTTTTTTAAAAGTAACTGCGAAGTGCGAATCCGGATGACTTAAGAAGAGTCTACCTTCCGAATTTCAAGTTGATAGCTCCAAAATTGCGGCCTGTAGCACGAAACGCACGCACGGACGCTGACAAATGCCATCTGAGTCAAAGTAGAGACTTACTTCGTTCATAAATTATAAAGTACGTTTGGTGCTTTAAAAAGCATAGCAACAATCTAAAGTAAACACAGTTGGGAGAGAAGAAAGACCAAACAATCTTGAGACTTGAAGCTCGATCATAAGGGATCTTTTTCTCAATTCGGGACTGACTTTATTTAAAATTCATTCAAATTCCACAACAGAATTACATTGTGAACAAGAAAAACTCTAGTGGTTCTACTTTTCAAGGATTTATATACAAGAATATCACTAAGCTGCGATGCCAATTCAGTAAAGGGCGCTATTATTCAGTAGAGGATCATTCAACAAAATTATTCACCGGAAGAATAAAAAGAAGAAAAGCTTGGTGATCGATTCTGATTACGGAGGGTCGCAAAAAAGAATGGACAGCGTAATTTATTTTTCTTCGTGAACTCAGTTGGTTTTTCAACGATGGAATGGTGGAGTGAGGAGGCTTTGGAAGATGGCTTACGAAAAAAGAACAATCAGTAATAACTCAAGTTCAGAAAGAAGCCTTTTGGTTCTTGGACAGAAACAAGTATTTCTAGCAACGAATACTAAGTCAGCTCAACATAAAGTTCCGATCATCTTCTTCGAGCATAGCATCAAACCTTTTAGCAAGGGACCTACTATACATATATAATTCTAGTCGAATGAAATCCTAGTGTGAACTAGGATGTTAGAAGGGTATGACAGTTGTTGCAAGTTGCAACAAATTGTTGGGGACAGCTGGGTTCATATCACATTTTGACAAGATGAGTGTAAATGAATAAACCATTCCAACTCAAGTTTTTTTTTTTTTTCAAATGCAGAACATGACATTGAAATAAAATGTAGGAATCGAAGTTACAGAACAGGTACATAGTGATGTAAGCACATGAAAGGTGCGTTCCTATCAACAGAGTTATAAAATGAGGCTCTTGGCAGCAATCTGACCGATTTCTTTCGTGAATTTATCATTCACTAATACCAAGTTCAAGCTCAAACTTGAACTTTCTGTACGTTCATAGAGCAATATGAATAACACCGTGAAATAAAGCTAACCCGGTAAAAATGATTTGGAATTACATCACACCGGTCCTGACTTAGCAGATTTTTTCAATGAAAACTTTTTTGTATTAAATTTGTGTACAAATTTGTGCAAAAATGTAAGGTTAGATGAAAAATGGTTCTGTACCCTAATTAGCGGTAGCATAATTTTATTGTAACTAAACAAATTTGCCACTTCTCAGTTATGAGGAGGGTGCAAACTTTGAATTTGAAAACTGATTTCATAAAAATATTGTCATGTCTTCATTGAATTTACAAATGAGGGATGGTTAAATATTTCCTTCAAAAACTGAATTATACGAGAAGACAATAATTCCGTTTGGATAAAGAGAATGCCGATTTATGCGTTATACACTTTCCAGATCGTCACAGTTTCTTAGTTGACGGGAAAGAAATGTACGAAGTACGTCATGTAGGTTAAAATATTAATAAACTATTATATTCCTGAGCACACCATAACAACGTAATGGTTTATATTTGGAATGGAACACCGCGATATATACTTAACATTTTCTGCGAATGACATGAACGCCAGATTTGATATTAATTCCCGATCTCACAACCCCACCGGTTTTTATCTTTTTAGAATTCCAAATTTCTAAATAAAATTTCGGGAATAAAATTAAAACCTCCCCTAAAATTTAATAGTTTATTTAGTTTAAAAAAGCTAAGTTCATGGATAAGTTGGATATACAATTATATAAGGGCTCTAGTTGGTATTGAAATCTAGACTACATCACCCTAAAGAGTAATATCAAAGGGTTGAAATATTTAAAAATCTGGTTCTCGAAAAAATCATTGTCGTTATCTTTTTTGGTCTTTTTTCCCATGCTTTATGTATTTTTGTGTAAGATTAAAAAACGCTACATCTCTGCCTTACCCAGCTACTAAAGGTATTCCACAGGGTTCTCACGTTGAGCCTCTCCTATTAATAGGTACTTCTGATAAATTTTGTCACTAGCTAGCAAAAGAATATTTGCAGTTTCCATCGCTCCGCTCTAAAGACGGCATCAATATTCCTGCTTATCCTACTCGCAATAATCCGCTTTTCCATGTCTCATTCTCCACCGGTAACTACCTAATGAATCACCTCGCATATCGTCTACCACGTGAGACAAATGCATTTATTCAGGAAACTGATGTTGATTTCTTCACCATCTCGCTTCAACATCTCAAGCGCCGACAATGTGAGTGTGAGTGCCATTATCAGTGATAATTTATTTTTTGTTAATGTATAAAATAACATAGTCACCCTAAGGAATATTTACTTTTTTAAATTATTCATGAAGTAACTTGCTTCTGTATCAATTTGTAAGTTGGTGGATTCCGTACATAGTAACAGTAAACGATTCGTAATCCCGATTACGAATGTGCCCATCTCTGCTGCCAGTTTGATCAGAATATGAAATATCATTATAGCCGATGTCCCAAATCGTTTAGCTGAACCTTGATTTTTCTTCTTGATTCTGTACGTCATGCATCCAACCATCATATGCAGGGATTTTTAAATTTTAGCATAATCTCAAAAGCTTGAGGGATGAAATCGAGTTCATATTGGCTACCGATCCTTAATTACTACAGGACCCTACTTTAGATGAGAACGGATGTGAGAATAGTGAAAATCCCCTGATTATCATCCAGTTGATGTACTTTGAATGGTCTGTTTCTGCAAGAACTCAAGTTTATTCCAACTTTTATTGCTTATCGATAGATGGAAAAGAGAAGCGTACAGGTAAGAGATTCATTAATTTCTTTCGATGGGTGCCTACGTACCATAGGCTATATGTAAAGGAACAGAGTTCTGCGCTGAGGGGCTATCTAATAAGTAGGTGCAGAAGTATAAAGTTTTATTTGCAGAGTTTTCTCTTAGGTGCAGGCTACAAAATGTTCGGCGCTGTTAAATCTGACAATTTCAACGACTTTGGAAGAAGAAAATCCCTTGTCAGTTGGATTTGAACTTTTTCTAGCTACAGCGAACGAGGATGTTTCACGTTTTCCTTTTGAAAACATTATCAGGAAAGCCGAGAGTTTATCCCCTGAAAGTGTCGTATATCCCATTCCTCTTTGTCATCTCCAGGTGCCTCGTCAGTTAGGGCGGATTAGGTGATTCATTGTAAACATAAATTGGTGTCTTCTTGCCTCCTTCAGCAGCCATTAGTACATCGACTGTATCTTGAAGTGATTCTCTTGCGTTTGGAAGAAGGAAAACAAAATATTGATTGGGAATAGGCTGATATTCCTGCAGTGTTCGTCCGTGTTAGGTATGTGATGGTGCATGAATCCCCATTATTGCACTACCTAATAAGAACAGAATTTAAATATTAAGGATATTAATAATATTCACAAGACATAAAAATAATTATATTCATATTTACAAGAGTAGACGAAACTAACAACATAGTGCAAAGAAACATCAGTATATCGCACGAAAACGTCTGCCAAGTTGGGTGGGAAGTATAGCTTCCTCACTTATTGTAACAAGGAAGAATTTATTTATTTATATTCACAGCAGTTTGCGCTATTAACATAAGCAATGAAATAGAAATATAATACCATATACACATTAATTATACGGCAATTTAAATAGTAAATAAAGAAACATCGAGAAAAAAGAAAATTTGAAAATATCATAATAATATCTTGGCAATGTTTTTAAATACCCGTTTGCTAACCAGAGGAGATCATCGCCAACCAATGAAATTGTCAGACGGGTTAAACTTAAACTCCAGCTGGCATCTGATCAGAGGCCCGCCGCACTGTGGTCTAGAATGCCTTAAAATCGGCGAAAACTCCCTAAGGTACTATTAAACACATGTGGGCTTTCGATTTCTATGAAACGTTGGGCGCTAAATCGATTGAGATGGGTCCCAGATCGGTATTCCTGTACCCATGGATGATATGGATGGAAAATTGGTGTATAAATGGGGTTTGTGAGGTGAGTGTACCTAACCTATGCTAGTTTGGTCGAGTTACCCATGTGCTTTTGATGCTGAATCGATTGTGATAGTAAACAAAGCAATAAAATAACACCTATGGGGTATCATGTGTGAAAAAAAGTGACAGGTAAAAAGGTAATTTTGACTGATAAAGAAGCGTTTTCGATAATGCTTCTTGGGGTATTTCAACTATTGGTGGTTTCTTTGCTTCGCAAAGTCAACTTCAAAGTAAAATTTATTATTAAAGGTTTTTACTTTCTCTTGCAAAGTCCGCCAGTGGCCGCAGATTGAAAAAATTATATTTTTGATGGATTCTTATA
Organism: Adelphocoris suturalis; assembly: GCA_030762985.1. NCBI lineage: Eukaryota > Metazoa > Arthropoda > Insecta > Hemiptera > Miridae > Adelphocoris > Adelphocoris suturalis. The sequence continues at coordinate 26,890,156 of CM061047.1, read as the reverse complement.
AAAATGTTCACGCTGATTCCTGCAATACCCACGTGTTTGGGTCTTAAACAAGTCCTAGAACGTTCAAATAAAGAAAACTAGATTTTTAAGGTCTACATTAAAAAATAATAATAAAGCATTATTTTTGTTGACATACAAAACTTTTTTCCTGGAATCGTTTTTGGGAGTGAAATCACTAGTTTATTTTAAAACGAGCATCGTGATTTTGAATATTCCAGAATGATACGCACAAAACCCGGACGATTAATGTAGGTAAGGTTCCCTGGTGGTTTCAATGAAAATACTATGTACCTAATCTGAAAAAATCAGAACGAATATGAATCTTTTCGGAGAATGAAACAATTACCTATTCGCTCCTTCCTTAGAAAATAACAAAATTTAAAATAATAATAAAAGCAAAAAAATAAAAATAAATTAAGTAAATTAAAAAGTAAAATAATAAAAGACGAAAAAATAAAAATAAAATGAATAAATAAATCTTTAGAAAAACTCGGCGCTCCGCGCCTCGCCAGGGGGCAAGCCCCCTGGACCCCCGGTTACCTCTATTTACATACTTCGGACGAAATTATTGAAACACAGAATGTGTTTGCGTTGTCGCGCAACCAAGTGACAACCAAACAAGCGTCATTGTTTACTATTCATTTATAACATCAATTTATATAGTTATAGTATGAAACTACGAAAAAAAAATACGAAATAAATTCGTGATAAATCAAGAGCTTTCCAACGAATGGTGAACGATTTCTGTGCGATTAAAATGGCGGAAATTCCATTTCCCTACCAACGGCTCGGTTGTACGTGAAAATCATCCGTCACACATTTCGTTCCCATCCCGCGTTCCATTTTCGGCTAGTTAGTCCATGGCTAAAACACATTCTGTGTTAAAACTTGCAGCCAGTCGCAAAAAAAAGGGATTAGGTCAAGGAATACAAAAGGAAATGGAAGATCAAATCGGCATACAACGCAATTGCTCACTTGTTGTGAAATTCACTTACAAAGTTGACATACTAAATTAATTGTAAACAGCATTTTGCAAGTTTTGTAAAAGAACGAAATCGGGGACTATTAAATTTTTTGAGAGAGCATGATGCCATAGAAATAACTTACATACATGTGCCAAAGGTTGCCATGACGACAGAAGATGATACAAAGAAAGTAACACATTGAAATCTACAATGTAGATCAAGCCTTTGACTTAGGCTAGGACGTGTTGTTTACTAGGCGGTGATCGTTGTCCTTCGATGAATCATACGAGACTAGTTGGGTCAGGAACTTCTTTCAAATCGTACACAGGGAAAAGTCCGCTCTTTCTCCTTCCTGTTTTTTAAGCGTGCTTCTCAATGGGTTGCGACTTCCTTTCTGTATACTTTTCATTTTTAGGTAACTCTCGCGCTCAATTTCTTTTAATATATCCTTGACTAAGTGTATATTTGGGTGCTGTGCATAATGATGTCGATCGGGATTCACATGGAATGGCTCTGCTCCAAATCAGTTGTGCGCGTATGGTTGTCTGGAGAAAAAGGAATAAACAATCATCTTCTATACAGGTTGTCAAAATGTAGTCGCTGAATTGGTGGACTTCGAGTTGCACTTTGTACATCAGACTATAGAGAACATTATACACGATTTCCAGAGGTGGAATACTAAGGCCGAAAAACAGACGTACCCATTTTTCTTTTTCAATTCGGTTTCAGAAAGCTCATGTATTATTGCAGAAACACTGCGCCGATCTTCCTAGTTTCCATCAATCACTACTTCCATTATACAAGGAGAATGCATTAAGGAGGTTGCACATTAGCAGGCTCTTTGCTGCTCTGTCGCAATTGCCTATAGGGATCCACGTTTCAGGCTCGTACCGTAAAGTGTACCACACTAATTTCAATTCCGGTTGATAGTGAGGAACAGTAATGCTATGAAAATTGAGTACGAAAACAAAGTCTGGTACATTGAAAACGGGTATAAAATTAATTGTGACGAATTTGTTAGAAGAAAAGATAATTTCATTGATTGGTTAAGGCAGTCGGATTAGTCATTTCAGAACAACGAAACCTGTTGATTCGAGGTTGTCAGTAGTACGAGAATAAAAGCTACCTCAGCAATAAAAAAAATACAGTGGAAAGAGGAGGGTGCCAGGATAAACGCTGCGTCAGGAATACCGATGGTTGGGTGGACCCAAATGTGATTTTGTTAACAAAATTGGAATCTAATATGTTGAAACGTAAGCCAACACATTTTGCGAAGGTTTTTCCCCACACATCATCAATGATTCATCCATTCATCGTTGATTCGACTTGAAATTTGATTGAATTCCAAAAGAATAAAAAACTTGATAGAAAAGTGACTATGTTTCTACCTAAATTGTGTTTCTGGAGTTTCTCTTTTACAAGACTCAACGAGGTTCGGAAAAATGAACGACTCGAATAACACCCTGTTTCCTTTGGATGTAGGAGCGAGAATGCTTTAATATTTTTAGGGAAAGAGCAATTCGGAGAACGGGTGAGGCTCAGGCTGCGTACGTGACACTACCAAGGAGAAAAACGATACGGCGGAATAACAATTGGGCGGCAGCGACATGTGCATTTTCTGAAATTAAAGTCGTAGCAATACAGTTTCATGTTGATCTCGATTTTTGGTAGGAAATCCTGGTAGAAAAAACCTCTCCTGTAAAAGCGTTTGCATATTGTATAATGGTAATAAACTAGTTTTGTTTTCTACGGAACATAAAAAAAAGACTGCAAATAATAACAAATGCTTCATTATTCTAGAGGCTATTCTGTATAAATCTCATATAACCTGATCATTGTCTCATGCTTAGGTTTTTCCCCTCATAAACTGAATGAAGTTTAACAGCAAGTTCCACAGGAATATTTTATTTTTGATAAGGAAAGAACAGTTGTGAAGTGGGCAGTAGAGCCTATCCCATGCCACACAATAAAAGGAACTGCACGGATACTTCAGAAGCGTTGAATAAGACAGGAATTCAACGTTAAAATGAGCAGAGCTTACAATATACGTAAAGATAATGATGACTTTATTCAAGAGAGTGGGGAACTATTGCGAATGATGTTTTTTTTTGTCAATTCGTCGAATTAAAAAGGTCTTCCGTCAAAAAGACTACCCTTCAACAGTGGAACTACAGCTACATCTAAGGTTCCCTACCTTTTCAGGCGCCTTTGGAATCCTCTGAGATTGATAACTACTGAACACGGTCCCTAATCCAACCCAAGACTTATGATAACGGCCTGCTCCATTTATCACTTAAGGCATCTACTCTGCTCTTCAGATACATGGAGAATTCACGATGAGGTGCTCCTTCGCATGAAAATACAAGTGAGGTAAATGTTCCTCTGATGTCTTCAGTAGTTCGGTTACATTTCCCACGCTTTGTACCTGCCGCACTCTGATGAGCAATCGACTCCCAATCCTGGTTAACGATCTCCTGGTCACAGACTTCCAAGGCAGCAATATCCCCAACCAGTCGTAAAGCATCATCTGTCGATTCTCTGATGATTAACAGTGACTTCCCTCTTAGGCTAAATCAGCAAATCTGGAGCGCTCGCCTCTTAGCTGGTCATGCCCATTTTTTATCAACCCTCCTTCTTTAAAATAGAGTGCTTAATTGGCATCAAATGGCATACGATTTATCGATTCTGCTGAATGCAAAGCAAATGTTCAAAATCAAAGAAATTTTTTATTCAGAATTAGGCATAAACTACTAATTGTGTGATACCCGTACAATTTACTAGGCCCAGCAGCCAAGCTCTGACAAGCGTCCTCAAATTTATTTGTAAAATTACGAACAGTTCGACTCAAACCAGCCAGCCGTTTTATACCCTCCCGCCGCTTCCCCTTTGTAAATGCCCTAACTAAATATCCGAAATTACTATTATCGTTGATTGTCTATTAATAGTTACTAAATTACGAAAAAACGAGATTTTCTTCAAGGGAATTGTTTTCTTATATTCATCAGCTGTATGGGCCGTTAGGATGTTAAAATATTTTTATGGAGCTATTTTCCTCATAGACAAATCTATTTTCATTCACACCTTAAAGCAGTTTTCGTGATATTTGCCAGTTTCCAACCTTTTTCTATAAACGAGTAGGAATGTTTCAAAGATTTTCAAAAATAATTAATTATACTAGAATTTTATTGATATTCGCGGAAAAATCTATAGTATCAGCAAAACAAAATGTAAAAATTCAAAATCTTTTTTGAATCGCCGTATTTTATTAGAATGAGTTGCTTGCCATAAAATCGGTTTTCAACTATTTTATTCTACTCAAATCGCTCAAATTTCAATGCAATTTAACATTATATACGATGGGTAATTTAAAAAAGTCGCTCATACAATCATGCTGCATGACTGAAACTTTTAGTTCTTAATTAGTCTTCTAAATGTGATAGGTATAATATACCATATTGTCTAGAGACCGTTTATAAGACTGAAAGTCTGAAAGTTTCGATTGAATAAAATATTTTTTAATGCTGGATTGTGTCGTTCGCCCATTTGGATAACTTCTTTTATTTCTGCGATTCTCAGAAAATTGATAAAACTATGAAAAACCAAAGATCTCTGTCAAAAAAGTTGAGCATCCACACACTGGATACCATTTGACCACCGCCAGGAAATTCATCGTCCACACACTGGCAAATGGCACTTTTTCCACATTTGTCTTGAACTCAATTAGTATGAGCCACAAAAATATAGTTATTAGGTTGTGTCGAAAAACCTTTTTTTTTCATTAATCATTTCGTAATACCCTAGAAAAGCTATTTTTTGATCTTGAAAATCACCCTTTCGAAGGGCAAAAGTTAAAAAAATTTCTCCACCTCCACCAAGCTATCAAAAAATCGGGTTCTCTGCAGTTTTATAGATGATAATAGAGCGAGTTTTTGTAGGATTTAGACGAAAAAAAGAGGATTTTCTAAGTTTTTAAGAGAACAATCGATTTTCAATAAAAAAAGTTTTGAATTACTTTCTTTTAGAGAGTGAAAAAGGCGAAAAAAACGATGAAACATTGGCCCGTGATCGCAGCAATTTCTCTCAAAATCGGCATATTTGGTTATATAAAAAAGAAAAGGTGATATCTCAAATGTATGGGGAAGTCATATCCATTATTAATACCAACCGAGATCTAACGTTTTATTTCTGTTTTTATTTTTTATTTTTTTTGTTGACAAAAAATTGCGATTTGCTTGAATTTTGCGTATTCTTGGTAAAAAATTTAAAAAGTATGATTTTGATCGTAAATTTTCCGAAAAATAAGATGGCACTATCAAATTCTTCTAATTCTCAGCTAAAAAATCGAAAAAGGGAGAAACATGAAAAAAGGGTGGAATCTATACTTTGGAATCTCACGGTTTGATTTGAATCAAATTCTCAGAAAGAGTTTTCCAAAGTATCTACTTGCAGATCAAAATACTCTTATTTAAGGTAACATACGAGAAGAAAATTTATATTATTCTGAAAAATTAGAAGGGCTCAGTCGGTAAAGAAGAATTAATTCGTTCTTTGCTCCGCAAGAAAACGGAATGTTTCTATGCGTTTAGAAAATTAGAGAATTGTAGAATCTCTGCACAATAATAAAAAACAGGAATAAAAAAGCTATATCTAGGCTATTTTAAAGAATGGATATGGACTGCCTCATACATCTGAGATATCGCCTTCTCTTTTCTCGATAACCAGATATGCCGAATTTGAAAGAAATTGCTGCGAGCCCTTGAAAATAGGGTTTTTATCGTTATGGAACGAGTTATAGTTTACTCTGGTAACTTTTGTATTTAGTTTGGGCTGTAGCGTATCATTACGTTTTTTTGAAAATAGGCGACTGGTTGCTCAATTCCATCGTGTTGAGGCTGCTTAAGGATAGCGCCAATACCCTCCTTACTCGCATCAGTATAGATAACGATTGGTAAGTCTCTGTCAAAAATCGCTAGCACTGGGGAACAGGTTAAATAAGTTTTGATCCGTTCAAAAGCGTCCTGGCATTGTTTTATCCATGCAACATCAATATCTTTGCGAAGCAGATTATGAAAAATGTCTTGTGTTTTTGCTGCGTTTTGAATGTATTAGTGGTAAACGTTTATTTTCCCCAGAAACTGACGAATGTTCTTTCGATTTTTTGGGGTTGGAAATTTCAAATTGCAATCAAATTATCAGTGAGTACGTTACTACTACGTACGTGACTACGTTATTTTCTATAATATGACCCAGGTATTGAACGGAATCGGTGGCAAAATTGCATTTTATGAACTTAATTTGAAACCTTCCTCATAGATTGCTTTCATTAAGACCTCGAGATGTCCGATATGTTCTTTGATTAGAAAATATAAGTATGTCATCAATGTAATTACAGCAAAAGCTGTCAAGGCCATTACGTCATATAACTCCAGAGAGAATTCTTTGAAAGATTGCGGGTGATGTTTTGAGACCAAAGAGCATAGTGACCCACTGCCAATGGCCCTGCTGGGTAACAAATGCGGTTTTGTAACGATCTTTAACACAAATAGGTATTGACCAAAAGGCACTATTAATACCTAAGGCAGAGAACCATTCAGAATTTCGGGTTTTAACAATAAAATCATCGATGAGCGGAAATTGTTCTCTGGAACCAGAAGTTTCCTAAGTTCTCTGAAGTCTATACATAATCTAGTTTTTTCTTTCTCACCGGTTTTTTTTATAAGCCAACGTGATTGGAGCGGCAAATGGCGAAGATAACTCCTCTATCAGGCCATGATTTAGAAGCTCACCTATTTGTTCTTCTATTTAACATTCTATGTTAACATTGAAGTTCCATTTCTGAATCCCAATCAACGGATTTCAATTGAGGCAATTTCCCAAATTTTTTAATTTAAAATTTTCAGGTTCATTACAATAGCTTAATTTTCTACATAATTCCGGTGAAACTTATTAAAAGTTTGTATTTTCCTTTCCCTCGAATTGTTAAATATTTCCCATGCTAAATAAACGAATATTCATTCATATATATATTCAATGTATAAGCCTCGTTTGCTGCTGGTGGGTATGAATATCATGTTTGACGGATACCCTGAAGTTCAGTGGGACGAAGTGGAGAACTTTAATTAGGCGCTATCGATTTTTGCGGCCTGAACAATGCGGCCGAGCGCACCACCCGCGTAAGCCCGAGGTTGATAATAATTACCCCATTCCTCCTTAATAACTACATCCGGTTAAACCATTAATCCTGATTCGCCGTTTATGCCTATTTACTGAAGCTTTTATAATATCACCAGTATTATATCCCAATCAAAGTGGAGGAAAAATGTTAACTATATTTGTATAAGTTATTGCTTACATGAAATATACTATAAACCAAATGAGATCGAGCAGAGCCATCAGAAATTCAGTCTAGCATGATAAAGTTGCGTTGCGATTCACACTCGTGTTCACGATTCTTCTCCTTCCAACACATGAACCTTTCTTGAGCGCAAACGGTTGGTCGTAAAATGCTTGGAGTTATCTAATTCGATTCATTGAACAGATTTATATCAAAATCGAAAGAAAAAAAATAAATAAAAATATTAAATACAAAATACCCATTTATTTTCTAAAATTTTGAGATATAAATTTTTTAGTATTTCAACCTTATATTTCACCCCTTTGGGTCGATACAAAGCGATGCGGAAATAATAGGCTGATGGATAATTTTTTGGTGGAATTTGGTACCGCGGACGGTCGATTTTTCACCCAACTTTTTGTAGAAAAGGGGGTACTACAGCTGTCGGTACGGCGGCACTTGGGGGTGGGGATGCATTTTCTTTCTGTTTCACAGGGTGTAGAACACGTTTACAATAGTAATTCATTTTCACATTTCTTTACATATGTATATATATTCATGGACAAAGTTTTGTGCTCACTACTCCTCCGAAACCGCTGGTCAGATTTGGACCAAATTTTGATATGTTGTGTTACCTTTTCGGTATTTGAGCCTCGCTGACATTGGTGCGGATCCACTGACCACGAGCCGTAATACTAGTATCAATCATAATGATGACAAAATCGTTCTAAAATCTCTCCTATTAACCGTGGGACGTCGAAACTTGATAGGGAGCCTCTCTGGGACAACAGGAGACGAGCAAAGTGAGGGGCGTAATCCTGATCAGCTGAGTGTGCTAAAAGTTATGTCATCTGTCTGATTACCACGAAATTTGCCGTTTACTCTACGAACTCGAATGTTACGAACCCAAATTTTAACAATTCGATTAGTAAATTGTCGTAGAAAGTGAAGCCATTGCAATGGCTCAAAAAAATTGAAATACAAATTTTTGGACAATTTTTTTCATTAAAATCCGTTTTGAGGCATTCTGAAACGATTCCGGTGATTAATGACCAGGAATTGAAGAAAATTAAGGAAATCCAGGAAGTAATTGGATTTCCAATGTTGTAAAACTCCAAAAATTTCGTTATTAGGCAAAAAATGTAAAATTTCTAATGGGATAGCGTTTCATTGACATTATTAATTGAAAATGGTTTTGTAGATTATTATACGTTACGAATTGATTAAGAAAAGAAAAAAATCTCATAAAGCCATCATCCCTTGGTAAAATGGAGTTTAGATGCGTAATGAAAGGGTCGAAGCTAAAGGGCACTTGAATAAATATGAAATTAGAGCGTGTTGAAATAAGGAAAAGTCGCGTGACATACAAAAAGAACAGGTGCACTTTAAAGAGAAAAGAAGAGAATGCAAATATGTTTCGTTTTAGTGAAAGCCGTGATGTATAAGAGGATCATAAGCGCTGAACACCTGCTGCCCTCTTTAAATAAATTTAACAAAGAGACATTTATCTCCACAGCGGTCGTCTTGACAGCTTTCTGTTGGCAGCAGGGTATTATTTGCAAAGCAACAGAACAAAAGCCCCAACACGGGAATTTCGTAATGGAAAATGGCAGATAGGTCTTCGCCCTAGCTCTCACTACAATGTAACCAAGAGGTATAGAATAATATTATATTTATATAAATATATAATGAGAATTGAAATGCCCTAAAAGAAAACAATTCCCAAATGCACATCCAAGAAACACAGATTACCTATTTGTGATGTTGATTTCTTCCGACGTTTCATAATTTTGCATTTATATACAGGGTGTCGCAGTTTCGGGCGCACATCCGGCTAGGATTCGACTCTACTAGTAATTTGTGACTTTTTTTCCTATAACATATATTTTTTAATTCACTCTAAAGATCACTTTTTTCAATTTTAAGATTTTTTCGCGTTTTCGGCTATGTGTCACTAAACTTATCATAACTCCCTAAATTTTCAGTCAAAACTCAAATCTGATTTACTGTTGAAAAGAAATTAAGATTTCTCATCTCCCTAATAACTTAAAAACATTTTTTTTAAATGGACTAAATGGGTAAAAAATGATCCGTAAGTGAAATTTTTTTAAAATTCTGAGAATTTTCACTTCCTTTAAAGTTCGTCTGTCGAAACCTCCAGGATGGAAATTTACATGAGGTAAACCTAAAAGTTGCATCACAATCCCAGCTTTTCAACGGTGTAGTCAATTTTTATTTTACTTTGTTGAATGGAGGAGAAAAGTATGTTTGTTTGCCGAAAAACGTGGTTTTTTCTATGAAAGCGAGGGTTTTTGTGAAAAATTAACCCTTAGGAAAATACTAGTTTGGGGTCGGTTTCTATGTTTTTTTTTGTTTTTTTTTTCACGGTAAATTGCATGATAACACTCGCAGATCTCGCCAACTCCGTTACAACCGAATTTTACACTTTAACTAACAAGTTCTATCCTTAAAAAGCACATAAAATGAGTATAACAAATTAAATAGAAACTAGTTCAAACTCACACATTTCAATTGGCAATTTACATTCAGTACTTTGCGAGGTATTCGAAATACAATCCAAGAGTCTTAAGCTCGTGACTCACTCTGAGTCAAACTATAGACATGGATTAGTTCATAAGTCCCCAAAAACTTCAAAATCATCAGTGAAGCCTGCCAGGTCTACACGGTAAGTGTACTTATCATCTTTGTTACTTGCAGTACGATTTGATTGTGTTTCCAGCCAGTCACTTTCTTGATAGCTACCACAGTCACGAAATATAGTCATTCGTGACTCCCTTCAATTTAACATCACAACCTCCCCAAATCACCAACATTTCTAGTACGATAGGGGAGTGCTGTGTCATATTTATAAGGACGTGCCTCCCTATTGACACAGCGGCCACAGTGAGCTGAAGAGAGACACGTTTGACGAATTCATCTCATCCACACCCATGGTAACATATACGTCCCATGTAGGCTCTTCAAGCGTACCCGAAGTAGGCCGCCCCCCAAGCAGCTATTTCGTGGCCAGACCACCTTCAGTGGTAGTATCTTTCCACGACGTAGTGACTGCCCGGTAACATCCCCCTAGTCACGAAACCCTTGAGTAATGATTTGTATCCGTAATTCTATTCCCTCAACATAGGACCCCGATTGCATAGGTGAAGTTTCAATTTCATGTCTATTACGCCCCATTTGCAAATTGTCATTTTATTTTCGTGTCTCATTCCCATTTATTCATATTCCCCTTTCCCTTTAGCTTGAACCTGCTTACAGGTACATACATGCGTTGCTAGGCTACCGGTATTTTCTAATGATTTCGCTTACAATGGAACCGTTCCAAGGGAAATGTAACTCCGTCAGGTTTCATCCGACGAAAATGGTTCAACACTCCTTGGAAAAAACTCAGCATGTGATAAAATCTTAGGCTGCTTAAACCGCTCCGAAAATAAAAACAGCAGAGCTACACGCAAAGTTATTAATGAACTATAATATATAAACAATCCTCGAGTTAAAATGATGTGATTTGGTATCAACCAGGCATACTACTCGTTTTATTAACCAAAAGAAAAATGAAGGTGGATGTGGCAACTAGGGATATTGTTGTAGTTCGAAATTTTCAGTAAGCATTCCGCTCAAATGTATATGCATGCGTAAGTATGTAGTATGATTTACCACCAAGGCGTCTGCGGCATTTGTCATTAAGTAATTTACGTCAAGAATTATTTTTTTCTGATTTGACTTGACATATCCATGATTTAAAGCTTCTCCAGTAAGGGGGAAGTTTGGGTTTAGTAATAGACTCGGATTTGAGTTTGACCCAATGAATCGGGTTTCCTTAAGTAATAAGACTTATAAAATGCAAAAATCGGTAGTTTGCTCAGGCTGGGATTGGGTTCTATCCGAGAGGTAAATTTTTTAACCGCTCATTATCAGTTTGTGTTTTGCTCCCCCTGTAATGAATGTAGGAAAGCTTTGTGTTTGTGAAAGATATCGATTAACATTTTGCCCTTCAAAACCCACATATTTTTTTGCGTTTCAGAGCTCGCTGATCAATTTTGGTTCAGTGTGTGTCTGTCAGTGCCATTTCTTTATCATTCCCAAAACTATATTGTTTTTGTTAAAATTTTTAGAATTTTCAGGTATTGTGTGAATTAGCACCTAGTCGGTTCCCTTTAAATTTCATTGCCGTCGCCGTCGATCAATATGCGTCCGATCATATCAAATGTGAATATCCCATACAACGTGGATTTCTTATGATCTATCGTACAGATGTCGTTCAAATTTGGGAAGTTGTTGGCTATGGGTTCCAGAATGTTGCCCACGGCGTAGGTTGTGGTGACATGGTTGTAAATGATAACTAAAATCCGAAACTAATGTACCGATTTTGATAATATTTTCAGGCACTGTGTATTAACTCCTAGAAAATCCTCTATCAATCCCAAGGGCCACCAGATGAATTGTATTTTTTTTTTAAATATTCAATTCTCACGATCTGTCATTGGTCTGATTTCGTTTAAAATTTTGAGGTTATTGGGTACAAGTATAGGAATGACATTTTGTGGTTTTCGTCGTGATTAGTTGTAGTAACCAGAAATTTACAGACGAAACTAGTCGTTGATGGATTAATCAACTGATTTTGATGAAATAGACAGGGATTATGCCGGTTAGCTATTAGGTGGTATCCTATAATCTTTATTTGTTTAATGACGTTGGATTAATTGTAGGGTGTGTGCAGAACAGTGAGAATGCAACTGCAATTAAATAAATGAAGAAGCTAATCTGCACACCCTACTGCATTTTTTCTTACCTCAATATCAGCACTAAATTAATACTGTCCAATTGAGTTTACAACAATTTTTTCTTTTCTAACATCATGACTTTGAAAAATTAGGAAAATAAAATTTTACGAACTAAAACTAAAACGAATTAAATCACCCGCGAAGAAGTTGTAGAAACCCACTTCTGAAGGAAACGGAAGTTAGTGAAGGTTTGACACACCACTCATTTGAGTTTCGTTGAAGTGCAGACTCCCTCTACTGACATTTTCTATTACTACGAATAAATGAAGAGTTATGACGTTTATTTGATTTCAAAGGTTTGGTCACCTTCAATCACAAACAATAACTAGTTACAGCTATACTAGTGATTGTTGGTTATGGATGACCTAACCGTCAAAATCGATTCGACAATAACTCTATATTTTATCGTTGAAGTAGACAACGATAGTTTCTACTTTTCGTTTTCTTCATTATAGGAAATCGTATTTTTCTAAGCACCCAACATTTAAAAACAATTCAAGATTGATACCGTAAGATTTGGAGAAGTGTTTTTACTTAGGTGTATGCAAGCCATGGATGAGATTAGGTTATGTTGAGTAGACGAATCGTTGTAGTGTAAAACGTTCTTGTTGTTGTTTATCAGCAAACATCTTAACGTGATATGAAATCAACCCTCGACGAAGAAAACGCTCAATTAATACATGCCAAGGTATTAAATTCCTGCATATCTCTCACATTTCCGCCCCATTTCCGCACAACCCTTCACCTTTCTAAATGAGATACCGAGATTATCATACTAAGACCTCTTCTCTACGATGTCAAAAAGTTAATAACCTCTTTCTAGCCTGACTTCATTACGGCTTGCTTTTAACTGGGTACTAAGAGGGATGAATTAAAAGCTATTAAAGCCCCCCGGGCTGCCTTCTCTGGCGAATTAGAGCACCGAAAAAACACTTAATTCATCAAGATGAACGTTTTTAAGATGCAAAAGTTGACTCATTCAAACGAGAAGAGTAATTTGTGTTATGCTTCATCGAATGAAAAAAAGAGGTTTAACTGTCCAAAATAATGACTCCAGTGGGTAAGATGTATAAATAAGGTGTTATAATTATTTTAGAGATAAAAATTATAGTTTTGAATAATAATTCATTTGCAGAATAAATATTCACCGCCAACCGAGGATGTTGTGGAACTCTTGCAGGAATATACTGAAAGTGAAAGATTTGCAGCATAGTTAAAAAATATAAGAACTATTACCCAAGTTTATATTTTTCATACAATTTGAAAGACTCAGGGGAAAATTCTAAAAATTTCTTTGAAGAGAAAAAATGCATTGAAATTTATAATTAAATTAGGTACTTTTTCTTTAGGCTTCATCATGAACCACACTTCGAATAAACCTCTGCATTAGAACATACATATTGGTAAGTAATGCATGTATTAAAGGGGCGGATACATAGTATGTGTTGTACACTATTTTGGTTAGAATGGCAAATTGATCATGTTTTATAGAATGTCTCTTCTCTATTATAACCTAACATGAATAGGAACCAAGCAATCCCTTCCCCCTCTACCCTCACGACCATAATAAAGTACGAACTGTTTTCACATCGTGAAATCGAACAATGACAAACGGATATCCTCGTAGGTTGAAAATATCACGATATATCGGTATCTAACAACTCACCCCCCCCTCCCTAATCATTATGTTATTTTAATTAACTGAGAATGGATTCTGTTGGAATATTACCTATTTTTTTTCTCCTAGAACATTAAAACATTCTGATTGTCTTCCAGTGTGTGACAACATTAAAATCTAATACAATCGCTCAACAAAGTCAATAATAATGATTAAATTGAAATAAATGAATCAATGAACGAAATCCCTATATTTTCAATCACTTCACTTTTCATCTACACCCTATACATTTAGCGATTATCACATTAATTTCCATTTACTAGAATAAAATACATTTTTGGGAGATGTATTTTTTGTTTCTCAATGCGTAAAATTTTCCTTGGACTTCCTTTTTTAGCTCGATATCTGTTGGATTCTTTTCATTGCGGTGAATATAGAATAATTTTCTCAATTAAAAAAAAAAAAACAGCATCTGGACAAGGTGATTATTTTTGTAAATAGTAACAGTCTAAAAATGTCAAAAAGATTCTAACAATATTTCGGAACTTAGACTAGTCAAATTTTTAATTTTTTAGGAAACCTTGCTTGAGTGAAAATCGCAGTGCGATTCACAGCCGTGTTCACGACATTATACGTATTTATTGCATATAAACACTCGTGGAGACCTCCAAATGATTTCGAACGATTCCTAGTGATATAATTTTGATATTTCTTTTATTTCAACATTTTCTGTGCTGATGATTTTAGAACATTGCATCTGCTAAATGATATTCCTTATGGTTGATTGGGAACTAAACCGAGATTTTTGGCACACCATCGGCTAATGAATGTTTTTTTTATTAAAAATTTTGAGCTCAATTCAATTCAGAATGTCCAAAATTGAAAATTTCAAGCTCAATTCTTTCTCAAAATTCTCTAAAACCCATAGTATGTAGTAAGTCCCTCGCGGTCATGACTTGAAGTGAAAATGGAACACTAATAAACGTTTGCGGGCAGCTAGAAGGGCTGAAAGCAAAGACAGTATAGAAAGTTGGCATGAGTTCAGCTTCTCTCTCTTGTTTTGTTTGGTAGTGTCCTAATCAAAGTGGCCTAATGTCACCCTGTGTTGAACAGCGCCAACTACCAAGTCGTTTCCACGCCATGCTTTGCCTCTCCACCCCTAATTGGCTCCTCGCTAAATCCATTGCATGCTAAACTTGTAAAAGCCCCTCCCAGCCAACCTCCTGGCCTCCCAATTCCTTTGCTCGTTTCACCTTTTGTTAGGCCATTGTAGTGAACAACTATTGTAGGGTACAACTGTATGAAACACATTGAGAGGAAAATGGAAATGGGGTGGAATCTTCTCTTTGCGACAGTTTCCAATGGAGCAAGAGATCGTGGGCACGAAATCGTCGGTTAATGTGTTACAATGCACACGCAATCCTCGACGAAGTTGAAACAGACGACTGATTGGGATAGGTCAGTTAATTCACGTACCTACAATAACAATGTCATCAATTTAGTATCCAATTGAGCCTCCTGGATATTAGACTGTGCATATTTAAATTCAAACTACATAATTTAGGACACTCAAGAAAGGAGACAAGTGAGCAAAATTGATGAACTACTCATTTCACCCAAAGTTTGGTCACATCTTTTATTTTAATTATTGAAATAAAAAGCTTCAATGAGGCTAAGAAATTGAAATAATAACAACTATTTGCAATGAAGTAAATTAGGTTTCTGCATTTTGGCTGTTTGTTCTCGTATATATCATTAGTATACATATCTTCTACCGTGAAATTTGTCTAAAAGATAATTAAATAATATGTTCTGATGAAGACTGATAAGGCTGTTACTGATTTAGACTTCTAGAGATGTGGGAGGTGCAGTTTATTCACATAGTTATATGGAGATTTCCCTCAGCTCAGGTAGTTTCTTAAAATACTTGGTATGTTATTGTTAGCAAGAGTTTTAAGATTATATATTTATGTGTTATTCACCCTTATTAATTGAGAGTGATCTCGTCAACACATTTTTAGCATACTCTTTCAGCAATTCAGCTGGGGAAGGGGTTGGGGAAGGGGGAGGGTCATCCATACGGTGAATAACAGTTTGGTTGCTCAACTACTGAGACGACAGGATGAGACTGATAATTCTGTTACTGATTTGTACTTCTAGAGATGTGAGATGTACAGTTTATTCACATAGTCATATGGAGATTTCTCTTAGCTCAGGTATTTTCTTAAAATACTTGGTATGTTATTGTTAGCAAGAGTTTTAAGGTTGTATATTCATGTGTTATTCACCATTATTAATATAGTTACAAACTCATATCGAGATTCGAGAGTGATCTTGTCAACAAATTTTTAGCATACTCTTACAGCGATTCAGCTGGTGGAGGGGAGGGGTTGGGGGGGGGGGGGGCATCCATACGGTGAAAAACAGTTTGATTGCTCAACTGCTGAGACTAATCAAACTCCGTGAAGACGGAGGAAAATGGGACATTTGTGAGAATGAAAGGGTATGTCATATTTTTCCAAATGAAACTGCTTAGATCAGTTAGTGAATGAATGGTGAAAAAACCGGAATGAAACTAACAGGCCATTGTACGCATTGTACACCGAAAATTATTATCAACGAATACAAAGAAGAATGGAAAGACCGATATATTAACTTAAATCATTGCAGGATTTATAAGGAGTCCAAACTTTCCTTCTACGTTCGTCAAAGCAATCGTCTTCAACAAAAGTCTAGGAAAATCAATATTTTTTAAGGGTTAATTTTGGATTTTGTGACAAGTATCTGCACTAGATTATACAATTAAATACATAGATCTCAATGTTTGAAAGAGGATATCCAAATTGAACGCTAGTAAATCAAATCGTAGATTTTGAAGAACAAGACAGATACCGTGTGAATTTTTTAGTGCAGTGCACGAAGGACCAATATTTGGCATTATAAAACCTTTTGATAATCGAAGAACTATACATATCTTTAAATAATCATAACGTAAAAGTAGTAATGTATTATTTTTATTTGGGGCACAGTTGCATGCCCAATTGTAATACCCAATGAATTTACTAGAAAAAGTAAAATAATGATTAAAAAAAAAAGTTTAAATAAATTAGAATAGGTACATACCTAAAAATGATGGGACTACGGAGGAAATTGATTAAATTAATTAAGACAGAAGTAATTCCATTTACCTGACTGCTATGCATTGTGACTCAAGGTACAGTTGAATGATGAAGTTTTAACTTAGAACGTAGGTATATAGTGTCTGCTCCCACTCCCACACAAACGGGTTGCTTTCCTTCCGGCTGCCTAAATAATGTAATAGCTCTTGAAAGCAAGAGGTCTTCGCAGGTGTCTCTTAATTAAATTGGACCCCTGAAACAATGTAGGAAGGTCTGACTTTGGTTTATCTTGTCGGTCTCACATCGACAAATTAAAAAAAGTCCTTTTTGTCATTACGTATTACGTTATTACAAACTTCAAACGTAGGCGTTGGAAAATAAGAGAAACTGTATGTTATTACACGACTAAATTATTCTGTTCAGGATTCAGGAAAATGAAGTTATTATCTATTCATATGTAGCTAGTTCTTTTCAGAAGGTTAGATTGATCCGCAACGCGTTTCATGACTATTTATCATTATAGTAAGATGGGAAAATTCTCTGGGCAAATAGTCAGATGATCAGATAAAAGATAGTTACCGTTTATCAAATGTATATTGTCGAGAAAAGCTACTGAGCTGGCAACTAGTAAGTACCTACCTATCTGATTATAATGTATAACTACGGGTATCAAATTTGTTGAGTACTACTATTAATACTATATGAAATAAATAACAATCATCAATTACACGTTCAATAACCTGAATACCATTACTCCTGGGGAAACCTGGGGGGATACCAGTTGTCGCACTCGGTCAACCGTTTGCCCCCAAATATCCTGAGCAGCAGTTACGAGGGTTCGCAGCAAGGCGACACGGAGCGAAGGACCCGGAGGTCGGTAGGCGAGCCCACCAAGTACACGCTCGCCACTCGCTTCAGAACGGGGCGTGAAAAAATGGAGCAAAACAGAATTTTCGTTTGCGCATGTGTAGAGTGAAGTATTGAGTTGGCAACAATGAAACTGTTAAGGGACCGTTTACACCCTAACCCGCATATTTCCTGATCCCAGATCCTGATCATCCAGATCGGATGAAAACTGAGGAAAATAAGGTTGTTACAAGGATTCCATATTGGCGCATCCGCAGTACCTATTATTGGTACAATCATGTTGAAATCGATATAGGATGATTAACTCGTCATTCCCCAACTATCATCCAATTTTGAGCGACATCGGATAAGTTGGGCGTCAGAAAATTATGCATGGTAGAATTTTCGTTTGCGCATGCATGTTTCGATCCTGAGGGTTTTGGTGGGAAAAAAGTCCAAAACCACGAAAATCGATAGTAATTCATATTGCTGTTCTATTACCCCATCTAATAGTAGAAACAAATAGAAATAAGAAAACTAGAGAGAAAAAAAAGGTTCCAGTCGTGCAGCATGAACGATGAGCGAATTTTCGTAAATTATCGTATTGTAGTTTAATGTTAAATTGTTTTGAAATTTGAGCTTTTTTGATTGCAAAGAAATTGATAACTATTAATTTTATGGCAAAAAACGTATTCTAAATAATAATCTGCTATTCAAAAAGAAATTTTGGATTTTTAGCTTTTTTTCAGTTTTTATCGATGTTTTTGCAAATTGTATAAAATGTAAGTAAATTTTTCAACAAATTTTGTACACGAATTTGTGGTTGTTCCATATTATAGGTAATACACTTTATTTGAGCAATATTCTGCTAAAAAAATATAAATTTAACGATTTTTAGCCATTTTTTGGGAAATTTTTTTGATATTTGAGCAATTTAATGTGCTGAAAAAATGCTGGCCAACGAACTCTTCCTTTCATTTGGAATGCTTGATTTTTTGGCTTAAGAATGGAATTATTATCTCAATCCTTAGGAGAGGTGTTGCCTGGAATAACATATAAGTATATATGTCTGAAATATAAATCTGAAAAAGCGGAAACTTCAGGAATCGTTTCGGAAGGCTTCAAAACGGATTTCAACTAAGAAATTTTTCAAACATTTTGATTTTCAAATTTTCCGAGCCATATTAATAGTTTCATTTTCTACAAAAATTCGCTAAAATAATTTTGAGACCTAATCGTTTCATTGATGAAGTTGTCCAAAAATAATAGTAAGGTTATTTTGGACTAATGGATGGTTATTTTGTATTAATTTCTTCATAACTCAAGGAACATTATCAAGAAATATCAAGTTATATTAAATTTATAAACTCGGAAGGCATGACGGTTTTCCACTCGGCTTTCTAAGTTTCAAGGCCATTTTTGAATAAAAGCTCACTGCTTCAAATTATACATATTGCTTCCGAATATTGGAGGAAATCAATGTTTGCAGAATGAACGGGTTGGAAATTGAAATCCAGATTGAATTCTGTAATTCATGCTTCTGGATTCAAGACTTGATGAGCTGGTATTCATACTTTTTTAAACTGAAAATTTTATACCACTGGTTTTCAATATCCAATTTCTGATGAGAACAGATAGATATTAAAAATGAATATTCAAAACTGAGAATATTATGCGTTAAAACTTTCAAGAGAAACATCTCAGTTTATGTCAAAAGATCAGAAAGGGAAAAATTAGAAAATAGATTTCAGAAGAATTATATCCTTAGGGGTTCCACGCAGAAGTTTCCTTTGGTGCGTTCAAGTTTGAGCGAAGAGCTACCCAGGGAGAGTTATTCCAAGTAAACATAATCGATTTGAGACCTTTACCTACCAGCCAAAGTGCAGAAGACTTTTTTTCTTCGAAAAATTTTATCTTGACTTTTTTCCACCTGAAACACATTAGTCGAAACACTGCGCAGAGGACGGACGATTTTCTTTAAATTCGATATCCGGATTCTACGCATCTTGAAACGTAAAACCTAAAATTTTAAGGGAGGTATATATGTATAAAAAAAATATATCTTATATATATATATATATATATATATATATATATATATATATATATATATATATATATATATATATATTGTTCGATAACAAACATTCATTATTGGGAAAAAATTATAATAATAAAAATAATTAACCAAAAGTAGCAGTTACCCCTCTGCACATGTATTTGAGTCGATTTCAAGGGATTTGTGATGATAACGATTGTATAACGATCTCTTCAAGATTCATATTTATGTTGTGCAATATATTAAACATTTGGTCGTTAACGAAAATGATTTTTTTTACCATTATTATCAACACCATAACCATCTAACACGAGAGAATAATTATTGACGAAATAAATTTACTCAAAGGATGTGACCGACATTTCCAATAGCCTACCTACAATCTATTTAGATGTTAGGTGCAATGGGAAGGGGTTATCAATAGGTCATTGTTATTGACACTAACGTTGGTAGTGCAGAATGTGATCTCCTTAATCAGGATTGATGTTCCCCACAATGCCATTTATAACCCAATTTCCATAATGGTAATCGTGTATGGTGAATACTGTTATATCATCAATGTTACAGCAGGTATCTTAGATCTCCCTTATCAGACTGTATAATATCGACTATTAATTTTCTTAGTTTCCTACACGTCTAATGGTATCGATTCGGAATGCGTGTCATTAGGTTTCGTTTTTTGGTCAGTATACTTTATGATGATAAACGTTGGTATACTATTAAGTCAGAATAATTATTTTTTGAGAATTTCATAATAAGCTGAAAAATGTTTGCGTTTTAAAATTTTTCTGAATTATTAATAAATGGTTTTGTTTCCAATCTCATAAAGAACAATTTCACATGATTGGATTAACATACATGGTCTCCCATGAAAGTTAAATGTGGGAAACGTAATACAAAACTGTATTAAAGGTCCACGAAGTGAGTGGCCCAGTGCAAAGAAACAGCCAAAAGGGTAGAACGGGTACAATGGGATATCAGCGTTATTCGGTTGGTGCCTTGTCTGACACCGATCTGTCCTGATCCTACCCCATTTTCATTAATCATAGGATCATAAGAAAAATACTATTAAAAAAAAAAAAAAAAAAAAAAAAAAAAAAACTATAAAAAAAAAAAAAAAAAAAAAAAAAAAGCCCTATGCGAACAAACTGCACATTACCTGCCCTCCCTGTAGATCGCTTACCATAATTTTAAGGCTCACAATTTTGTCCAACCTAACGGAAAACTTAAGTTTGTTCATGATTCAATTAATGAAGAAGCAATAGTGTATGCTGTATGCAATCTAATTTCGCATTCTTTTACTTTTGTGATTCTCTACTGATTAAAAAGTATCGTATGTAGCCACCTACGCCTCTAACCTAATATAAATATTAATGCCATTTGAATTGGTAAATAATACATATTACAAACTAAATGGAATTTTGTTTTTAGTCAACATTATCATTCCTGGATTTGCATCAATTAGAACCATCTTAATCAACAACAACCATGGTTTCAAAATTCAATCTTTATTATTTCTGCTAACATCTAATTTATTAATTTCTATTGGAGATGTTCTTGGAAAACTGTTACCTTAGATCCTAAGCTTGCATTAGATATGCTGATTGGAAAAATAAATTCCGATATAGCACCGCTAACATCAATCTCAAAATTGTGTTTTGCTAAATGAAGAAAATGGATAAATAATTATTTGTCACGGCCCTGGTTCATGCTAATATTACCAAGGATTCATTATAAGTGGAATTTGTCTTAATTCACGCTATTTTTGAAACGATACCGTGTTTATTTCAATAGTATTCCTAACGTGAATTAAGTATAATTTGTCGAAATACACAAAACCTAGTAGAAAGCATTGTTGGAGTTTTTTGGAGCGGAGACATCGAAAACCACAGATAACTCGGAATTCACATAGAAAAGGTTTAAAAGAAGACGTTCCTTCTTGGCAGGAGCCCAAAGCCGGTATTCATTGTAATGCGGTTCTTGGAAGGTACATCCAACCATTCTTCCTTCCCACGTGGACAGATAAAGTCACAGAAGACGGCGGGTCGAAAATAAGGACTTCCCTTGTAATGAACTTACTGCGAACCTGCGCAGGGGTCGGGTTGACATTTTACTTTTATCAAATTCTTATATTTTTTTTCTAAAACCAGGATTTTAGCGATTTTTATACGGGGTGTCCCAAGTCCAATGGAATCTACGAACTTCAGAGGTCAATTTTAAAGCTCATTTATGATCGGAAGTTCCCCATGCAGATTTTTTCAAGCGAGCAGAGTTTTTTGGAAATTTAATTGTTTATGATTTTTTTCGTGTTTTGACATTAGAGAGTTTTTGTATTTCTCGTATTGGTATTTTTCGTAAGCACGAAAACAAGCTGTTAGAGCGAGCACGATGAATGCTAACCTTTTTGCATCGATTTCTCGTAGCGTTTTCGTAAGCCCGAGAGGAAGAAAACTCTTACAGCGACGTTAACGTGACTCTTGTAGTGAATCACTGCTCCAAACTCAATTGTCACAGTAGACTATTTCCAAAATATAACAGGAATTAAGAAACAACGACCACTTACCTCTACATCATATGAAAATGATTCAGCCGTGAAGAACACGAATCTTTAAAACGCGTAAAATGAACCTTGAAACGAAATCTTCAGAATGAAAAAGCTGAAATCTTCAATAAAACGTGGAAAGCAAGAACAAAATGCCGCTAATGACTGTTCTGGTTGAGGTGCGGGGAAAAAAACACGAAAGAAAGACAAATACAAAGGTTAAACCAACAACAAAAGACGGCACGGGGAAAATTCAGCCGATTTTGTCGGGTGTGTATGTGTATCCATGCCAACTGCATGATAGTTGCTAAGTATTCTAGAGTGTTAGGTATCCTAGAAGAAGGTCAAGCTTTCGTTTCGTAATTACAATTCCGAAAAAGCTGAGCACGAGTAAAGCTGACTCTTCCGTTTCGAAAAGCGTTTCCACGTTACGAAAACCTCTTCTCGTTTCGGAAAGGCCATTTTCGTATACGAGAAAATGAATACGAGAAGTACAAAAACTCTCTATTGAAAATGTATTGTAAACCGGAAATTTTGTTACACAATTAAAAAACGTCACGCAACCTATAAACAAGTTAGGTGTTGTTTTCTTTTGATTTTCATGTACAACCAAGCCGTTGCTGGGGAATGAAACTTCTTTAGTTTTCACCGGACGAAAATCGTTCTCCACTCGTTGGAAAGCTCTCGATTTATCACGCATTTCTTCCGTACCAGTTTTTCTATTCATGTCGTAGTTTTATATTTATTTATGTTATAAATGGATATAGTAAACAATGCCGCTTGTTTTGTTGTCCCTTGGTTGAGAAGTTAATCTTGGTTATAGTAATTGTAGACGCGCACCGTAACAGAAAATTACCTACCTGTGAATTCATATTCGTGGAAGAATTGGGTATCGTCGAGACTGGCTTACAGCAAATTCAGTAATTGTGTGTCAATAATTATTTTATGTTTTCTAATTGTTATTTTATTTAAAACAATAAAAAACATTGAAATTACTGAGACATTTTCAATGCTCATAGCTCTTCTCTCATAAGAGAGAAAGTACGAGCGGCCTGCCGCGTTTTGACATTGAAAATGTCTTAGTCGACAGGTCAACCAGAAATTTGTTTTTTCTTATGACATTAAAACGGTCATCACTGCCCTCAGGACCAGTGAAGTTAGTACGTCTGCCAAGGTGGGTGGGCAGTACAGCTTCCTCACTTATTGTAATATGGACGTATAAAATTGGTTGAAAGAATCGACATCGGAATTTCATGGTTACACCCGCGCACACATTACTATTGATTCAACGGCTATGTTATTTGTATGTTACCATCCAAAAGCTAACGCACACAATTCATGAACATTAATCAAAATTGGTCCAATAGTTTCAAAGTTTTACGCGTGTCAACCAGCTTTAGTTTCGCGCATGTGCAATAGTTATTAATCAAACAATCGTGATAGTAAACCTTCCTGAAACTCATACCTAACCGAAAAACAAAGACCCCTTCGAGTTTGAACGATATAGGACGGATATATCGCGAGAAATCAACTTCCTACGAAATTCAAGTTTGCGATTGCGCTGACGCCATTATCGATTACAGATCTGCATTAGCTTAAGTTCTGGTATTTTCATATTGTTGATGGAAAAGAGTATTTATATTAAAATTATTATTCGGTTTTGCATGTTGTGGTGGTCAAAATGGTTCTCGACGATATTTTTGGATTCTGGTATCAAGTTTTACCATTAGTTTGCGAATAACTGGTATTTTCCGAGTAGATACTAAAAACTGTGAAATTCAATATTTCTCTTATGAATCGATCAAGTTGAAGTTTATTTGGCGATGAAAAAATAGTTTTATACGGTTTTTATTGGAGAAAAGTTAGAAAATATGCTGAAAAACGAGATTTCTTCACAAAAAATGCATCAAGGTGCCATTGTAGGTATAGGAACGGCTGCAGCCCAGTTGGGGCCAGGACAAGTGGAATCATTCAGAAACAGAGTTCAATTTCCTGTAAGATAGAGGTGGCATAAAAAATCTTGCATACGAGTATGCAAGACCTTCGGACATTTTATGTCCCCCCCCCCCCCCCATGCACCCTTTTCTCGTCGAGAGAATTTCTCTTTCTATTCATTCCCATCATTTCAATCGTCTCTTGATGTTCAGGAAGTCTTCCCATCAAATTTCAACTTCCTTGGGTGATCAGGAGAGAATTTAGCTCACTTAGCTGATCAGAAAAGAGCCCATCATTTCAATCGTCCCTTAATGTCCCACAGATTCTCCATATCAAATTTGAACTTCCAAGTTTCTTTCCACTCTAATAGTGGTTGCAATCATGTTTATAAAATTAACTAAGACCTCTATGTAAACAATTATTCAGACAACCACGCTTTACCTCAGATTGTTGCCCACGCACTGCAGAAACGCGTAATAAATCAAGATCTTTCCAACGAATGATGAACAATTTCTGTCCGTTGAAAACTTAAGAAGTTTCATTTCCCCAGGAACGGCTTGGTTGTATGTGAAAATCATTAGAAATCAACTGTAACGCTTCTTTCATCGCGCAACGCTTTTTAGAGTCCATTTGCCAAAGTAAAGATATAAAATGTCAAAAATAATTCTGTCCTTTCAGTTAGCTCAATTCCACACCTTCTGCCGTTAGTATGAATAAGCAAGTATATAAGCTGGTTGAGTATACTTAAACTACCTACAAGTTCATCTGACACCCTCAATGTTCTTCCAACTCCCCCCCCCCCCCTCCCTTCCTTCCTTAAAACATCAATTACAGCAGTTATGGAGCCCAGCATTTTCGGTTATGGCGGTGGCGGGGGGGGGGGGGGGGGGGGAGGGGGAGAAACACTTCGTTTATTACTTGGGAAAGGCGGAACGAAGCAAAATGTCATTGAGCGGCATTTCCTACGGAGAAGATGCCGATGAGAGAAAATGCCGACCTCAAACTCGTCCGGAATCCCATCGACGTTATTTATCGCTGGGTAACGGCTTCTACCGTAAAAGTAAATGAGCTCCAAGTGCGGAGGTGAGAGATAAAAAACATGCAGTCGAACTATGCAGTGAGTTATAGTCATAATGTCATAATTAATCTGAAGTTTATACTGAGGATAAAAGAAAAAAACTAGCAGATCACTAAACTAAGGGGTTGAAACTAGAATAAGTTTCAAGGTAGCGGAATACTTAGATTCAAATATCGAAAGTAGGTACCTAGGTGAAATTTAAGGAAAACGCTGTAAATTATTTCTGCAGGCTTAATATTTCTGTGTTAGGTAGCCCTTCTACGCAGATCATTGGTCTGCAATTATATAATCCCGTGTATAATATATTATAACATATGGTTCGAACATGGTGCAGCAATTTTACGCTTTACAGTTAAAAAAAAAAAAAATAAAAATAAAAAAAAAAATAAAATAACAGCACCTTGAGTCAATTAGGAAAGAAATTAGCCTAAGAGGTTCCGAAGCTGATCTGAGTCCCTTCATACTTTGTTGGTGTATTCCAGATCTAAAAAAAGAGCAATAATTCAGGTTTCAGCGTCATATGCCGATTAAGAAACAAATTAGGCTCAGAGGCCCCACTGCTGATCAGTGTGCACTGAAATTGAATTCTTGCTATTACAGAGGAGGTCCATTTCAAATTGCAGATCCGTAGGTTGACATCAATATGCCTGCCTAGATATAGGCAATTGCAGAGGGTAAATCAATGCGATTAACCAAAACGTCTACATTTTGTTCGGCTCCCTGCTCTCAAGTATAAAGATGCTTAAGTAAGTAGGAACCCACTGAAAATATCATAAATCTATGTTATTTTCATCATCATTAAAATGGTTTTAATAATCATTAAAATCGGAGTTAAGCGTCCGTGGAGTTCGGACGTAGTTGTTAGCCGCTCCGTAATTATATCAATGAACAGCATTAATTGTACGACTCTTGAAGTTTCATTTTACTCTTCTTTATTGGTGAAAAGAATTTCTTCGAAATATATTTTCTAAGAGATGTTTAAAGTTATTATTGGCGTTTTTTCCGCAACCTTGGGACACGCAATTCTCAAGCATCGTCGACTGCCGCGGTCGCTAACCTCAAAATCCAGCGTAAATCATAAAGGAGTTCGCCAGTCTGCAATCGCGGAATGGAAAGTAAAATTCTTGAACTATTCGACCAGCTGAACTGCAAAGTTGACCAATTTGTTGGCACATTGAAAATCATTCTAACTAAGATTATGAGTTTCGAAGATAAGATCAAGCCGTTTGAAATCGGAATGAAACAATTGGACCGAAATATGGAGCTGTTTACAAATATTAGTAAACTAAACAATACCATTATCTCGTACAATGTTCCTGGAGATTCCCAATAAAACGACGAGAAATTAATGTTCAAAATAATCGTCATCTTAAATCGCTTCTTTGGTGAAGAAATCGTACCTGAAGATACTGCTCACAACCAAAAATATGCGGTTCCGAAATTTGAGGATGAAAACTCTCGTCCCACAATGCTTTTCCAAATTCAAGACCTTTCCTTATAGCGCATCAGATGACTTCACGAAACAGGACTTGGACTTTCAGAAAATTATTATACCCTAGAATGATTAAAGCTACACGAGCAGGGCAATATGCAGTGATGAAAGGAGACAGTTTTTTTATAAATGGGAAGAAAGTCATCAGGATGCCTAAAGGCGAAAACGTAGGAGAAAAATGGTCATCATCAGATCAGGATAAGTCTTCATTGCGATGTATAGAAGCAGTAAGAAGATGGAGAAAAAACAATGACGAAAACACGTGTTTCTTATTGAAATAAGGCGACTATACTGGACTATGGACATGAAAAATCTGCAATGAGCAAAAGAAGACAAGAAGTACTTAATATTTTGTATAATCGTGTATTTCTCCAAAAATTATAAAAATAAATAGTAGTTAAGTACGTTATTATTACAAAAAACGAAAAAAAAAAAAACCAAAAACGCATTCAGAGAAGCTGTTTAAAAACGTTCCAGTTGTGCTATATGATCATATAACTAAATTTCCCGTAATTTTGGCATTTATATTTGCCATAGTTCTTTTGGAAAATTACCTAATATACTAAAATATAATATACTAAATATGGTAAACAATGTTTTTAAACAATGACCATGTAGGGAAATTTCCTTCCATTTCAATCTAATATCAGCAAACCTATTGCAGTGAACCATTATCAGAATATTCTATTTTATAATGGATAAACCTTTTCCTTGTAATATTCTGTTAAACATTTAAACTAAATATTTTTATAGTTTTTTGTTGTTATCAGTTTTTTTAGCATGGTTTTTGAGTTTTGAACACTCAAAACTGCTCAAAAATCACCATTCAACAAACTTATCTCTTCTTATCTCAATATCAAACTTATCTCTTGATTTATGCTTGATTTTGTTATTGCGATTATGAAGAATGATATGTTTAGATTAACACATATATTTATTACAGTAAGTAAGTATTGTAGACGTAAATGGAAAAAATAAATAAATAAAACATAAAATAAATAAATAACGAAACATGAATAGTTTTGAATGACCTCAAATCGTTTTACAGCGGGGTTTTCTTTCCCAAAACACGATTATCAAGAATTGTCAGATACCTGCAACTTCTTCCTCCTTCTAATAAAATTGGGTTAAGAGCGTATAATTATCAACAGTTGTTGAACAGTTGAACTTGGAATTAGTTGAACAGTTACTGTTTATGATCCTCAAGCTTACTATCAATTTCTAAGACTGGATAAGTGATCAGTTTGTTGTGGGTTGAGCGGAAAGAGGAGGTTGGATTCCTATGCACATTTCACTTCGTAAATACTCGTGTTCCACGCTAGATCGCGTGGGCTGGTTTGATTTCACGCAACCAACTTTTTGACTACCTCAACTCCATTAAACTAGAAGCCCTCCCTCTACGTGCAAATAAGTTGTTTCTGCCTGACGGCATGCAGAAAAATGATTGCAGCATCTTTGTGGAAAAATAACCCTCTCATGTTATAAACTCAAAGCTTTGCGAATCTGCGATTTGATGTTAAGGTGGTTGCGCTTTTATTTCACTAATGCTCAGCATTGCCTCGGTTTCCGGCAGTTCGGATTTTTGATGAGAAGTGTGCGAAAATTCAGAATTATTTAATACTTTAATGGTCATATATGTATCGCTGGTGAGAAGTCGCCTCGAGTTTGCGTCGACTAGTTGGAACCCCTTTACAGTGCATGCATCGGTGACTTCACAAGAATTCAGAATAAGTTCGTAAAACTCGATTTAAGTTCTTACAAAACTTTTAACAGTTCCAACGAACCGTTACGAGAACCATTCTATTGAACGACGGTAGGAGCATCCACCGATCCTGCCGCTCTCTAGCTCATTCGAGATTCGCCACGTCTCGAGCTTCCTCTCTCTTTTGTGCGCACAACTTTTAATTTTCATTCACATCATATTCATTTACACCCATACCTACCTAACCCAATTTCTATCCTCACATACTTCCACCCCAGTGTGGTATCTCATTTACCCCTATTGGATTATATTCAATAAATACGAGTATACTTTGACCACAGCTTTGTCAAATCTCCTCCATTTAATACCATTTTATTGGAGCACCATAAAAGAAATAGGTATTAAAATAGTTCCAGTGATTAATTTATGTGTTTTACTTGTCAATCCTTATCCCAAAATACTATTTAAATATATGAAAATAGAGTATATGGACATTAATAAAGTTGATCACGAATCATTAGATTGTCACAAACTAAAGTATGCATTTTATTAGGAAGCCATAGCAAAGTTCTAAGTTATAATAACTTGATGAAGGTTAAACTAGAAATTAACTCGGTCGGTAGGTGAAATATCATTGATATATTTTTGATATGTAAGTTCATTAATGGTTTGCTAAATGTCTTCTCAATTTTTGAACAAGTAAATTTCATCATTCCAATTGGTATTGGATCAAGGGAGGGAAATTACTGGCTGTTCCTCATATGTTTATTAGTCAGAGCGGCCTCTTCAAGGATTTAGTTTTAACGTTATTTTACAACTACAGTAGGAACATCAAGTTGAAGGGACCGCCAGGTATGTTTGGACAATTTACTATACTGCGGCGTGCTGGGGTTGGCATAGTTATGTTCCATCTTATGTAGGGGGGGTTTGGATCATCCAATTATTAGTTAGCTGAATTCATAAGTTCTTCATGTATAGTATTAATTAAGTTCATGCGCTTAGTCACCCTTTTAAAGCCCTCTCTCATGTTAAACTTGATCCAATGTGACAGTTCCCGTCAATTCCAAAAGAATGCGCGTCTATCCGTCGCTCTCGCGCCGGGTGAACGTGTCATACTCGAGTTCTTGGAATGCTGTGGTTGGAGATAGATACAGTACAACCAACGAATTATAGGCTATTATGGGTCATCCGACCAATGGAGTGGATGGGAATGATTGCCAACCATAAAGTGCAATGAAAGAGTTGATTTTGATTTAAAATTTGATAGTGAAGAAGTAATTAAAAAAGAAGTTGTATCTTTATTTTTCAAATTTTGACATGTACTTACTAGTAGGTGATAATTGTGTTGTACTTGCGTTTTTTTATTGCAGTGATTATTTTTAGGTATTTCATAGTTTATTAAAATGAGTCCAAAATAATTTCATTTAGTGATTCTCATTGTTTACTTGGGATTCATCCCGTTAACTTAATTCAATCAATTAATAAATAGTTGTTGGAATGAACATTCCTTAAGAACAGAAATATGGAGCCATAAGCGACAATTTCGATGCTCTGAGTTCTGGTGAGGCGCAAAGGAAAGGGTTAGAGGTTTTAAATAAAGCTTTGCAGTTGGCATCAAAATCTCTTCGCTCAATTTTAGCGTGAAACTTGGTTCAGATCAGTTTTATAAAATGAAAAACAATTTGTGGGGGATAGGGATGGTAACAGATCAGAGATAAAGGTGGTTTTATCAGGTGTACCTACTGCAAATTTCGATTTGACTGCTGGATCATTTGAACAAAGTGATACCCTTCGTGAATGAAGATCATTGTCGAGTAACCTACTAGCGAAAACCACATGGATAACATTCATGTTATCCTATATAAGTGCACACCGACAACGATAGGTTGGAGTAGTCTGCACATGTTAAGACATCTTGAACATGTAAGCACGGTGGCATGAAAGTTTAATGATTAATATCAAGTCGTACACAATACTCCAATGAATAGTTGCAGTATCTTTTGTTTCGTTGTAAGTTATCTCCCTCTAATTCTTGTCCCTGTCTTTTTCCATTCGTGACCTCCATATTAGCTAATGCTTTGATTCTGTTCTACATTGAACAGCCAGCGACAAACCGAAAGAGAAGATAATAATTCAGAAGCAACGACCGAGCTGCTGGTGTCTCTGAAAACCGAGGGAAAGGTGGACAATGACGCATTCCCTCGTTCAGTCCACACGAACCCTTTGAAAACTCCATCGCTCAAAAACCCGCGGACCCGGATCGGCAGTTTGATGGAACTCTTTTATTTTTTGTTGTTCTTCCTTCAACTTCGATTTCCGATTTCTCCCACACGCTCACTTCACCGACCTTATTCAATGCAAATGAACGCGTTTTTGACGACAATGGTGCGTTCTAACCCATCTCTTTTCCTCCAACCAGGAATTTCAGTGGCGTTGAATACAAAAAGCGTGGCCTCGGCTGCGGAAGAGGAAAAGTTATTTGCATTTTCGATTGACCCAAGCGGTTTAGTTCTTCCTTGACCACTGTCCACCCTTTCCCTGTTAGTTCGTAAAGTAAATTTATATTAATGAAACTGTTCCAAAGCAATTGGAATGAATAAAGAACAGCAGAGCAGTTTAACATGGGCATGTTCAACTTCATAGAAGCTCTGAGCAATGCTCTACAGAAATTCCTAGTCTTGCAGCATGACCTAACAGTTTTTACCGCTTATTTATACTTCTCTCTCTGCAATTTGAGCATATTGCTACACAATCATAGTATGTACCTACTTCTTTTGTTACTGCATAATTAATAGTTAAGGAAGAACCGTGGAAGTGAAACCTTTGTAATTGATAACATTTGTGAGCTGAGAGCATCCGAATGGGTTCATGTCCTAACTTCCTCAACTAGTTCATCGCTATAGGTAAATCGCATAGGTGAACAGTTTAACCCTTTGTACAGCTACACGGAATTTGTGTTCAGATTTCATCTGAAATATGTGATACTGAATAGGTTCTGTGTTCCATTATTTATTTTCAATAATGAACCTTTGTAATCGACCAAGGGAAAAAAAAAAAAAAAAAAAAAAAAAAAAAAAAAAAAAAAAAATTACCTCCCCCCTACCCCAAAATTTGTTGGTCTACGTTTTAAGATGCGTAGGATCCAACAATCGAATCGAAAGAAAAAAAATCCGTCCGACCGTCGCCCACAGCTTTATTCCGAAACTACTGGACTAAACTTTATGAAACTTGGGTTAAAAAAGACAATAGGATCTGGTTGATCCTAGAAGCTTGGCATCAATTTTTATCACCCCTCAAGTGTAGTATTGAAGGGCTAGTAGATTCAGAAATTGAGATCTCGATTTCAAGGTGACATTAATGGTTTTTTTGCTTGTCAATGATAATTAAAATTCCAAAAATCGATTAAAACCATCCGCAACGCTCTAATATGATCCGTTCGCTTTCCATAAGGGCTAGAACTTCGAAGAAACACCATCGGAATTCTAAGCGCGAGAAAATAGAGAAATCGTGCTCTGCAGGGTAGCCAATAGGTGTATTGAGTAGCCAATCAATGTCTCAATTCCATCATTGATCGCTGCAGGGTGGGACCGGACGACATAAAATTTGCCTTGTAAATATCAGCTGATATAATTCCAATGAAGTTATTAGGGGATATAGTTCCATTGGAATTTAATCTTACTTCTCAAAATAGAGTTAATTAACTATATTGTCCGTGCGGATGTAATGGTGAATAAATCTTATATACTACTTATTTAATCTCATAAATAAAATGCTTCCGAGTCTATCTATAGGTAGTGGAAGCAATGTTTTCAATTTTGAGAGAGCAAAATTGTAGTATCCGAAAAACAGCTTTTACAGTGGTGAAATTTCCAATCACATTTTACGTTTTAGATCATTCTGAATAACTTTTGTTCCGTGTCTTTCTGCTAGTGTGTGTGTGTGAGAGTAAGTCGTGTATCCTCAATTCCTTGTAATAAGCTAAATTTCGACAATTTTTAAACGATTTTTATGAAATGTTCATGTAATGTACGAATTAAGGTGCAGATGGTCCTTTCAGTTACGTTGTACCCAAATCAAAACTCCACTCAGCGCATGTACAAACGTAAATTCCATCAAGCATAATTTTCTAACGCCCCTGTCATTCGATCTCACACAACTTTGGCGTATAGATGGGGTCGACCCATCACTTGAATTGGGTCACGCGCAAACCGAGCACAAATGTTGAAATATCAAGTTTTTGAAGATATTCAATTGCCACATGTGATACATAGTTTTGGGGAATTTTTTCACGCTGAATCACGTAGTGACGTTCATTTATTGGTATTTCTAACACCAACTTGGAAAAAAGCTGAAAAAGGTCCGAATCAAACTTCCCCACTCATTCCGATACAGCGCAAATCGTACTCAAATTCACAATTTCAATAAATTAACATAAGTAAAAAATAAGTAATATAAATGTTCAGTAAATTAACATCACTACGTGTATCAAATTTAGCAACTATATATATTCAAAAATCGACATTTCAGAATTTGTGCTCCATTTCCGCGTGATTGTTCTCTTTTTCGCGCACTCAAAATACAAGTGATAAGTCAATTTTCATGAGTTTTGTGTAGAATCCAAATCTTTTGAACAAATAGTGGGTTTTCCATCTAGAAAAACGAAGTTAGGGTGAATGTGCATGATAACGCAATGGCGTTGTGAGCAAAAATGTCATTGTTTAGTTCCTTGCAACAAATTATGGGGGATACAATTTTTTGATTTTTGTTTCTTGTTTTTTAACTGGTATACCGACGGAGATATGAAGCTGGTGCATAACTCGGAAGACACCATGTATATATTTAGAGTTAATGTTTAGAATATAAGACTAGCTATATTTATGTATATAAAAATCAATTGGTGTTCGTTAGTCTCGCTAAAACTCGAGAACGGCTGGACCGATTTGGCTAATTTTGGCCTTAATTATTTGTGGAAGTCTAGACAAGGTTTAAAAGGTTTACAATTTCAAATCTGCCCCATAGGGGGTGTTTTAGGGGAGGAGGGTGGAATGGGGTAGCTTTGTCATCACTGAACAAACTGGGAATTTATTTGTCGAGTATGTTTGGATTACTCTAATTCAACTCAAAGACTACTTTTTCAAATTTTTCAAATCTGACCCATAGAAGGGGGTGTTTTAGGGGAAGGGGGGGGGGGGGGGGGGGGGAGAAATGGGGTAAGTTAGTCATCACTGAACGAACTGGGGATTTGATGGAAGAATATTTTGGATTACTCTAATTCAAGTCAAAGACTACTTTTTTCAAATGTTTGAAATCTAACCCTCAAGGGGTTCTGAGTGGGAGAATCTATTAGAATTACTTTAACTTGGGTCACAGGGTATTTGATAATGTTCAAGTCAACCTGTGCAACGCACGGGTCCATATAACTGTAAGACAGGGCCAGATGGCCTTAAATTGCGGGGATATTTATATCAAATCAGTCAAACATTCTCTCTCCTCTCTCTCTCACCCTCTCTATCTCTCTCTTCCCCTTTCTTTTTCACATATGCACAAAAATCGAAAAATTATTGGGAAGGTAATTGTTAAGGTAATTATTGGAAAATGCAGTGTGAGTCTATCGGTACGATAAACCTCTTCATTAAAGTTTAACTAATATATTCCAACTTCATCGTTATAGTTGTAGTTTGACTTATAGACGCAAACAGAAGGGTCGAGCTTATACTACATTGCATAAATTAATCGGTCCTGCCTTGCGGTCTGGCTGTTGGGTTATATAACAAGCGCGTATGGTTTGGGCAAGGCCAGGGGTTGAGGTAAGCTAGTGGTCCTCCAATCAGCAAAGGGAAGGTCACAAGGTCAAGACGCTCAGCTCACTTGAAAATATATTTTGGATCATTATTCTTTGAAATTTTTTGTAGATCCGGAATCCGTTATGTAAATCGTGGAATCGTTGAAAAACGCGAGAAAGGAATAGTAGAGCCACTATGGCGCCTGATACGTCAAAATCAGATTTAGTCCTCAAAGAATAAAGTGACATTTAGGCTTTTCAGTATCTTCAAAGATAAAGAAAAAACTAAGTACGAAGGAGAGTTGAAATGGGACGCCTAGTATATTATCCAGACGATATAAATTTCCTCAGGATTGAGAGAAAAATCTGCGTTCTTTCAGAGAAAAAAGAAAAACAAGCAATCCAAAATGAAGGTTGAGGTTTGTACGACATTACTTTTCAAGCACAATAAAAATTCTCAGTAAAAAAAAAAAAAAAAAAAAAAAAAAGATAATAAATAATGATATAAAATGAAAAAAGATTAAAAAAACAACTTGGTTCTAAATATGCTATAGAGAGATGCACGCAGAATATATTTTTCACCTCCATTTAAAATTTTAGCTCCAAAAGTTGAATACCAAAGAAATTAGCTTCGGAGTCTTCTTGTATAAATATGTGTCGTGGTTGCGTTTCATCTTTTTGTTGCGTTGTTAGATGACAATTTTCGTCTAGATGGACTTCTTAAAAACGTTTTATACGTTAAAAAATCACTAAATTAGTACTTAGGGACAAAAAGAATTGCTGTGACTCGAGATGACTTATGATAATTATTTTAACTATGATAATGCTAAGGCCAAACTAGGTGTTCGCTATTAGTTTTTTCAATTCGAATATGGAAAGTGTCATCCATAATATTGGCTCCATTCCAGGTGGGACAATCATTATTAGATTGAATCACATTACATTGATACTTACCGCTGATGACGTAGACATGTTGCTAGACGGACGTCCTACCTTGAGATGTAAGTAAAATAGAATGCTGCAGCTGTCCTTGGGATGTAGTAAATTATAATTATTAATATAATTGTGAATTAAAATCAAAATTTACTACTGGATGTAGTAAATTCAACTTGGAGTTCTCCCCTTCAGGTTATCCAGAATTATGCCGTAAAAGTGGATATAGAAACTCGAATGGGTGCTGGAGCTAGGAGTATTGTCGGATCATGTCACAGAAAACCCTGTTTCGTGGATTGTTAGGGAGAAAAAAACTCTCAATTAACTAGAAAGTGATCAGACCTGTCACCACATGTACGAGCAAAAAAAAAAAAAAAAAAAAAAAAAAAAAAAAAAAAATAGAATGGATGATGGTGAGAGAGAGAGAGAGTGAGAGGGGGAGAAGAATGAGCTTTTTGGTATCAACATATTGAATGAATGTCATGGTCTTTCTACCTCAAGTTGTTGACTAATAAACCGTCCACCACAACGCCTTTGGACTCTTTTGCCAAGCTCTGATATCTCCTCAGAATAAAATTTGTTAATAACTGAGGGGAAAGAACTGAGCTTCGTCACAGACTTCACATACCTCCTCCAAGTAGCCCTTTCATTTCTGACTACTAGTGTTTAACTCCATTAAATATTCTGGATGATTCGAATGTCCCAAACTTCCTAAAATAGCATTCGATATAAAAAGCTCGAGAATTGCGTTATTAAATCCCGCTTATGCTCGAAATCGATGATTTTATTGGAAACAAACTAGTTCAATCATTACTTACGTTAGAAGTGTAACTAAAAACTGGAAACTATCCCACTTCTGTTCTAGTTTCCTCTTCTGAGGTTCTAAATTTTTTTAAATGTCTATCCAAATATTTGTAGCTAATTAACTACCTACCAATCATTATTATCATAATATAGAGAAATAAATAATGATTTGCTACGACAGAATACCACAATTTGAATGAATGATGCCATGTAGGTAGTCATTTAGGTAATTTTCGAGTTTGGTAAATCTATAGGATCCTTGATATTGCCACATCTAAAACCTACCTAATAATATTTTAAATTTTGTTCAAAATTATGTTTCAACTTGTTGAGATCCAAATTTAACAACAACCAGGGGAAGGTAGGTTTGGATTAATTTACAACGCACCAAAACCAACAGATCACAAAGCAGGTCATGCCAAAGGTCATACGTGTAACTGAAAATTCGGGATCGCTATTTTGGCCAATTGCCAGGTATGAAAACTTCACTTGATCAACATCACTCAAAACTGCAGCTCTAACGAATTTCCTTTTTGTGAGTGTTGAATTAAATCCCGTCTAAGTGGGGGTATAGGGGTCGAAACAACTCACCTCACTTCTTAATCGAGTTTGAAAGACTGCAAATATTTTAATAATTTTTGTTTACTTTTACAAATTTGCACCGATCGCATGAGTGCGAATTATTCATTTTTCATAAACATAGGTAGCAAAATTAATAATACAGAATGCAACCGGTAGGCAATGTATCGCAATTAGCGATAATAAAAGTGACAGTTAAAAATATACATAAAATGCTGAATACTACTAGTTACGTAAAGGTTTATTATTTGATATTATAGGTTTATTAATTTATTGCCGTAATAAATAACCCCACTGCACAGAACATTGGTCAATAGATGATTATTCAACGGAACCTATGATACACAATTATCCAAAAGTAATTACGTAAATTAAAATAAAGAGCCCAGGAAGTTTAAAAATGATGAAGTATCTAAATAAGAATAAACTTGGTAAATACTGAAAAGTCGGCAAAACAGGGGAGAGAAATGCTTTCGTATAAAAACGAAAAATAAAATAAAATAATTCCAGAACTTCACGAAAGGTAAAATGCTTAAGGAAGAAACGTGAGGCTCACAACTCCTATCGAATCGTGTAATCTAAGTCACATACCTAGCAGTAAAGGCCTCGTGAACACTACCCCTCGTTCCGGAAAAGCTAAAGACAATAATTTAAGTCTTTATGAGGGGTTAGATGTGATGCCCAACGTTGCCGTGGAGACGGTCAGAGTCTGCTCTGCCTTCCCAGCCGAGAGCCCAACGCCCGAATCCCCGGCAGGAGGAGAGGGTTAATCGAATGAGCTCGGCTTAATCTTGGAGCTGAATGGAGGGGGTAAAAGCATCAAGTTTAACGGTTACTTGGTTACTCGCTAACGGTTAAATACACAGAGTCGGCCCTCATACGGGCGCTAGTTAAGTACACCTTGATTTGATATTATTTTCCCCGAGATCACTCTCAGCAGGAAATTACCGTACTGCGTGAGACGCTAAGTGACGGCTTTGTGATAGTGATAGTGATAGAAGAATCCACTATGTCTGTCTAACACTATGAATAATCTGTTTTGAGGAAAAATTCAATGTTATAAATATTCACTATACATCCGGTTAGCTATTTTGCCGTGAAACTGTCAATTCGTTCATGATGTTTCTCAAATCTTCCCATCCTATGGGGAAAAATTATTACTAATACGGATTAGGGGATTATTTGAAGGTTATCCACGACGGGATGGATCGGAAGAGGGTTTCTACGAATTCAAATTTGTGCCCAATTTTCAAGTAAGAAGAACTGATAGAGTCATAAAATGACATCAGGAACTGCAAGGATAACTTCGCTGTTTAAAAAATCGGAAAGTTCTGGTGCAGAATTACATTTTCATAACACAATGAGGCAACTTTGAAGATTCCGAAGTCCTAATTGATCAGACAGAAACAATTAACTTCAAGGGTTCTTTCTGGAATGACCAGCCAAAATACAGTGGATTGAATAACTGAGGAGTAATTGCCAACGCATCATTCGATCACGCTCAGCCTACCAAATGAGGACTATGGGGCTTTGGGGAAGTGTCGACACCGTCAAATTTGTCTGTAATAAAGTTAGCGGGGTGATACAGCTCCGTTAATTACGTTAATGATTAGTGCTATCATGAAATTTCTTCCTCGATTGTAGGAAGTTGGTAAATCTCCAACTTCCGCAAATGGAAATATTGGAAACAACGTGTTCGATACCGTAATAGGCCGCGGGAAAAACGCCCTAACCGTAAAAAGCCGTCGGAGCCCATGTGATGCATGACTATAGGC
Organism: Adelphocoris suturalis; assembly: GCA_030762985.1. Classification (NCBI taxonomy): domain Eukaryota; kingdom Metazoa; phylum Arthropoda; class Insecta; order Hemiptera; family Miridae; genus Adelphocoris; species Adelphocoris suturalis. Next base: position 26,851,791 of record CM061047.1, on the reverse strand, counting down.
TTCTGATCTGCACAGAATGGTGATTACAGAATTAATGAAACTTTGAGTACTAATTTGCAGCGTCTCAAAAAATGTATGGGGTTGAAAGTGAATTTTAAATTACGGTATGTTCATTAGACATTATCACTTGCGATTAGGATGATAATTATTATATTTGATGTATGATATCCTGAGATTTTAATATCAACCAGCGTTACATCATGAAATAACTCAATCTACGTTTGATGTTGCCATCATAATGCGAGTCGGCATACCTCTTTTTCCGGTTGACTTCCCAAATTTCAATTTTGGTAAGCCATGCCTGGATTTCAAGGTCACCTTTTTCAAAATTGATACAAAAATCACATTACACAACTGCGGTTGGATGCAGTGTGGAAACAGTAAGAATTGAAGTGGAGAAGTGAAATTACGAAACGTTGGAGTGGGGAGTGGTGGCGACTGCGATAAAATGCTCCCAGGTTGCTGGGAATGGAATATATTCCGGGGTACTCTCCAAACATATTTGCATAATTCATTACGAAACCATCCCACAACGTGGTGGAAAGACCTGCATGAAAATGTGGGAGGAAGTTGAAAAATTCTTTTTTTGATTAACGTTCGCAAAGTTCAACAACTAGCTCTCGAGGAAAGTTGATACATAATATTATTGATAATGGAAAATACGCTAAGAACAGTCTTCATGGCCGGTTTGTGAATCCATTGACAACTTATTGCCTCGTGCACTACGTGATCCGTTTACTGCGAGCGTATTGAATCATAAGTTAGGCTCCAATTGAGGCGATAAAGTCGATTTCCAGTAGCATTACTAAATGAACGATTTATCAAAGCAATAATTGATGCAGTTTTTGGAACAAGAATTTGCCCCCCCCCCCCCCCCCCCTTTGAGTTATGTCGCAAAGTTTTACTCTTCCTTGCACTCTTGACTTGACTTCTTGTTTAGTGTTCCATCTACGTATTAGTCAAGACCAGTGTGTTTCTCTCTTCGTCAGCATCACATATGTATGCCGCCTTCGCCTTACTGCTCAAACTGCTACTGAACTACACTTTTTCAGGCTGCACGTGTAGTGAGATTGCTCAATAGTTAGCAAAACTAACCATGTCTGCAGAGATGCTTGAATCAGTGGGTAGTTGAAATGCCAAAATTTCCTACATTAGGTTAAATCAGTTTCAGAGAGAATTGGGGGTACGTCTTCCGGAACTTGCATGTCCTCCGAGTGGTCCCATTAGTCATCTTGGTAAGGTGTTGTAGAGGTTGTCGTGAGACAGTAGATACGATTTCAGCGCATGTTGGGATAAAAGTTATACGCTGTTTCATGTAGTGCAACAGTTCTAGAGGACTCACAATGGCCACCTTCTATATTTTGAAGGGCACTAGCCAGACAGCACTTTAATTTAGCTGCAAGGGTGTACAAGGAAGATACTATATAATAGACTATATTGACCGTAACTAGTAACTCTTATCTTACCCACCAAGAAAAATGTGTCTGCCATAATTCTGGGTCTCCAGTTTGTCAGTGACAGTGTGTGAACATTGAGCACGAGTGGCGTTCTAAGAAAGATAAATATGACAGAAATGACCAGCGGCAAGTGGTATCCAAACTAAAAGACCTTCAAGATATGTTAAATAAATATGATGCTAGTTTTGTGGCACCTTACCACTATTTTTCACATAGGAAGGAGCACCCACTTCCGAATCACACCCGTGTACGGGTGCCATGTCGCCGAACATTCGTATCTTGCCTTAAAATCAAGAATAAACACATAAAATTAGTTTCACTATTTAATGTGGGCTCTACTAGATGATACGGATTCATAATTACAATTTAAATTGATTGAGTTGCCAACAAAGAGCCCTTGAAGTTTGGGAGATGGGTGCCTGTCTGGTGGATTTCGAATTCAAAATCCACCAAACTGGCACCCACTATTTGTGTTTTGTATACTTGTGATTCATAATGTTTTCGAATTCCGGTGGAATGTACTACGAAAATGTTCTAGGAGCCATAAAAATGAGTGAAAACCTAATAATTTGTTTATAATGGAGAAAAAGTTTGTTTGTCATAGAATTAAATGGTAAAATTTTGTGCTCAAAATGTGCTAAAATGGCAACCATGGAACAAATCATTGATGATATTTGCTATTATAAACATAAGGTTTGGTTTCTTGACTGCTTTGTTCAAAATAAGATTTGTTGGGGTCTTGAGGTTCAGTCATAAAGTGTACCACTATTTTTCTAGGCCAACGTTTCGGTATATTTTTATACCATCCTCAGAGCTACAAAGAAATGCACCAGAGGGAGTCAGACAATTATAGGCAGGAATAAAAAGGAATAAAATGTACATATGTACCTAATTATTATAGAAATGTCTAGCTATGTATATTAATGGACCAACATAACTTTAATCTATTTTCTCAATAAGTATTATATATATATATATATATATATATATATATATACATATATATATATATATATATATATATATATATATATATATATAACTCCTAGAGTCATTTTCAATAAGTGATATATATATATATATATATATATATATATATATATATATATAATACTTATTGAGAAAATAGATTAAAGTTATGTTGGTCCATTAATATACATAGCTAGACATTTCTTTAATAATTAGGTACATATGTACATTTTATTCCTTTTTATTCCTGCCTATAATTGTCTGACTCCCTCTGGTGCATTTCTTTGTAGCTCTGAGGATGGTATAAAAATATACCGAAACGTTGGCCTAGAAAATAGTGGTACACTTTATGACTGAACCTCAAGACCCCAACAAATCTTATTTGCTATTATTGCCGAACTTCGTTAATTTATAGAAAAAGGTTCGTTGCCGTACATATTGATGCAATACATTATTGCACAAATATACATAATTCTCAAATTCTTTAATACTAGTATCATTTTATGAGAAATATTGAAGGGGGAATAATGAAATTTCACTATAATGGTTATACTGTTTGATTCTGCATTACTCTATATTATCCCCTTTAGTTAATTTTGTCTTAGAGATATTTTTCATAAAACCACTATTGAATCGTAGTTTATATATTCTTAATACTTAGTGAAATAAAGTTCGAACAGACTCACTGACTACACAACTGGACATTTCAACACCATTTAAATACGTGAATTTCATGAAAGAAAGATTTCTCTGCTCTCTGGAATACAACTTTTCAGACTCTTTTGCTCTTTAGCTCTTTAGCTTCAGCCCTATTTGCATGATAATTAGTATGCGCGTCTCGTTCAAGGACCTCCACAACCCGTGGGGGCACTTCTTAATTTAGCGAAAACTGGTGGTAGGGTACGAAGAAAAGTTTACTAGAGGGAAGAATTGAAAAAAAGAGGAAATTATAGCAGTTCCACTCTAGGGACAAATGAAGAAGGATGGCCAATGCCTTTGCAGATTTAGAATCTTCCGTTAATAAAGATAATGGTCCAAGATTAAAGTAAACAGATCGATACACAGAACATCATTATTCTGAATGAACGTTTATAATCTACCAAGCAAAACATCATTTCAACATCTCTCAAAATTTAGAGTGGTAAGCTTCAAGGAACGTTGATTTGATTGGGAAGATTTGGATAGGAAACAGTAGGCAGTCAGTGGCTTGAAATCTGGGCATGAGGATGGAAACTTTCAATACAAGAATAATGTAGTAATAATACTTTGTATTAATACCTGCTGAAGATAAGAGTAGTCCGTACTAATGTCTATGTGAGTCCGCTAATCTCTCAATTTTGATCTGATTCTTGGGGACTGATCAGTTTAATTTGCTTTTTCAAAATCGTGATAGACAATTATTGCTCATTTTCCCTTGACATAATGGCCCATGTACTTATTCGTTTCCAAATAACCAAACACAAGATGGGAAGAAAACAAACTTACTTCGATTTTCGTGATTCTTATTTTGTTCCACTACGAATTCGATAAAGCTTTTGAACGTAGGTATATCAGCGGTATCAAAGTTCATCATGGGAGGGAATGAATGGAGGGAGAATACTGATAAATAATGATGTTTCAACAATTCTCGTCCGATTTTCGTGATACTTTTTTTGTTCAATTGTAAACTTGGTCTAGTTTCGGAAGGAATATCAGGAGTTTAAAATTTCATTATGAAAGGAAGTGAATGGAGGTAATAGTAATAAATAAAGATGTTTTAACTATCTCGCCAGATTTTCTCGATCATTTTTGTTTTGTTCATCATCATGAATTTGGTCTATTTGGGAAAATATGTCTGGAGTTTCAAATTTCATTCTTGACGTTTTGTGATGCAAATTAACAGTCAGTTAAGTGGGAGGGGGGGGGCGGATTCCGAGCAGCCGTGATATTTTTCTTTTCTCTTATCTTAACTCTCACCAAAATTATATACAATCTATTCACAAGGACGTCCCTGTAATGCATGCATTACTTACCAATATGTTTCTGAGTAACTGTTACTCACCCCGATTTAGATGAGGACAGTAATCCCGAATCCTAAATGTTTCTGTTGGCATAATAAATCAGAATCGCAATCAATCATTCCCCAGGAGTTTTATTTAGTTTTCGAAAGCAAATTAAAAATATTCCTGTGAAAACCTCAGCTAGTGTTATTCTTATAAAATCATGACAATAGACCTGTGGTAGAATCAGATCTAACTATCATCAACATAGCCTGTAATTTTGGTTAATTCCTCTCAGTCAACCAATAGCACGGAAGTCAAGAACTACTATAACTTAAATCACGTAGAAATCGTGTATTCTTAAATCAAAATTTTTGTACATATGCAAAATATCACACATGTCGCAGTGCCCTTCAATAATTCTGATGCTTTGTTAGTACTAACTATTCAGAAACTGTAAGCCAGACCCTAAATGCTCCTTAGCAGATTTCATTATCAGCTCAAGCGCAAACATCCTATTCTATCAACACCTACGTCTTCCTCAATCCCTGCTCTTCAGTCATTAGATATTTTTATTTTCTACGCTGGTATGGGTCTTTTTCACACATCACAAGTTGTATATTTGATTATTGGATAGTTGGAACCCAGACCATATACGTGTTATTTACATTTTACTAAAATATATATTTTCATATTTCATGTGTCACTGTACGTATTATACTATTTATTTTTACAAACCTGTCTTCATTCACTCAATTATCCTATTTTTGACGTGAAAGTTGTATTTCTCGAAGTTCGTAGTTAAAAACTACATTTTATGATGCGGTATTGAAACGAGGGAACCCTGTACACTAGGTCTCAAAATAGTTGTCTATGTTTTTAAATATTTTGCCAAAACTGTTACATGGGGCATTTGTGTTCATAAAACATATGGAGAACATACAATACCAAACTTTTTTTTTTTTTTTTTTTATGAAAAGGTGAGTGTAAAATTTACTCAAGCCCTACGAATTATGTACTGATGAAGAACCCTCCCAATCTACGGTTAAAACAGAGAAGATATACAAACAAACATGCAACCCATTACACAAATCATAGTTTATGTATATCTTTAGTAGGAAAACTTAGGTATGTAGATTGCAGATTTCAAACCACATTACTGTAAAACTTTGTGAAGATATTCCCAGCTATAGTATACCTTTTCGTAAACAGGGTTTTTTAGGCTACGGGTTTAAACTTCAAGGAAACCAATGAATTCCCTGGGGCGATCGAGTATGAAGTTTCTTTACGTCATTCCAGTTTCAGCCTCCAAACTTTGTCAAACTTATCCAAAGTGAGTAAAGGGCTCTGGTTGCCTTAGCCGTTTATTGCAAAATGATTGCGTGTCATCGCAAGAACTGAGGGAGTAGAAAGAACCGTAAACTTGAGGTGGTGCAATGCGTCTGATCCGGTGGTCTTACTCGTCCCCTCTTGGTATAAATGATATTAGTAATTTTTTTCATATTTATTAACGCAACTCCAAATCAATAATTGAGCTATTTATCAATAATTATTGTCTTAATTTGTTTAGATTTTTGATGATTCTCCTTGGGATTGAGATAAAAATTCCATTTTAGCTCCAAAATATCAAGTTTTCCAAACAAAAGCATTTTTTCAAAAAATGTGGCCGAAAAATCACTCATAATGTGTAAAATTAATCATTACTAAATGATCTGACTGAAGAACCGAAGGTCTACCGTCTGTTTTTTTTTAAATGCAGAATTTGAGTCAGATGAAGTTCATATATCCGATGAAATAGAACATTAAACAATTTGAGCAAAACTTTATGCTGAAAAATGTACTTAAAGTTCATAATTATTTGCTAATAATTGAAACAACCACAAAAAAAAAAAAAAAAAAAATCTTTGAATTCATTTCATTATTTAGAACGAGTTTTTGCCATAAAATTGGTAGTTAACTATTTATTTTTATTTATTCAAAGTTCACCAATTTTCAAAACAATTTAACATAATATAAAACAATAATTTACGAAAATTCGTTCATACGATCATGCTGCATGACAGAATTTTTTAATTTAGTTTCTTTAGTAACATGCTACCATGTCTTAAACCGTAAACAGTTATTGTGGAAAGCCTTTTAAACCTCCAGAAGTCTAAATTTCAGGTCTTTAGGTGCCTCTTAATGTGTTTTTGAGAACAAGGGATGTGTGACACAACCATATATTTTTCGTGTGTCAATAGTATGCGTTTAAAATCAGACTACTGTTTCATTTTTTACACTACACACTAGCTTATATGTTAGCAAATATGGTGGAATGTTTCACACTACCTAATTTTCAACATAAGATTATTTGTTTAAAAGTTAATGCTAAAATAACAATCGAGAAAATAATTTCATAGTGAGCAAAAAACCTAGTTTGTTGTCTTATCTCAAAGTCAATTGATTGAATTGGAGACAAAAGCATATGCGAACCCATTTGAGGTTTGAAGAGTTCAAACTCCATGGATTCGTTGTGGTGTATACAATTTCATTGACGTACCTAGTAGAAGAATCTGGAAACGAGAGAGATGGAGACGATGCACTAACCTGGAATAAGAAAGGAAATGAAACTAATAACATAATTTATGATGTCCAGTTCATAAAAGAAAAAATGCAATAAATTACAGAGATCTGTGCAACGTAACCTAGCTGGGGAATCCCGAGAAATTTATTTAACGAAGAACACAAAACAAAGTCTCACTAAATTCTACGGCACTATGAAAATTTCCGGATGGCGAATCCGTAATTTTGAAATCAACTTTCAGAAAAATCTGAATTATATTCAGCGTACTATTTTACTGTACTTTCTCACGATGAGATTATTGTGTACAACATTTTCTCTTATTAAATGACACAAATAAAATGAAATTGGTATTAGTTTAGATCACAGACGACAACTGTCTAACTTTGGCTACGTGATAAATATCATAAGACAACGAAATAAAAACTCCATACAGGATGAGAACGAGGAACTTATTTCTTTCTAGTGCACTTCGACTATTACTTTGCATGTACAAAAATATGTTTAGAAAATTTGTTTGAAAACGACCAATTTCGCCAAATATTGTAAAATTTGTAATGGTGAGTATTTTTTTCGGTATCCCGAACGTGATCAGAATAATCGCAAGTAGGAAATATGTTCTGAAGCAATATGAAACTAAAACATGAGGTTATAGTAGGATGAAGGTTTATCGGTGACATTCACTTTTGAATAAGTATAAAACTGTTGAAGAGCGACTTAATCAACTTTCAGAGAAAATTTACAGAGCACATTTGGTTGAGCAGCCTGATCTCGGAAATGAGCGCCGTTGGTAACCGCACTTGATGTTGGCCACAAACCACAATTGCCGTTAGTCTTGAAGGATATTTTGCTGCATACAAAACGGTTTCAGAACATATAAATCTTCCTATTCTGTAATATTCAGGGAATTTTGAATAGCCTCATGTTCTCAAATTATGGTAAAGGATGAGAACAGCTAGTGTTCTAAGCAGTAAGTTACCAAAACATTCAGAGTGCTTGCAGACCTTACGAAAACCGTTGTAGACGAATATGTTGATGAAATCCGTTGGGAAATCGAAAATAATGGGCATACATGAAATTGAGGTAATTACGCAAAACGAAGGGAGATGACGTGCATCTAAGTGGCCGGGTAAATGTTATGTACATCCTACATCAAAATCAGCTAAGTACAAATTCACCATCAGTATCATTCATATTGTCATGCCCAAGATTCTGGGACTTACTGCCCCGATTCACCCCCCCCATTATGTAAATTATGTATTTAAAAAAAAAAAAAAAAAAAACGGACTTGTGGTTTGACATTTATTTTTGATGAATCGAACAATTTTTCCAATCACAGTTCTAATCAATATGGTCAAGTACTGGTATTGATTTCACCCCCTTAGTAATCATCAGTTGCTCACAAACATACAAGCTTTACGAAAACAAGCCTTTCTGTCCTTATTTTAGATTTTATTCTTCTTCCTAGGAACTGGGGCTTCTTAGAATCATTTTGTCAAATTTTATCGTTACCTAGATATTTTAAACTTGATTGTTATTATTCAAACTTGAAAAGAAAAATTTATGAAATTATTTTTGTTAAGATTATAAATAAAGTGAACATGGCACCACCTACTGACAACCCTCATTAATTAATCAATGAATCAATCTAATGTGGGAATTGAAAAAACCTTGCTCATTTTGAATAAATTTGTGAAATGTTGAAGGGGACCTATAGAACAGAAAATGCCAAAATATAAATATTCATCAATATCTTCCTGAGATTGTTGATGAAAACTTCATACTTCTGTCATCGATTAATACTTTTTCGGTATCCCGAACGTGATCAGAATAATCGCAAGTAGGAAATACGTTCAGAAGCAATATGAAACTAAAACATGAGGTTATAGCAGGATGAAGGTTTAACGGTGACATTCACTTTTGAATAAGTATAAAACTGTTAAAGAGCGACTTAATCAACTTTCAGAGCAAATTTACACAGCACATTTGGTTGAGCAGCCTGATCTCGGAAATGAGCGCCGTTGGCAACCGCACTTGATGTTGGCCACAAACCACAATTGCCGTTAGTCTTGAAGGATAGCCCTGGGCCACCATGTTCTGCGGAGGGTGCGAGTGGCAACACTCGGCCGGGAAGGCGAAGGGCCGCAAAGAGGGACAAGGATGTAATTCACAGTGTTTCCCTTGGCTCGTACGGCGAGCTCCCTCTTTAAACCCGCGAAATCTATTTCAGCGAAAAGCCTTCTTGCTGGGAGAGCAAAACCTCGAGATGTGGTCGGAAGCCTCCAGTTTTACCGCGAAAGCCTCCCATAGCGTTCGCTATTTCAACAAATCTCAGAGACGGAAAGCGGTGGTTTAAGTTTAACTTGATTTACCATGTGCTAGTAAATAGGTTTATTACAGCAGCTCCATTCGTTCATGCGCTCGGAGAGAAAAAAATCAGTTTCTGAATGGATGGGTGGCAGAAACGACACGATGTGAGAACGCATACTGTTGTGGCGAGTTGGGCGCCTATAACCAACACGCAAAGCAAAAGTATGCAAACATTCCATAGGTGCCTACGTCCGACTGCACAGATGCGGCTCGGGAAACGCTCTCTGCTGTCCTCCAGAAGGAATATCACAATTCGTTCTGAGTTTAGAATTGCTTTATTCTTTTGTTTTAGAATTTCGTTTAGAATTGCCCTCTTGAGTGGAGAAGGGTTCTCCGTACAAAAGCGTTAGAGCAACCCATTCCAGTAATCACCACGCTCGACGTTGCACAACTTATTTATTAATTAATACAAACGGAGTAAAATCTCAATTGCAAAAAATAAATTATACTTTTCTTTTATTGTAGTTTTGAGTTCGGTAGAAAACCAATGCGGCAATCATTGGGATGTGATATTAAAAACTGCTTGTTCAAATTAAGGACGAGTGTAATAAATTTGTTACAGAATTGAATACTTCGATAGCATTGTCAAGCTTAAGGTTGAAAATACAGCTCCAATCTAACGAACTGATAAAATCATCGCACAATGCTCAAAATTGTCTTAATAAAGAGCAAGAACAATTGAAGGGTGAAACCGGTCACAAAGGACAATTAAATCATTATAACCAATGTTACAGATTATCGAACCAACTAAAAGCTCGTGAATACAAGATCTAGAATAGATTCGCTGTCATTAGGAACCCAATTCAGTTGGTGAGGATCTAGGAAGCTGAATTCTTCAAAGTACCACTTAGAGTGGAGGGTTTTCAACTTCAGGGATCACCAATATTGAGGTCACGAGAAAGGTTGAGATTACAAAAAATGAATATACGCGTATTGTGGTATAAGCCAGAAAGCGTTCGGATTTCAAAAGAGTGCTAACAATATATTACGTCAATGGAACTATCGGAAGGAATATAGACGCACCCCACAATGAAACGAGATCTCGCACCAAGATCAATCTGAATAAAGGCCTGTTCAAGATCATATTTTGGCTCGGACGACACTGGACGTACCCACATTGATTTTATTATGTGTGAAAAGCAAACAACCGCCTCCACTTGATTTGAAACTGGTTGATGGTGTACGATCTGACCAAAAAAGTTGAACGCTAAAAGCCCGAGTTCGGGTGACAATATATCGTTGAGAAGATTAGTTTCAGCGAAGGCAATAATTTAAGCATGAATTTGTCCTCCGCTTGAAGTTTCCTCTGAAAATGATAGAAGCAATCAATATTTTCGTGATGAGGATTGCCGTTCTATTTGGAAGAAATTTCAGCAATCTAAGGAAAGCCAATCAATATGTGATAGTAAGATTCGCTTTGCCTTTACATGTACGCTGTGCCAAAGAAGTTCTTAGTTTATTTGAATGGTTTCGTTCAGAAGGAGTCTAATCTGAACTGATGACGATACTACCTGGAGACTCGCCTTGACCCCTCCAAGTAGAAAATTTGCTTCTACGGCTAAAGTTGCTATCCAGAATGACTTTCAAGGGTCTGTGTATCCCTTTTGAGTGTTTTCCAATACGAAAATGATGAAATTTGATCGTGGGCGATTCATTAATAAGAACAGAATGAATTCTAGTAATTTCCCTTTCGTCATTATTCATAATTTGTTGGTAGTTGGTACTTCCTCACGGACGTTATAAAGCTGTAAATTAGCTACTTTACCACTCCTATCACTTAGCACTTTCACAGTAGACTCGATCGAGCCACAATTCAATTCACGAACCTTCAATTCGAGCAAGCTCGCTTTTTCAGTGAGAATAGGATCTGACTATGGGTTAGATAGACCCATATCCATTCTGAATCGGGGTCATTTGGTTTTTAAAGACGCTACTCCGATTGACAGCTGATTATATTTTTTTAAAAATTTCAGCAATGCTATATTTCAGAGAACACTTTCTTCCAGCCGAAGTTCCAAGCCGAACAAGACTCCAATATCAGCTATCCTGACCGTGGCACCAGTCCGCTATTCAGCAAGCAATCCAGATTTACGATTGGTGCATTTCCACCTGCTTTTCGTACAGTACGACATTTAAAAAAAAGGTAGTTCCAAACAAACCACCACAGTTTTAGTGGAAGATATTAGAGCATATATATATATATATATATATATGATACTGTAAAAGCCCGAAGTGCGGTAAATGTTAGGATTGACCAGAAAATCCTAGCATTTTCGAATATTGTTGGTAAAAGCCCTGTGTTGGCACTCAAATAGGACTTTTCCCAGTAAATCTTGGGATTTTCCTAGAGGCTTGGTAAAAGCTAGCATTATTTCAGTTAGAGAGCGTGTTTCGGACTTTTACCAACTGATTGTGGTAAATCTTAAGGGCACTTGGTACCCCCCAAAAAATGGCAAAATTCGTGACCCATTATCTCGGCACTCTTTTGGCCGATTTTGATGATTTTTTTTAAACTGATCTTGTAAAGATCTAAAGATCTGCGGAATCAGATTGAAAAAATGTTAATTTGCCGCATTACAATATCGAAGCCAATTTCGGACATATTGGTGGTATTTGAGTTAACTTCGATTATCTGTCCCGTAATTACAATAACTTATTTCGATAAACTATTCCCGCAGATTTATGCAGTAGGTTGAGAGATAACTTTTTAAAGAAAGAAAAATGAATTTGGTTCAGTAGATCCCAAGATAGAGGGTCCGATGTGCAAAAATATGCTACTTTTCAGGAGAGCCATAAAACGAAAAATTAACGATATTCGCGCTTCTGCGACGTTTTGGTGAACTAATATGACTTGAATATGTTTGAATGAGTTAGTAACCTCAATAACTTCACCTCACACAGTCAGAGCATAATACCAACGAACCAACCAACCAGAATGATAAGATGACAACTATGATAAAATGTTCTATGTTGTTTACGTTTCCACTCGTCCGTGCATATTTCCGCGTTCGGTTTGTCCGCAATTCGTTAAGTCCGTATAGTTTTAGTGTTATACGCAATGACAAAAAGTAAAAGAATATTCAAGAAGGTCAACCATATCGCGAATTTCTCCAAGAAGTTGCGTGAAGATGATTCTGCGTCCGAAATTTACCACTTACCATCCAGCTGAAGTCTTTCACCCGGCTCTCATCCTTTGGCTTCCTATGATCCTTCCGTTCCTGGAACTTCTATCTGAAACCCCTCGTTTTCCTAGTACTTCATCCGGCGACTCAAGCTGGTTATCTTCCTCCAAGAAGAAATTAGGATTTGGATTAGGATTAGTAAGTACCAGTACCTATTTTGGATATTATCGACTTTCCCTAGCTGTTTGAATTTGAAGAAGCAGGGGCAGCGGACTATCTAAGTTAATTTGTGAGACATTTGAATTTTGTAAATATTATATGCAATATATTATCTTGTTCAAGAATGAATCTAGTTTTATTTAAAAAAGAAAAAAGGTTGAAAAATTTTTGTTGGGGTACCAAGTGCCCTTAACATTTCCCAGCGTTAGGTGATAAAAGCTGAAATAAAGGTGAACGGCACTAACTTTGTAAACTTCATTTCCACCTTACAAACTCGTAAATCAACTATGTAAATGTGCTACCATTGTAAACTTCTAAACTTTATTTTCACGTAGTAAAATCAAGTAAAATGACAGCAGGGAACTTACAATAAATTACTTGTTGCAACAAGGTAGAGAATTATGGCACTTCGAGTTGCACTTCATATTTGCTGCCTTGCAGGAGCATTTTATAGTGGAACACTTTTTAAAACAATTGCATTTCTCGGAACCCTGGCCGCCGACCAATGATTGTTTCTGAACTGCGGTACGAAGGCTTATTTCTTCATCAGGTACATCTTCAGGGCATGCGAAGGTCTCGGCATAAATTTCGCATTGATTACGTGAATAATGTATTCAACTTTCCTGAAGATGTTCCAAGTTGGTAGAAATCGTCTTCATTCTTCAGGACAACAGCTATTACATTTTTTGGGTCGATTTTAGAATGATCATCGTCTGGAATTTTGATTCTAACGTTCTGGCCAACTTCAGGTTCGGCACATTTTTCGTTGACCATTCCTCTGCATACAAGCCTCTGCATGCAAGCCTCTGTAGTTACTACATTTACCAAAAAGTCGTGGGAAATCCGCACACTTGCCAAGAGAGATTGGTAAAAGTCCGAAATGCCTCATTCACACAAGGTTTTTTGGGCATTTACCAAATTGGTCAGTCAATCCTAAGATTAACCAACTGTCAAGCGGTAAATGCCCGTTTTTCATAAAAATTCGGGCTTTCACCAACAATAATGGGAAATGCTAGGATTTTCTGGTAAATCCTAACATTTACCGCACTTCGGGCTTTTACAGTAATATATATGTATATATATATATATATATATATATATATATATATATATATATATAAATTATGTGATCCTCTAACATAGGGAGGAAAAATAATAAAACTAATGCCTTCAGCAGTTCTCCCCTCCTAGTGGAAGCACCTCGCTTCGGACCTCCCGAAGCTCGGGGCAGTCGCTGTTGGGCAATCTCTCGTGCGGTACGTTCCCTCTCTGTACATAGTCGTGTGTGTTTCTTTTCATATTTTAATAAATTGTATTCGGGAATTAAACGATTGTTTTTTAAAAACCGATTCCCGATTAAAGGACATTTAAGTGGCGCAGTCTCGTGGACAAATCAATTAACTTTGGGCAAATCAATCAATCAAAATCGATTGCATTCTGACCCAAAGGGAACCTGCTGTTCACCAAGAAGAAAATCTATCATCTCTACTCACTCTGTGACTTCGAGAGAACATCACACAAGAGGAAACTACGCGAATTCGCCAAAAACAGGACGCCCGAGCAAAGACACTTGGCTCGTTAAATAAATAGAAGTGGATTTCCGCCTGTGAAGACGGAAGAACGCCGTGCTCCTTCGCTAATCTCTTCTCAGAAGCTGCTGGCCGCAACAAGACACCGAGGTACCTACTCTGTCGACCTTCACCTAAAGCCGAGATAAGAAAACTCAGATGTTTACTCTCGTCGTGTTGTAAGTACCAACCCAGCTTCATCTTTTAATTCTCCAGGAGTAGCGAGATCACCGGCAAATTTTGAAGGAAGATTCAAACTTCTAATTCAACTTCATTTGATTTTTTATAATTGTTAAACCTCCCCATTTCATACCACCCGTTACCTGGTGGGAAGGAACAATTCAATTTTATTCTAATAATCGTTAAACCTCCCCATTTCATACCACCCGTTACCTGGTGGGAAGGAACGATCAAGTTTTATTGCAACCGCGTTTCAAGCCACCCGTCATCTGGCGCGGTATTGCAGAAAAAAAAAACTAACCAATTTTTATTGTCTTTTTTCAAAGACACTTTATTTTATTTGTATTTAATTATTGAAATTGCGTTTCAAGCCACCCGTCATCTGACGTTAATTTCATAATTAACCAATTTTTATTGTCTTAATTTAAAGACACTTTATTTTATTTGTATTTAATTATTGAAATTGCGTTTCAAGCCACCCGTCATCTGACGTTAATTTCATAATTAATCAATTTTATTGTCTTAATTTAAGATACTTGATTTCATTTTTATAATTGAATATTATAAACTTGTGTTTTTGTACATTTACACACTGACACAAACGAACACTTGGAGTAGACACTGAACAGTACATACTTTCCTGTCAAAATTCCAAAAAACTACAGAAAATATTTCTTAAGGAAGGTTCGCTCACCTTTCGAAAGACTACCTGTAATAGAGGAAGATTCTGATATGTCTGAGGGACAGTCACAACCTGGGGCGGCAAACCCGATCCCGAGCAACCCTTTTAATGATCCTAACTTTGTAGATTATTTTATTTCTCAAAGAATCCAGGAGTCCCTCAGAAACTTAAATGTCAATCAAAATACTAGGGACCAAGTCCCCGAATTTAAAAAGAAACATGCGGACATGATCCCGACCTTTGAGGGAAACCCAGGAAAGCTCCGGAAATTTTTGGACACGTGTGAATCTATAGCTAATAGGTTCATAGATGATGAAGATCCCACAAATTATCAAAATGAAGAGGTCCTTAAGACCATTATGTCCAAAATACAGGGACCAGCCTCGGATATGCTAGATAATTACGCACTTACGGACTTTCCTAGTATTAAAACTGCATTGCTAGAGACGTACTCCGACAAACGGGACATATTTACTTTATGTCACGAACTAACTGGACTGAGACATAGGGAGAGCGAAGATCCTTTTCAGTTTCATAATAAAATTAAAGCAAAACTAAATTTGGCTATTGCTTGGATTAAAAACCATGAAACTGAAACGAAACAAGAGATATTGATCGAGCACTACCAAGATATTAGTCTACGGACGTTACTCTTGCACCTACGGGAACCGCTCGGAAGTCAACTTCGGAGTAGGAAACCGAAAACGATGGGCGAAGCCCTTTCGATACTAACGAACGATTATCAAATCATGCAGTATCAAAAGGGTAGACTCGATCGGAACCCCCAACACAAACCGGCGATAAAACCGGAAAATAAAAATACGACTCCGGCAACCAAACCGTCATATTATGGCCAAGGATTTAAGCCCAAAACATTCCCAAATAAAACCCAAAATCAAGTGCCATCCAAGCCCTTTACCCCCAATAAAAATAACACTTCACAAATCACAAGGCCCCCACAGACTCAAGTTCCAAGTCAAGGAACGTCCAATTTTGCAAAGTCGACTCCAATGTCTTGGCAAACAACTCGACCGAATTTAGATTTGAACAATGTGGAAATTCCCGAGGAAGAAAGTATGGGAAGTTCCGACCCCGAATACAACGCGGAAAATCCGGCCGATGAGGACTCTTTTTTAGAGGAGGAGTCCGAATCGCTACATTCTCCCTAATACATTTGAAACCAAAGGCTGGACAAAAACTACCATACATAGTATTTCCGAAGCATAAAATTAGAATCCTGTTGGACTCCGGAAGCACTTCAAGTTTTGTGCATCCAGAGGTCATTAAAAAATTTTTCCCCGACAAAATCATAACAGAGAAATTTCAAGTTAGGTCAATCCACGGATTGTCATATGGGAGCAATAGTGCAAGGATCCCATGTGGCGAAATGTTCAAAATTAAAAACCTAAATCTCCTTTTTAGAATTCACAAATTCCATAGCCGATTCGGATTGCTATTAGGTACAGATAACCTTGAGTTACTTGGCGCTCATATTGATTATGAGAACAAGTTACTGATAATAAAAAATTTCAAAATCCCTTTTAAATATCACTACGTTGATCAAGAAATAAATAAAAAACCGATCTATGAACAAAAAATACCACCTAGGGCAATTTCGCAGATTAAAATTCCCGTACGATGTGATTCAACAAAAAAGGAAGGAGTTATTCCATATCTGAAACAAAATTCACTAGAAATTCCTGAATGCCTGGTCAAAATTCAAGATAAGGAATGTTACGTAGGAATTTTAAATAATAGTGATTCTGAATGTAATTTCAAACTGTTTGAACCCATCCAAGTTGAAGAAATCCCCATTTTAGACAAAGTGAAAAGTCCAAATGTGAATTATTATGATACGCAAAATTATGTATTTGACCCCACTAATATTCGAACGGATCATATGAACGAAGAAGAAAAGAGACAAATTTTGAACTTAGTATATCAGTACAAAGATTTGTTTCATTGTGAAGGAAACACCTTAACGTGTACTAATAAAGTCCAACATGTAATCCGTACCATTGACGAGATCCCCGTGTATACCCGCAATTACCGATATCCCGAGGTATATAAAAAGGAAATTGATAACCAAATACAAGATATGCTCAAACAGGGAATTATTCAACCCAGCTCTTCACCTTGGAATAGTCCACTCTGGCTCGTACCCAAAAAATTAGATGCATCCGGCAAACAAAAGTATCGACTGGTTATTGATTACCGCGGACTTAACAACAAGACAATAGACGATAAATACCCACTTCCAGTCATAAATGATTTGCTCGACAAACTTGGTAGGTGTATGTACTTCACTTGCCTTGACCTCAAAAGCGGTTTTCATCAAATTCCAATGCATCCGGATAGTATTGCCAAAACTGCTTTCTCTTCGGAAAATGGTCATTGGGAATTTAGTAGAATGCCGATGGGTTTAAAAAACGGACCTCCTAGTTTCCAACGGTTGCTCGACAATGTATTACGCGGTTTGCAGAATGAAATTTGCACTGTTTTTATTGACGATGTTATCATCTATAGTACAAGTCTCGAAGAACATATAAATAGTCTCAGAAAAGTTTTTGACAGACTCCGTGAAGCTAATTTGAAAATACAATTGGATAAAACGGAGTTCCTCAAAAGAGAATGTGTCTATTTAGGACATCTTATCACCCCTGAAGGAGTTAAGCCAAACCCCCTCAAAACCGAAGCTATATCCAAATATCCGATTCCCACAACTCCAAAGCAAATTAAGGGTTTTCTCGGACTACTGGGTTATTATAGAAAATTTATTAAAAATTTTGCCCAAATAACCAAACCATTAACCCAATGTTTGAAGAAGGGAGCGACGATCGATCCTCAAAACCCCGAGTATAAAGAGTGTTTTGAGAAATGTAAAACTCTGCTCATAAATGATCCGATTTTACAATACCCCGACTTCTCGAAGCCCTTTAACCTTACAACTGATGCTTCGAACATTGCGTTAGGCGCGGTTTTAAGCCAGTGCACTAACGGTGCTGACTTACCTATAGCGTACGCTAGCCGGACTCTGAATGACCATGAACGCAACCTCTCTACCATCGAGAAGGAATGCCTTGCATGTGTCTGGGCTACACAATACTTTAGACCATACCTTTTTGGCCGAAAATTCAAAATTTTTACTGACCATAAGCCTCTTCAGTGGTTATTTTCACTGAAGGAACCCAATTCTAAATTATTCAGAGGGAGGCTTAAATTAGAGCAATATGATTATGAGATCCACTACAAAAAAGGATCCACTAATCAAAATGCCGATGCCCTTTCCCGAGTGGAAATTAACATCAACGAAAATTCACCTGATGTTGAGCAAATTGTTCAAGATGCTCTCACCGGGGATAGTCCTCCAACTCCACTCATGAATGAAGTACTGGGAGAACTAAATGATGCCGTAAATAATTCATCGGAATCAATGGTCGTCAATGTGGACGAGAACGCCAGTGATTCAGCGTCTTTAGCTCCCACTGTTCATTCTAATTACGAGGGAAACACAATACTGAATATTCCTATAACCGAAAAACCTGTTAATTATGGAACTAACCAAATCATCATCGTAGTAGCCGACAGAGAAGAAATCAGAAACCCTAGGATTGAAAATATTTTTGAAAGAATCACTAGAATAACAGTAACGCTTAGGAAAAATAATCTTGAATCAGATATAATTCACTTTGTGAAAACCTACATAGTTCCGAAGAGAAAATATTCCTTATTTTTTGTCAATGATATCTATGAAGAATTCAGCCGAATAATGATAAGAAATTTCAAACATTCTGAGATAAATTTCGTCAAGTGTTCCGCTAGGCTAGAAGATGTCACAGATCCAGAAACAGCTAGGGAATATATCCAACAACAACATATAGGGAAAACCAATCATCGAGGCATTACTGAGACCTTAGAGAAACTCAAGAGGAAATATTTTTGGCCGAATATGAAAACCACAATCCAAAATTATATTAATAAATGCGAAATATGTCTTGCCTGCAGATATGACAGACATCCTATTAAACCAAAATTAAACGTTACCCCCACACCTTCTAGACCATTCGAAATCCTACATATCGACAAACTGTCTCTGGAGAAATCCAAGTTTTTAACAATCGTCGATTCATTTTCAAAGTATGTTCAAGCCTATATTCTAAAATCATCTAATAGTATTGACACAGTCGGAGCCCTTCTAAAATTCTTTTCCCACCATGGGATACCAAAAATGATCGTGGCCGATAATGGAGCAGAATTCGGTAGCTCATTGGTCAAGGAGTTACTAGAGACCCACAAAATTCAAGTTCATTACATTTGTTCTCAAAACCCAAATTCGAATGGATTAATAGAAAGATTTCACTCGACTCTAATTGAACACGTTAGAATACTGTCAAATAGAGACGAATTCAAAAATGAAAGCATAAAAAATAAAGTTAACTATGCACTAATAGCTTATAATAGTAGTATCCACTCTGTTACAAAACTAACGCCATTCGAAGTAATAAATGGTCATGTAGAGAACGACCCTTTACTAGAAGCCGACTTAGAGAAAAACTTAATGACGAATTTTATAGACAAACATCGAGACAAAGTAAAACTAATTTATGACATAATCAAAGAAAGATCTCAAGCCCAAAAGGAACGTATTGCTGAAAGAAGGAATCAGGATAGAGAGGAAGTTCCAGAATTACCCACAGAAATATTTGTAAGAACTAGACAAATTCAAGATAAAACTAAACAAAAATATCATAAGGAAACCTTGCAATCAACCAATCCCGAATTAAAAACCGCTCAAATAGTTCCTCGACACCATAACACACAAGGAAAAATTCATACGTCTAATATAAAAAGACCACGCAAACAAACTACGAGTGACTTACCCACTGACACTTCACCTCGTGAACCTGTTCCAGGACCCTCCTCTTCTCAATCGGAAGCTCCGAGGTGAGAAATATAACAACTAATCAAGGGATACTGCCTATTCTATTAGGACCAGCCCGACTTATAAACTCCCAACATACTCTGGTTCACCATTATAAAATTGACAGCTTAATAGATGAATTTTACGAACTAACCTCACAGTACGAAAATCTGTTGAATAAGATCAAAGTAAATCAATTCCAGGTCAGACAGACAGACGAATATTGTAAATTATTAAATTATACTATTAGTATTATTAAGGAAAAAATTACCCACATTAATGTTAATCAAGGTAGAAAAAAAAGGGGATTAGTAAATGGGTTAGGTAATATAATTAAATTTATAACTGGCAATCTAGACGCCTCTGACGGTAAACGTTATGAAAAGCTGTTTACTCAAATTAAGAATAATGAAATAACTGTTCAGGATCAATTGGATTCTCAATTCTCACTCATTGCAGATCTGATGTCCGATTTTAATTCGACCATTCAAGACATTCGTTTCAATAATGAGCAAATAAAAAACAAACTGTTAGAAATTGATAATTTCATGAAAATTAGTTCTAATCAGGCTCTCGCTGATTCCATAAAGGAAATACTCAACCTTCAACAACTAGTATTTAATGTGATACTGACAATATTCCAAGATATTGAGAATTCAATAACATTTTGCAAATTGAGAACATTACATCCTAGTATAATTGGAACGCATCAGCTGTTTGTAGAACTCCAAAAATTGTCAAATACTTACGGTTCCAAATTACCTTTAGAAATAAAGTACGAAAATATTCTAGAAATAGAATCCACTATTCAAGTTACTTGTGCAATCAAGGACGATGAAATAATGTATTTTCTCAATCTACCATTGACCGATGGGTTACAATACCACTTGTACTTTTTACGACCAATACCCACACTTAGGCAAAATCAGTATGTTTCTATATTTCCTAAGATAAATTATCTTCTCAAATCTAAGTCAAATAATACAACAATACCCCTGTCAGATAATTGTCAAAGGGGTAGTATCATTCATTGTAGTAAAAAATTAATATCAAACCAGAATGTTAAATGTGAAGAAGAAATACTTAGTTCCAGTACTGCAGAACATTGTGAATACGTAACAGTAAACATTGAGGATAATTGGATTGAATCAATTCCAGAATCAAATCAGCATCTAGCAGTCTTCCCCTTTGGAGACAAAATAGAAATAAATAATAGGCATGGTTCTGAAATAGTGGAATTAAAAGGTATATTTTTAATTTCGGAAGGTAACAGTAGGATGTATTACAAGGGACAACCCCTTCATTCAGAAAGTGAATCATTAGGCCAACCTAAATTATTAACCGACTTAAATTTTGAAATTAAAGACTCACAAATGTCAAATACAACGCTTACTCTAAAAGAACTCAGTTTCAAAAATGTCAAACTAAACAGAGTAACACGTCTAGAGCCATTAAATATAATTGAATATTTTGTTCCAAGCTTTTGGACTATAATTTTGTATCTTCTTATTATCATGTTTATTACTTATACCATAATTGCGTATTGTAAACAGAAGAGTAAGCTAACCGCAACGAGAACATGAAGGCCTTGCTATTTATTCAAGTCTTTTCTTGTGAAAATTTAGTTTATTTTTAATTTTCTAAATTTTCAGCTTAAGGAGGGAGGAATTATGTGATCCTCTAACATAGGGAGGAAAAATAATAAAACTAATGCCTTCAGCAGTTCTCCCCTCCTAGTGGAAGCACCTCGCTTCGGACCTCCCGAAGCTCGGGGCAGTCGCTGTTGGGCAATCTCTCGTGCGGTACGTTCCCTCTCTGTACATAGTCGTGTGTGTTTCTTTTCATATTTTAATAAATTGTATTCGGGAATTAAACGATTGTTTTTTAAAAACCGATTCCCGATTAAAGGACATTTAAGTTATATATATATATATATATATATATATATATATATATATATATAGAACGAGTTTTTTACTATAAAATTGATAGTTAACAATATTTCTTTTCACTAAAACTACTCAATTTTTAAAACAATGTAACATAATGTAGTACGAACATTTGCTCATGCTGCATGAATGGGACTTTTTAAAAATCAGCCACCAATTCACATTCATCGTCTTACGAAATCGCAAGCGGTCTTGCTCCCTCACAACTTAAAATGCATTAAAAGCTCGTAGCGCCAGAATCTTATCTTTTGCATTTCGGAAAGATATCGATTGTTTAAACGGTGTGAATGATTATTCGATGTTAGTCTTACCTGCATAAATTGGACTATTCTTCATCTGCTAGCTTAACTCTTTCTACCAATGAGCTGAAAGTATTACAGCCACCGATTTAAAGGGAAAAGTGGACTGGAAAAAGATGCGGCCAGCAGTCAGTGAATCGTGATGTACTCGTAAAAATTATGATGAAATAAAGCCAATTAGGCGAAAACAACTGTAACCTAGAATCACAAGAAACATAGGAACAATCGAGCTCAAGAAAATAGAAATCAATAAGAACAAGAACTACAACAAATCGATGAGTGGTGCTTACCCGAGTCGTCAGCCAATATTATTTATAATCTATTCAAATTCAGGCGAAATCGGGGAAATTATCTCATCAGTAATGTTATAAGCTTGCGATTGCAGGCATTGAAAAAGAAGGAAGGAAAAGTAAATCTTTCGTTTAACAGAAGATCTGTACTGGATGGTGGTTTGATAAAAGAAAAAAATGAATGAATTCACGGTTGATCGAAATGTACTGAAAAGGAAAGATGGTAGCAAGGCGATTCCGTTGGGAAAAAAAAAATTTGTAAGTAAACAGATGATTCACTCTGTTAACGATCGCTGGTGGAAAACAAATCGCAATTAACTGTGGCAGAGTTTCCAATCTGAACGAGGAGTATCAAGGAAAGGTAATTAATTCCGCTTTGGGATCGTTGCTTCGTCACTTGGAATTGCAGTTGCGGGTTGTCTAATAACTGGGGTGGATGCTAATTAAAGATTTAATCTCTCCCTCGAGAAACCCAGACTCAGGAGACGTGTTCGGCGGGATGTTGTCTCTTGGTTGTCACAGGAAGACCGCTAATAGCAAGATATTTAGGTATTCTGAATTCTCCATAACTTGGCAGGTGAATATCTTCTCGGAGGTGTATGGATAGAGTAACACAATTTATTACGGCTAATTATGTCATCAAGAGAGTGCATAGTTGAAAATACTTTTTATGGACGACTGAATTGTGGTTTTGTTTGAATGATAATGAAATCAAAGAAAAACAGCGTTTCGCTCGAGGCGAGAGCCCCTGTATAGCCGGATAGTTCAACGCGAGCCCTACCGGTTAACATTGGGAAACGTGTAGGAACAAGCTTTACATGTAAATGTAGATTTTTATTGCAATAATGGCAATGTAAATACCTACTATGGCTAAGAAATTATAATAACAAAATATAGATTGAGAAGACAAATACAGAATATAATCTTTTCAATCTTTACGTTTTAGGAAGTCACTCTGAAGCTAAGTCATAAAGGCTTCGTATTTTCGAGGGACCATATATTGTAATTGATCAGGGAGGTATGAGACAACTCAGGCATGAGAAAGAATAACCGAATACAAATCGGTTTCAGACGATTCTAAAACCGAAACCGTAGAAGCAAGCATAGGTGTAGGACTGTGTGTGTGTGTGTGGCAAATTTAGTCGTAGTGGCCTTGGCCACAATTATCACCCGATTTACAAGATCCTTCTCTGAACGATCCAAATGTTAGTCTTTTATGCAACGAACCTCAGAAATTTTGACTTTCAAGAAGGAAGAGAGAAATTGGAGGGGCTAGAGCCAAAAAATGGGTTTTTACGACAAATTCGATCGACGCGGGGCAGGCTCCAATTCTTAAACTATTTTCGGGATTTAGATTTTGTTCGATCCTAATTTTAGTCTAGTTTTCCATAGAACATGGGAATTACGGATTGCGGTCGTGTTTGAGGGTGGAGTCACCAATTCATACATGCACTGCCCAAGCTACAATTCTTAACCGATTTTCGCGATTCATTTTTTGTTCAACTTAGAATTTGGTCTAGTTTTGTAACGTATACCAGGATTTTCAAATACCATTAAGGAAGGGATTAAATGGAGGAGGTTATACTGATAAATCGTGATGTTTACAGTATTCTCATTTAGTTTGCTAGGGGATTTTTTTTTTCAATACGAAATTCAGTCAAGTTTTGGAATGTATGTCAGAAGTTTCAAATTTCATTATGGAAGGGGGTGAATGTAGGAGGTAACAGTAATAAAACGTGTTGTTTTCTCTTTTCTCATTTGAGTTCTGTGAAAGTATTTATGTTCATATTTTGGAACTTATGCTAGGATTTTCAAATTTCGTTATGTGAAGGGGGTATTACTGATAAATCGTGATGTGATATTCTCTCCTGATCGGATTTTTGAAATTATTCTTTAGTTCAATGAAAACTTTGGTCATGTTTTAGAACACATGTCAGAAGTTTCACATTCCATTACGAAAGGGGGTCAATGGAGGGGGTAAATCGTGATGTTTCAACTGTTTCCATCTGATTTTCATGATTGTTTTTTTGTTCGATCCAGATTTCAATCGAGTTATTCAACAAATGTCGGAGGTTTCAAAATTACTAACGATGGGGTAAATGGAAGGGATAATTTCAATAAATCATGATATTTTAATTTTTTATAATTTTTTTAATCTTTTGGTTTAGGTGACCTGAAAATTGGGAATAATTTAGGTGACAGTTTTTTGTGAAAAGGAGTGATAGAGGGGGGAAATACCGGTGTACCGTGATACTGTCAACCAATTTGTAAAAAGAGTTGATGAGAGTAGAGAGGGCGGAGGGTAGCTCTTCGTAGCACATTCAAGTTGGGTTATAACTTATAACTAACCGGGTACAGCCAGTAAAATTACGATTAATTCGCTATTCTTGTCAAAATTATATAGAGACCAGACATAGGAAGAATTTTTATGTTCATTAGACAAACTCACCTCTACCACAACGTATGTTGTTCTTTGTCAGCAGCATACACAATCTCGTTTTGCTTGTGTTGAAAGTTACAGTTAACTAGTGTTAATCATATAAGTCATATAAGATATATGACTATAGTGTTATAATGCTGAAAATAACACCTACCAGACAATAATATGTACGCATAAAAATTATAATCTAATCCAGTAGAGGTAAAACATCCAACTGTTTGTTTACACAATCTTTCTTTGTTTTTTTTTTCATTCCTCTAGAGTACCTACCCACACGAACTGGGCGCAGATCCAGAGCTGGTATATAGATAGTTGGTAGAATTGAATCTAATTGTAAATAGTATGGCTGAGTGGGGATAAAATTGGGGGAATGAAAAGTTGATTTGTGTGAAGAGTGATGAGCAACCAATAGGTCCATTAATTAGCTTGTATAGGAGATAGGTGTTCAACCATTTTCTTCGGTCCTCGAGCAACTTCGGATTGCAAGTCTCCAGTAGTACTTCGTATTTAACCTCATCGGAAGAGCTGCGAAATTTATAAGCGAATTGACATAAAAACAGCTTCTGTGCCCATTCCAACTGGGCTGTATGAATTTTGTAGTGTGGATACTACCTTACTAATGCGTACTCAAGGACAAGAAGCACGAGGGACTTGTAAAGGAAAGTACAATGGCATAAACATTGATGAAGGGTCTCGTGTGTCATTTCAAGAATCCAAGAAATTTCATTGCCCTGCTCGTCACTATGTCAATGTGGCCATAGAAGGTAAGATCCGGATCGAACAGTTCTCTGAGGTCCCAGACTACAGTCACTCGTGGCAAAAATGAGCCATTGAGATGGTAGTTAAAGTTTACTGTGTCGCAGATAGGACTAAATTAGGATACATAGCATTTACCAACATTCAAGAATAGGTTGTTCTGTGTGCACCACTCCCCAACATGATCCTCCGACTCTTGAAACGCCAGAAAATCATCATATGTCCCAATATAAGAAAAAACTTCATGTCGTCAGCGAACATGACATCAAACTCGTCCGAGCAGCTCACCAATAACATTAGTTCCAAAGGAGAAACGTTGGAGATTAACGCAAAACTAATTTTAGAACAGAAAGACCTTTTTTTGTAAAGTCTTGTTATAGTTTGAGCTGTCCGAATAAAGAATCGCTGCAACATCAAGAAGATCAGGGGACCCAAATAGGAACCACGAGGGATTCCAGAGGTATCAATAAATGGCTTTGACAGACATTCTGTATTTTAACAATAAGTCGACTTTCAGATAGGAAAATTTTCTGGCAATTCAAGAAAGGCCCATGTACGCCAATAGACAATAAGAGCTCCAATACGTGTGCGACATACGATAAAACGCTCTCTAGAGTAGTCACTCTTAACTACATCCTCCAGTCGCTCGAACCCTTTCATGACGAGTTCTTGAAATTCAAGCAGATTTGTGACTGTCGAACGTCCTTTTACAATCCCATGCTGCTCGTTAACAATTTAGTGGGACATCTCTGGGTATATTTAAGGAGTAGCCAGTTTCTCAAGGACCTTCGGAATGACTCTGATGTTACAAATGGGACTATAATACGTCCGTCTCCGACTTTGTATATGGAGGTGACACATGACCATTTCCATAGTGAAGGGAAGGCACCAGATTTGAGAGAGTAATTGAAAATGAATGTCAAAGGGGATACGAGTGACAAACAACATCTCCTCTGCAATATCGCTGAAATACCAACCGGTCCCATTCCTTAATTTATGTCAAGAGATGACAGATCACCTACAACAGCATCTCCCGTGACTGCGCGCACTCCCAATGATAGAATATCTCAAGAAGAATTGGTTGCGATCGTGGTTGCTGGTGATCAAAAACCAAAGCGAAATGGGACGAAAATAAATCAGCAATTTCTATTGGGGATGAGGCCGTGCTATCTTCGAGTTTCATGACAGATGGTACATATGGTTTCATTCATAGTACAGATGGTTTTATTTTATTTCAATTCAGCGTAGTTGCATACGTTTATGAAGTTTTACGAAGGCAATGGTGTACCCATAAGCTCCTTTACTGATTATCTAAAGACCAGTAGGTAATCTGCTCAAAAAAGCTAATGCAGAAATAAAACACTTTTGTGTAATGATTTACAGCTTTAAAAAAATTATATATAGATTAGTGTAATTAGCTTATTCATATCGGACATCATGCTAAAGGGGTTGCACTAAAGCAATTATTCGGGCGATGCTTATTGTCTTTGATTCGGCGCGTCCAATTAAATCGGCACTCAAGGGCGATCTTTCCCGCAGGACCATTCGGTCTTGCGGGTCTAGCCTACACGCACGTATTGCTTTCAAGAACTTCAAGACTGATGTGTGTAGGTAATGTTACTTTGTTACCACTTTTGGAAAGAAAGCAATAATTATATTATTCAAGTTGTCCAGTCTCGTAGGTTCTAGCATAGAACATGTTTAAGCCTAAACTTGTTATTGCGGGAGTTGCCCCGGGAAGTTATTGTTCCCCGTTGTTTTCATATTTTCACTTGCACGTATAATCAAATGCAGGCCCTGAACTATGGGGGCACGTGCTTCGGGCGACAGATTTCACGGAGCAGCCAAACGTTTGTCTGCAGTTATGAAACGTACTACATGATGTAATACGGATATTTATGCGCAACACAGACTTCCATTGCTTCGCGTAAAGCGTGTTCCAGCCTTAAATTAATGTGTCCTGTAGAAGTGAGATAAAAAGAATTGAATGACAGTGCTAATTGTGCACAAAAAATATGTCCTAAAATTTCCTTGTTAGTGTGTGAAAAATTGCTTAAAACTGCCAAAATCCGAAAAGGTATTAGTGTATACAACAGAATACCAAACGCTTTCGTTCGTCGTGAATTTGAACATCAAAAGTTGATAGTCAAAAATATTTTTTTAGAATGTATATTTTATTTTATTATCCCATAATGCGACACCAGCTTTTCAGTTCAACCGGGCAACACAATGAGTATGACGGACTCACATAGCCTATTAGGTACCCAATATTTTTGTGTTTCGCTGTTAAAAGAAGGCTTAAATGTAGGAAAAAATATTGTCGGGGAGGAAATGGAAGGAATGATGAATATTGTTGGACGAGGGGCTGGGGAGGGGGCGGAGAGATATCACTGTAAATCCCGTTTGTTGCAAACCTATATTTCAAAACTGTATAAATCTTTATAAAAACTGTAAAATAAAAAATATAAATCTGATAAATTGATGTTTGAACATGCGCACTTATAAGGGAACGGCAAGTTATAGGGGACCGTCTAGATGCTATACCGCACATATCCTGAACGTTTCATCAAAATCGTTCCATGATTCGGTGTTTTGTCTGGGTCAATCGATATTAGTTTCGCGCTGGCACAATGGTTATTACCCTACCAATCGCGATATAATTTATAGATAATTTTTCCAGTATATATATCGAATTGCCTACCGAGTTTCAACGAAATCGGATCAACAGATGATGAGAAATTGACGTTGAGAAATTAACGTTTGCGCATGTGCCCAGGCTACTGTTGGCTCGTCGGCATTGAGAATTATAGGGGACCTTCTAGGAGCTGACCCGTACAATCCGTGAAAATTTAATTGGAATAGGACTGAAACTTGGTACGAGTAGTTTTGGGCGTGACAAAGATTTACCACAGACCGACAGACTAACACACAGACATCAGAGAGACAGACAGACACGGTACCGAAATTGATCAGCTAGCTTTGAAACTCAAAAAGCGTGGAAATTTTTTCGATTTTAATCACCAACACTGTGCGTAGTGGTGATTGCGTTACAATATTAACTATTAATTTGGTTTAGTCTTGTACAAGTGTTACTGATATAATAAATAAGTGTTTTTTATGAATAAAACTTCTTAATAATAGTTTTAACTACAGCATCTAAAAAGTAGCTAAAGCGGTATTGTATTTTAATAATGAGGGGGGTGATGGAGGGATGAGAAGAGGGGGCGGCAAACTGAGCTTTGCCCGCCATCCCCATCCCCTGAAAAATCTCCTAGTCCCACCCTATGATCAAACGTTTCAAAGGATTTTTCCACGTGTTGGATAGCTCTGAATTTATCGGACGTCGCAAGACATTTCAATCTGACGAGAAGTTCTGGTTACGCTCTTGGCGACAGAAGTTGGTTGGAGTCATCAGCTTGGCATATTACTTGTGACCACTTATGAAGCAAAAAATAAGAAATGTAAAACGCGTGTGATCATAAATACAGAAATCATGATTAAAAGCACGTTCCATGTCTTACTAATTTATTACAATCTTCTTAAAGATGATGGGAAAAAAAGGTGTTTTTGATTAAATCTGCTATTAGTTAAGAAGAGTTCCACTTCTCAGACGGTATCTGTCTCTTCAAAAAATATTCTCAACAGCCAATGTAAAATAAATTGAAAAACCAAACGTTGAACGAAAAATTATTCACAAAGGTCTATTGAGTCGACTACCGACCTGCAAGGAAGAACGGAAAATTAGGTCCTTCCAATGGTGTAATCTGTTTGTAGTAGCTGGATAAAAGGGACGAAATCTCAGCTTCTAGTTTTGATGTAACTCAATTAATTTATCAAGGGTTTTATATAATCTCTGTGATGTACACCATTCAGTTTTCATGCTGACAGCAAATTTTTTATAACCAGGGTAACAAGTACAGTCGCTCTTTGCCTCTTTTCCAGTTTACAATAAAATCATTTTCATGTTGAAGATTATTTTGTCCTCCCCAATGAATTGATGGTCCTTCGTTATTATAGGGATGAACAAATTAATGTAAAACTGTAAAATATCAGAGAAGAATAAGAAAGTTGGGTCAACCTGAACGAGAAATTCAAAGGTTTTATCAGGATGAATTTGACAAATGCTGTCCCCGTATTCTTTGTTAGAGGTCTTGTAATCCAGTAGGATGGTACTAACAACTCTCATATATAACGACACATTGAAAATGTTCAGCATGTCCGTCGTCATCATTTAATGTCGACGTTATAGCTGTAACAGAAGCAGTAAAATTAATTTGTACCCAGATAAACAGTATACTTTCAAGGACTCTCTGAGCACCCTGTAAACCGTCAAACACAGATGTGAAGAGAGAGCGAAAAATGATTATAAAATCACACCATGTGACGATAAAAACTATGAAATAATACTCATTTGGGTTTTGTAGTCGAAGGTTCACTACTAAATACAACAAGGAATCAATTCGGAAAAAATGGACCTGTATCTGCAACAGATACAAATGATCATACAGATGATAAGCTTAAACGAAAATATATATTATAACTGAATGAAGTAATTCGACCGGGTAAATCCATGCGTCGAAAAATATTTTCTTTGAGTCTAAATTATGACGTGTAAGATCCAGCATACTGATGCCGCATCGGCCAGCATGATCCGTCAATATCAGGAATGTGAAAATTCAAATGGGACGCCACTACTTATGTATGGATTGTGTTGAATACCTGCGGGAGTCATCGATCTAGATTCTTCGTGGTTTGAGGGAAATGATCGATGAAAATGAGGACTATATTACAATTCAATTATTAAAAACAAAAACATTAATAAATTACAATATTAATGTTTAATGTTTGTTTAATTTGTAATGAATTACAAAAAGTATGAAATAATTTTATTACATAAAAAATTTATATGTAACTTTCGTTTAATTCGCAATTTCAATATGAATGAAAAACCGGATTTTTCATTACATTGAAGCGCTTATAATACAGTTAATTTGGCTGAATTATGTATGTAATGTGTATGATAAAAAATACTCTCTTTATTGTCGGAATACATAATTTCCATTCCATTCAGTGTGCCTTGCCGTTAAAACTAACGGATGATTGGTTGTTCCACTAACTGTGCTTAAGCAAAGTATGGTTCGCCATTTCACGTGATTGTTGATAGTTGGGGGTTGGACAGCCTTTGTTCTTACTGGAACCTAGTTAACCAGCGGAGTATTAATATACAAGGCCAGTTCAACCGGAACGAAATATCCCCGGGATTCAGTATTCAGAACCTAGAGTCGTCCGCGAGTTGATTACTGTTCGGGGAACGACAGGAAACAAGGTTGGTACGACTGTTCATAGCAGCGTTAAGGGGGTGCGACTGTTTGTGTGTTGGTAGCCCTGCACTTGACAAGGGTTGATGTGTGGGCTATACATTTCTCGCCTTGCTTCGCTACCGCCCTTTCCTACTGCCCGAGCCAAGACTATTCACCTATTTACCATATTTTATCCATCCTTCCGCCTGACCTTGCGAACCTATGATTATGAGGCTCTCCCGTTTGGCGAGCTCAAAGGCAAGTGGTTCCCGTTCCTTCTAAATTGGACCTACCAAATAACCTAACACGTTTAATTATAGTCCCTGCATGCAATAAAACATTCAGGGTCTGCTACTTTCCAACATGCACCTATTCTTACTAAGGCGCGACATGGTGATTTCATATCGAATAACTACAAATTATTATTTTTAAAATTTTTTTAAAGCATAGAACGTGCTTCAGCCATCACCTAACTGGCCAAAAGTGATACGTTTTTATGTCACGAAAAACTGCCACACAAATTTTCTTCACACAGAGTTTCACGTACAACCAAGCCGTTGGTAGGGAAATGGGACTTCCGCAGTGTTCATCGCACACAAACCGTTCACCATTCGTTGGAGAGCTCTCATTTTACTGAAGATTATATTTATTCACAAGATATTAATCCAATATTGCGATGTCAGAAATGGTTAGTAAAATCAAAAGAAAAGTAAAGATTTCTGGAAACTTCAAACGCTTGCATACGAGTCTGCAACACATTGGGACATTTTATGTCTTTAGTTGCAGACAAGTATGTGTTGCAGACTCGTATGCAAGCTCTAAGAGCCACTCATCTGATCCGGACCCTGGGCATGGTCAAGTAAATGTCCTAAAGAGACTACATACGAAATTACAGCTTCCTAGAGTGTAAAGCATAGAAATTAGCTTTAAGAGCCACTCATCTGATCCGGACCCTGGGCATCGTCAAGTAAATGTCCTAAAGAGGCTTCATACGAAATTAGAGCTTCCTAGAGTGTAAATTATAGAAATTACCTATGAAAATGATTTAACCACCGCTTCACAAATCAAACCGTTCTCGCAATATTCGTACCACCATCAAATTATCGAAACACCGGCTCAATGAATTCATCAGAAATTAACAAGCGGTGGCAATCATGTTCACAATATCAATCATTGAGAATGATCACCTGAGTGTACACAATTATTCAAATAACCTTGCTCATAACTCAGCTTGTTGGCCACGCACTTCGCAGTAGTTTACATAATATGGTTGGATAAATCGAGAGCTTTCGAAAGAATGGTCAACGAATTTTGTGGGATGAAAAACGACGAAGCACAATTTCCCTAGCAATGACTCGGTTGTAAGCGGAAATCATCAAAATATTTTCGTGAGCAATTTTTCGTGACGTTTGTTTAGTTTATGTGCCATAGCAAAGACATAAAATGTCAAAAAAATTATTGTGCCACTTGTAAGCCTTGTTTTGTTG
Organism: Adelphocoris suturalis; assembly: GCA_030762985.1. Classification (NCBI taxonomy): domain Eukaryota; kingdom Metazoa; phylum Arthropoda; class Insecta; order Hemiptera; family Miridae; genus Adelphocoris; species Adelphocoris suturalis. Next base: position 26,819,243 of record CM061047.1, on the reverse strand, counting down.
TCACTTGGCTAAGAGGTAATCTTGGTTATTATATATGTGCCACTTACTGGCAGGATAATAAGTTTGGCAATATCATAATAATTAGAAAACAAGATAAAATGCGACCCCGCATCAGCGGGAAGCAATCATGTTCCATGTTTTAGCATTTTAGCTGCAGGCTCAAAGGGAAAAGCAATCGGTTGAAGGGCTCAGTTTTTTATTTATTATAATTCTTAAGAATTTAAGCCTTGTCTCAACCGGAAGGGATATTCACGGCAATGAACATAGTGCCAAAGCGACACTGCAAAGGGAACTATCCTGAAGGGAGTCATGCTGACCGCCCGTTACTAAACGGATTGCCATCATGGAATCCACTGGCAGATTGGAGGGGAAGAAATAATAATAACCCGGAAAGCAAGGAATCGCCTCACTCAGCCACAAGGGATACAGCGATGACACAACTTTAGAGTGGATAAAAATACCCCATAAATGATAACTAAACTGACTCGGTGAGTTAATGCTTGCAAGTACATAAAAACTACTGATAAATATACTGATGAATACTATACATCTTATTTATTTATTTAATGGGAAGCCCAACTTATTTTAGAAATGTATAATATATTCAATATTGAAATAACAAAAACAGTTGAACTTCAACATACAATTTATATTATAAGGATGTCTATCAGTTGGAAATTATGTGAAGTTTACTAATGAGGAGAAGATTAGAATCTTTAATTTGGAGAGGGCGGAATTGAAAAAAATCGAAGTCGAGGTTTGAAGTCAAAATCAAGTTGGCACTGCGTGGAAGACGATGAAGAGTTCGCTGGTAGTTGGTAGATGAAAATGGAACGTAAAAAAGAAGTGGTTATCGAGTGGTAGTACGAGGTGATAATGTACATACTTTTGTGAGGAGCGTTGGACAATCCATGAGGATGTTCATCTTAGTTAAATAAATGACTAAATGTACATGAATAAACAATTACTTATATCATAGATCAGAAATATCACAGTACCATGTGAAGGCCTGCGGCTCTCAGGTACACCAACATGGACTAGCCCTTGTCCTTTTGATTGTACGAAATTGGAGTTATTTTCATGTCGTCCCACAACATCATATAGCTCTTCACCACTGACAAATGAAATGTTCTGATTTCTCCAATGAATGCAATACCTATGTATGTGATGGTACAAAATGATTTTTCCAGTTCAAATTTAGCGCTATTTATTGAGGGCTTTCATGCATCATTGCTCTGGCTTCCCATTGGCCCTTCTGATTGTTGGAAATGTAAACGAGCGTCGTTATTCACAATCTAACCCGCCCTCCCCAGTTCAATTAAATTCGAACGGATAATCTTCATTTACGGATTGCAACGCACTGAAGCTATTGTTTTTTCAACGTATAACTCATCACTCGGAACAAATCAAATGTGATCCGCTGTCTGCAATTAGCTAAATTCATTAGTATTCGACGAACGATGGAATTAATTTTTATTTCATCATTTTCTGGAATCATACAGCTGTACAGACATCAACTTACCATTCTTCAAAATAACTGGCAATTTCATTAGATTTTATTTATTCCTATAACCTAAAATATGTCCAAAATTTTGAGTGACTGAGCTCCTCAACAGTGTTGGACTCTCCCTTTCGGACATACCAACTACAAATGGATTGCATATAAATTCGGTGATAGTTCAAATAAGATAAAATGACCCTCCCTCTCCCATTAACCCCCCCTCGGTAGTAAATTTCCATATAAAAATTCCAGCATGAAATTTCTAACTCCTGACTTATTTTCCAAAACGATCACGAGAATCTGTCAAGAATAGTTAAAACGTAATAATTTACAATTTACTACAATTATCCTCTCCATTCACCCCTTTCCATAATGAAATTTGAAACTCCTGATATAACTTCCGAACTAAACCTAACTCATAGCTGAACAAAAAAAGAATCTCGAAAATCGAATGAGAATTGTTGAAACATCATATAATCGGTATTACCCCCTCCCATGATGAAATTTGAAACTCCTGACATACGTTTCCAAAACTATATCGAATTCTTAATTGAACAAAATAAGAATAACGAAAATCGGTCAAGATTTGTTGCTTGGGCAGCGCTTGAAAGAATCGGCGATTGTCCCCTTCACCCGATATCACGATAGCAAATCCGAAATTCCCAAGATTTTTTTTGCATAACTAGACTAAAATTGGATTCGAACCAAGTAAAAATCACGAAATTCGATTGAGAATTGTAGCCTGGTTGGCGTCTACAAAATGTAAGCCAAAACCATTTTTTCGGCTTTGCGACCTCCGGTTCCCCTCTTCCATCTTGGGATTCAAACTTTCCGGGATTCGTTGCACAACTGGGCTAAAATTTGGATCGAACAAAGAAATAATCCCGAAAATCGGTTTGGAATTGTGGCCTGGGTAGCGTCGTCAATATTTATCTAACACACACACACACACACACACATACACACGCACGCGCACAAACACACACACACAAACACACACACACACACACACACACACACACACACACACACACACGCACGTTCCCATTTAGTTCTTTAAACGTACGTTAAAACGTTAGCTCATCCGATAATTTGCATTATCAGTGTCGTGGTTAAAGTTAACAAATAATGAAAAAGAGGGAAGGTGTATCTGCCACAAAGAAAAGAGTGAACGGCAATGCTCAGAAGAGGAGAACAGGCAAACACATTCCCACCAAACGAGCTCTCATATTTACAAACTCCGCCCCGAACCGGGTCCTACCGCCACTTTCCACGGAGAAATATGTCGCCCTCAAAGAATTCGAGAGGGGGAAAAAGAGCGCGTTGAGGTACCTACTCCATAAAGTATCAACTGGTAGGGCAAACTCTCTCTCTCTCACTCTTCCGGAAGATCACGAGATACTTGGACTTATTCGGAAAGTTTTATTAAATGGTAAGTGAACAAAGGCATCGAACAAGTAGTTTTTGCCGGAAAAGGGTCACTCCCCCAGAGTTGTTATAGGGGCACGTTTGGAAGGGATGGATTTTCATTTTCGAGGCTTTTCCTACCCTTCACATACTGAACCTTCTCACCCTTTGGATGTTATTCTGCCGCTTGCATTCAATTCCGTTTTATATCTGTTTGGAGAAAGCAATAATAATAAAACGCTGAAAATTATTACAAAATGGTTTATTATTTCTGAGTTATATAGCCCTTCTACGCAGATCCTTGGTCTATAATAATTATTAAACCCCGTATGAAATATATGATCGGAACATGGCGCATCGTGCCTCTGAGAAGGGTTCGCACTTTTACAGTTCCAAGACTTCGCAATTTTTCGCTTCACAGTAAAAATATAAAAACAACGGGGAAATAATGCTTGAAGTAATTTACGTTAGCGCATGCGCAGAATAGAGGAATGCTTTGAGAAAAATTACATTCGTAGGGTAAAATCCACAGCCTAACCCACAAATTCCCAGAAAAAGTAATCAAAATCTGACGAAAACTAGACCTTGTTCTCGGAATACATCTTCGCGCATGCGCAGGAGCTAATAATGATGCAATCATGTTGAAATTAACACGGAATAATTAAACCATTTTCCCCCAACTATGCACCAAATTTGAGCGGGATTATAAGACTAGGCCGTAAAAAACACCTTGCATTTTTTCAGCTTTATCTCGCATTTTTAATGCTCGAACGTGAAGATGGCAAAGTGCTTTTTTCCTAGGTCAGCTGTGAATGTTGAAGAGAAATAAGTGCAAAAACAGCGCATTTTGGTGGAATGAAGTTTTATTACTGCTGTTTTATTATCAGGCTAGGGCTCCTAGGGATTCTCCATTGAGTTGTTAGGTATCTTTCCAAGGGTTACGTTTTAGCATTTTTTTCGCGTTGAGGAAAAAATTAGAACATGTTCTAATTTTCCCAAGAGGTTTAAAAATGCTCCGCCAGGATGCGCAATGGTTGAAAAAGTTGACCTTGGAAAAAAGCAATTGACCTTCTTCACGTTCGAGCATTAAAAATGCGAGAAAAAAGCTGAAAAAATGCAAGTGTGATCGGCTTTTACTGGTGTTGTCGGGATATCATAATTGACGTTGACCGACGAAATACTGATCTTAATTTAATTTTAAACAAATACAAACAAAATGCAAACCAAACGGAACTGAGAATCATTCGAGAATTTTTAAGAGTAATATACAAATCATCTGATTATCAGAAATACTTGGGTTGGTAAGGTAATGCAACTGGGAAATTGCATCGTTTTCGAGCTCAGGAAACAGATTCCGCTAATGCAGGTAGGATTACCAGTACGAACTACAGTACCTACCATGCTCCATGCGTGGAGCAAACTCACAATCCGTGAAATATTTACCTAGTCGGTAAGGATAGGGATTCGCTGAGTCTCTTGGTCCAGAATCGGTATCAGAAAAAAAAGAAACAAAGTAGTCGTACTTGGAAAACAGAAACCAGGAAATCGGAGAATAGTTCCCTGAATACCCTGGATTCTTGGATTTATGGGTGTAACGGTACCCGCCTTCTCTCTACCGCGGGATGCGAGAAATTGTTCCTTTGGTCTCTGAATTTTGGGGAGCGATGATCTCAGGTACAAGGTACAAGGCAAAAAAAGATATTGTGTGAAGAAAATTATATTGCTATTTTCCACATACGACCGTGACACCGGTGAAATGTAGAGCATGGAACTCAGAAATAGTGGGGCAGGTTCAGAGAATGAAAAGCCACTTGGAAAAGTTCCTGCCATGCGTCATGATAGTGTGAGCGAATGTTTTGAAGGTATCGTATTGCATATATATTATTTGTTTTAAAATTTGAGCACTGTGAGAGGTAGGAGGTAGGTAGTAGGTTGTTAGGCCCCTCAGTGAATTGATAATGATGGGTGTTGGTTATAATATTGAAATACATTTCAGTCACAAGGAAAATTTTGTGAGTTGGTACCTACTGTTTTATGTTAAAAGAAGATTGTACATATTATGATGATAGTAATAATGCTAATATTTGATGCATGAATAAGGTGCATATTAACACAGAATGTGTTAGTATTAGCAGAACAGAAAGCGTCCAACCAAAAACGAAACGTTCATGTGTTACGAAAACATTTTGTGACAATTTCTTATGATTTCCGCTTACAACCGAGTCGGTGCTAGGGAAGTGGTACTTCGTGAACTTTCATCCCACAAAATTCGTTGACCATTCGTTCGAAAGCTCTCGATTTATCCAACCATATCATGTCAAGTACTGCGAAGTGCGTGTCCAACAAGTGAGTTAAGAGCATGGTTATTTGAATAATTGTTTATACACAGGATATCATTCTCAATGAGTAATATTGTGAACGTGATTGCAACCGCTTGCTAATTTCTGATGATTTCATTGAGCTGATGGTGAGTCGTTGCGCTGGTGATAAATAAATAAAACAACATGATATAGTAGTGATTACATACACGGCAAAATCTGTGACATCCTTATATGCGGGTTTCACGGGTTTATGTGAAACGCGTGAGCTAAAACACATTATGTGTTTCAATAATTTAATTCGAAGTACGTAAATAGAGGTAACTATTCCGGGAAACTGAAGGGAGATAGAGGTCCAGGGGGTTTGCCCCCCGTCGAGGCGCAGAGTGCGGAGTTTTATTATAATATTATTCTTAAGAGGGCTCTAGGACGTGAATTGGTTTTGTGAATGCTGATTGACATAATTCAATGTTCCTTTATTGTGATGTGCTTATTTTTCTACAGCTATTTGAGAGAAGTAGCAATTAGTTAAAACCATTAGTTGAGGGAAGTAGCAATTAGTTGAAACCATACGAACGTTTACAACTATATGAACGACTTATGGCTCAACAGTATATGTAATGCAAGGCGATCAAATATACGATCGAAAAAACTGTCATCGATTTGAAATTCCAAAAGTCGTTGACATAAAAATTATTTGACGTCACCTTAGAACTCAAACGTGAAACGCACTTTTTATGGGGGCAATGGAAAGGGCTCTTCGTGAAAGTTGAATGGGTTCCGAACCTTCTGTTTGAGTATCGAGGCTGCCAAAGTAACTGGATTTTTATGGACAGTAAAATGTGATGATGCCCTAAACGGGAAGCACGTTTCTACGGTAAAGTATGTTTGAATTGACAGTGTCCGTGCAAACATGAATAATTTCCTATAGTCGTTGGGTTGAAAAGTGGCATATAAACTGAGAACCTGCTTTTCAGTGGGGTTTCATCTTGTTTGAATAGCATAAGCATGCATAAAAGAGGATTTACGAACCAGTTGATAAATGGTAGCAAGTAAGAGAGTACAATCGACATATTTTACTGATACCAATTAGAGGACTTCTTGTTCTAATTATGATGTTTCTATGAACTAATAATTCTGCTCCTAGACATACATTTACAACTACAACTATTGTTGTTCAATGAAGTTGTAAAATATTTTTTGTAAGTATGGAATATCCAATCTTCCCATCACATTTACAGCGTTCAAACAAATTTACATTAGTGCGTAATAATAAATTAATTATTGGTAGCTGTTGCCTCACTCACTATTTTGTTTCCCGACTATCGAAGGAAGGGAAGATAAGCAATAGTGGAGTAGACTGAAAAAATTATGGTTCATTGTTTTTAATTAAAGATTTTTGTAACCGACCAAGAACAAACATTTGTAACTCCCACCCCTCCCCCTCTCCCCCATCCCCCTCCCCCATCTAATATTGTTGAATTATGTTTCAAGATTTACGTTCCAAGATAAAAAAATCCCAAAAATTGAATTAGAATAAAATAAGACAAAAAAAAAAAAAAAAAAAAAAAAAAAAAAAAAAAAAAAAAAAAAAAAAAAAAAAAATTAAAAAATAATTAACCAAAAAAAAAGTTCCAGTCATGCAGCATGATTGTATGAGTGAATTTTTGTAAATTAGCGTACTATATTATGTTACAGTGTTTTGAAAATTAAGGACTTTAAGGGAAAATAAATAGTTAACTACCTATTTTATGGCAGTTTTAGCCGATTTTTGCTATTTTTAGTGATTTTTTCAGCACTTTTTTGAAATTTGACCAATTTAATGAGCTTACAAAATGCTGGACAACAAACTCGTCTTTTTGTTTGGAATGCTAGATATTTTGGCAGGAAAAATGCAAGAACGGAATTTTTTTCTCAATGCCACGGAGAGTTATCGTCTAGAAGGACACATTATTTATATACGTAAATAAATAATACGTACCTATATGAAAAAATGTTAATCTCTAGGATTCATTTCAGAATGTCTCAAAACGCATTTCAATGAAGAAAATTTTCGAAAATTTTTATTTAAAAATTTTTGGAGCGATTGCAATAGCTTCATTTTCTATGAAAATTCGCTAAAAAACGTCCGAACTCCGTCCGAAGCTTTTGTTCAAAACTAATGGACCGAACTTTAAGAAATTTGGCTAAAAAAATATACACTGGCAAAACGTGTCAGTAACCTCGGCATAAAGTTTTATCAACCTTAAAGGAAAGATTATAAAGGCTTGAATTTAAAAAAATCGGGATCTCGGAAAGTTTTGACATAAAAGCAATTATGTTGGCTGTTATTGATAGATATCTTCCCCTAGAATCGAATGCAACCACCCGGATCCCTGTCCGTTCATCTGATAGATCTCCCTATGGGAGACTAACTTTGACAGAAAAAATGAGCATCAACATGGGATCAAATAAAAACTGGTGGAACAGTAAAAATTCCCATTTCCAATGGAAGTTAGTCTCATTTTACGAAATCAAGTTTGTTATAACTTTGACATCAATAGTTGGACTTGTGGAGCGAAGGCAGGGGATTTATTTTATCCCATTGATTCTGCAGATGGTATGTGCCTACGTCAATGTCGACATACTTAGATTCTGATGTGGGTACTATTGTATTCGGATATCATTGCTTGGAACATGCAAAAGGACACCGGGGCAGTGAAGATGTTTTCATTTAATCTCTCTTCGATAGGTGTCTACGCATATGCAGTTATATTTATATCATAACGTAATTATCATAATATAAATAATTATATTATGGTATATTATCTTAACTGTAGGTATAATAGACTTCGTTTAATAGTTATAGACATGTGTTCTGCATAAGAGGGTTATTCCATACAGAAATAATAAACCTTTGGGTAGCAGTGTGCAGCGGTTTTTTTTTCAATACTTTATTAGGTATTTCTAGCAATGTAGGGGAGGGGGGGGGGGGGGGGGGGGGGCGAGCTCACCCAAACTACTGGACTAAAGCTTATGAAACTTTGATAGAAAATCACTTAAGTTACCTAGTCGGTCTTGAATTTCTAGTATATCTTCTTATTTTTTTCATTGTATACCTGTATTTCATTTTTAATCATTGAATGAGACCACCACCCGTATCATTGTGCCTGACAAACATGCACCTATTGTGTACACATGGCGGATAATTGTTTGAACCAGCTAATCTTATGAAAATCCCTTCTCAAAAAATCAAGTTTATTATAACTTTTGTTTCTTTTTGACGGGCTAGTGAAGCGTAGGCAGATGTTTTACTTTTTTTCCAATACTTTTCATTCTTTTGGTGGCTAAGAACGATAAATCCAAAAGAAGGGCAACCGCATGAGCGAACTTGATCCTAAACAACTGCTTTTCACTTTAAATTCAGAGGGTAGTTGAATTTTACCTTTGTGTAATCCGTACCTACGCGGAAAAATAACAACACTCAAACACCAGAAAATATAATAGCAAAAAGGCTTAAATTATATTGAAAATCTTGGACACTTATAATGTTATTTCGGGGGTCTTATAACTGCATTCTGTTGTATGACAATACACAGGGTTATTATTATTTCATTTATTTATTTATTTATTTTATAGAACCCGCAGAAAACATTTTGTTGAAATCGATGACTATGTCTCTTCCTTACCGGTTCTTCTGTTTTGAGGGCGATACATCCTTCAAAAGAGGAAGCGGGTTTGCTTTAGTACACATTAGGTGAATATATAGCAGCAGTTTGGCGAGATGAAAATCCCCTATTACCGCCGTTCGGAAGGTAGGTATATCTGGATTCCGGCAGTTTCACTTCATCCCACCATTATCGCGAGGCTCTGAGTCGAGCGGTAGATAATTAAGAAGGAAATCGTCAGAGCTGTGTGATCGCTCAGGGCTGTCATTATCATCGGCAGAGCGCGGGGGGGAGTGGTGGGATGTCCTCGGGCAGAATGAGCGGGTTTCGAAATGGGAGGCGAAAAAATTTAATAAAACTTTTACAAGCCCCATTAGCATTTAGATAGAAATCCCGTGATTCTCCGGTTTGTGGCTTTTTCAGAATGGGTTCCATTGTTCAAACAGTTTCCATTAAACGGGTTCATCAATAAAGCATATGTTATACGATTTATCATTGCAAAAAATGAAGTTTCGGGGGATAAAAGAGCCTCTGTCGTGCACTATGACCTAATGAACAAACTTTTTCTCTTCGATTGCTTATCAAATTAATCAATTATTTTTTCTTCGAGCTTTTTAAAGGAACATGCCAAAGAACGACGTTCAAATTGATGACAAAATAGCAGTTTTAAAATAATATTTTGTTGTGAGATTCAATTTTATTATTTTGTAGCAACTTTATGCATTATTTTATTTTATTTTTTTAAAGAAATTTTGTAATCCTGTTTATTAAAATTAAGGTTTTTTTTTAAGTTATAACCTTAAGCACTAAATACTTCCTTTATGGAGAAAAAAAAAAAAAAAAAATGGAAAAATAATTTAAAATAATAATAAATACACAAAAAATAAAATATTTTCGGTGTTATTTATTTGTCAATATTATTATTATTGTTATTATTATCATTATTATTTTGACGTTTCGTTAGTATTTTATGTGAGCTAGGTATACGTTCCGATTTCCATTTTACGTTCCGATTCCTGGCTGAAACACTTTTCTGAGGAGATATTGGGCGATGTAAAAATAAAATATTACTTTTAGTCCTTTTTCATTATTCATGGTGGTTTCTTAACTTCAATTAACCTAAGATTTTACGCTATAAACGTAAAGCCCTCTAAATTCTGCTTGATTTTTTAAAAAATATTATAAATAATGGCATTTCAAGCTCCAATTAAAGATAGATATATCGTCTGCAACGGCACTGAGGTATATCAGGACTGGGTAAATCTTTCAGTCTCATTTGTTGGTGTACGTTTCAAGTAGGTAGATACCAGAAATCGAAAACACACACACACACACACACACACACACACACACACACACACACACACACACACACACACATATATATATATATATATATATATATATATATATATATATATATATATATATATATATATATATATATATATATATATAATTGTTTTCTTTGTGGTTTTTGTAATCTCAATTTTAACTAGAGAAGCTGAATTTCTAAGGGAGTTTTCCTCGATAAAATTGGTACTACGTCTTCGTTCTAGTCTCATTTTTTAGGTATATCAACCCTGTAGGGTAATTTGTAAAAACCCGCCGCGCCCATTGGCGGCATTGATGGTTTAGTAACAAAAACTCGCTGAATCATAGTTCGATATTTACTACCAGCCTTATGGATTTTTGTGTTCTTTCAGTTGAAAGTTTCCGGAACTTCCTAATTTCACATGGGGAACTATTTCCTATGTCAATAGAGAAGAAGACGGGTAGCGGCATTTGTTTGCAACCAAACACAAAAGGATATCCTAGAGCTTAGTGAATTGAATAGGGTATCTTGCTTCCTTCTGCTGCTCATATTGATGTTCTAGTAAACAATAATTAATTCATGCTGAACGGAATCAGGAAGGAATTATGGTGAGTAGATTTGTGCAAAAGACTTAGTGTGGCGTATAAGGGGAAAATAGGAGCTTACTAAAAGTTTGAATCACCATTATAACTCACTAAATTTCAGAGGAACATAAGAAAATTGGTGGTCAGTCAAGGCAGAATTGAATTTCCTATAACTTTTTTTCAATAGGAAAATCAGTTGATAAACTTAAATCTTTAAAATGAAATATAATCATCCTCTTATGATCCAATCAATTTAAGAATTTCTGATGGTCAACCAACGCAGAACTTTCTCTTCTATTCAACAAATCTTGTTTCAAATTGTGTTTACAGCTGAAAAATGGGAAAAAATGTTATAAAAACATGGGGTTTCTTCTAAAAAAAAGTTAGAGGCTTTTCTAGGTATAGGGACTAGGGTTATATTTGGAATCAGCGTAAAATTCCCTAAAATATAGGAGGAAAGAGAATTTAGGCCTACCAGAATCGCATTTTGGACCGCTGTACGCCGTTTGAAGGTTTTCTCAAAAACTACTTGACCAAATTTTATGAAATTAGGCTCAAAAATCATACATCAGGTGGCATAACTTTCGATCCACCTTACAGGGTACCTAATGTAAGAGCAGAAATTGATCATACTTTCAAGACAAGAGCAATGTTTTATTTGGTAGTTTTTGATAGATGCATCATAATGAATTGAATAACACCACTCGGATTGCTGTACATTAATCCGTTTGCTCTTCCTAATGGCTAGAACTTTGATAGGAAGAAAGATCATCACGGTCGGAATCAGAACTGGTGGGAACACAGTAAAAATTGTCTTATACACTACGAAGGTCATATCCACTGATATGATTCCAAGGTAATTCTGGCAGGAGAAATTTTCTATTCCTATCTGTCTTAGAAATATGATTTATTAAAGCTTTTTTGGACGAAATCATGTATTTAAAAGCCACATTTTTAAAATTTAAATTAATCAATTTCAACCATATTTTCAAAAATCTCCGTTAAAATTTTTATAAGAAAAGTGTCCTTTAATTCTCGAAGAATACTATATCAAAAAAATTAAAATAAAACAAAATAAATAAATATGAACGATTTTGAAAACTAAAAACATCTTAAAATCTTTGAAACTTTACTACCTACCTCTTTAAAAAATTATCCTAAAGATTGTCAAATCTCACGAAAGCTTCTCAAGTAATAAGCTTTTGAACTGTATTGTCAACTTTGCTATTAGGAATGATAATAGTACTTTGCTGCCATTTACTGGTAGGTAGTGGGTAGTTCTTCGTCTTAGTATTTACACACGAAAACTATTGGAGACGTCACTCTTTGATTTGGGAGTAACACCGTTCAGCTGTTTAGTTAAGAGAGAGTGAGAGAGGTAGAGCGAGAAACAAAAACCACGGACATTTACATAGTATTACTGCCCATTTACAAGGCTTTAGCCCGTGTAATCAGCTCCGATCCATTTGCAAATACCATGAACACAGCAAGACCAAGGTCGTCCTAACAATTAGGATTTGCCTTCGATCCCTCATTCCGAGCGGATGCAATCTGAACTGCAGATTAACAAGATTAGCATTGGCTTCAGTCTCTTCCTTCGATACAACCTACTATCGGCTCGTATGGTTATGCATGAGTGTGGTTTGTGTTTGAAGGCCCATCTCTTGTGCTATCTCAGTAAACAACCTGATGTTCAACGTATTTCAGCTAACTAGTCGCAGGGGTCCCATTCCACACGAGAAGCAGATACTCCTATAACTGATGTGCTTGTAGATAAAACGATGAAAGCGTGATGAAGATGTTATCACATATTGTGGGTGGTTAAAAATTCGTATTTAAGTAACCAATTCATGGTGCCGAGTTCAAGTAAATATAACTACCATTCCAGTAAGTAAGTACCATATAAAATTCAGATGAAGCAATATTTTCTGCAATTCTAGCTTTTGCTTTGCCATTGAAATGACCGATATCGCTTAAGTTTTAGTAATAATAAGTTTTTAATTACTTGTCCTTCTTCTCGAGAACAACTTTTCGGTCTTCAACAGCTTAAAATCCCTGGTTTTATCCAGGTTTCAAAACTAAAGTAAAAAATTTTTCCCGTTAACGAACTAGATTTTTCTTCTCACCTGCCGAATTTCCCAATTCGATTATTTCGTTATGCGTTGAAAAAGAATTGCTAGCTGAAGAAGAGAAGGTGCATGGCTACCAGAGAAACGCATTTCAAAACCCTATCCTTTCTCAAGCGTTTTCTTCCGGCTCATTAATTTTGTTTAATCTATTTCAATTTTTTCCAACCTGATGAAAAGTACGTTAGAAGAAAATTTCGTCGGAGGTAGATTTTCTTTCACTTGCTTCCATTAGCTAATGAGTAGGGAGAAACATTTTTCAGCGGATAAAAGCTTGAAGGGTTGACAGGTGGGATGAAAAATCCCATCCACACAGTGGGAAGGGATTCAAATTTCTAGTGCTTATAGAATACTCATTATTTTGATTAACATTGATGCTTTCGAGGTATGCTACTTTACTTTTCAAAATCCGTCCTTAATGTTTTATTGCGCATATTCTCAGGGTCAATGACTAACGTACTCGGGAAAACATTTTCGACATTTTTGATGATTGACGTGAAATGCAACATAGGTACTAAAAGATATATAGGTGTGATTTTTCTCATCCTTCAACATGAAAGGTCCGATTTTGTTCCGAGTAATAAGTAGGTACAGTTATTCATCAAAATCTTTTCAAGACGGTTTCGCTACTTTCTAATCCATAGTATATCCAATGAGTTGACTGTTTCAGCATATTCATTATTATTCACTTACTATTAATTTTTATTTATTTTTATTTAATATTAATCACAAGTAGTTGTTTGATATTGCTCTGCTTTTGAATCTACAAACCAGATTTTTTTATGCCAGTCCAGAAGATTGGAATGCTTTTACCCGAATTAAGAAGAAGTGGCCAACAGCCAGATAAACACAATTTTTTGAGTATAAATTTGTATATGAATTCAATTCTCTTATTCTTAAAGTTTTATACTTCAGTACCAGTTTTCAGGCCAATGACATTTATATCTTTGTAACTCTTCAAAGTGCAATAGAGACAATTATAATGATAAAGCTTATATATTAATAATATAAAAATATAATAGTAACGCATAATAATAACGAACCAATGATATAAATTAGCTTCCTTACAACTTGGTTAAAACATATTTGTAAGTAATGCATGCATTGACAAATAGACTTAGTTGAAAATATCACAGTATTCTTACCGGTATTTTCCACCTCTACCACACCTCTTCACAAAAATCCGTCATCAAAATGAAATCCCCGATTCATTCCCATCTGAACCAGGAGATTTAAAAAAGAGGTTAAAAACCGAAAATAAGATAAAAACGAAAATGTCAAGATTTATCTGAGAGCCGTTGAGCTCAACTACGAACTGTGATTTCTGATTTGTTATATAAATTTATTTAGTCATATTTTTATTCTACTTTAATAACAATGTATACCAAACTTTATTATGTATACCAACACGTATTAATTTATAATCCTAATATAGTTCATTAGTTATAACCTTTGTTAGTAATTACGTTCAGTTCAAAAATGCATGAGATTCGGAAGAGATGACCGTTTTTGCTGTCCAAGGGTAAGTGTTCAATCGGGGTTCATGAAATGGCTGCATTACCACATAAGCAAAAAAGATGTAAACTTTAGGTACAATTTATACAAGATAGGCACTTTCCACGAACTAATACCTCCCTGTTCTTATAGGTCCTGAAGAAAGCTCTAAAGGTTTTCAAATTTCGTCCACAGTAATTCGTATGGTTTTAGATAGGAAAACACCATGTAGGAGAAACATTTCACTTGGGGTACCTGCGTGATGATTCTCACTACCCTTGCTCACAATATTTTTGGAACGTGAAACTCAGTCCGCACAAAGAAGCAGTCCGCACAGGAGAGGGATATCTGGTATCTTTATCCCCTTAGTATAAAAGCTCAGGGAGTCTCACATTGTATGCTACAACAATTGGTTTACGGAATAACTCCATAATTTATTCCGAGCTTTTAGATATATATTTCTTCCTTTTCCTTCTAAGCTCACGTTCTCTTTGACCACAGGTTTGAATGGGGGTTGGAAGGGGTTGTTCAAGGAGAATCAGTTGAAAACGTCTGCCGCGAAGGGAGTTTTTCTCCTCTTTGTAAAAGGACCGCGAACTCGAGGTGAAAGCTCCTTGACATCTGCTCCGGGACTGAAGCAACTGTCTATTGTGCCTCTCTGTTGTGATCTTTGACGGTTTCAAAGGCCGAACCGAAGGTCCATATCCTTTTCTCTGAGGTAGCGAGTCGGCCTGACACTACGTCCGTAGCCAGGCTACATTATCGAAGCGTTCGGCTAATAGAAGCTACCTCGTACTATGCAGAATATCACGTGAATAATTACTGGGCATTACCATTGACTATAATTTGTATTAAACCATAGTTGGTGTTGAAAGGTACATGAATGTTGGGAATTTTTCGCTATTGAAAATGGTTATTATGATAGATCTATACATTTTCCAAAGGACTTTCATCATTTTATAAGAAATCCGTTTTGTAACACCCCGAACCGAATTCGGAATTTCAATACTTCTCCAAGTGCAATCCAGTAAATTCCTGTGGACAATATTAAACGATAAACTATTACGGGTTTTTATCTCTATTACATTATGAATAAGAACTGTCAACGAAAATAAGTTTTGTAAGTTTACAGTTTCATGAGATGTTATCTCAGTCGTTATGGCATCCCCCCAAAGAGACAGTCCGCGAGCAAAAGATGCTCTCTACAGCCCACTTTAGCTCTGCATTCGGAAAAAGTATACATTCGCAAATCAACCGAATGAGGGACGCATTTAGGAAATCATCCAATACGGGGCATTTTATCGTGTATTAATAACCAATAACACTGGAGAATTTAGAAGGATACTCCAAAAGTATTTACCTACGAGGTAGAATACACTTCATTACCTTCTCAAATGGCAAACTAAGTATTCAAGTACCAGATCCAGGCCCATTTATTCGTATAAAAAATATTCCACATGTCTCTCGCTATGAATACGAGAAAAATTAAATCCACTTAAACCCAACCAACCATTAAGTCAGAAAGGATAAGGGATTTGTCCAACATTTTGGTCGGTATTTGTTCTTTACTTCATAAGGAAGGGTGGGGCCAATGCTTTGAATCTCCTTTCACCGCATGGTCTCTACGGCTTGTTTATGCCAGTGCTTCAACCATGACTATCATCCTGATTTCATAGGTGATGAGTCGGTACCAATATATATATATATTTTTCAACATCGTCTGTATTGAACTTTTGATTGAACTCTCTACTGAAGGTTCAGAATGATTTTGTTAAAATTATACCATTTTCATTATCCCCACTGTTCCTTTTTACAGTGGTCCTTCTAGAAGGACGCCGGTAGAATCTGTGACCGTAATCATGCTACTCTATACTTTCCTCACTCGCCGAGTTTGTTGTAATTTTTAGTTATTTTGCAACAAGCTTCTTCCTTTCATCAGATTTTGAATTTTTGAGGATAATTGATGATCCAATACGTTAAGGAGGAGTAGTTAAATTTTGTTACTCTTAACAATGTTACACGAGACCTTAGTGATGAAGGTTCTGGAGATGAACAAAGCCCTGTAAATGATAATTTGCTCGAAAATCTACTTCTTGTGCCTTCTATTCTTAGTCATATCCCTTCTATCGACGATGATAAACAATTAAAAAAATGTTCTAACACGATAAGAGGAGGGGGGTTCAATACTGGAAAAAGAAAGATATCCAACAATTACCAACACGAATGGGAGAAAATAAATCACTTCCAGTTAAATTGTGGGAATGATGGCAAACGGAAGACCCCAATCAGACTTTGTTACGTACTATTTGAGTATTTTGAATTATTTTTTGATCAAGAATTATTTATTTGTTTGTTAGCTGTACGAATGAATATGCAGAGCACAAAAACATATTAGGAGGTATCCCAATGAATGGAATAAAATGATTAGGTGTTTTGCTACTTACTGGTTACATTGTAGTTTCTCCAAAGAACATGTTTCAGGAACAATCCTATGATACCCTCAAGCGGCACTGCAGTTTATGACAGAAGAAGGCAACAACCATATTATACCTGATGTGTAAAACACTTTCTCCCCATTTTGCGAGATATCACATTACCATTCAAGTTTTTTTCTTCTAATTTTGATTGAATTTAAGTCCTGTAATCTCAATCAAGTGTCTGATTCAATAGAGAAACTTGAGCCATATGTGAGAGATTTAGCTTGCATGTTACACTGATGTCCTTCTGGAAGGATGGTAATTATGACGTCATTCAAATCGAAAAAATCCAAATTTTTTAAATTTGTTTTCAACAACCTCAAATACTCAAAATACGCCAATAAACGTAGAAATGTCTACGAATTCAGAGTTATCTGGGCTATAGAAACCCTAAAATTAGCCTATCTACCGAAACCGTGTTCTGTGAGGGACCATACGAAGCCTGTAAATGTTGAAGTTTCTTCCGAATAACCAATGTGCAGAAGTACGGTGGAACAACAAATATTCGAGATGTTTTACAACTGTCTAACTTCAAAACCCTACGCAGAAAATATCCATCGGGTAATATATAATATGTATACAGTGAAAACAGCGCCACTATAAGCGTTCGCACGACAATAGCAACCGTGGGAAGGCTGTGGAGATGGAGGAAATGGCTGTGCATCCACAATATGCCGTGATTCATGCGCAATGTGATCGATCATGTCAACAAGACCCTACAGAGGGACATCTGTACCGGAGGGAGATGTGTACCGAGAATCTGAATCAAAACCACAATTTCACTCTCGAGGACGGAAGATAGAAGGTGAGGGGAGGGGGGTTGGTCCAGTGTCCCCGGACAAACCATGTCCCACTGAACACTGATTCTCAAACACAAATATGAGGATTTGATTTGAACAATTAACCGAATGAAAGATTTTATTACTAAATAATGGTCACTTTTAAGGGTAAATTTATTAATGTCATTATAGTCGATCTTCCGAGAAATAAAACCACTGTATAATTTTCCTATTTTTCAAAAGATAAAAGAAGGGAATCCCATTTGATCCGTCACATCATACGGCTCTGATTACGGTCAGTCTTGATGTTTCCGAAAATCAACAACATCTTTGTCCTTATTTGTTAATACGGTACGTTGGTACAATGCTGGTAACTTACTGTTGAACTGCGTGCGTGCATCTCTCTCCCACCGCCAACCATCCGAAAAATGCTTTATTCCCATAATTCTTGGACGAACACAACTACAACATCTTTATACTTTGCTTTATATGTTGTTGGAAGTGAACGTAATGCGAACGTACTTCATAGTGATATTTGAAGTAGACAGTAACTTGTTCCTTGAGGATTCGGAGTTTATACCAACTAGTATCTTGATAACTAGTTCAACGTCAAGACACTCCTTGGACTCATAGGTAGATGCCAAAGATAACTAGCGTGGATAAAATTTATTATTGAGAGGTTCTGTTGACGCTTGATGAACTGTCCTAAACTTGAACGTCTCGCAGTAAACGTTTTTCTTGGGTGAAAAGTTCTCACTCAGCTTGTACAAGGTCTTTTTGTATGTTGTACCTGTGCCATGAAGATTATTATCAAAAATGCCAGTCTCGTCATCTCAAGCAAGGTTAAGGAAAGGAGCAATGCTTCATTTCTTAAATAATTTTATGTCCAAGGCTATAAATAGCGCTTAAAATTACGCGGTTTATTTGCATTTGCATCCATTGTACTAATTGCCAATCACGTGGTACCTATTTTTTTTATTTATTTATAATTTTTACATTACAATAATCTTTATAAGCATCATTATAAACGCTACTCCCCTCGGAAGGAAAGTCTGTGCTGAGGGAAGGAGTTCGTTATTAACTATGATTTTCCTTAATACATTCGTAGACAAAGAAAAAAAATCTTATCGGAAGAATAGCTGAGAAAAACAAATTTTTTTCTTTCAACAAAAAATAAGATTATATTGTTTACCACGTTTTATGTGGGAATAAGACCAAGTAAAATACCATAAACCTTAAATTAAATCAATGAATCTTATTGGCTGAGACAAAGGACAGAATTGCGTTCGAT
The DNA here is from genome assembly GCA_030762985.1 of Adelphocoris suturalis. NCBI lineage: Eukaryota > Metazoa > Arthropoda > Insecta > Hemiptera > Miridae > Adelphocoris > Adelphocoris suturalis. The sequence goes on along the minus strand of CM061047.1, from coordinate 26,800,304 downwards.
CAGAAAATTGGTATAGAACATAACTAAATATAAATATATAAAATTTAAATATCATAATTTCAGTTTGGAATCAAATATGCTTTTATCGCACTCTTAAAAAATTTAATGGAACCCGCGGATCTAATGCCCAGTGGTAAGCTATTGAACAGGTGAATCCCCCAATAATCGGAACATTCCTGCCCACATGCAGTGAGATAGAAAGGTGGCTGTAAGAGGCAACGACTACTCAACCTTGTGATCCCATCCATAGTGAACGGATTTTCATCTGTATTTATTCTCTTATATATCTTTTTAAGAACTATTATCATAATGAAGTCTTTCCCTTTTAGTACTTTGAATTCTTTAAATAGTTCATCCGTTGAGAACCTAATGTGTTTTTTCAAATGTATCTTAATTAGTAGCTTTTAAATAACAAACAGCGAATTGATCAACCCCTCTCCACAGCCTCCCCACCCCCCAACCTCATACATGATAATTGGCTGATGAGTGCGTGGTATACCATTCTCCGTGACTCGACTGAGAGGAAGTTTCTGACTTCTCTACAAATATACACGAACTTCCTTAGTCTAGTTAGCATATTCGCAGTGTGAGTGTTCCATCTTAGCTTCTGATCAATCTCTACACCTAGATAGCGAACCCGTCCTATGGTTGAGCAACTACATATTATCACAGGATGGAAGGTGGCACTCAAAATCCTCAATTTAAGGGTTTTGAGCGTTAGCCATGGTAAAAGCCACAAATTTTGTTTTTTCAAAATTTAGCTGCATACCTAGTTTTTGAGACGTTCTAAAATCACCCAGGCCAATTTCAGTTTTCTCGTTTACCATTCGCCAGTTTTCCCCGATACAATGAGAGCAGTGTCATTAGCGAAATTTATTAATGTTCCCTATTACTAGAGGAAACGGAGTAAAAAAAAAAAAAACGTACTCATAAGTCTGTTCAAGGACATCCAGAACTCGCAACGGCATGCATGTATGCAACGAAACTATATTTCTGGACGGCATAAAAACTACTAACCTTCTTCCATGTCAAACCTAATAGAGTTTAAGCTCCTCAATTTTTCAAAGCTTCAAGTTGTAGAAATTGGAATTAATAAAAACTGTTCACCAGGTGGTGGGATTCTGTGTTAAGAGAGTTATTTATGTTATCTTGAACAAAGGCAACTATTGTCATCTATGCTCACGTGTGACCTAGTTTAAGTACTCGTAAATCGAATAGAATGCAGAAAAAACTAAGTTGGCTGAACAGTAAAGGGGTGTGAGGATAAAATTCCCACGACGATAAATCAACAGTACTCCGCTCCACACTCCTCTTCCAGCTAGATCATAAGTATCAAGAGAAAAGTTTCGTGAGAAAAAAGAAGAAGAATTTGTCTTCGAAATTCCTGTTTAACCTCCACCAAAACTCATCCCTCTACGTCCCTCATTCCCCCTCCACAATTTTTCTTCATTAACCTAAATCACAATATTACGTCAACAATTGCAACTTTACTAATCTCGGCCCTGTGATAAATCAGAGAAAATGTAAGTTGAAATGTTGGCTGCAAAGTTGGAAAACGGTTCTTGAAACCAGACCGACAGAGCCGAGCCGAGCGGAAAGAGTATCCCTGGTAATTTCATTCATTTGTCTTTGTGAATTTTGCTCTTGCGATAGGTAGGCGATAAATCGAAGGGGGATTGGCTTTGGCGGTGAGAACGTAAATCGTGGTTGTCCATTGGAGAAACTTCAAACGTGAAACCTATCCAATAGAGAAAAAGAGAGATAGATTAAGAGAGAGTGAGGATGTGGTTGAGAGAGAAAAAAGTTTGGCACGGTGACTATAATAGCAGTAGGTTTATTGGGATACCAGTTTGGTTGAGTGGGTTACACTACCCTCCGGTGGGGTATGGTCGTAGAAGCTGATCCAAAAACGCGTTCATGCCGTCCAAATGAAACTTCGTTACTCAGAAATTGGAACCCAGAATTCTGTGATATTGGTGAAAAGTGACCATGCAAGGGGACATATAGCATGGAGAGAAATACAAACATGGTGGAGTTCGACAGGTCGTTTGTTGATTCCGGTTATTTGATATTTGTACAACAATGTCGTTGGAATTTCGGAATTCACTGCTGGACAAGTGCATTGCATATACTAGTATTTATGTTGGCGGAACCTTGATGAAGCGCCAAAACTAATACTAGGTGGGTACACAGCTGAACAAACTTGAGATATTGCATTCTATGTGTGCCGTGTTCTTTAGAGTTTCACAGTGCACATTTTGGGACACTTACAGTAATTTGATGCTCTCCTGAGCATTTTAAATTGCTCAAGGTGGTTGCAATTTGCGAGATATTACCAATCCGTCTGAGGTTACAAGCTGAATTAATTAGGGAGGCAGATAATTGAGCACATAGAACTCTATCTTATGTAAAATTACAATAAAGTCAATTTAAAATGAGTAAAAATCAAAATGATTCAAGTAAGTTACAACAAATTTTGTGGATTCAAAACAATTCCAAAATATGTTCATTAATGTTCTATACTAACGTAAGTATTGAAAATATTGGTTTAAATAACATATACATCGCAAATAATTAGACAGAGGTTTATTATTTCTGTATTAGATAGCCCTTCAACGCAGATCACTGGTCTACAGAAATATACTTATCAAATTGAGCCGATGGTGCACTATCAAAATATATTTGGACGATGATATCTGCAAAAAACAAATAAATTAATAAACTGGAAAAAAAACATGGTTACAGAGTAAATAATACCAACCAAAATTAGCCATGAAAGTGAGACAAAGGTTTAAAGGAAATTTTGTCGCCGATAGGATTCGAACCACAGCCGAACTCGCAGCTGGCACGTATTCTTCCAATGAACTATCAAGCCTTGATTGAGATTAGCATCATCCGACGTACATAGGTCCCCACTCGATATATTCCTTTTTTATGGAAAACAAACATAAAGCTACCCAGATGGTCTCATTCGATTTATTGAACCTCTTTGTACACAAATCAAACAAAAACCCCTTTTATTTCGAAAGTTTACGAGAAATCGAATTTTTAATATTTTAACCTTTAAACCTACCTTACCTTTAAATTACCTTTAAATACTACCCTTTACGGTTGATCGAGTGTGATACCGATGTAAATGGCACATCCCCGGCTGATGTACTTTTTTTGAGCCTTAATTTCATAAAGTTTGGTCCAGTAGTTTAGGAGAAAAGCTTCGGACATGGCTTTCCAAGTGTATCTATACTGGTATTCACTATATCAGGTTTTATGACCAAGCATGCGCTAAAAGAGACAGTTAATACCACTGCGATTGCAATATCAGTTTCCTTAACGTATTTCAGCGCAGTCCAAAATGCTGCCAGTTTCACATTTGCTATAGAATCCCTCTCGGACTCGGATTCCCTCGGTTGTCTGTGTTCTCGGATCACACATGCCATTCCTACAGTGGTCGATATGCTTTGAAGCATCTGCGTAAATCACATGTTCCTCATCAGCTTTCATAATAGACTTTTAACCGTCAACAAAAGATCGAAAAGACCGGGATGGACAATTTGTTCAATATTGGATTAGATTCAGTCCACAGGGAGGAGCAATAATTTGTTCTCAATAGGGGCTTTGATTAACAGTTTTCCCGCAAATGAAACTTTGAGTAATATTGCCTTTTAAGAGTTTAGAAAACTGAGGGATATTATGGGTTTCTTCTGAGACCCTGGTCACTGTGTTCCTTTGAGACAGCTTACAAAACAGTGCAAAATGAAAAATATATAAATACAAATAAGTAAGTAAACGAAAATATTAAATAGATAAATGAAAGAATAACAAAAGTGATTGACATTAGAAAAAATAAAAAAATGTAGACGAGTTTGAGGGCTTTATATAGACATCAATAGTGCATAATTTATCGCAATCATCCTCCTGATTTTTACGGGAACTGACACATTATTGGTCTTAATCCTTGCTCAAGTAGTGCACTACCGCAGCTCGCAAATATTTTCCTATGTACTTATTCATTTTCTATGTATAATTGTTGAGCAATTATAAATATTTATTTTAAAATTTAAATTACAGTTGTAAAACCAGTACTCTCAGAGAAAGTGTGACGCGATCGGGGGTGTATTGAATATAATTATTATGATTTAGCTCTTGACCTAAGTAATATGTCAGTAATTGAATAACATTTGCACGTTTCTGACTCACTCACCGGGGGAAAGTATCAACTGTGGATTTCTACCTGCATTGAGGTTTTTTGGGAGGGTTTTTATCGTTGTGTAACAAAATAGTGGACTGAATTCAGATTTCATCGTCTTATAGTGGACAGGTCTCTAACTTTTGGCCCACATTCTTCATTACGACCTCACGAAAATCGCTGAAAGTCGTGGATGAGGTTTCGACTCCGGTTGACTTGGTCGTATCCTGTTCGGGAAGGTATCAGTGAAACAATTGCTCTCCTTGGGAGCCGTCACTTTAGCAATTTCTGTTTATTGCAAACCTCGTTCATGGCAGGAGAATGATTTCACTGAGCCGCGGATTGCTGCCGTTTAAGTATCGCCACCTGATCAATCATCCGGCAGTGGTATACTGTAGTGATTGGTATACTCCAGGTATAACAAAGTTATTAAACGTGAGATTTTTGCCAGTAAAACTTTAAATTTACGGAAACAGCTATGCTCGTAATCCCAAAGCAGTGTAACACTAAGCTTGCTTTAAAAGAAATGTTTTGGTCACAAAATGTGTAGTGTTAACGGGACATTCAAATCGATCTGTGTTAGATCTGAACAACAACCAACTTTTTTCTCTTAGGCATACAGCCAACAGACAACAGATTGAGTCAAAAATCTTCAGTGATTGCAAAATGAATAACCCCTCTTGTTCGATACAATTTCATTATTCAGTCATAAATACGATTTCGTTTGCCACCCAACAGTCGTTATTCGATGATCCCGAGAGAAAGGAAATATCTGGTGTTCGGCGTTCGCAGCACAATAGAACTGCTTTGGATCGTGTTTACGGCCTTCAATGTGACTTTGGCTATACGATAACGGCGGTCACGTTGTTACTTGGGAGGTTATTGTCTATAAAAACGGGGATTCCCGTCCGAGCGCGTACGGAGCGTAGAAGGAACTTTTGGAGCTGTGCCAAAGGATCCAAACGAACGGTAATTCCCTTCCACGGCACAGAAAGTATTAACTTTGGTGGAACAGTAGGCAAATCGGGTGGTGCTACCGCGTTCGGGGAGTTGTTTCCTTCTCTATGTTGGCTTTTTTTTATTTACAGATTTATGGCGACGGGCTCACAAGTTGTTATACTCTCCTTTAATTTTCTTTTCTTTTTCAGGGTTGTTTACAGTGCTATGGTTGTTACATTCAAATGGAGTAAATGTAAGTATGATACATATATCATACCCAATTTCTATAATGATATACTGATCATTAGAAATTGCTGAACTACCACGACAATAAACTACTTTTACGGTTCTATTATAGCATACTTATCGTGGTAAGAAGACGGCGACATGCATGAGAAGGCGATATTTAAAACTCCTATTTTCATAGAAGGCCATTTCTCAAGAAAACTCCAGATTTTATGGGGAAAAAAAAAAATGTTTTCAACATTGAAACAGTTTTATCCCCTAATTAGCGAAGTAAAAGTAAAATTGACTAAGCCGTTGAAAAGGTGGGATTTTGGAGCAGTTTCAACGTTCTTGAGTCTTGAAAAAATATTGGTTCAAATAGTTCCACTCCCAGTTGAAAAACGCAGCAAATTATTACACAAAGGTTTATTATTTATGTATTAAATTGCCTCTCTATGCAGATCATTGATCTATGATTATTATTAAGCCCCATATAAATCTAGTAAATGATCCAAACTTGGCGCATCGTGCCTCCCAAAAGTGTTCACACCTTTACAGCTCAGGACCCCGCAATTTTACGGTTTATACAGGGTGATTCCCTCGCAGATGCAAAAAAATTTTTGGGTGAAAGTACATCAAAAATGGAGTAAAATGCCGCCAACCGCATATTTTTATCTCAATCCGTACTCGAGATATGATTTTTTAAAGGTTTTTTCAGGAAAACCGTGTTTTTTCATTTTAAACTCGGATTTCTTCACTTTGCCTCATTTAATTTTAACTTTCAACCTCATTTTCGGTATCAACATTAAATTTCCTATAAGAATAGTGTACTTGGGTTCTTAAAAAGTACCATCCAAAGACCCTCACACCAGCTCAAACATTGACGATTTTGAAAAAATAATATTTCTGAAAATCTTTAAAACTTTACTACTCTTTTAAAAAGAATTCTGGAAACTGGCAAATCTCACGAAAACTGCTTCATCTAAATATGCTTTCCAACGGTATTATCAATTTTACTTTTATTTTGTTATTTAGGGGAGAAAATAATGTTTTAATGTTAAAAAATGTGGGGTTTTCAATGAAATTGTTGGTTTTTTCGAAAGATGACCCTCCATGAACCAACGAGTATGGGGTCGGTTTGTATGTATTTTTTCGAATGTATGGATCGAATGGAAACTCTTGCAGATCTCTCAACTACGTTATAATCGAGTTTTACACTTTAATTAAGTAGTTTTACCCCATAACACACGTAAATTTAATCGTAACAAACAAACTTAACATTTGCGATTTTAAGTGTAAAACTCGGTTATAACGGAGTTTGAGAGATCTACAAATGTTACCATTCGATACAGCGTGAAAAAATGCATAGAAACCGACCCCATACTCGGAGCCATACTCATGGAGGGTCATCTTTCGAGAAAACCAACAATTTCATTGAAAAACCCACATTTTTTAACATTAAAACATAATTTTCTCCACTAAATAACAAAATAAAAGTAAACTCGATTATACCGTTGGAAAGAATATTAAACGAAGCAGTTTTCATGAGATTTTCCAGTTTCCAGATCTCGTTTTGGAAGAGTAGTAAAGTTTTAAAGATTTTAAGAAATATTCTTTTTTCAAAATCGTCAATGTTTGAGCTGATGTGAGGGCCTGTGGATGGTACTTTTTAAGAACTCAAGTACACTATTCTTATAGTAAATTAAATGCTGATTCCGAAAATGTGGTCAAAAAATAAAATTGAATAAAGTAAAGTGGAGAAGTCTTGAGTTTAAAAGAAAAAAACACGGTTTTCCTGAAAAAACCTTTAAAAAATCATGTCTCGAGAACGGATTGAGATAAAAATATGCAGTTGGCGGCATTTTACTCCATTTTTAATGTAATTTCATCGAAATTGTTTTTGCATCTGCGAGGGAATCACCCCGTATAATAAAACACAAAACGTCAGGTCGAAAAGGAAAGAAATTAGCCTCAGAGGCCCCATCAGCTATTCAGTGATCCTCCGAACTTCGAAATTGTTTTTGAGGTGTCCCCCGAACGAGCTTCATTAAATTTCAGTAAAGTGAGTCGATTAGGAAAGAAATTAGCCTCGGAGGTTCCGGAGCTGATCAGAATAACACGAGAACTGAGAATATTACAGCAATATAAAATCAGGTGAGTAACGCAAAAATCACCGAGAAGTTTCAACGACCGCCTGCGCGCAAAAGCGTTAAACTCAAGGATTTTCAATATATCGATGAAGAAAATTTTGGATTCAGTGCAATAAGTAACTTAATTTAGAAAATTGGCTAAAACGTTCAGACCTTGGTAGACTCGGAAGTATACCTCCTGATTATGGGATAGACATAATAATTTGATTGAGAGTGATTCCTAAGTATTCAATAATAAATAATTTAATAAATTAATAAAAGAAAAGTACGTAATTCGATTGAATACAGCTTTGTACTATACATACCTTCATTGATTCCTAAAGCTTCACTTTATTCTATTTATTCACTTGTTCATTGTCACTCTATCGTCATGCTAACGCCAACGCTCTGTCATATTTCTATGTTGTTACTGTTAGCATCACCCTTCTCCAAAAAACTGAATATCAATGAAGTGATTACCAACCTACGCTTCACAAGCCCAATAGGATACAGAACTTATAATCAACTCGATTTCGGGAAGTTCCATTTAATTATATTAAATATTTAATATAATCATATTAATTAGATTATAATTTAATAAATTATAATATAATATTAATTATAATAAATTATAATTTAATTTAATTATATTAAATAATTCCATTGGAATTATATTATTTATCAGCTGACACAATTGCCATAGTTATTAGAGCAATTTTTGACATAATAATCATGTTGTACTGGTTGCGATTCACTCCCGTGTTGATGTCTTTGTTTCTTGCCGATGCTTTAGCCCTTTAGGAAAGCACACAAATAACCGCATAGCGACCGGGGTGGTTTCTTTCGATTATTCGGGAGTATACCTATAAATGAAACTCAGAAAATCATTACTCTTACATAGAATGATTTCAAGATCTCGGCTTTTGAAAATTTCAGCCCTTAGGTTCCTACCCATTAGTGTTCCGGCCATTAAATGATTAAGTAAAATTTCTTAAAGTTTGAACCAATACTTTTTGAGAAAAGTTTCGGACGGCGGACGGCGCACAGTGGTTCCGAAGTTTGCAAAAACCCAAAAAATGAAAGTTCTTCTGTTGTAGATCTTTATACATTTTTTGAGACCAGACCTCTGGGTAATGGATCTATGACTAACTTTTTCTCAAGATTGGCCTACCTATGTCCGCTAAAATAATAATTTTTGTGAAAAATCTGTAAAATTGGCTGTTTTTCCTAAAACTTGGAGTCATTTTTTCCTGTAACCACCAGTGTCTTTGAAAAATAGTTTTTTCTTTTAAAGGGGATGATAACCATTGTGAGACGTGGGGAAATTCAACCGGTTGATTTTCTCACATTTAAGCAAATTTTCTTGGCAATATACCTGCAATTTTGTATTTTCGTTTAGGTTTTGGACTGTAAATTATCGTCGTCATCATTTGTTGCAATCCGGTCAATTTTATGCAATGCTTGATGACTCTGAGAGGGTATCTAGAAAGTTTTAGCTGCTACAATGTGCTACTTCAATCACAGTACATGTTTGAAGTTGTGAAAGTTGGCGATGACTCCTGGTTGTTTTGGTAGATTTGCGTTAACATGAATCTCTCATATAATTTGTGTCGCCTCACTTGCTTCGTCAGTCTCCTAGCGGATTTCTTGTCGGATATCTCACTGCAATATCAATTTTGGTGTGAAAAATATTTTTCTGGCAAAAAAGACCAATGGAATTAGAAAATGGGGAATATCTCCTAAAAAAAGCTCTACTTTCAAAAATGTCTCAGCTGTCTTCCACGCAAAACATGACATTCGACATTCTGACAAATGTTGAAATAAATTCATTTACCCATTGATGTTTTCGTGTATAATGCCCGGTAAGATTAAAAAATATTTACATTTTATGAGAGTGCTATTTAACGGACTAACATGACGAAAAATGAATTTGAACGAGTTTTTAGAGGTTTAGCAGATAACGATACTACCTGTACACCACGTTGCGCCGCTTTCTTATTAATGCTCTTTCCAACGGTATCCTTAAATTTGAATTTACACAGCAAATTGAAGGAGCTATGATCGTTTTAGTGACAAGAGGCCAAAAACATGAAAAGATAAAAAATGTTATAAATTAAATCACTCGAAAACTAAGTTCCTAATCGTAAAAAAATTTCTACGAGGAACTTTTGATCAGAAATAAGCTCTAAAATCGACTCCTGAAGTACCCTCACGGATACCCTTATGCGGGACAATCTGTTTTAAATGACCGGTCCAAGAACTGTTGCACATTTGACTTCCACTGATGGTTTCTCTGATTCTCGTAATTTGATACCTGTCCTCCAAGTAACTCGCCGCCCATTTAACAAAACCTCGATTAACTCCAGTCTCTCCAACTGTTTTGATTGGTTCATAGTGCGATACAGTGTCGAAGGCTTCAGACAGATCTTCAAATATGCAAAGAATCTCGTCACCTGAGTCTGGCGCTGAGACTGGAAAATAGTTTTCTTCAAAGCTGTGATCTATAACTTTCGTAAGGGGGGATGCGGCAGTAATTTAAATAATCCCTCATCAAAACGATCCATATCTGGGAGTCCTTTCTCAAACCTAATGTGGCTCTAACAACATCATCCTCCGTGACTTGCAAGAAACCCTCGCAATCCAAAAAATAATTATTTGAACGCATATTTCAAGGAGAATGACCTGAAACTGATTTAGAAATGTCTTCGCCAACTGATCCAAAGTAGTTTATGAATGCATTAGCGACATCTACCGGATTGCTATCGGTGTATACTACCTTTTCATCTAATAATATATTTTTTATTGTTTTCTCTTCTGTGACGTTCTATATCCCTTTCATATCTCTACCTTGTTATTCTAGTTCACCCTTATAGCAGTTATTTGCGACTATATATAAAAAATAAGTTAATTTATTTTTATATTTAGTGAAACATCCAGGAAGGTTTGCATGATAAATGGCTGCTTGTTAATTTTTTACCCAGATTTTCCTTGTAGTTCTGATAGATCTAAGCAGGTTTGCAGTCATCCAGGGTTTTAAACGTATATTTTCATGTGGAACTGGGCTTCATTCATCTTTGTCTCTATATCTGTACTGATTATCATGAGAGTTTTAATCGAATGAAGAAGGTTGTTTCAACTCAAAAGTCCTGAGAACGCCAATTGAGCTACTTGTTGAAATATTGTGTTCGAGGCTGAAACTGTGGTTGAAAATTGCAGTAAGGAAGTGAGTAGTTTAACATCGAGTAGAGTGCGTCAACTTCACATTGAAACTTTCAGCAATTCACCCTAAAGTTTCAATTCACGGAAGGATTTCGCCTAAATGAGTTTTCCTTTCCATTTACATAGAAGCATCACCCCCTCTTCCTCTCAACCCGCCTCTAAAAAGTTACGATGGAGGCACCTTTTCCCTGCGAATTACTCGGGAGAAACTTAGGAAAGGGGGAAAGAGATAGAAGGTTTGTGGGGTGTGGAAGGGTTGTGGTGCCTGTAGCAGGAGGGAGGGTGGAGGACCTCGGAGACACTTGTTCTCAGCCATTTGGATTGTTAATAAACCGAAGTTCGGGAGGGTCTCATGGAAGATTAAACCCCGGGTTAGCGGACCTCGCCACTGGAAGGTGGGAAATGGAAAAGCAAGTGGAGACAGGTAACCGTAGTTATTCGGCCGGACTGGTATAAAGTGTCCGGAAAGGGTATTGGATCACGTGTGGTTGTGTCAGGACCTCAGAGAAGCGGTTCGTTTCCATCTCAAAAGCTCTGAATAAATTTAAAAAATACCCTAATTTGATACCCTTTTGGTGACCTAGCTGATATCTGTTAACTTGGCTGGTGACCAAGTTAATTGTCCTTCTTCCTGATCAGTACTAGAAAGAATAAGGAATCGTGATAGTAATTATTGTCACAGCTAAGTTGTTCTATAGAACACCTTTATTTATTAAGCGACATAAACCTGTTTTAATGCGCATTTTTTTCCCGAGCGCCCAATCTTCAATCCACTACCACATTAAAATTAGGACCCGTAGAACACGATGGTGCCGTCAAAATCGCTGAAAGATACTGTCTTCCTGGAGAAATCAGCGAAATAATGCGGGAAATGACGGTTTCCCGCTATGGTTTTTTCCGCCTTAGACCGAGTAAATTTCGTTGGTTCATGCTCAGGTTGGTCTTAAAATGTTTGTTGAAGTTCCCATTTGGTCCCATGCGAGTTTCGAAACATGAAATTGTGTTTCCCGATTGTAGTGAACGAAAATGTAGACCAAAACATAGGTTTTCGAGTTTATTCTGTCGAAACGTAGTTATTCTGATCTTTGCCTTCGAACCTCATCATGTCGAGAAGTTTCCCGTTTGCCCTTCTACGCACATAAAATAATGGCCTACGTTTGGAAAAATAGAACTGGAAAACAAATACGCAAAAATATTCAACACCTGACTGTTCTGTTAGTACTGAAATGTTCTTAAAACTATACTTTTTGTGGTTTCACAAAATTATGGTTTTAGTGATAGTCATATCCAACAGAAAAAAAAACGTCTGCCAAGTTGGGTGGGCAGTATAAATGCCTCACATATTGTAACATGGGTTGTAGGTCTCGATGGTATCCCACTATATCCCATCGCATCTATTTATCCCACACCAACCGAGCGAAGCGAGCAACATTCTTTACACACGTCGGAATCCAACGAGGTTTTTCCTACGGTCTTGGGATGAACTATACCCATCGCATCTATACTGTCGCACCGAGCGAGCGAAGCGAGCAACATCCCCTACATGTTTCAATCGTAATACACCTCAACGGTAGGGTTCATGGGGGGCGAAGCCCCCCGCCTGGACGTCGAGGCGAGCGAAGCGAGCTGGAGCAGCTAGTAATAAATAAAAATAACGAAATGATAAACAATAATAATAAGCAGTTTATGTCGATGTTTTAGCATATTTTAATGAAATGTAAGGATATTTCCACGAATTATTGTTTGCACACATTTTTCAACTCTTGATTGTTGGCAATTGGCTTTTTTGAGTAACATTCAACTAAAAAATATTAACGTAAGGATTTTCAGCAGTTTTTTGCTATTATTTGTTTTTTTATTATACTGAGAATTTGCTTGAAAAAATCTTTTTTTTTTTAATTTTAGGGCTATTGTTACAGCTTCATTTTCTTCAAAAATTGCAGAACTATAACACAGCCCTGAAAAATATTGAACTTATAAAAATAGCTTTCAAACAGTGAGTTGCCCAAAACAATACCAGAAAATTGTAATACAATTTTCTAATAATTTGAACTGTCCAAATAAAGAAACGTTGAAACGTAAATCAGATCTAAGACAAGAAGATGTTACAAGAAACGCGATGTTTGCCCACTGGCCTGTCTTCAGGACATGTCATGGGCTTTCAAAATTTCAATAACGTGGGAAGGGAATACAATTTGAATAAAATAACATTTTTAGAGATGATACGATACAAATTTTTAATTCAATTAACCTCCGAATAGGCACTTAAAATTTTAGCAGAAGTTACTCTTACTTGATTGAGGGACTCTAAATTAGGTAATAATTATAGTCACCAGAAAACCAGGTAGAACATACGTATAAACATTGTTACCTACATAACGATAAACAAACAACTTTAAATTTGATTTTTACAAGAATACAACTTTTAATGTGTTCTTCTTCAACAACAAGAAGAAAACATTGTTAGAGATTTTATAATTTTAAAAGTGTTATTTTAAATCTAATGTTTAGCATCTCCTTGAAGAAGCCCCAGTTTCCAAGAAGAATTGTTGGAGAAAAATAAAAAACTGAAAGACAGACAGCCTTTTTTATTAAAATTTTCCAAAACTATACTCACTGACCTTTAGAAATCACATTCTAGCAAGGGTGTTGTTTTAGTGTCTCTTCGCGAAACGACAACGGCAGTGCAACGACAAGACTTGCCGAGCCCTTTTGTCGTAAGCTTGTCGTTATGGTGTGGCCCAGCCATAACTCGGGCATACAACAAAGGGTATATCGTTGGTAGCTGCATGCTCTGTTAAGGTACACGGAGCTGCCACACTCTTTTACTGTTCTTGATTTTGAATTTAAATACTATAGTCCAGCTCATTCGTCTTCATTGCGTAACAATCCACAGAAATCGGCACATAAACTCATTTAGGTCTCAAGCAGACCAGCAGAGGACTGTTAAGAAGTATGTTTCAAGTGAAGAGGAAAATATGTAAATGGTTGAGGAACTGTATGGAGCGCAACAACAGCTTAACATTCGAAGAATGAGAAAACTACCAAAATGGGGACGGATCGTAATCAAAGGAAGCCAAACTGACACCATCGGACTGCAGAGAAAACGGAAGAGCTATTTCATCTCAAAACTAAAAAAAAAGAAAAAAAAAAAGATAAAATAAAATAAAAAAGCCTTCCTGGCCTGGTTTTTTGTTCTGTTTCATCAGCACACCACGAGACTCACTTCACGAGAGTTCCAAACATTGTGAGGTGTAAGCTCAAATTCATTTGGCGGATTACAAGAAATGTGCTGGTTTCTGACCGTTCAGTTCATTCATAGATACCTCAATCCAAGGCAAAAGTCTACATTACGGTAGGAAGGTACAGAGGTATAGAGAGATCAAGCAACTCGGTTGTACTGTTAATACTAACAATTCAATCAAGGGCCACAAAATGGCTACCTTTGGAAAAACGAAAAAATAAAGACCACCCGAAATTGACTTTCATTGTGGTGTTTAACGTCTTGCTATTGGATAAAGTTTAGGTAAGATGTAATTTAAAAAATATTCGTTGCATGTACACAGTGGACACTTACTGTCATTACGGGTTTTTTCAAGCGACCAGTGTGTTGTGGATATGGCATTGTGTTGAAAGATTCTACAGTGACTTATCCTTTTCCCTTTCATCGTTGAATCGTTATTTGTACAGTTCCAATCCCTATGAGCGAAGGAAAAGGCGAGGTGGTATGCGGTTGGAATATCCATCAAGCTTCGCAGTGAGGTCACGTATCGAAAATCGGAACCTTGAAAACCGGAAAGAGGTGACCAGCTGCGAAAAAGAAAACCCACAGATTGAGGCCGCCTTCCCGACAGGTCGACGAAAGAATAAAGAAACTCCCTAGGAGCGGAACCGCTGCAGAAAACGTCCAGTAATTGATATCGGAGGGATGCTCCCACTACTGCTCCCCTCACCCACACTGTAAACGGGGGGGATTCACATTTCATTAAAGTCCTCGAGGATGGGACAAGAGTGGGGGTAAGGGACTCGGCATCGAAGGGACTGAGCACATATTGACGCGAAGAAATATGTGCGGGATATTACGGCCGTCTCCATCTTCTTTTCTCGCGGTTTCCCTCTTCAAGAAGTAAAGTTTCTTTTACGTCAGATCCTTCTCTCTTTTCCCGATCTAGGACCTGCCAAAAGCTTCACTCATCAATCAACTTCGAGAGATAACGACTTTTTTCTTTCTTTTCGCGTCCTTGTTTGAAACTGGTTATTCGAAGTTGAAAATAACGTGTAAATGTGAATCATAAATAAAAAAATAAGTTTCCCCATTCTCCTATCTCGGGTATTCGTGAGTCTACCCAATATGTGAACAGTTAGGTAAGCAGGAAGAAACAACTTCTACGTACATTGTGTAGGTATATATACTTCCTCTACGTATATCGGTAAGTATATTCGTACTTCTTTTCATTCGATTGAGGTTGTCAATCAAAATTTCGAATGGAAGCTTCATGATCTCTTTCAAGTTGGAGAAAGATTCATTCATGCAGCATGATTGTACTATGAGAGAATTTTCTTAAATAATCGTATCGTAATGAGCGTTACCCACGCTGTCATTTTATATTTTAAATGAAAGTTGATTCAGAAAAGTTTTCAAAGTTTTGCACACAGGTGACGTCAAAGCATCACGAAACGTGATGGAAACGTTAGATGACGTTTCCGCGCGAAACTTTGAAAACTCGCAAAGAAAGTGATAACTATAAATTGTATGGCAAAAACTTGTTCTCAATAATAATCAGCTTTTGAAACAAAGATTTTGGATTTCATGTTTTTTTTTTTTTTTAATAGGTAGGTACGTTTCTATCGATTTAGCCGTATAAGTGAGCTCAAAAATGCCTGCCAAACGAACTCATCCTGCCTTCTGGAATACATGACTTTTTTGGCGAAAGATCGTATTTTTTATCTCAGTTATCGTATGGAATGGCTCAACTGTACATATATGAAAAATTTCGTCATGCAGCATGATTTTATGAGCGAATTTCCGTAAATTATCGTATTATAAATATAATGTTACAATTTTTGAAATTTGAACACTTGAAGTGCAAAAAAATAGTTAATCACAAAAAAAAAAAAAAAAAAAAAAATCCAAAATGTTATTCTACAATTCAAAGAAGATACAATCGCAGTGTAAACTATAACCATCGAGTCAGCTGGTATATAATCTTAATGAAATTACTTTGTCAAGGAATAAAGTTTATTATACTCGTACTTAACTTTTGTTACCAGTAGACGGACTAATGAAGTCATCATATCTTCTTTTGGTAGGTGATTTCCTGATTACGTATCTCGTCGTACTGAGTACCAACCATACACTCTGTTTATTATTTATCTAAAATCTAAAGACCAATGTTGTGCACCAAAGACCTAGTTAGTGCGGAAATTATGAGCTTAATAGTGGTGCAATAGAGAGTAATAAATAAAAGCATTTTTCTAATACAAGTAATATAGCGGTGGAAACCCCTGTTAATGAATATTGCGACTTTTATAATCATTCTTATATTCAGGACAGTTTCGAAGCGATGGTCACTGGAAACTGTTACAGGAATCGAAAAACGTTGAGTTTCTCATGAGGCCGATGGACAAATACCCTCGTTAGAGGGTTAGAAAGACCCATTTATCTCGAGTGAAAGTTGTTCTCAGGTTGAGCCTAAATCGCCTAACCGTCTTTTCTGAGCCTTTTCAAGCGACTGAGCTACGTCCACTTTTTACGTTGAAATTCCATGTAATACGTTTCGAACACTTATCTTCACATCACCGTCCTCACGACATCCATATGATAACCGCAATATATTATTGTAACATACTGCTTTTATCTTCCGGGTCTCAGATCCGGACATGCTTTAAAGGATTAGGCCGCAATCAAAGAATTCGACGGCAATTTTGTAAAAAAAGCTCCGGAGCACAGAGGGAGACAGGGGTCAGCGGTTGCGGGTTAAAAATGATTTGTGTCCAGAGAGGAGAGGTCGATGCTCTTATCTGTATGTGATATGCGGCACACCACAGACCGTTCTCATTTTTATTTATTCAGCATTCCGCTTCTAGAGGAACATTTTTGGCGTTTCTGTAGTCTTGGAATAAATATGTAGAACTGGTGTAATTCAATGAAAATGCTAATGATTATATTTCGTATGCAGTGTGACCAGAGAAAAGGTCTGAAACAGAAAAAAATAGGAATTAAATATATGAATAAATAACAGTATATATATATATATATATATATATATAGGTATATAACTCGGCCCTTCGGTCCTCGCAAGGGGCTCGGCCCCTTGACCCCGCCAGGGGGGCTTCGCCCCCCTGGACCCCCCTAATCTATAATCGGCGCTTCGCGCCTCGCCGGATCTTTTCTCTTTTCTACTGTGTAAATGTCTACTGTCTATAATTTGCTATGCAATTCGTCTCACGAGAAAAAAAAAATTTTTTTTCAGGCCTGGCCGGGATTCGAACCCACAACCTTCGTCTCACGAGAAAAAAAAAAAAAAAAAAAAAAAAATTTCAGGCCTGGCCGGGATTCGAACCCACAACCTTCGCCTCACGAGGAAAAAAAAAAAAAAAAAAAAAAAAAAAAAAAAAAAAAAAAAAAAAAAAATTTCAGGCCTGGCCGGGATTCGAACCCACGACCTCTCGCTTCCCATCTCGGGACAAAAAACGTTACACAAAAAAAGTGGACATTTTAAAAAAATTATTGGGGGTCGGCCTAAGAATTGCATAGCAATATATATATATATATATATATATATATATATATATATATATATATATATATATACTCGGCCCTTCGGGCCTCGCAAGGGGCTCCGCCCCTTGACCCCCCTAATCTATACTCGGCACTTCGCCCCTTACTGGATCTTTTCTCTTTTCTACTGTAGAAAACGAGGATAATTTGCTATGCAATTCGTCTCACGACAAAAAAAAAAAAAAAAAAAAAAATAAAAAAAAAAAAAAAAAAAAAAAAAAAAAAAAAAAAATAATAATAATAATAAATAAAAAAATAAAAAAATTTCAAGTCTGGCTGGGATTCGAACCCAAAACCTTCGTTTCACGAGAAAAAAAAAAAAAAAAAAAAAAAAAAAATTTCAAGCCTGGCTGGGATCCGAACCCACAACTTTCGTCTCAAGAGAAAAAAAAAAAAAAAAATTTTGAAAAAAAAAAAATTCAAGCCTGGCTGGGATTTCAACCCACAACCTTCGTTACAAAAAAATTATTGGGGGTCGGCCTAAGAATTGCATAGCAATTAGTATATATATATATATACTTATATATATATACTAATTGCTATGCAATATATATATATATATATATAGCTTATTTCCATTTAAAATTCAAATTGTCTCAGCAATGAAAAATCGTAGTTTACACGTTTTTTGGCATTTAATGGCATTTTTCCCATAAATCACAACTTTTCATCTAAAATAAAATTGGATAAAACACATATTTTTAATTCTCAAAACCTAGATTAATGGTTATCGTTCGAAAGCTCATTAAATTTTATTTTAACCTTCAAATCAGCTACTTGCCCGTTTACCTCAATGGCAAAGTCATCCCTAAAGTTAATGAAGCAAAATATGTAGGGATGACGTTAGATGCAAAGTTCCGATGGAAATCGCACGTAAAAAGAAAAAAACAGAACTGACTCTCAAACTCAGAAAAATGTTCTGGTTAATGGAGAGACGAAGATCAAAGAGATCAAAATTAGGGTAAAGGCACCAGTCATTGGCCGACCCCCAGTCATTAGCCACCCAGTTTTATAATTTAGTTTTTTACAACACAGATGTCTCTTGGATCGTTTTAAATGTTTTTTTCCATCGAAGTGTGTAGTCTAGAAGGAAGTGGGATGTTGAACGTTATAGTGAAACCTCATAGAAACCTCACAAACTCATTTCACGAGGTGAAGGTGCAAGAAGAAGGATGATCACCCCTGTTTCTTGTGAAAACGGTAAGCATACCTCAACTCATTCTTAAGGGTTTGACGTGGTGCCTTTCAAATTAGGTGAACTTTTTTTGGTGTTTGCATGATCACTAGTTGATTATTAATCAATTTCTGCCACCAGGACATAAAATTCTCATAAATTGTAGAAAATATAAGGCCGGCCAATAACTGGATGACAAAAAGATTGATTCCTCCAGTCATTGGCCGGGTGGCTAATAACTGAAATGATGCAAATTTTTCCTACCCCAATCATTGGCCAGATGGCCAAAACTGGCAGCAGCGCTTATTTAAATGGTTCATATAGGTCCCCTTCAAGTTTTATTGCACGAAAATGTGTTTTCCGATCGTAATGAACAAAAGTGTAGAGAAAATTTAAGATACCACGGCTCCCTGAATGGTGACTAGCTCTCGTTTCGCCGCATATTATCAAGGGCCTTCTTAGATTGGGAGATAACGCATTCGATGCACATGCATGATTTTCTAGGTTCGATTCCGTGGGACTGCACTATCTTTTTTTCTTGCTATCGCACATTTTAACACTTGCGCCTGTACCGAGGTACAAGTATAAGTTCAGGGGCGGTCAATGTCATGTTGGACTCGTTAACCATTAGGAAAATATGATTAGGGACGTCTAGAGATGGTTAGGGATGGGTGGTCCTAACATAATTCGGCTAGGGCTATAACCAATACTAGGATTTTGAGTATTTATATAGGTAGTGCATTAGGTGAATGTTTATATTTTGTCCCGTTTTCTCACATTTTTGCAAAATTTGTTTCTCTATCCTCACTCCCGTTTCTGCTAATGACCTTGTGCATAAAGGGAGATACTAATGGTTTATTCCATTTTTGCAAAACATTTTTTGAATTTCGCACTGCTAAATGGGTTGTTTTCCATTATTAATTCATTAGGATCTCTAGAAGGACAATCCGACTTTCTTGACAAAGCTGAAATGAAGAAATATAGTCATGAGACCAATGAAATCATGACAAACCTGGAATGATGATATTAGTTATTGATATAAACCGACATGCCAGAAAAAAAAACTAATTTTCTAGCCTTAGTTTTTTCTACTTCCATATGACCTTCATGATGTTTAGCTAATAGATTTTTTCTCTCCGCATAATTAGGTACCAGTTATATATGTACTATATATATATTAGATGTTTGGTCTCGTCAGCAGACCAATTACTGTTTTCTCTTTTTTTTTTTCTTTTTTTTATCGAATAGCACCAGTCAAAAAGTGCGTTCGTTATCCATAAAGTTGGACGTTTTGTTCTTCTTTTCAGTTTTTCTTTAGAGTTTGATGTTTAGTTTTTCGCTTCAGTAGGCACCTGTAACCTATGCACCTAGTGACTTGGAAGTTGGGGCTCCATAGAGCAAGGCCAACACCATCAGGTGTCTTTGAGCCATCAGTGAATATAAGGGTGTGTCCAGCATATCGCTGGATTGCCTCAGTGTAGCGACATCTGAGGATGTGTGGGTGTGTATTGCCCTTGACCCCGACTTTCATATGAAGGTCAACACGCATCCCAGACAAGGTCCAGGGAGGGACAGGGGGCACCTCATATGAAACTAAAGGGTATCTCTATGCTATCCCACCTTGTGATCTCCAGAACACGAATACCCAGTGGGCGGGTTCGTGTTTGAAGTCTAGTCTCTTCTAGGGAGGGAACGGTGACCACTTTATGAGGGGGTGTCCTGGGAAATAGCGCAACCGTTCTGCATAACGAAGTGCTAGCAGATTTCGCCGAATTATGAGTGGCTGAATATGCCCAAGCGCCCGACGGGAGGCTGTCAGGGTAGTACGGAAGGCCTCAGTAGCCAAACGAAGACCCTTGTTTAATAAAGGTTCCAGCTTACGCAGCAAAGACTTCCTTGCTGAGCCATAAACTGCAGACCCATAATCAATTCGGGATCGCACCACTGCATGGAAAATCCTCAAGAGGAAATCCCACTGGGCACCCCAACTATAGTTGGAAAGGGCCTTGAGCAACTGTACACCCCGCATGGCAGCTTGGCGCAAGTACTCAATATGCTGGGTCCACCGCAGCTGGCGGCCAACTATGAGACCGAGGAAACGCTACCTACAGGTACCCTTTTTAAGTCCAATTTTACCTATTCCAATGTTTCAAGAACCAATGTTACCTATTCAGGTCGGAAAAAGCTGCAAAAGTACCTACCTAGTGAATATAAAGTATTCTTCGTTAATAATAAAAATGTTAAAACGTTGATGAATAAAACCTTTTTCAAATAAATGTGAGATGATTAATTTGATTTCTCATAGTTACAGCCACAATTCAGCAGTTCTTATGGAAAGTTTACCGACACAGTGGATCAGAAAACAATGAACTTAGGGTGGCCAGTGACTGGTGACAAGGTGGCCAATATTAGGAACTCCCGGCCAATGACTGGTGGAAAACAGATTTTTCAAAACTCATTGAAAAAAATACTTGGTAGACCTTTTATTTGTTTAAAATTGCTATTGTATTACATTGTTTAGATTATTAGCTTTCTAAAACACTAGGAAAGAAACAAATATCTTCAAAAATAAAGCGGGTAAGGTGATAAACATTGCTAAGTGGCCAATGACTGGTGCCCTTACCCTATCTGTTAAAAACCAACAAACCCTGTAAAATCAAGTCCTATAGCCAGTATGGACTTACGGGCCGCAGCTGTGCGGTTGCACAGCTCAGAGCAATCGGAAGCATATCCAGACTTTCCAAAATAGTCTGCACAAGAACATAGTTAATGCACCCTGGTACATTCAGAATGGCGGACTCCACAATGATCTAAAGGTGGAAACTATGGATGAAAATATAAAAAATTGCCATCACCCACCAAGAGCAACTAAGAGGTCGTGTCAACATCGAAACTGCCCATTTGCTTGATGTAAGCGAGCTGCAGAGAAAACTGAAGAGAGGAAAACCAAGAACTAGCACAGTGAAAGTGAAATAATGAACTAATTAGTTCATCAGTTATCATACTTTGTCAAAACACGTTACGTATCTTTGTTTTGGACTGCAATGTAGCAAATAAGTTCAAAATCACATTGCTAATAAGTTGTAAACTTGGTGTAATAAAAAATGTTCAAAAAGAAATTTTTTTTTTTTAGAATAAGTAATTGAAAGAATCTTTTGGAGGTTTGAAAGGTATGAAAACAGAAATTTTGCGTGTTTTAAAATTTGACGACAATTTTATCGCACATTCTCAAAAAGTATACCTGAATTCTATTCACTAGTGATAGGAAACAATTTTCCAAAACTTTAGCCTTTCAACAGTCTAGTTAGTTAGTTTTTTGTGCTGATTAAGGGAAAAATCATGCTTCATTGTAAAAAAACAAACCCCCTCCGCGCCTCGCCAGGGGGCAAGCCCCTTGACCCCAGTTACGTCAACTTACATACTTCGAATGAAATGATTAAAACACAGAATGTGTTTTTCCTCACACGTTTCACACGATCCCATGAAAACCCGCATATTAGAATGACTCAGATGTTGCGGAGCATCTTATCACTACTATGTCAAGTTGTTTTATTCATTTATCACCAACGCAACGACTCACCACCATCTCAATGAAATCATCAAAAATTAACAAGCGGTTGCAATCATGTTCACAATATCAATTATGGAGAATGATCACCTGAGTATAAACAATTATTCAAATAGCCATGCTCATAACTCAGCTTGTTGACCACGCACTTCGCAGTAGTTAACATAATATGGTTGGATAATATACTAGTAGATGGTTCGAACGAATGGTCAATGAATTTTGTGAACGACTCGGTTGTAAACGGAAACCATCAGAAATTGTTGAACCACATTTTCGTTGCACATAAACGTTTCGTTTTTGGTAGGAGATGCCAAGGCTAAAACACATTCTGCGTAAAAAAAGAAAATACCGTGGTCCAGCTACAACTACAGTTTATATTCATCTTGTACTGTGTACAGTTACAGCGAACGCTGAACTCCAAGGAGGGTCACCCTTATGATTAAGAGAATATGAAAGGGGTTAAACTTTTCTGGAGGATATTAATTAAACTCTTGGAGGCATATGATCTTTAAGATTAAAAGTTCTGTAACTTAAATGTTCCCGTCATGCAGCATGCTCATATGAGGGAATTTTCATGAATTATCTTTACATTTATGTTGAATTGTTTAAAATCTCTCAATTAAAAATTAAAAATAAAACTCAAAAATTTCAAGTCCTAAATACTGATCTGTTATCTTAACAGAGATTTTGAATTTAAAGCGTTTTTTGCGGTTTTTATGGGTTTTTAGCAGTATGTAATTAGTTACATTTAAGAACATTTTTTCTGCATTATCTTATGCATAAATGTTTTACTGTACAGTAAAATTTATGTGCATTTTCACTTTTTAGGGGTAACGAAATTTTCTGATGATTCTCGCATACAACAAAATCGTCACTACGGAGCTGTATCTTTGCCATAATTTTTTATCATTTTTCACCGCCAGTCGTCGGAAAGATCTCAATTCATGCTTGAATCTTTCGCTGCTTTAACCGTTCCAAAAATAAAAGCAGCTGAGCTACACGCAATGTTCTTATTGAACTATAAGCAATCCTCAAGGTTGATCAACGTTATTTGGTTGGAACTTAACTGGCTTACTACGAAGGCGAAAGTGGTAACCAATACATGAAAATAATTCCCGTGGTTTTGGAGATGTACCTACACAAGCTGCCAGTGTCGTTCTTTTTGAATTGTTTCTGTTAGTTCTGTTGAGTGTTTCCTTTCTCCTGCAATATGTAGGTCAGAGAGCACCAATTCTAACTCATTGTTTTAGTGAATAATGGGACCATTAAACATTCAATTTGACAAGTAGCCTAAAACAATAGCTTCCAATTTGTACTGTTTAATAGACCTCGTGCTTAGTCTAAAATACAGAATGCTCTATCGGCGAAACGCGATTCAACGGTAGCTCCCAACGCATCCACACACCCTACCTCCGGGCACCTGTCTGTGGACCTTCCTTCATGCTCTACGTAAAATTTTCTTCAAGTTTTTCAGACCCAAAGAATGAGGAAAAGAATAATGATATCAAATTTAAGTTAGTCTAAATTGTCATAAGGTAAACAGTGCTGTTTACTATTATAATTCATTGACTGTTGATTGCGATAATGACGTCTGTGATAATTAAAGACGTGCTTTTGGTTTATTATTTTCAATATTGAACTTTTGTATTTCCTATCGCATTGCCAGAAGTTTATTGGGAGAAAGAAATGGTAAAAGAAAATAGAACGTGGAAATAGAATTTGTCACTAACATCCGTTTTCTTCATTGAAATGTGTTTCCAAAACTCCGACGGGAGTGATTTTGTTTGTGTCGAAATTGCCGCTAATACTTGCATAACGGGACTTAACATAATACTTACTGAAATACCTTTTAAATACCGGATACCATTGCAATAAACTATTTGAAAAAATTCTCTTTGAAAAGATAATTGAAACAAAACAAACCTATGCTTGTTTATGCCATCCTACGTAAAAAGGACCTACCGACCTAGACACCAAGAATGTTGAGTAATCTTTCTTATTAGGTATCATTGTGTTAGGAAAAATTGATGTAGCCATTTTTCGAGATACAATTTTTCCGAATAATAGCAAGAATCCACTTCCACCTTCGATCAGTTTCATAGCACTTCTGAGAAAAAGGTATTACGCACTTACCAAATTCGTTCGGTAATCGGAACGACCATTTGCAAACAACAACACAATGACCTCACATTTTTAGTTATGTTCCAACGTTTTCCTACCCAGTGCTTCTCGATGGGCACAAATTTTCTTTGTAATGAATAGCATCAGTACTGTTTCGTAGAATATACGAATATTAATCCATTCATAATCTCTAGACAAACGTTTGTACAGTGAAATGTGGAAGAATTCAGAAGGTAAGTACCGCCTTTAGCCCAGAGGCGGCCTTGTACCAAGGAACTCCCGTTGCGTACGCCAGCCGCCACCGCCAGCGCTAGAATTGATATTACTGACGAATCTGCAAGACTTAGGTAACTTCACCTCTATTGTAATGAGAAGAAGCAAACACTGGGCGATGAAAACAAAACGAGAATAGTGTAAATGGGCAGATAAAAAAACCTCCGCCAAAGAGGAGAATGTTTTATTTATAGGTATTGGATTTCCATAATATAAATTGGTCGCGAAAGAAGGAGTTATGGCGGTGATTTATTCCGCGAAACCGGTCGAAGGGATGCGGTTGCGGCCTTAGGTTCAACCTCACGAAGTTTTATGGTGTTGGTGGAGGCGGAGACACGACACTTTATATGATACGAGAGGCATAGATATTAGTAGGAGGTGCCAGATCCCGCAACACTGCGACAAGGGTTGTCGGAGAAAAGGTTTGCAGTGTGTCCGCTCTGAGACACAGGATCTACATGTTTCATAATAGGTACTCTATGTAGTCTCCAAGGTAAGTCTAGCACAGTCTAGCTGCAGTAGAAAAGCACGTCGTATATCTCAATGGACCTCAATGAATGGTTGGGTAGAAATAACACATGTTTAAGAAGACAATCATTTTAGCATGGTTATCCAAAGCCCCCCCTCTGCCCCCCCGCTAAAATTAACGCTATTTCGGGTGACGAAAATCCGTTACGTGGGCTATTCTAATGGTGATTTGGCAGGGATCCTCTCGAAGACATCAATAAAAAATTTCGGCTCCAACCTGATGAGCTGAATGAAAAAAACGCTGCAAATTATCTACGAAGCTTCATGAATTCTGTATTACATAGCCACTCTACGTAGATCATTGGCCTACATTTAATAAACCCCGCATGCTTACAGTATATCACCAAAACTAGGCGCTTCGTGCCTCCCAAACGGACTCACACCTCAACAGCTCCAGGACCCCACAAGTTTACACTTTTTGTTAAATGTAAAATACAATACAAATTGATAAATTTCGAAAAATGGTGAAGAAAATACGGAAAAAAAGTTCCAAAACGTAATTAATTAGCCTGAGAAGCCCCTTTGCTGATCAGTACGCTTCCGTACCTCGAACTTGTTTTCAAGAAGTCCCAAAGGTGCTCCATTCAAGTAGGTATCAGCACCGTAAGTCGATTAAGAAAGAAATGAGCCACACCGGTTCTACAGCTGATCAGAGCCCCTCCTAGGAGTTTAGAGGGCTCGAAAAAAATTCAGTAAATGTTTTATCGAGACCGGCCTCAAACTTACCGCTCTCCTTGTGAGTTGCAGATATCGCTAGACCACTCTTGTAGGCGGAAATTACATACAATTTTAGAATGGATAGACACACAAAGTATACATTCAAATTGAGCATTTTTGATTGAAATAAAAATTCAGCAAATTTAAAAAAGAAGAAGAAGAAGACAAACAAGTTTTTTAAATCGTACGTAAATTTTAAAAGTCGATAAGTTACATCACGAATTACATAAAAACATTTGAAATTAAGGAAAAAGTTCCAGTCATGAGGCATAACTGTATAAGCGAATTGGTGTTAATTATTGCACTGTATTACGTGACTTCGCTTTTAAATGTAAGCACTTTGATTGAAAGGAAGTTAACTTCCAATTTTATAGCAAAAACTCGTTCTAAATAAAAAAATTCTTTTAATATCTATTAATTCAAAAAATATATTTGATTTTCAGCATTCTTGTAGTTTTAATAGATTTTTCAGCAAATAATAATGAAATTTGAGAACATTTTTCAGCATTATTCTGTCTATGAATTTTTAATGTCTAATCCATCGTTACTTAATTTGATGTCCAAAATTCTGCTAAAAACATACATCTAACAGTTTTTCTATGTTTTGAGGCATTTTTTATTAATTTTTTCAGCTCGTTTTTAGAAATGTGGGTAATATAATGTGCTCAAAAGTTTTTTGGCAAGAATAGAAGTTTCATGTCGAACCTGAGGAGAGTTACAGTCATATACATATATGAAAAAGCGTTAAACTCTAGGACTAGTTTCAGAGTGCTTCAAAACGGAAATAAAATTGCCGAAAATTTTGATTTAAACATTTTTGGAGCTATCGCGATTGCTTCATTTTTTACGAAAATTCGCTAATTGGGGCAAAGACCCTCCTTCGTTGTTAAAGTCGTTAAGAACATTGGATAATTCATTACTTGAAGAAAAATAGTTACAGAATTATATTACAGTAGGTCTGCTTTTGATAAAATAAGAAAAAAGTTTTTATTTGCAAATTTTTAAAATAAGGAAATCATTTGGAATATTTTAAAGTATCGAACGATATAAAAAACCAGAGAGTTACTGAGTTTGGAACGACCAAAGTCCATTTTTTTCGTTCCAGGATGAAATCGTTTAAATGTCTTAGGTCCATTTGCTTTCGCCTTTGGTAAAATAGTACAATAATCAAAGTTCATCTTCAGTTTGAAATCTCCTCTTGGTCTGGAATTTACCGACTGTCCTTTTTGTGCTCGTAAGGCCTTTTCAAAAGGAACGGAGATGAGGCGGGAAAAACGGTTTCCGATCATCCTTTCCTGATAGACAAGAGAATCCCTTCAGTCGGGTTTCCTCTGCAGATTCAATCGCGTTGAGCCTTTAATGGACAACGCGACCTGCCAAGGGTTGAAGGGCAGGTGGCGAAGAGACAGCTCGCGTTCGGTGCAATTTGAAGATAAGGGGGTTCAGATGGGATTGAAATCGGCGACATGAAAATGATTTTCACCTGGATTGAATTCTCTCAGATCTGTTGGAAAGCCCTGGCAGCTTGATGACGTGACGGCCGGTCGAGGGAAAATTGCACGAAAAATCATTTCTATAAATGTATCGACTGTTCAAATAGCAGTGTGACACAAATGGCGGTAACCCCGTCAATCTCCTGTCATGATCCGATTCAATTTGTTTTGACTTCCAGTTAATCTTGAGGTACAAACCAATCGCAGTTCTATCAATAATTGTTCTTCAATACATTGACTGTGTGATTTTTTTTGAACAGTTAAGAAATTAATTTAAATGGGGGAAAAAACTCGACTCTCCGCAGCTCTCCAGAGGCCTGTACTCCCGGTTACTTCGAATAAAAATACTGAAACACATAATGTGTTTCAGCTCACGCGTTACCGTGAAACCCGCATATAAGAATGAATCAGCTTTTGCGGTGTATCTTATCACTAATATGTCAAGTTGTTTTATTTATTTATCAATGAGTCACCACCATTTCAATGAAATCATCAAAAATTAACAAGCGGTTGCAATCATGTTCACAATATCAATTATTGAGAATGATGACCTGTGTATAAACAATTATTCAAATAACCATGCTCATAACTCAGCTTGTTGGCCACGCACTTTGCAGTAGTTAACAAACTATGGTTGGATAAATTGAGAGCTTACGAACGAACGTTCAACGAACTTTGTGGGATGAATAATGTCGAAGTACCATTTCCCTAGCAACTACTCGGTTGTAAGCGGAAATCATCAGAAATTGTTGCAACACATTTCCGTTTTACATAAACGTTTCGTTAACGGTTGGAGACGCCAAGGCTAAAACACATTACGTGTTAAAAACGCTGCAAATTGTTACACAATGGTTTATCGTTTTTTGTGTTAGGTAGCCCTTCTACGAAGATTATTCGTCTATAGTTAACTATTAAACCAAAACCGATTGATTAGATGGAGTGGAAGGGTACTGTATTATTTAAAAATGTGTACCTGATATTCAACGTTCCAAATTAACTCCCGTTATCCGAGAAGGCCTCAAAAGAACTAGAATGAGAAAGTTTAAGTAATTTTCATTATGGGAGCAGTTACGAACTACTTGTGCGTAGGCAACTTCTCTCTCTCCCTCTACGCCGTCGCTTGACCCCTAAAATAAGTGTATCCCAATGGCTGCCACCCACTTTGGAGTATTATACCAGCCTTGTTTTCTATTTTCAAGTGTGTCTTCGTTGTTGTTTGATTTCGTTTCTTGAATTTTCAAGGTTTCATATTTTACGACCATGTTGAGCACTTGGCATTTTTTAAAGCTCACTCTGTTATCTGCACCTGTCATCTTTACTAAGCGAATTTTCATTCACTAGTTGCGATACCTGATAGAGGATGCCGAGTTCACAGAATTCGCTCAAATTTAATAGTTTCAACACCTTAGTATGAAGAAACATACATGACCGTGCAAAGGAAAAGGGAGCTTAACTTGCCAGAGGTCAAATCTGAGTTTTTATTTTTCTCCACATTATGCTGAAAATATCCGGGTTTTTTCTATCATTTTCCAATCAAAATATATGTTTTGTCAACGTTTGAAAAAAGCGAGCCCAAAACTTGCAAATCGCAAAACAAAGACTAGTAAAACTGAGTTTTTCGCGATTATAAATACAATGAAAAATATAGAAAAGTCAAGTTTTGATTTATTGGGGAAAGAGAGATATCGTAGTATTGGGACCCAAAATGATATTTAAAAAAAAAGTCATTTTTTGACCCAATCTTCGTTTCTTCGTTCACCCGACAAAAAAGCCTTGGCAAGTTAAGCTCTCTTTTCCCTCGCACGGTATTTGCGAAGAATAACAGAGACCCATGATTAGCAGTGAGTTTCAAGTGGCTCATGAATGTACTCGTACCTACCTAGTGGATAGACTGATAAGTTACTTCTTTTATTTTGACCAATGAATGAGACGTACAGCGTGAATAGTTATAGACAACAATCTCTCGATATGTCTCGGTTTCAAAGAAACAAACATCCTACGTGTTGCACCACACACATTTGAAGATGATTTCTCAACCACCTATTGTATGAAGTCAGTGTTGTACATGGTATGTGACGCAGAGAATGGAATACTAGATTTATACCACTATCTCATCAGTTTTCATCTGTATACTCACTATCCTGGCAACTCAATAAAAAACGCAGTAAATGATGACAAAAAGGTTTGGCAGTCCCATGAGTAGATAACTTTACCATCATAGATCACTTCCCTGATCCTTCTAAGCGATTCACAGCCATGTGAATAACATTGCTTCCGCGCCCACCGTATTCGAGGAAACGTTGTGATCCGTTTCAAAAGGGAGGACTTGACTCGCTTTTCAGGTTAAAGACCGTCCTGACGAATTTCGGTTTCGAGTTTCACTGTGTGTGCGTGTATCTGAATGTCTATGTATTTCCGGTAATCCATGTAAGATGGAAAACGGAAGTTAGTGAAAAAGCGTTTTCTATTTCCACGAAAAATAAAGAGTTACAATGTTAACTCGATTTCGACGGTTAGACCATCATAAGTAACAAACAATAACCAGATAGAGATTATGTGTGTTCAGTTATTGTTTGTTACTTATGATGGCCTAACCGTCGAAATCGATTTAACATTGTAACTCTTTATTATTCGAGGAAATAGAAAACGCTTTTTCGCTAACTTCCGTTTTGAAATGGGTTTCCAAAACTTCGTCCCAAGTGATTTAGATCGCACCATGTAAGATAATACTGTTCAGGTGTACAAGATCGAAAAATTGTACGTATGATTCAGATTGGATCGTTGGGAATCTACAGTTTTGATTCTTAGACGATCCCCTGTGAATTAAATCGCCTCCGAATCAATAATGGCCTCTGCTTATCCGAAAACGTGAAATCCTTTTGAAAATCACATTTAATACAATTGTTTTCTTAATATTTGGTGATATTCTCAGGCATTGTGTGGGGTGGAGTGGTTTGGAGGGTTGGAGGTGGGTATGGAATTATGCAGTTTTGATTTTCAGACGATGCTCTATGTATTCAGACACTGCCGGATCAACAATGGTCTCTGTGTATTCGAGAAAGTGCTTTTGAAAACTGCTTAACTCGCATTTTAGATTAAAGACCATCCTGACGATTTTCGGTTTGTGACTGTCTGACTGAACATTTATGTCCGTGTATCTAAGTGTCTATCTGTATTTGGGATAAATATTATGTACCTAATTTCAAGAAATGTTAGTAGTGTCAAGTTCAGGAGCCATACGAACGGAAAGGATAATTTTCCAAGGAATCTGAAATCTAAATGTTAAAAAAAAACGAAAAAAACTAAAGGAAAATTCCTAATTCCAGTATAGGATGAATTCTACGTTTTCACAGCCCTGCATACTCTCACAGCCCTAAATAGCCGGTTGAGTACAATGACACTTTCCACGTGCTCTCTGAATGGAAACTTCCAACTCAGTCCCCAGGCCATACAACGACCCATACGTGCTGTGTTTCCCTAAACTGGCGACGACCCGAACAATGCAATCGGGTCCACCAAGTGTTCCAAGTACCGCGGCAAAAATCCTCATAATAGCCAACTCAAGTTTGAAAAAAGAAAGAGAGAAAAAGGAAAAAAAAGAAGAAAACTACAACCTGGAATGCTCTTCAACATAAAAATCCGGACACCCCCTCCATCCGAAATCGAGACGTGATCGGACCTGTATCGGCATGATCACTAATGGACGAATTGCATGAATGAGAAGCGGGAAACAAAGGGGGTAAATGGGTGGTTGGGAATGGAGAGGGGGAAAAGCCCCCACTCCCACGCTTGGCAATCAATACGCAACCTTCCCTTCAGGTTTATTTCTAACCACCCTCCTCCCGTCTTTCTCTTTACATCTCTCCCGCCACCTTCCTTCGTCGATGTCTAGGTTTTACTATAGACCCATTTGACTGGCTGTAGGTCACCTATATTTCAATAAATAGATATCACAGCAGATTGAGACCTAGAGCCTAGATCCAACAAGGGTCATCATCAATATGAATAATAAAACCATGAAGTACAACGAGTTGAATCATGAAGGTTTGAATTAGAAAAGCTGCAGGTCATTTACAGCAGCCTATTGTAATGTACATCACTTAAAATTGCAGGATAATTGTGTTCTAAACTAAGATAACGATAACGATAAATTATATTTAATTATTTATATTTTACTAATTAGGAATCGTACATTATTATTCCGGTGGCAAAAGAATGTTATTCCACAAAGAAACTTAACTGAAATAACAAAGGTTAGAATTGGAACTAACAACGCCTGCAAAGAGTTATTATTCATTTATTCCAAGAGGACGGGATAAAAACGCAATTACGAAATGGTGAAAAACAAATTTGGACTACAGCCCAATAAAAAGAAAGGTAATTAACAATAACTAACGATTACTTCTTAGTTATCTTTAACGTTCCAAAATTGTTAAATTATTGCATATTTGATGGAAGTTTGAACGATATAAGTTTCATTGAAAAATCAAATGCTTAGAACAGGAATTGAAAATCGTGTGAAAAACGTCTGTCAAGTTGATGAGCTAACCAACTAGTTTTACCCTTAAAAAAACAAAAATTGACCTTAACAAATAAACTAAAAACTCGTGAGTTAAAGTATAATACTCGGTTATAACGGAGTTGGGTAGGTCTGTGAGTGTAACCATTCGATTTGGCGTGAAACCCCAAACTCGTTTTTTCTTAGGGGGTCATTTTTTCACCAAAACCCTCGATTTCATAGAAAAAACCATGTTTTTCAACATACAAACATACTTTTCTCCCTCAAGTAGCAAAGTAAAAGTAAAGTTTACTAAACCGTTTGAAAGCTTTAAAAAAAGCCTAAAATACGTTGTTTTTCATTTTGTGGGAGGAGGCAATGTTTTCACTTGTGGGAGGATTTCTGAAAAATTAAGGTAATAATGGTTGCTTTTGAGACTTAAGGTCGAAAACACAAAACAAATCTTGAAAATCGAATAAATTGAAAACAAAGCGTTAACAAAAATCTCTAGGAGGAACTTTTGATCATGGGTTAGTTACAAAAACGCTAGGAGAGAACCCTAGGATATTCTGGACCAAAAGAACCTTCTATACATTAGACAGAAAGATACAAAACTAAAATTGATCAGCAAGCTTTGAAATGAAATGCAGTCAACCAGCATGATCGTATGAGCGAATTTTCGTAAATTATCGTACTATATTATGTTAAATTGAATTGAAAAGTCAGCACTTAAAGTAAAAAGGAAGTTTAACTAACAATTGTATGGAAAAAACTCGATCTACGTAACACTTGGCAATTGAAAAAAGATTTTGGATTTTTAGCGTTTTTTGCAGTTTTTATCTATTTTTGGCAAATATTGATGAAATTTAAGTACATTTTTCAGCAAATATTTCTGCATAGATTTTTTTAATGTTCTAGATAATTTTTAACAAACTTCTTTTGACTAAAATTCTGCTAAAAAATTTAACTTAACTATTTTCAGCCGTTTTTAGTAATTTTTTTTAGAACATTTTGGAAATGTGACCAATTTAATGTGCTCAAAAAATGCTGGCCAACGAACTCATCCTTTCGTTTGCAATGCTCGATTTTTCATAGTAGTCTGTGCTAAGTATCATACTTGTATTTCTATAACATAATTTACTCAAAATCTATCATTCCGATTTCGTTTAAACTTGGAGGGTTGTTTATACCCAGGATGATGCCATATGAATTTCATCTCGATTTGCAGAGTGATAAAACACGCGCATGTGCGAAACTCATAGGTAGACTCTCCGAGACTAATGATGCGATTTTGATTAAGTTATTTTGATTAATTAAGTTATTTTGATGATAGTTGATTAATCCGACTGTGCGGATTAACCTCTATAGAATATTCCGCTAAATCCATTGCCTATATAAGGCAATATATATGTATAATGTAATAAATACAGCGTTGGATGGATGGTACGGTAAATGCCTGTGCGAACCTGAATTATATCCCTAGTTTGTATATAATTTTATTTTCACATGTGTATATAACTTCTGTTTTACATTCCATCATTTAGACTCGTACTTTGTTCTTCAACTAATTCTATATTTCGATGTTACAATTTATAAGTTCACATCTTCTATTGGTTTACGAAAGAATGCTATGAATAGTTGATATTGATTTGAATTTTATTCATAGCACTAGGTTACAAAGGTGCAATAGATTCTAATAAGCCGGTCAGATTCTGTAAAATTATAGTTATTTTAATCAGGAGAAAGGGTTAGAATTCTGTTTTACCGTTAGTATTTTTGACTCACATGAACGGCTGTGAATCATTCGGCTTATATCTGATGGTAAAATTTCTCTCTTCCAGTGTTTGGTGGCATATTATATTGTGGCACTTTTATTCTTCTGTTTTAGTTTTGGTGGAAGACAGTAGGTAGGTACTCATAAAAATGAAAAAATCATGCTATCGTAATGAAGTTGATATGGGATGATTAAATTGTCTTTGTCTAACTACCCTCAAATTTGAGTGAGAGTTCATGGAATTTACGTTTGCGCATGCTTAGAGAGAAGTATTGATTTTTATGAAATGACATTATTAGGAGACCATCAACAGTCTAACCTATGCATTCCCTGAAAATTTCATCAACATCAAATGAAAACTTTAGAAGTTATGATTTATGCAAGAATTTACAGACACACGGAAACACACACTTTTTTTAAAATGATACTTTCTTTAGAAGTGGAGGGGAGACACCTTTACATAAAAAACGAAAAAACTAAATTGAAAGTGGGGAGGACACCCAGGTTTACCGACGCCGACCCTTGGGATCGAGGAAGCGCGCGCGCACAGAGAGAGAAAGAGAGAGAGAGAGAGAGAGAGAGCGAGAGAGAGAGAGAGAGAGAGAGAGAGAGAGAGAGAGAGCGAGAGAGAGAGAGAGAGAGAGAGAGAGAGAGAGAGAGAGAGAGAGAGAGAGAGAGAGAGAGAGAGAGAGAGAGAGAGAGAGAGAGAGACGGAACCAAAGTTGTTCAGAATGGTCCAAAACGTAAAATGCGAGTTGAAATTTTGATTTTGAAGGCTAACAATTGTTCAGGTAGACACAGAAGCAAAAAATAAATTAATTAATTGAAGAAAAATATAAATAATCAAATCCAAAATATGCAACAGTTCTTTAAATACATATATTAAGAAGAATTATTGTGTGTGAATAGTATACCCACAAAAGCAGTTGCCAGTTGGGGATAAGGATGGGGGATTAAAAATAAACGTCTATTTAATATAGACCCAATACTCGGATTTAGGTCGGTAATTATCGGTTTTAGATTGAGATCTAGCAACAACAGAATCTAAAGGCAAACTAAGCCCTGGAAACCCTATCTCGGGTGTCGAGTTCTATACGGATGGTGAGAGCTGGTTAATGATGAAGTATCTACCGTCAAAGAGATTTTCTATCATGAGTTGATAACGACTAGACTTTTTTTTTAAATCTCAAACTGAAAGAGAAGATAATGATACTTCAGAAAAACCCCATAGATACAAGGGTTAAAAGGAAACAACCATACAACGAGGAGAGAAGCTGTCATTAAGGTCATCGGAGCCAGCGAACCCCCGTTGCTATGGATCCATCGGCTGAAAACTGTTGCTTGCCGCGGAGGGAATTAAATGGAGCGGATTACCTACCTGCCTTGGAGCTTAAAGAGCCTCACTTTACGAACAGATTGGAGCGAAGTCCATTGTTCGTACCAGAATCAAAGAATCAATAAAGTCTCTTATGATAATCTCTTAATTCAAACGGCATAAATTGAAGTACCATAAAGATGATACATATACCAAGCTCTACTATTCCTGTACGTACATAAGTATATAAATATATTCACAAACGAGAGTATTCTTAAATACCTCCCAGTTTGAATGGTAATAAGCTATTAAATGCTAAAAAGTGGATGCTTAAATGAATTCAAGTTTTAATTTTCGCATACGCTGACCAATGAGACAGGAATGAGACTCAAAGGGACTCTTCCCAAGAGATACCACAATCCCAGAAACTAAATAGGTATACCTAAATCGGAATCTACCATGATTTTTTACAAAAAGGGGAGCTGACCACAGACAGACAGATAGACGAACAAGTAATTAAGGTGTTGAAATTATTCAAAAAGCTAAGAAAAAAATAAAGTTCCAGTATCGAGCAAAGTCTTATGAGCGATTCTTGTAATTTTGCTTCCGGACCTACCTAAGGGTAGCGGAAGCATTGTTTTCATTTTCGGGAGAAAAAAATTTTTTGACTCCGAAAGCAAAATTTCCACTCGAATTTACGTTTTAGACCATTCTGAGCAACTTTGGTTCCGTGTCTGTCTGTCAGTCTGTCAGTCTGCGTGTGCTTGTGTGTCTGCGTGTTATGTATATGTGCGTATATGTCCGTCGTGTTCCGCAAATCCTTGTAAAAAGCTTATTTTCCACAGTTTGCATACGATGTGGATGAAATTTTCAGGGGATGTGCGGGCTCCCCTGACGGTCCCCTATCAGTTTCATCGTTCTTGACTCAATAACTCATTCTGCGCATGCGCAAACGTAAATACTACCAAGCATAATTTTCTCAAGCCCTTGTCGTCCAATTTGGATGATAGTTGTGGGACGACAATTTGTTCATCTATCAATTT
Source organism: Adelphocoris suturalis (assembly GCA_030762985.1). Lineage (NCBI taxonomy): Eukaryota > Metazoa > Arthropoda > Insecta > Hemiptera > Miridae > Adelphocoris > Adelphocoris suturalis. The sequence goes on along the minus strand of CM061047.1, from coordinate 26,764,321 downwards.
CATTATGTTTGTATCATTAATAGCTACTGCGCATGCGACAATATGAAATCCTTGTAAGAAGCTTATTTTCCAAAGTTTTCATCTGTTCTGGATGACATTTTCAGGGAATGTGTGGGCAAGGGGCTAGACGGTCTTATGTTAGTTTCATTGTTCCCAAATTAATACTCCACTGTGCTCACGCTTAAACGTAAATTCCATTATGCTACATTTTTTCAAGCCCTAGTCTTCCGATCTCGCTCAAATTCGGATGAAAGTTGGGGGATGACGATTAAATCATCAAAAATCAATTTCAACATGATTGTATCATTAATAGCTACTGCGCATGCGTCTATGTGAAATCCGTGTAAATACCCTAATTTTGCTGTTTTCGTTCGATTAAGATAATAGTCCCCTCAGTTTCATTGTTACTAAATCAATACTTCATTCTGCGCATGCACAAACGTTAATTTCATAATGCTCCCTTTTTCCACGCTCTAGTCGTTCGATTTCGCTTAAATTTGGATAATAGTTGGAAGAAGATGACTTGAAATTGTCATCGAGTGCGCGGTTTAGGTTGTGGATGGTCCCTTACCTACCTATTTCATTGTTTGCAACTCATCGGTTCATTCTGCGCTTGCACAAACGTAAATTACATTGAGTATCATTTTTTCGTTTCTTAATTGATCAATTATGACATTTCACGCTACTTCTTGATTTACTGTTTTTCGCTATAGAATTTTTCAAGATCATTTAAAACGTTTCAATGATCTATACATCCATGATAGTGCCACACCCAACTTGGCAGACATTTTCGTATTATATTCATTTTAAATTGTTTTGAAATCCGAAGACCTCGTGTGGTGCATCGTGAAAAGCAGTAGTGAGAAATTGTCAGCTATAATTACATTTTATGGGGGGGATTCTTTTTTCTCTCTTCAACAATTTTCCACGGTTTGTATAGATTTTCTGCATGTTCCAACGAAGTAAATGTACAATACCACTACCAATTTTACTGTTATCAAATAATTACTTCATTCTAAGCATGTGCAAACGTCCATGCATCATTTTCTCATTTTCTAATTGACTGATTTTGACATTTTACCCTACATTTTGACTAGGTACCTGATTTTGACGCTACATTTTCACTATCTTCCGAAATGGTATTATGTAAGGTCATCTAAAACATATCAATGATCTATACATGCGTGTTACGGATACGAGAGGGTTATCTGCCACACTCAAATCGGCAGACGTTTTTGCATTCGAATTGACACAGAACAAAGTCAAACGATTTTTTCGCCCTTGAGGAGCCAACGTTTTCCTTCGTTGATCAAAACTTGGAGCATTTGTGAGTTCTCAAGTTGATGTAGAGTTACTTCATGCTTTCTCAAGTACTTGAGTCTGTCTTTAGGCTCTTATCGGTATTCTAGTACCGAATTAGCAGCACATTTTAGCAGGCAGCGCACAGTGGGCAAAATGATCGATCTATGTGTTCAAAATTATTTTATAAGAATATCTTATAGGAAATTTAAAGCTGATCACATTACATGGTTTGCTATGTAAACCTACCGACTTAAAAGAATTTTTCCCTTCAGAAAAGTAGTGGACTATTAAATTTTTCGCCGATTGAATACATCAACCGTAGGAAAATTTGAAAAAAAAAAGCGTCTGTTGTGTTGTTTCAAAGTTTTTAACCTGGAGGTTATGAGAAATGCTTAAAAAAACCAAAACCAAGATCGGTGACGATGTGGGACGTAGGCCAAGTTGGGATCAGGTGGTGAGTCTCTAATATTGTCTTCATAACTGATGAATGACAACATATGATACAAAAAACCACAACTCTTTCTCTTGAATTTTTAACACCTAGATCAGTGATGATATGGGACGGAGGTCTAGTGGAGATCAGGTGGTGGTTTGGCAGTTATGCACTCCGCGGCCCTCGCCTCTTGACATTCCGTACATCCCACTGCAAACTTTTCGAAGTGTACACTTCTTGGAGTTGTGTTCTAATGGCCTCAAGATGTATTTTTCCAGCAATAATGAAGATGCGTTGATTTAAAATGAATTAATATGAGAAATTATGAATCGTATTATTGTACTTATTCGAATATGATGTATAACTCTAAATAATCTTGAAGAGCGATTTATTTAATTTGTATTGTAGTATTAACATAGTTAAAAATATTTATCCTTTCCTTTATTCAGTCCTTTGCAACGCTAAAATGATTATACGTATCTTACCAAGTTCACAAATTGGCGAACAGCATTAGATTCTACCACAGGCTTTCGCCCTCCATTAAGAGGATTATGAAACTTTCATTACGGGAGGGTAATTAAATCCATTAGCTGCATAAACTGATAGCCATGACTTTATGGGTACCGAGATTATTTAGAGCAAGTTGTCCTTTGTTACCAGAAAGGTACGGTAGGAGTAAGGCTGTAATCTCGTGATAGTGCAATTTTATGAGAAACTAGCCGGTTACCCGTGCGTTGCACGGACCCACCTGTGCGGGTTAGTCGGTGTATAGACTATTGAAATAACCATATCCAGACTGTGTTCGTAACTACGGAGGCTACATACCAAATTACAGCATATAAGTAGCAAAATCAGGCCCGGACTGATCATAAAAGAGCCCATACTTGCAATCTTCTCTTTTTGTCCCAATGTCACCCTATCAAATTCCAACTCCTTAGGGTGAATAGGAGAGAATTAAGCTCATTCAGCTGATCAGACGAGCCCATAATTCCAATCGTCTTTTAATGACCCAGAGAGTCACCCTATCAAATGTCAACTTCCCAGGGTCGACAGGATAGAATTTAGCTCACTCAGCAGATCATGAAAGATCCCATAATTTAAATCGTCTCTTAATGTCTCAAAGAGTCACCCTATCAAATTTGAACTTCCTAGGGTGAACAGGAGAGAATTTAGCTTACTCAGCTGATCGAAATCGTTAAAACAAAACACGAAGGAACAAAGGCCCCGAACTGCGTGTCGGCAACCTTAATATCATTTCGGTAGCCAAACAAATCGGTTTTCCGTCCCGCGCTTTTGCACGAAATATCAAATTCCCGTCCATCACCTATATCAATAATGCAACCCATGCTTCACTTGGAACGCCTGTATAGCAATCCGTCAATTCTTCTCCACTTTTCACGAATTTCCGCCGCTAACAAACTGCTTGCTAGCAACCATAATAACAAATGTTCGGGAACTAAACAAATCAGTTGCGAATGGTAGCACTGTTTACGAAGTAGAAGTTGTTATGGAGGTTCAGACCTAGTCTATGTTGTGCGCCGGAACTTGCTGATCATTTTACGCGACCGGTCCCATCAGAATCGGTCCAGCCGTTAGCCGTCTATTAGGAACATGCATACATAGATAGATACAAACTTTGAGTTTTATATATAAGGATGTAATATTAATGCAAGTTTAAAAGGATATGTGAAAATTTTTTGTCATGAAGAAACTTGCTGTACATCATCATGCTGTACATCTTTAGTTGGTACTTCTGGTCTGACGCCTCAATAAGTCTAACAGTATGCGGAGATGGTGTGTATGGTATTGCATATACCATGGATTACCGTGAGATTAGCATTTAGAGCAAGAAATCATATATATACTAGCTATACTCTGACACGCTTCGCTGTGGCCCATTTGTCGTCACTGCGAGTTATATTTTACACAGAAACTATAATTTAGCGCATTTCTCGGTTGAAAAGAAGCCATTTCAGTAATTTTGTCAACAAAAATAATAGGTATTTACCTATAGCATTTCCAAATTGAATTAGACATTTTCCAAATAGAAATGGACATTTTCCAAGAAAGGTTTCGACATTTTCCAAATAGAATTGGACGTTTTGCAAATATGTTTTGACATTTTCCAAATGGTTTCGACACTTTCAAAATACAATTAAGGAACTCTGTGATATAAATAACGTTTTATTACTAATATTGGTAGGTAGGTCGTGAAAATGTTTAAGCAAGTTTCCTATACTGAAGTAAGAGAACAATTTTTTCTGAATTTGTACTGATTTTCAGTGAAGAGTTCGTCCAGCTACTGCCGCAGGTAGAAGGAGAAACATGTTCATGACATAATTACTACAGTCGGATGAAGTAATTGTTCGAACGTCCCTTGAAATCACCTCCTCTAACTGATGTTCACCACGTTCACTCAAGAGGCTCCAAACCTTAATATTGGAAAATAAATTTTCCACGGGGTTGAGCATGAAAAAGTACGGAGAGAGAAACAACAAGTTCATTTGAGACGAACGTGTCAAATTTTGAATATGTTCCGAACGATGAATTCTCGCGTTGTCCATTACAAAACCGTAGTTGGTGATGGAATCTGGCAGTTTTTCACGTACCTCTGACAAGATTCTTCTAAAAAGCTCGGCGTTCGCTGTACCGATTGATATTACTTTATGGTGCACAACATTTTGAGCATTAATTTCGAGGATTAAAGAAACATCACGGCCTCTAACGGTAGGTATTGTCACAACTGCCCGGGTATTGGCCTTCGATCAAGCCTGGCTGCGTTTCATATGTAAATTGAAACCAGATTCATCTATGAATATCAAGTTTTCCCGGTTTTCTGGGATTACCTCATTGAACTGAATCGCAAATTCCTGTCGAAGTCGAATGGTTCTTTCTGCATTCATCTTATCAAGCTCAATTGAGGCTTTCTTTAGCGTTATTCGCAACATTCGGAGACCATTTTCTCTAGAAGACATGCTCAAAACAATGTTCTGGGTGGTCAGTTTTTCTTGAATTTTCACGACCTACCTACCTATATTAGTAATGAAGCGTTATTTATAAAGTATCGCAGAGTTCCTTAATTGTATTTTGAAAGTGCCGAAACCATTTTGGAAAATGTCGAAACCTACTTGGAATTCTATTAGGAAAATGTCGAAACCTATTTGGAAAACGTCCAATTCTATTTGGAAAATTTCGAAAACTTTTTGGAAAATGTCGAATTCAATTTGGAAATGCTATGTCATTGCTATGTCAATGCTGTGTCATTAGGCAACCCGTATTACCGGGCAGCTCGCCTTATTTTTGCAGATAAAGGTTGTTTCTCTCTAAATTCACATTTCTTGAGAAATTAAACAGATTTTTCCTAGATTTACTAAAAATATAATTGATTTGTGGTTGAAGAACTGAGGACTTGTTTCGTTCTTATAAATAATAAGCCACAAAAGTTGAAGAATACAAAATAGTAAAAATATAAGTACTGAGTTCTGAGCAATTCTTCTAGAGATCTATACTTGTAGCAGAGAAAGACCTACGAAATGAAGGTGGTAGCCGCTTTTGAGGCGAGGGAACTTTTTTTTTATTTTTTTTAGGCCCAGAGGTGTTAGGGGTTAATTTTTTTTGTAGAATATATTTAAAGGTTCATTATTGAAAATAATAAACCAAAACAGAGTAGAGATTTTTTATATGATAAAAATGTTGAATTTTAAATTAAAAAGAATAATAAAGAAGAGATGCGAGATTCGTGACACCATTGTGGTTGATTAGCTAGTCCAATTAGTTACCCCGAAGTTGAACCCATCTTCACAAACTCTTTATTTGAAATACGAGAAAATTTAATTTTTTATATATCATTGGATTTATTTGAAAATTTATTATCCCAAAAGCTGCACTGTTATCCTGATTGAAGCATTTATGGGGCCCCAATCGCTAAATGAAATCACCTTATTTTATCGGGGAAAAATCACGTTTTCCTTCATATTTGCCCCATTATCTGACTAACCATATTATTTTAAACTTTCCCGGCTGTTTTTAGTTGTTTCCAATAACATTTAGAACAAACCGTCGGGGGAATTCTCTTTATTGTCAAAATTTTAATAATGGTGTTGATAAGAAGAGATAGTGTGAAACTATCCATAAACAGTCAACTTTACCTAATCGTATTCAATTAATACATTGACCCCCAGCCAAAAGACAAATCCATATCAAGAGATTATAAGAAAAACCAGATATCACAAGTAACATAGTACTTCAAATCATGGAATCGGATAAATATGGAATTAAATTTATTAGAGGTAAGATGCTAAGTTCCACCCCACTTGGTTTTTCCTCCGACACAATGTGTTTTCTAAGATGACCTGCAAGTTTTGGTTCCAAATTTGGTTCAATTCTAACTTGAAAGAGTATTCACCAGACCTTAATCTTAAGCTTCGTTACACAAATCCTTTTCTATCTGTATCGGCCATACATCATTCCCCTAAAAAGTTCTATACTTAATTCCCGCCTCATCATGTTATTGTTTTTGTCTCGCTAGTGCCTCTTCTGTATTTCTCTATGATGATGGTTTCAGAAGATGCAGACAAGTGCGAATGTCCCGTTTGCGCATGATTTCAGCAGAGGTCCTCTGGATAGTTTTGAAGGCGGAGTTGTACGATACGATTATAGAAAGATTTGTAAAAGAATATTCGAGTGTTTGGTGCCTGATGCACCCTTCATACTCAGGTTAAAGCTAAGAACTGCTCTTTCCGAAAATCCTTTAGTGTTTGGATGATAGAGAGTCGACGTAATGTGGCTTAAATATATATATTCAAAATTCAGCGAATTAGCTGGATGTAAACAGTGGGCCATTGTTCTTACTCTGTGTTGACTGTATCTACAGCCAGTTCTTGTAATGGCGGCACTATCCTAATAGAACTGTTACCCAGAGTTTCATAACCATCCTTTCTTCATTTACTAAATTTCCCTATCGCCAATATAGCATAGGGCCATATTAGAGTTGAAAATATAATAAGAACAAACGGATATGGTTTTAGAGTGATTAAGTTTTAGGTGTTTTCAGTGAGGAGTAATTATTAATAATACTCAATCATCTCACGTAGGTAAAATTGTAATACAAATACTGATAGAGCTATCGTCGAACGCTGATGCTAGATAGAAAAATTATGTTTCACGTATTGTAGTTTGAGATGGTCTGAAACAGATTCGTGCTTGGTTCTTTTCTCTGACATTGAGTGCGGTATTCTCCCGACATAATCAGAAACATAAGGACGTCTAACTTCTGAAGAACTTCCCATAACGTAATGATAAAGAAGAAGGAGTATCAATATGCAAGGAGTGTGAAGAACCAGTTTGTTAGCCCAAGCGACAAAATGACAGGGACAAGAGAAAGGGTTAAACTATCCTTGAATTATGTGGCGGAGAGCAACGTGGGGGGTGGGAGGTGACGTCGGTCGCAAACATAACACAAAGAGAGGGAGAAAGACGCAACTCGATAGACCCTACGAGAACTGAAGGAAGATTGCGAGTCGATCGTCGCATTATAAGGGAGAAAGAGGGTGTCCCACTACTCCGGGTTCCCCTTCAAACTTGTTCTCCTCTTTCATGTGTATGTAAATACCTATACATACACCGCACACCCCGCATTCACACAAACGAAAGAGGAAAACGTTCCTCCGTCGGTCGGGATTCCAGCAGATTGACGCTGACAGCTGTTTTTTTTTCGATGGGTGTGACAGCGGGAAAAACCGGAGTACACCTGAGGACACGCAATCGGAACGAATGAAGTGACGTAAAAGTAGGAAAAATGTGCAACTTGCATGACTAAAATATGGTGCAGGGCCTCCCACAACATACCCTACTTTCAGCGATTTTTAAAATAAAACTGAGCTATACCAAAGGCTTCAACATTTTTAAAAACAATATTTCTAACTAAATTCATAATTTTAAATCCGGTTCTGTGCAAACTGAAATAATTCTCGAATTCCTCCATTTTAGCCTGGATCACGCTTTTGCCGTGACCTAAAGGTGAAAAATGTTACAAAATATTGTCACGAAAAAAAAGAGACTAAAGTAGCGGCGGAGCTAATTTCTTTGCGATTCAACCTATGGAGTTGAAATTTCAGATGGAGAACCCTTGGGAGGTCCAGAGACTAATCATGGAGTATAGAGCCCCCCAGATCAGCTGAGTGATATCTGGAGCTGAGTTCTTGCTATTCGAGGCTGAAGTAGCGGCGGATCAAATTTCTTTACTGTGCAAAATAGAAGCTGAAATTTAGGATGGAGAACCCTCGAACTCTGATACGAATCATGAAGTCTAGAGCCCCCCCCCCCCCTTCTCAGATCAGCTGATTTAGATTCGGAGCTAAGCTCTTTGCTATTCAACGTATGAAGCTAACATTTCCAAATCGAAAAATCAAATTGAACAAAATCCGTCCTTCACCGTCCGTTGTACGCCATCTTTAGTTCTCCAAAATAGCTGTACCAAAGTTTACCAGAAACCGCGTGCAACGTATTTACTCGATCATAAATGGAATCGCTTAACTTTTGTATGAATGACTACAGTGAATTCCATGAACACAGCGCAATTCATCCTGACAATTTATCATTTTCAATACTGAAGAGTTAAATTTTAACCATTCTCCTCTTCATTTATTGTTCAGGTTTCATGATGCGTAAAATCCAAAAAACAAAAAGGAAATAAATAAATAAATAAAATTAAATTAAGATAACAAACATAATAAAAAATGAAATAAATAAATAATAAATTTAAAAAAATAGTAATAAAAAATCCTTGTATTGAACGGTATCACTTTCGATGTACTTCCTTTCTATTTTAGGGTAACATTCTATGGGTTGAAATATTACAAAATTGAGATCTCGGGAACTTTCTGAATAGAAAGATAATGTTTTCATATATGATTCAGAAGGAAACCCTAGGAGTAAGTTTTTTTTATTATTATTTTTTTATTGGCATCAGGACTTAACCTATACAGCCGCATCTATTACATTTCATACAATTTAATTTAACATAAAGTTTCTAAATTTCAAAATATCATGGAGTTTATTTGTACTGCAGAGTAAAATAATGTTCTTTCACTTGCAAATAGGTAAATCAAAAGTACATGGCTTTTCTTAGACAATTTAAAATAAAATAATGTTTTTCCACTCGTCATATTTTTATGTCACTTCCTAGGATGAAATTCACCACTGCATCATCAATCGATTCGGCAGTTAATATGGTGTCCAAGTTGAATGGGCTTCGTAAATATTCAGTCAGTTTTCCAAATAGGAACAGACGATTGTAGGAATGTGTTGGACAAATCATGATGAGGTGTTCAGGATCTTCCTTTTCCAGGCAGTGTTCGCAGAGCTCCGAGTCTGCTCTACCAATACGCATTAGATATGTCTTGGTGATGCAGTATCCAGTTCTGAGTCTTGATATTATTCTGTAAAAGTTCTTGGAGCGAGTGGGCATTTTTGTGAACCATGGTATTAGTTGGGGGTTCGGAATCATTCTCTTGTATCTGAAGCCAGCGTGATATGTAGAATGGAATTTTTCCCAACGTGATTTCATTTCGGTTTTCCACGATCTATTCAAGTCTGAAGCAGGGATTTCACAGAGCTGGTGACGGGGGAGTGTTGCCCCTTGTTTAGCCAATGCATCTACCACGTTGTTGCCAGGTATATCGCAGTGAACTCTAATCCAGATAAATTCGATTTGGACACCAGCTGACTTCAGGAGATGAAGATAATGAACAATTTGGCTCTCGATAAATTTTAGTCGTGCAGTGGGGTTTACTTTCTTCAGTTTAGACAATACCGAATCGGAGTCTGAAATTATAATGACTTGGGGGTGGTAGTAGATGCTGGAGTCCGTGACATACTTCAAGGCCTGCTTGATAGCAAACGCTTATGCCGAATAGATAGAAGCCTTGTAGGCTATTGTTTTTTTTTTCCGCGCAATACATAGTGGAGAGACGTACGAAATTTCGAGCGTCGATTCCGAGCGTCGATTCATCCGCGCACGAAACATATAGTGGGGAGATATTTCTCCCTGGGGTCCTAGCAATTTTTGCGCGTCAATTTTTTTCCGCGCAATACATAGTGGAGAGACGTACGAAATTTCGAGCGTCGATTCATCCGCGCACGAAACATATAGTGGGGAGAAAACATGATACATGGTTGAAATTTTTGGTTCTTTTTTTCTTGTATGTATTTTTGTTATTGTTTATTGTATTGTTTTTTCACCCCTGAGTGGGAATCGAAAAAAGCGCAACCCACACCATTTTCATTCAGCAATCCGTCCGTGTATATCGATTTGACGATGGGATATTTTCTAAGAAGAAGATCATCCAGGAAAGTTCTGGCACTAGATTGAGATAGGTATGCTGGATGGGGAAGCGATGATACCGTCAGGGGTTTTAATAGTGGATTGAATGCTATGGTGAACCTGTATGGTATGCTTGATTGGAAGAGCCTCTCCAAATCGGACGAGATCTCCGTATAGTAAGATCATCAACACGAATGAGACCACTTGGAGCATACAACAACGGAAAAACCGACCGTACGTGTTAGAAGGGTTAAAGTGTTGGAAAAAGAGAAAAGTTGTCAATAAGGCTGTGAATCACAAAGTGACTTTGGTGTACAGGAATAGGCTGAACTGCTGATTCGGCTCGGTATTATTCGGTTTTCTAGTTATCATGTATAGGGTCTTGTCTACATAGGGGGCGGAAGCGGATAAGTGTAGAAGGAAAATTTTTGGATTGAGTCCATAAAAAATATTGTACAACCCCAAAAGAAAAAGTTTCCTATCTCAATTCCTTCCAAATTTATGATTTTTAACACAGAATGTGTTTTTGCGATGACCTACCGAAAAAAAAATCGTCACAAAAAACCGACAGAAAAAACCGTTATGCGCCTTTTATAATGATTTTCACGTACAACCAAGCCGTTGGTAAGGAAATAGAACTCCCGCAGTGTTCATTGCACAGAAATTGTTCACCATTCGTTGGAAAGCTCTCAATTTATATAGTATTTTTCTTGTAGTTACATATTTATTTATATAATACTAGCCGCTCCGGCTCGCTACGCTCGCCTCCACGTCCAGCCGGGGGGCAAGCCCCCCGGACCCCCCATTAAATTGCTCGCTTCGCTCGCAAAGTGTGGTATGTAGAGAATGTTGCTCGCTTCGCTCGCAAAGTGTGGCATGTAGGGAATGTTGCTCGCTTCGCTCGCAAAGTGTGGTATGTAGGGAATGTTGCTCTCTTCGCTCGCAAAGTGTGGCATGAAGGGAATGTTGCTCGCTTCGCTCGCAAAGTGTGGTATGTAGGGAATGTTGCTCGCTTCGCTCGCAATTGAAACATGTAGGGGATGTTGCTTGCTTCGCTCGCAAACGGTAGATCTCTAAGGGTAGGTTTAACTTCTGTAGGGGATGCTGCTCGCTTCGCTCGCTTGAGGAAGTTTTACTGCCCACCCAACTTGGCAGACGTTTTTTTCTGTTGGAAATTCTTACAAACAAATTAAATCTTATAAAACTACGTGGAACCACGAAAAGTTTATTAGGGAATGTTGCTCGCTTCGCTCGCAAGGTATTGCTGCATAGGTGTTGGGAAATACCCGTATGAAATTCCGTTGAAATGAGTCAAGTGCGTAGTGCATCGCGTCCCTTTCAGGTAAGCAACGTTGTGTAACGGCGGCCCGTGGTCGATTAATTTCTGATGTTAAACGCTTCCCTCGCAATTCCCCTCCCAATTTGACCTACTTTCCGTCACTTTTTTCGATATCCGACTTCGGATTCAGATTCGGCGGGATCAAAGCTGTATTTCGCCCGCGAAAACCGTTCCGAAAAACGTACCTTTATGGGGTATATTTTAATCGGACTTACTTACTTACTTACTAAATAGCTCTACAGCCCGGGGTGGGCCTTGGCTTGCCTAACAGTGGTCCGCCATTCAGATCTGTCCTGCGCTCTCTGCTTCCAGTTTCGTATACCAAGCTTTTTTAGGTCCCCCTCGACATCCTGGAGCCAGCGAGTCCTTGGTCGTCCCGTTCGGCGAGTCCCCATCATCCTCGCATGTAATATGCTATTTGGCATTCGCGTCGGCATCCGCTCTACGTGACCAAGCCAGTCAATCCGCCGAGCCTTAATGAACTGGACGATGTCCTCCTGATGGTAAAGGTGCTGGAGCTCATCATTGGTCCGGACCCTCCACTCTCCATCAACACACACTGCCCCAAAAATCTTTCTTAATATTTTTCGCTCAAATACACGGAGTTTATTGGCGGCAACAGTACTTATTACCCATGTTTCGGCACCATAGGTAACTATTGGGCGAATCAGTGTACGGTACAGCCGAACCTTGGTTGTTCTGGAGAGAAGAGTGGATCGGAGGAGCTTAAGATTGGCATAGTACGCTCTGTTTCCAGCCATGATCCTTTTTTCAATTTCATCCATCATTCTGGCTTTGTCGTTGAGATCTACTCCAAGATACGGGAATGTTTTGACCTTCTGGAATACGCAATCATCGAGTTTCAAATCCTGCGTGGACTCATACTCACCTTGGCGGGACATTTGCATATATTTCGTCTTGTCGACGTTTATTTTCAGACCCATTTCCTCTCCCTTGCTCTTAATTTGGTGAAACATCTCCTCAAGGGATTGCATGTTTCTGGCGACCAAGCAGATATCATCCGTGTACGCGCATATCTGCTTGGATGTGCTCACTATGTTGCCTTGTACATTCATTTTCTCTATGACATAGTGAAGGGCGAGGTTGAAGAGGGTGGTGGAGAGGGCATCCCCTTACCGAACCCCTGAACTAACCGGGAATTCTCGGCTCATCTCCCCGTTCACAAGAACCTTTGCACAGCTCCCCGTCAGCGTCATATCTATCAGTCTTATTATTTTCTCGGGTATTCGCTGTTCCTTCAGTGCCGCCAACAGTCGACTCCTACTCACCCGGTCGAACGCTTGACGGAAGTCAATGAAGAGCAGGTGCAGACCGATGTTGAACTCCCAGCATTTCTCCATCGTTTGTCTCATGACGAATATTTGATCTGCTGTCCCACGTCCTCGCCTGAAGCCACCCTGGTAATCTCCCAGGAGGCGTTCAGCATATATGTTCAGACGTTTCACCAAGATGTTGGAAAATATCTTATAAGCGACAGCTAAGAGCGAAATCCCCCGATAATTTTCGCACTTGAGCTTGTCCCCTTTCTTGAATATTGGGCAAATTACGCTTGAACACCATTCGTCAGGCATACATTCAGAGTCCCAAATCCTCAACACCAACGTATGGAGTTCATTGTGGAGGCACTCTCCACCATGCTTGAAGAACTCAGCGACAAGCTGGTCTTCGCCTGGGGCCTTATTATTCTTCAGTCGGCCCACAGACTCCTTTACCTCATCGGCTGTAGGGGGAGATATTAATTCTTGATTGCCTACAGCATTGGATTCTTCTGGTGGGTCATCTTCAGCGTTACCTTGTGGTTCACCTGATAGCAGTTGACCAAAGTGCTCAGCCCATCTATCCATTACTTCTTGGCTATCCTCTATCACAGCACCATCTCTGTTCTTACATCCATTTGACCGTGGTCGGAAACCACTATTCATTCTTTTCACAGCTCCGTAAAACTTTCTTGACTCATTACTCTCTCTTAATTCCTCTATCTGTTCCACTTCTCGTCTCAGGTATCCTCTTCTCTTCAGTCTAATAACCCTTCTGGCTAGAGACCGGCTTTGTTTGTACTTTGCTGTATTATGTCTTGTGGGGCATTGGATCATGGCAAGTCTATTCTCGTTTCGTAATCTTAGTGCTTCTCTGCATTCATCATCGAACCATTCTTTATTTCTTCTCCTCCCTTCCTCACCTATCACAAGCTTGGCCGACTCTTCAAGTGCAGTTTTTATACTTTTCCATTTAGCATTTATACCCTCAGTACCACTCTGATCTACTTCCCTGCTGGCACTCAACTTGAGTGTAACATCATTAGCGAATTTCTTAGCCTCCTCTTCATTCTTGAACTTTTCCAGGTCCCATCGGGTCCTTTTACATATGCGACCTCTAGGTACTACGGCCAGTCGCTCGCGGAGATTCAACTTCACTAAGTAGTGGTCTGAGTCACAATTGGGCCCTCTGGCCGTCCGTACATCAGTGATAGAGGAGTTGTGTCGCTTAGAGACAAGCACATGGTCAATTTGGGTGAGTGCGCCATTAGGAGATTTCCAGGTCACTTTGTGAATATCTCGGTGTTGGAAACATGTGGTTTTAATGTACATGTTGCTGGAGGAGGCAAATTGGCAAAGGTACCCTCCATTTTCGTTCGTTTCCTCATGGTAGGAGAACCGTCCGGCCACTCCTTTAGTAAACTCCTCTTTGCCTATTTGCGCGTTAAAATCACCCAGTACGATTTTAATATCGTACTTGTGGGAGGCTTGATAGGCTCTTTCGAGCTGTTCGTAAAATTCATCTTTGACCGCTTCACCGGCATCCTCAGTCGGAGCGTATGCGGAGAAAACAGTCACATTCCGAAACCTGCCACGTAGCCTCAATTTGCACAATCTGTCTCCTATTGGTTCGAACTGTAGAATGCTTTTTCTTATGTTTTTCGAGAGAATAAATCCTGTACCATTTCTACCAGTCCTTGATTCGGGCCCACTGTAAAGCACTGAGTAGTCTCTTTTATCAATCCGTCCATACCCACTCCACCGTGTCTCCTGCAAAGCCACCACGTCATATTTAAATTTTAGTATCTCCTCAGCTATTTCTGCCATCTTTCCCGGCTGTAGCATAGTTCGTATGTTCCATGTTGCAAATGTCAGGTCCAAATTCCGTTTTCGTCTATCATTTGATCTGTCCGGCTTATTCTTGTTGGCTTTCTGAACGTGTAAGGGTTTTACGGGGTGGGGGTGTTAGCCCCACGCCCAACCCCCAACCTGGAGGACCAGGAGTTTTACTTCGGGCTGCTCCTGCCCTAGAGGGGTTGCCTTCCACGGCTCAAGAGACCCCTCTTCCCTGGCCAGTTTTGGTCCGCCCCGGGTATTTTATTTCCCCGGTACCCACCATATCTGGTGAGCATTCCCCGATCCGCCACCTGGGGAGGCGCCCGATGGGAGACTGGCCTAGCTCCACACGGGCATGAGGAGCTTATTCAAGAAAAAATTGTTCTGGCTACTTTTAATGGGATCTTTCGTTCTGTTTCATGTCTGATAAGCATCCATAGATGAACACATGTCCTTAATTAGTATTATTTTTTACTTTCTTCTTTTTGTTTCCACATTGTAAAGAACATCGATATAGGTACTATTTCGAAATTGTTCTGTTAACGATAGAATAGGCACATGTATCATTTTTCTTAAATTTCTCTGGTAGATATACAGAGACAAGAAAATGTAAATAGGCGCGGTTCTTGACCATTCAGTAGGAACGTATTTTTGAAAATCAACTCAGGGAAGAATAATTTATTGTTGGGCACAGTGTTAGACTGCAATGATGTTGAAAACTGCATGTATGAAGGACTGTACATTGACAAGTATTAATAGTACAATTTAATCTTATATTTTGTACTATAGAATTTTACTCTTATTTAAGAAATCAAACTTTCTACTCGTACTATCATACCTACTAAGAATTCGTGGATGTTGATTTGTCACTCTCTCACAGCAGACTGTTATCCCATTTTCTTAGGTGCGTTCGGGTACTTCATCAACACCAACGATTTTTCCAACTTCACCCAAGCTTCGATTTTCACTAACGTCGGGCAGAGAACTCCAGTGGCTGCCAGGATGTGTCGCTTCAGCGGTCAAACTGGGTCAGCAGACACTGTGAGGTTAGCACACATGGAAAAGTTTTCGAACGAACCCTCTCAGTATTTACAAATATTTACTATTTCCATAATAATATGTTCACTGTTGTAAGGAAATGTGCTCAAAATGACCTTTTTGAAGGAGCAGTGCAGAGATATGACTTTAATTTCCTTTGAGAACCAGTGATGATCAACCTCATCAAGGATTGAACCAATGATCTTCTAAGTATGAACATCCTTAGACGTAGGTTCACAAAGTTCATGCATCGAGTGCGCAAGTGTTAAAAAAAAGTAGAAAAAATTAAATTATCAACATTATTAGCTAAAACTTCGAAATAATTTTTAGATTTGTCGAGAACACCAATTTCAAATTTACATTGCTGAATACCAAATGCTCCAGTGGTGCACGAAACCTTGTTCCTCTTCGTTGATTTTCTTGTGGACCTATCTAATTCTTTTGCTTTTATTTCCAGAGATTTGCGGGGTTTTTCTCTGAAATTTTACACAGATGCGGGGAACTGGGATTTGGTTGGATCTAACTTTCCATCTTTCTGGGTGAGGGACCCTCTCCGATTCACAAGTTTGATGCACTCTGCGATGAGGAACCCAGTGACCAATTTATACGTAAGTCGAGGTTGATTGAAGCGATAACATCAGCGATGTCGAAATAACTATGGTTTAGATCAGATTATTTCCTACTACCAATGCTCCCATTCAATCAAATAACACAGCGCAAAGTGCCTTTTGTACAATCGAAACAATATGCAAAGGATTTGATGCTGTGATCCTGTAACATTGCATACAGTATACTACACATCGTATTAAGTATTTTAAATACGATGTGTAGTATGCTGTATACAATCTTTTAATATCTGGTTAGTGTCCAACAATTTACTGTACATGTGTACACATTAAATCTCAGGAATCGTTCAGATTGGGTTCTACAAAGTTTCATACGCATTTCAAAACAATCATCAAATCTTTGTAACAAGCACAGCTTTTTTAATTTTCATCCCATTTCGATGAAATTATAAAGTACTAGCCGCTCCGGCTCGCTACGCTCGCCTCCACGTCCAGCCGGGGGGCAAGCCCCCCGGACCCCCCGTTAAATTGCTCGCTTCGCTCGCAAAATGTGGCATGTAGGGAATTTTGCTCGCTTCGCTCTCAAAGTGTGGTATGTAGGGAATGTTGCTCGCTTTGCTCGCAAACGGTAGATCCCTAAGGGTAGGTTTAACGTGTGTAGGGGATGTTGCTCGCTTCGCTCGCAAACGGTAGGTCTCTAAGGGTAGGTTTAACTTCTGTAGGGGATGCTGCTCGCTTCGCTCGCTTAAGGAAGTTATACTGTTCACCCAACTTGGCAGACGTTTTTTTTTTTCAGTTGGGAATTCTTACAAACAAATTAAATCTTATAAAACTACGTGGAACCACGAAAAGTTTAGTGTGGTATGTAGGGAATGTTGCTCGCTTCGCTCGCAAAGTGTGGCTGTATACATGCGAAGTATTACAATTGAAACATGTTGGGAACGTTGCTCGCTTCGCTCGCAAATGGTAGATCCCTAAGGGTAGGTTTTACTTCTGTAGGTGATGCTGCTCGCTTCACTCGCTTGAAGAAGTTATGCTGTCCACCCAACTTGGCAGACGTTTTATTCTGTTGGAAATTCTTACAAACAAATTAATTCTTATAAAACTACGTGGAACCACGAAAAGTTTATTAGGGAATGTTGTACTGCCCACCCAACTTGGCAGACGTTTTTTTCAGTTGGGAATTCTTACAAACAAATTAAATCTTATAAAACTACGTGGAACCACGAAAAGTTTATTCGGGGATGTTGCTCGCTTCGCTCGCAAGGTATACCTGTATATGTGTAGGACAAAGTCCGTATTTATTATTTGAAATGGCTCTCGCATCGCTCGCAAGGTATACCTATGTATACCTGCTCGCCTCGCAACATTATGACATCGAACCCTTCACGTCAATTCTTGAGCCTTCTCTCGTCCACGGCACAATAATTTTAATCGCTTTGCTCGCTTCCGCTCGCAATTTGACCGACTGCCCGTCACTTTTTTCGATATCCGATTTCGGATTCAGATTCGGCGGACCCAAAGCTGTATTTCGCCCGCGAAAACCGTTCCGAAAAACGTACCTTTATGGAGGAAGTTATACTGCCCACCCAACTTGGCAGACGTTTTTTTCTGTTGGAAATTCTTACAAACAAATTAAATCTTATAAAACTACGTGGAACCACAAAAAAGTTTATTTGGGGATGTTGCTCGCTTCGCTCGCAAGGCATTGCTGTATATGTGTAGGACAAACCCGTACCTATTTATTCTGTTGAAATGGTGCTCGAAAGGGAAAGTTCCATCCTTATACGCGCGCGTGCGTTGGCCTGCTCGCAAGGTATTGCGTAGAAGTCGAGTCCCTTCCGTTGTGAAACGGGCGGCCCGGGTCGATTAAAAATGTCATATTAAACGTTCCCCTCGCTTCCGCTGGCAATTCGACCGAGTTCTCGTCACTTTTTTCGATATCCGATTTCGGATTCAGATTCGGCGGACCCAAAGCTGTATTTCGCCCGCGAAAACCGTTCCGAAAAACGTACCTTTATGGGGTATATTTTAATCGGAAAAAACGTAGTTTTTGTCGGACTTTTCGAGAAAACACGGTCCGTACTTTCGCATTTTTTTGACGCATTTCCCGATACTTTTTTCACGATCCGATCGCGCCGTCGTCTTTCTCGTTTCAAAACCTACGAAACCGGTATTTTTCCGGAATTTTCGACGGCCATTTAGAGGGGTTGGGGAAGCGGGGAAGTCCAAAAAGCGCACATTAATTATTACTTCGACCCCCCTCCCGCCCTACGGCCCATGGTTCGGGTGGGATTAGAAAATTTTAAATTCGCTTATACACCCTATCGGAAAATCCCAAGAAGATCCCCCCACTCGTAGATCCGGCCCACTCAGCCGTTTGGCCGTGCATAGACACGACAAACAGACAGACAGACGGAGTTTCATTCTTATTAATAGATATAGATAGAGATTTATAGGGTTTTAGACCAAATTAAATGTCTAACAATTATTTATTTTATTATTGCCAAATATTGTTATTATTCACGTGCAACCAAGCAACCAAGCAAAAACACATTCTGTGTTCCTATGATTTCATACAGAGTATGGAAAAAGAAATAAACCGGGGGGTGCAGGGGGGCGGAGCCCCCCGCCGAGGCGCAAAGCGCCGAGTTTTCCCGTGTTTTTACGATGAATCGTGAATTCAAATCATGAAATAACTATTCCTCAACTATTAGGTTTCTCATATAAATTTTCTTCCTCATTTTTGGATTCCTCATTAAATTGTCTTTAATAACTGAGGTGTTTATATTTATTGAATACCATTGTCACTATTAGTTTAAAAAAATTTTAAATAAATTAAAAATTGTTGACAATTTTAAAAAATCGTCCACTACAAAAATCATTCTTAGAGACCGTCAAATTTTACAAAAACTGCATCATTTAATACTCTTACCTACGGTATAGTCAATTTTACTTTTACTTTGCTAATATGGGGCAAAAATTATGTTTTAATGAGGAAAAACGTGGCATTTTCAATGAAATCGAGTGCTTTCTTGAAAAAATGACGCTCTACAAACCCACAAGTTGGGATTTTTTTGAACGCTAAATAGGATGGTAACACTTGCAGATATTTATATTTCTGTTACAACTGAACTGTACAATTTAAATGACTACTTTTACCCCTAAAACACATAAAATAGAGCGTAACAAATGCAGTAAATAATCGTGAGTTGAAAAATAATTTTTCTAAATTTTCATTATTTATTTTTTTTTTTTTTTACACTCATCCCCGTTTACCCTGTAAAGGACCATTGATCTGCACAAAAGGATATATGTTACAGAAACTTGGAATACCGACAAAATCGCCAGATTACTGTTACAGTAACATTCACAAGTCAAATCAGTATTCGACCTGGTAAGCGGCTTCTGATAAATAAATTGCTATGATAAAATATTGGTGCTGTTAACATCAAAGTTCAGGAACAACCTTTGACTGGGTTGAAAGCGATGCTCGGGATGAAGGACCAACCGTTTAGTAAGACGGAATTTTTACTTTTAAAATTTTGTCCTAATTTTTTCTTATTTGGCTTGATCTTATTCGGTTTCCTTACAACTTTCTTTGCACGTGTGATGACTGTTTGTACACATAACAACCTCTGATCTGCGAAGAAACTGTATCTAGTTTGTAGTAATAGTATACTTTTCCTTTTTTTACGTACGATCAACGGCAAGGTCACCAGTAAACATTCAAAACTAAGTCTCCACTTTTAACAAATTACCAGTAAACATTAGCAGATTGCTAGATGTTTTAGTTAGTAATTACTCGAAACCGCTAAATGCCCGGGCAAGTGGCTAGTGAAGTAAATTCCAATGATAAAATATACTTCATTTGGCACATTACGTCACTTCGCTCCAATCATGCTATCACTTGAATGACTGACAGGTTGTTTGTGGTTTGTGTTGGCGAATTAGTTTCACGCTTCCCGGAAAAAGAGGAATCGGGTTGACATTGCCGGCAGTCGAATGTTTCGTTTAGGGCAGACGATATTCCCTCTTTCCAGTTCAGTGGCGCTCGTGGACAACCCCGTCAACTCTGAACTTAACTGAACATCAGAAATCCATTATCGATTGACATCATATAATTACCGGTTAGTCTCCGACACTGGTGAACTGTGCGCCTCGGTAAATATACTCACATACTACATAGCTCGTATCTCTCATGGTTGTGTTAATCACAGTATAGGCAATTCGGAACATCCAATTCAGACTCGACTCGATTCTTGCACCAATCGATGGTTTATATGAAACTAAGATATAGCGATGTAACCAAATAGGGTGAAGGGCCACATGTACTGGCATCGTCCCCAAATATTAGGCAGTCATAATTCGGAAATTTTTAATAAGTCAGACTTCCTGCATACGCTCCTTCACTCTTTGGTCTTCTCCACCTATTATCTTGAAGTATTCTAAAAGAGTATAAGCTATTCACGACTATATCTTCCTGCTCAGTTGTTGTTAATAATTGGGGAAGCGTGATCCAGAGTTTTTTTTAGCAAACCTAGTAAGGGACGTCGTTTTGAAAATGAACAATACTTTTTTTTCGAGCTCTATGTACAATCGTTATATCTATTAATTAGGTTATATTTATTCTTCTTTCTGTACGATATGGTTAGCTCTAGGGAAGAACGACGTTGCAGATGTAGGAGGATGAAGCAAGGACTGATACGAACTAAATCACTCGCGACGAAGTTGTGGAAACAAATTACAAAACGGAAGTTAGTGAAAAACGTTGTCTATTTCCACGAAAAATAAAGGGTTACAATGTTATACAATGTTACAATGTTAACATTGTAACTCTTTATTTTTCGTGGAAATAGACAACGTTTTTCACTAACTTCCGTTATGAAGCAAGGGATGAAGGGAAGTGTTTCTATAAAATTACCAGTAGATGAGGTAAAAGCCTCTAAGGACGCAGGTGGTGATACCACGGAGCGCTCCCGCCGGGATGCTTAACTCGAGTAACTCCCTGACACTATTCCCGTGTTACTCACCACGCCATGATGCGGTCGCGGCCATGACCTTGCTGTTATTAGTCGCCACTATTTTTAGCTCAGATACCGTTTGACGCACTTCCAATCAAACTTACTTATCTTACCACACCAGGTCAACTCCATTTCCTCCTTGCCACTAACAGCCTGGACATTCTGAATCCATGTGAATTCCCCCCTTCCTCTCCCTTTCGACATTCGAACCGCTGGATCAAAGCACCTGCTGTCTGCTTGGCAACCGTATCGTGACGGGGAATGCGGCCACCGAGTCCGAGGACACTGCTGCATCACATTCAGGCTTTCATTTTTGATAGGTACGGCAAAGGACTACTCCTTGAACACCTCCACGAGGGGGCTTGTGTAGCCAACCGGAGGCGTGGATCGGCGATAGTTGTGGGCATCATAATGCCCCCTTAATTCCATTATACCCATTGGGAAGAAACACACACAATTTTAACTTTTTATTTCCTATGATTTTATTTTATTTTCAGAAACTCCTCTTCAAAAGCGGAGGGGGCATACCATTAACTTGAAAAACTAATAAATGAATAAAAGATACAGGGAGGACGCCCAGGATTACTGTACATAGTTTCGGTCGCTGTACATTGAACTGAAGAAGAGATAGGTTAATTTTGACAAAACCATCAGTCTCGTTTTTGTCACAGAGGGGGCTCCATTTATGTGGTCTCGGAATTGTAAAAGTCGTTCATTTTCCCCCCAAAAGAAATGTTTTTCGTTAGTTTATATTGTCCATTTTGCGGAGGAATATTTGGTTTAGTTGAAGTTTCTTTTCTAGTTATAGTTTTTATGGTTCTACCTTTGTATCCCATAGACACCATTGGGCAACTGTTTACATAGTTTAGAGCTATCGATGAGTACGACATTATCTACCTCATTGAGGATGATGGGAAGAGAAAGCTCACAGAAACTTAGCTTTTTTATTTTGGAGCAGATTTTTTGAAATTCGGGCGATTTAATGTGCTCAAACTATTCTGGCCAACAAACTCCTCCTTTCATTCGGTTCCGGAACGAAATTTTCATCTCTAATCCTAACGGAAGTTGGTATCAGGTACCCTGAAAACGCTCTCGAGGTTCCACTTCAATATCTCAAAAATGTTGAAAAAATTGAGGGGGGGGGGGGGGATTACATCTGGGACACACTGTATAGGTTAAAAGATGGCTATTTAGATGGCTTCGAAATTATCCGTTCCATACATCAAAGAACTCAATCCTAGATTTTAACGGTAGTATATATATATATATCAAATTTTTTTCAAATTTTTTTCAAATTTTTATCAAATTTTTTTCATTTTTTTCATTTCTATTTTTATTTTTATTTGTTTAATTTAATTTAATCCAGTGAGACTCCAACTCCCTCCTAGTCACCAATAATGCTGGTACTGTGTTGCTTAGAAGCTAATTTCAAAGAAGCAATCCTGCAAGACTAGGAGAATATTAGTTGATTGACAACGAATAACGAAACGTCTCACAGTGAGTCTCACTTTTGTGAATTTATTATATGTAAAAATCTAAGTGTGTAGTTCTCTGGAATCGTGTCCCGACATCACAAACTAAGTGCAGTAGTGCAGTTTAACACTTCAATAACATTTGTGAAACTCCCCTCGGTGTTTACTTAGGCTAGTATTTTATTATACTATACTTAATTTATTTATTTCAATCCGATTATTTATTTGTTTCATTCAGATTAATTTTTTAATTTCTTGTTTTAACATCATTATTAGGAGTTGTTGCGAGAGCGCTGCTTTATCAAAATAGAAAATGGAGTCAATTCCTGAGGACAGAACTCATCGAGATCCACGTAACTTTTGGACATCAAAGCTTGAATTTTACGCTCAAAAGGTAGTGCAATGTACGAGTCATATATTCTTTCTGAGTGAGTGTCTCAAAATGGGTATTCCACCCAAAGGTTTGGTGCTGAAAATGCCGATTACTGCTATGTCTCCGCCCATTAGACAAGATATTTTGATTTTTGGGCACATAGCTTCGCTTAAATTGACCGAAGTCACTCTTAAATCGTACCACAAACTACGTGAAAAATATATTGTGACACATTTGAAGCCACTCATTACGATTCTCTGGTTGGTTCCTGGTACGAGAAATATGATCAACCCGATCCTAAATTCTGCTGACAGATGGTTGTCGAGAAAGATCCTTAAAAATAATAGAAAATTATCAGCCCTTTTCCTAAGCTACCGAAATGTAGGGATATCCTTACCCATGAATCACACTATGTTCTCTGATTGGTGCTCAGAATTTTTGAGTAATGGATTCCATACACTGTCTGATCTCTCATTTCCGTCTTGGCATTTTGAAACTTTCGCACATAATCCTCAACAAAATGACATACTCACCAGACCG
Source organism: Adelphocoris suturalis (assembly GCA_030762985.1). Taxonomy (NCBI): domain Eukaryota; kingdom Metazoa; phylum Arthropoda; class Insecta; order Hemiptera; family Miridae; genus Adelphocoris; species Adelphocoris suturalis. The sequence goes on along the minus strand of CM061047.1, from coordinate 26,740,798 downwards.
CGAGAAACTCGGATCAATGTCCATCCACCTCCAGGTTTCGAGAATTTCAATCGTTCCCCCATTCATGTTGAATCCCAAATACAACAACATCGGCCTCCTGAAATATGCAACTTATCTAGAAAGGTGCTATCACCACTGGAGTTTGGATTGTTGAGCAAGGGGCTGTCTTTCTCCCCAGTTCCACGAGTTGATCATCTAGCACTTTTAGAAGACATAAACAGATTCGTTCGAAGTATCCGATGGCACTTCTACTGGTCTTCTGGGGAAGGTGGGGACCAAGCGGACAACACGCATGTTGCGCTGAGACAGTTTAAAGAATCCACGAAGATCATGCCTGATCGCTCACTCCCATCAAGCCACCCTCTTCAACAATTCAGCATTCAACTTCTGAAGAAGGTTTCTGATCATCGATTCCTCGCATCTCTACAGCCAACTCCTAATCTAACCCATGCAGAGTTTCGAGCGTTGAAGGATCTCCAAACAGACCATGGTATTAAAATAATGAATGCAGATAAGGGTTCAACTGTGGTAATTATGGAAACCAGTGATTACCACAGAGAAGCCATTCGGCAACTCAGTGATGTTATAACATATGAACGGCTACCTCAAGACCCAACCACCCAATACCGAATAGAGCTGTACAATCTACTCAGATGCCGTCAAAGAAATCAGATTGAGGGACTTTCACAAGACGACCGTAAGCTGATGATACCAGAAGATCCACGTTGTTCAATATTTTATCTGTTGCCGAAAATTCACAAGCCATACGAGCTCCCCCATACCCTGCCACCAGGACGCCCGATTGTATCGAGCTACGATTCTCTCACTGAAAGGATCTCAGCTTTTGTAGACCACATTCTTCAGCCAATCGCTTCTTCGCAACCATCGTTTCTAAAGGATTCTTATGACTTTTTAGACTTACTAAGGAACATTGAGCTGCCACAGAATCCTCAACACCCCATCCTGTTGGTCACTGTAGACGTAACGTCGCTCTACACATCCATCCGTCATAGAGATGGTCTCCAGGCTATTCGTCATTTTCTGGACCAGCGACATGAGAACCAAGCGCAATCAACTAATTTCGTCATTAGTTTAATTGATTTCATCCTAAGCCATAACTATTTCAAATATGAAGGTGACTTCTATTTGCAAAAACAAGGAACAGCAATGGGAACAAAATTCGCTCCTTCTTATGCAAATTTGTATATGGCACACATCGAGCAAGGGTTCCTTGCATCCCGCCAATGACCCCTATGATTTGGCGTCGTTTCTTGGACGACATTTTCATTCTATGGGAGCATGGCAGGACTGAACTAGATGATTTCCTTGATGCGCTCAACAATTGTTCCCCACTAAGTTTCACCCACACAGTTTCGGATAGAGTGATGACGTTTCTCGATGTAGATGTGAATCTAGAGGTTTCAGGCTTCATTACTAAAGTACATATTAAAGACACCAATGCTCAGATGTACCTGCAATACAACAGCTGCCACCCTCCACACGTCAAAAGTTCCATTCCTCGTTCCCTTTCAATCCGAGGGCACAAAATATGTAATAGGCGAGATGACCTGCAGTCATATCTGAACTCATTAACAGCCAGGCTGAGAGAACGTGGATATCCTTCTGCACTACTTCGCCGCAGAATAGTTCCATCACACGTCACTTACGAAGAGCCAAATGAACGCAGACGTCAAGATGGACCAGTTTTAGTCACAACATATTTCCCAGGCATTCAGAAGCTAAATTCTATCCTCAGAGAACTTTTTCCGATTCTGGCGCAAAACCCGATTACGCGAGACATCTTCCCAGAGGTCCCTCTCCTGGCATATCGCAGACCTAAGAACTTAGGGAATATGTTAAAGCGGAACGAGGAACCTGCCCCTAGGGACCCTTCCCGAGGACTGGAACCATGTGGTAGACCCAGATGCAAATTATGTGAGATTGCCACCCCCTGTACCACTTTCACGAGCCCAAATGCTTTTCAAGAGTATCCGGTCAGGGGGTCTGCACACTGTCAATCCCTTAATTGCATATATATGCTGGAATGCAAACATTTTCCTGCTTTTTATGTTGGCAAAGCGTCTCAAGTAAATTTGAGAATGAATAATCACCGCAGCGCAACACTCCATGGCGATGGTCAGTCAGTGGCCCAACATGCAAGATCCCACGAGTCGGAATTCAATCAGTGCTATCGACTTAAAGTGATAAATAAGTTACCAGATAAAGTGTCACCCGTCAAGCTTCACATCACTGAGCAGGCACATATATGGGTCTTGGGAGCACTGTATCCACCTGGCCTCAACCGATACAACACCTGACCATCGCCACACCCATTTTTAATTTTTTTTTCAAATTTTTTTTTTGGAACAAATGAGAGAAAACTAACAGTAAAATATTTAAAGTGACACCAAACAGTAAAATATTTAAAGTGAAAACTAACAGTAAAAACTTTTTAACACAAAACATCAGAACACATTTTTCAACACAAAACATCAGAACGTATTTTTTAACACAAAACATCAGAACCAGTGACTTTTTCATTTAACGACTTGAATCCCTGTTAAAACTTTTTTAACACAAAACATCAGAACCAGTGACTTTTTCATTTGGGGGGGGGGGGGGGGGGGGGGGGGGGGTAAGTTAAAAGAATATTTTTTCCTATTAGAAACTTTAGTGAAACTCTAAAAAATTACAGTAGGTTTTAATTTTTAATGACATGTATCACTAAAAATTGTATATATTAATTACTAGCCGCTCCGGCTCGCTACGCTCGCCTCCACGTCCAGCCGGGGGGCAAGCCCCCCGGACCCCCCATTAAGTTGCTCGCTTCGCTCGCAACGTGTGGCATGTAGGGAATATTGCTCGCTTCGCTCGCAAAGTCTGGCATGTAGAAAATGTTGCTCGCTTCGCTCGCAAAGTATGGCATTTAGGGGATGTTGCTCGGTTCGCTCGCAAACGGTAGATCTCTAAGGGTAGGTTTAACTTCTGTAGGGGATGCTGCTCGCTTCGCTCGCAAACGGTAGATCTCTAAGGGTAGGCTTAACTTCTGTAGGGGATGCTGCTCGCTTCGCTCGCTTGAGGAAGTTATACTGCCCACCCAACTTGGCACACGTTTTTTTCAGTTGGGAATTCTTACAAACAAATTAAATCTTATAAAACTACGTGGAACCACGAAAAGTTTATTCGGGGATGTTGCTCGCTTCGCTCGCAAGGTATACCTGTATATGTGTAGGACAAAGTCCGTATTTATTATTTGAAATGGCTCTCGCTTCGCTCGCAAGGTAGGTACCTATGTAGGCATACCTGCTCGCCTCGCAATGTTGTGACATCGAACCCTTCACGTCAATTCTTGAGCCTTCTCTCGTCCACGGCAGAATCATTTTAATCGCTTTGCTCGCTTCTGCTCGCAATTTGACCGAGTTCTCGTCACTTTTTTCGATATCCGATTTCGGATTCAGATTCGGCGGACCCAAAGCTGTGTTTCGCCCGCGAAAACCGTTCCGAAAAACGTACCTTTATGGGGTATATTTTAATCGGAAAAAACCAAGTTTTTCGGCGGACTTTTCGAGAAAACGGGTCCGTACTCTCGCATTTTTTTGACGCATTTTCCGATACTTTTTTAGCGATCCGATCGCGCCGTCGTCTTCCTCGTAGGAAAACCTACGAAACCCGTATTTTTCCGGAATTGTCAACGGCCGTTTAGAGGGGTAGGGGAAGCGGGGAAGTCCAAAAAGCGCACATTAATTCTTACTTCGACCCCCCTCCCGCCCTACGGCCCATGGTTCGGGTGGGATTAAACAATTTTAAATTCGCTCGCTCCCACTTTTGGAAAATCTCAAGAAGATCCCCCCACTCGTACACTCCCCCCACTCAGCCGTTTGGCCGTGCATAGACACGACAGACAAACAGACAAACAAACGGAGTTTCATTCTTATTAATAGTATAGATAGATACCATCAGCTCATTCTGTAAACTCTATACAATGCATTTTATTACCATTTTTAAGTGTCACTTTACCTTTATAGATCAATTTATATTTGTCTTTCACGAGTGTTTCTAAATCCCCCTCTTGGTTAAACCTATTTTTTAAAAAATGAATTGGTAGTAATATGTTGGTAAAGCCACCCTCCAAGTCTACCGCTATAGTTTCGCCAAATTTAGCTTTCACCTTTTCCGCTTTAAGGATCACATAAGGTTTGTTACGTTTTAAATCATTAAACGTACTAAATTCGCTCCTACCATTGATTCTTTCCAAAAATTTATCGGCCATCTTTTATTATAAAACCCCATTCCTTTAACTCATCGTTTCAATTTTAAAAGTTGCCACAAAAACATCAGACCAAGTGACTTTTTTCATTTAACGACTTGAATCCCTGTTAATGTTCCAAACGTACCCTCTTACTACTGATTTTTATATAAAGAGTTTCTTAAATGTTTACGTTTAATATCCCCAAGGTAAAGTATCGATAATATCGGTTTCTTTGTTTTCCATTATATTTCGTTTATCATATTGAAATTTAAACTCTTTTTCCACTTCTTTGTTTACTAATGTTTTATCTTTTACATTTCGAGTAATCATGTTATATTTTAGCTTAACGCTGTTTATTTCTTTTATTAACATTTTATTCATAGCTTCTCTATTTAATGATTTACCGTTTTGATAATTCAAAGTAAATCCTTTAACTTTCATAGTTTCTTTTCCTTGATTGGTTATATAAGCGTAACTCTTGGGGCCCGTACTAATCCATTCTACAATGTGATTATTTTTTCCCAATTCATCAGTCCACTCACCCAACATACAGCCAGTTTTTACAGAATTTTTCCCATCATCAATATAAACAATACTATCTGTATCATAATAAACAACATTCTTTCCTATTTTATCAAGCATATCATATAATCTTAATCTTGCATTGGAAGTGGTAAAAGCAGCTACAAAAACGTTAGTTGAAAAACTATCTTCTACATATTGATTTATAAATTTATAAGATATTTGTACGATGTTATCATTTAGAAAAATACATGATCCAAGTTCAAGTCGGTCATCTAGAAGGATATCATACCATCTTGTTATATCAACAACATATTCCGATTGCACCATATTCAATCTTTGCCCAAACTTTCCCCACAAAGAATTCAAACAAATCTTTGCTACTGCTCTTCGTCCAGGATTTGGTTTAATACTTTCTTTTTCTAAATCTATATCGAGACTTCCTTTAACGCTTTTTATATATTCTTCAATAGTTTCAAAGTCGCTTTCCCACGGGCTAGTCTCTAGTTTTATTTTCATAAATGTTTTTACATATTCTTTGAACAATTCATTACTTTTTTCTTTGAAATGCCATACTTCGTAAATTTCTTGAATCTTATAACCTTTTTCAATAGCTTTATTTACTTCATCTGTAGTCCAAGTATCAACCAGAGCTCTTTCATTTTCATCGTGTGAACAAGTATTACATTTATCTACAAAACATTTTTCGCATAAAATAAATAGAAGTTTATCTCTTTTGATCGGTAGAACTGGGTGATATAATTTTTTAGGAGGTAATATTTTACATTTGATTAATCCGTACCAATTTTCATCATATTTCTCAGGTTTATGAATTTTTGTTGGATGACCTAAGGGATAATAATCGAAATATTGAACTGTTGGATACAAACTACAAACATCGATATATCTTAATTTTTTATTTACGACTTTCAATTTACTAGCATTGGTTCTGCCACCAAAAAATGCGTCTCTAGGATTTAATGGTTCAATAACGCTTATATTTTTATTTAATGCTGATTTATAAGCTTTCGATTTTAACCAAATACATTCCCACATTTCCACTAATTGGTATCCAGCGTCAATGATTTGTTTACTCCTTTCCTTCGTTTTTTCATACAAGTCTCCCATAGATAGATGATTTACATTATTGGGAGTATTTTCATGAAAACATGTAGGACAGCCGTGCCAAAAACACCCGTGATACTGATAAACCGTGTTAGTAATTTGATCAAAACCATCAACTTTGGCACCACAAACAGTTACTTCCCCTCCATTCAATGCGTGCTGTACATTTTTAAAAGTATTCAGCCAAGTGATAGATCCTTTGCTAAACATTTCCTTTCTGTCCTCTTTGATACTTGCTATCGTATTTTCCTGTAAATATAAGGACCGAAAAATGGCCATGCAAACACTCGCTATAGTTAAATATTGGAAAGGATCGATATTAGCTATGTCTAAAAATTGCTTCCTAAATTCAATACAACCCCTTCGCAAAATATCGACATCTGATTCACAATATTCTAATATTTCTTTCTGAAAGTCGAATATATAATTTTCCTTTACTTTTTCAGCGTGCCATTTCAAAAATGCTTTTCTTACTTCGGGTTTCATTGAATCAGCCCCATAAAATTTAGTATCAGGAATTGGCCCAACGTAATTTTGATTATCTCGAGTATTGAAATAATGGGGGAAATATCCTTTTTTTAGTTCTGTTAATCCGAACGTTTTTGGAAAAGCAGATAACGGAGATGCAACGAAGTTAGAACTATCGATTATTCTTATTATTCCTTTAATTTCTAATAACATTATTTTAGTACCAGTATAAATAGTGTAAGGTTTCAGAGTATTTTCGACGCAGTATTTCAGAATGAATTGAGAATCATATCCTTTTGCATAATGTGCTATGGCAGTGTACCCTTTGTGTTTACTTGAAATCAACCACTCGCAAAATTCCTCATTAGTTTTGAATACGAATTTAGTACCATCGTGGTAGTGAGCTATAACAAGATTTGCTTCATGGGTTCCTGTTTCCTGCATTGCTTCGTAATCAAATGTTATGTATTTTTCGGTGTAAGTACATTTTTCTGCTGTGATATCAGAACGATTATTACAAGTACAAGGTACTGTACAATACCCACCGTTTGATCGTCTTGCTAACATAAAACATTCATGACCACCTATATCGTCGAATATTTCTTGACAGTTTCGACATTTTCCAGAACCACATCTATGTTCGTCGGTTCTTTTGCAAATTTTCCCGCAGTTTACACATTTATAGATTATTTTACAAACTTCTTTATGATTTTTAAAGCAATTATCATTATAACAATAACGGTTACAATCGTTACAGAATATTTTATTTTTATCTTTTTCATCGTGTTGTATTTGTTTACAGAGAGGACAGACATTTTTATTTCTAGTCCTTTTACATTCATGTTTCTCTTTATTATTATAGGGAGTATCACAATTTTTACAGTAATATGAGGAGGCGTAAAAGGCTGCTACACTATTAATAACATCAAAATGATTCCCATCTTTATAAAGATAAATTATAGTATCTTTCTTTTCTCCTTCGTAAATAACGGTATTGAAATTTTCGGCGCAGATAACTTTAACTTGAATGTCTAATAATTCTTCAACAACTTTGATATCTTGCAATGTGAAACCTTCCTCGGTGTATGAACCCATTTTTTCGCAAAGTTCTTTAGCTAAATCTAGTTGAATTGGGCGGCCCATTCTGATTTGTTTTACATCAATTTCTGAGAGTTTCCGATTGAAAATATCCTTAGTATGATAAGTTAACGCGGTAATTATGGCTCTTGGACAGCATAAGTTATCGACATTTTTAATTTGAGTGATACATTTTTTTGTGTGTTTACTCTCAGTCAAATTTAATATTTTGACACCTTTTGCTCCTCTCGGTAAATTGATGATTTTAATGTGGAACGTGGTATTGGTAATTTCAACGTTTTCGTTGGAGCTAATAATGTTGCTTACGTGTTGGATAAATTCTTTAGCTTGTATACGAGATAAAACGTTTGATTTACTACTTAAATCTTTCGATATATCATGGTGAAAATGAGGGTTTTGGGCAACGATCATAATTTTATCCCCGGTTTGGAAATTAGATTTTTCTTTAGCCAAATTTAACATAGCAAATACAGCTTTTTCGACTTGTATGATATTAGATAATTTTATACAATAATCGATTTCTGTAGTTTTAAATTTTTTAATGTATCGAGATTTAGTTTCTATAATAGTAAAAGGAGATTTTCGTTTTTCTTTGTTTTCATTAACCAAGTCATCGTCGAAATTGAACATTTTTCCTGTTTTTACTTTAAATGCATGCCCTTGTGGGTGCATTAGATGTTCGATGATATTGATTTTTTTATTCGGTTTTTTAATTTTAATATGTTTTTCTTTAGCTATTTCGCGTAGTTCTTTAACATTTAGTTTTTCTAGATCACTTTTCTTAAAGTATACATTTTTAATATCATTTAAAGCTGTAATAAGATTATTTTTCTTCATTTTATAAGCACCTTTTAAATTGTAATCTTTCGCTTCATTTCTCAAATCTTTAACTCTGAATCCTTTCTCAACGGCTCTTTGTTGAGGTTTAAGAGTTTGGTTAGGGTCATTTTTTAGATGGAATGGTGCTTTTAAATGACGAGCCCAGTTTTTATATGTGATTTTTCGATCACATTTTTCACAGATTTTATCTGCATATCGTTTTTTAATAGTATCTTGCATTTTTATTATAGTAGGGGTTCTTTTAACTAACCCTTCATTTTTTTTCGTATCGTTCATTTTTATTAGAAAAGAGATTCTTTTAACTAATCCCTCAATTTTTATATTATCCACCCGCTTTTTCTTGTATGGATACTATATATTGTATGAGTTTTATTAGATGAGGAGTTTCTTTTAAAACACAATTCCTTAAAGTGGGTGGGTCCAAATCGGACCCACCCACTTTAAGGGGGCACCGGACAGTGGGGCTCCGAGCGTTAGTCGGTAAAGCAGTTCACCCGCAAGCCGGTAGGGCGTGTAGATGTTGTGGAGAACGACGGGGAGGGGCGTATGTGAGAGGAGGTTGTGGAGGGGGGAAGGAAGACGAGAGCGTCACTGTGCGTAGAGGCAATACCGCTTTCCAGTTATCGCTGAGCCTACTTAGCCCAGTGTATCTTGTTGTCTAAAAGAGGGTGTACCGTGCGCCAAATCCGGTAGTTCAGATTTTTGCCAACTTGCTTGTGATCTTGGCTCATTGAACTCATGTTTAATAAATTCAAACCTTTCCAGCAAACCTGTTTTAGGGATGGGAAATCAGGAAGTTATATTCTCTCTAGCAATGATTGGTTTGTAGGTGAAAACAAAAATGGCATTTTTTACTGCCGGTCGAAAATTTGGAATTATCACCCCCACAGCTAAGAAATATCCATGTAAAAAAATCAACTCAAATTATTAAAATTTTAATTTAAATTCGAACTTCAAAAAATCGCTTCAGATCAAATTAAGAGACCATAAAACATTAAATACAAAGTCATGCAGTATGATTGACGAGCGAATTTTTGTAAATCATCTTATTACATTCAGGTTAAATTATTTTGAAATTAGCGCACTCTGAGGGCAATGAATTTAAAATATAAATTTTATGGTAAAAATCTATTTCTAAATAATGGTTTAATATTCAAAAAATGATTTTAGATGTCTTGTTAGCGAATTTTCTTAGAAAATAAAGCTATTGCAATGGCTCCAAAATTTTTAAATGAAAATTTTCAAAAATTTTCTTCATCGAAATCTGTTTTGAGGCATTCTGAAATGATTCCTGGATTTTAACGCTTTATATATATATATATATTTATATATATATATGTGCACTTGATTGTGGACACTGTGCTACTGCACTATATACTAATTAAAGTTGAAGAAATTTTACAGAAATAAAGAGGAAAAGGTTTTTGATATTTCGAATTAGTCTTTGTCAAAATTAGAAGAAGAAAGAGTGTTTTTTGAATATTCCCTGGAACCAATATGAAAACCTTAATATCAAAAACCTTTTCTTCTTTATTTCTGTAAAATTTCTTCAACTTTAATTAGTATATATACATATATATATGTATGTGTCATTCCAGACGATATAACTCGATAGAATTGAGATAAAAACTTCGTTCTTTCGCCAAAAAATCAAGAATTTCAAAAGAAAGGATGAGTTCGTTGTACAACACTTTTTGGGCACATTAAATTGGTCAAATTTCAAAAAGTTTACTCAAAAAATCTCTAAAAATGGCTAAAAACGGCTAAAAATCGTTCAATTTATATTTTTTGGTAGAATACTGCTCAAATAAAGTTTATACTATAAAATAGAACATCCAAAAATGTATTTACACAATTATGCTGAAAAATGTACTTGAAATTCATCAAAATTTGCTAAAAAGTTCCAGTCATGCAGCATGATCGTATGAGCGAATTATCGTAAATCATCGTATTATATAATATTAGATCGTTTTGAAATTTGAGCTTTTTGAGTGCAAGTAAATTGTTAACTATTGATTTTATTGCAAAAACCGTATTCTAAATAATAATCTCCAGTTCAAATAGAGGTTTTAAATTTTTAGCTTTTTTGCAGTTTTCATCGATTTTTTAGCAAATTTTAATGAATTTTAAGTACATTTTACAGCATAATGTTTTACATAAATTTTTGAATGTTCTGTTTCATAGTTAATAGACTTTATTTGAGCAATATTCTACCAGCAAATATGAATTAAACTATTTTTAGCCGTTTTTAGCTATTTTTAGTGATTTTTTTTTTAGTACATTTTTTGAAATTTGACCAATTTAATGTGCTAAAAATGTGCTGTCCAACAAACTAATTCTTTCTTATGAAATATTTGGTGTTTGGCGAAAGAATGGATTTTTAATATTAATCCTAAGGAGAGTTACCGTTTGGAATGACATACACACGCATACAACCAAATTTTTAAAAAGTTCCAGTCATGCGGCATGATCATATGAGCGAATTTTTATAAGTTATCGTATTGTATTCATGTTAAAATTCTTTTGAAATTCGAGCACCTTGAGCACTCTAAAAAAATCGCTGGAGTAGGCTTTTTTCTTTTTTACATAATACGATTTTCGTTTTAGAAACATTAAATTAAAGGTGACGCGATATACATTAAAAATACTCAGTCATGCTGTATCGCTAATAGAGCTAATTTTAGAAGAACAGTTCGAATAAAACTGAGTAGAGAGCCATGTGACGAGATTGCAATGAAATTTTAGGACACTCAGCGAACTTGACAAATTGGTCAATATTATCACGATTAGTGGCCCCATTTCTTTCGAAATTGGAGGATGGTTATTTATACAAGCACATGTTACAATAATTGAGGAAGCTGTACAGCCTACCCAAACTAGCAGATGTTTTGACATGAATATGTCTACTGGCTGGCCTACGAGCGTGCAAAATTTGTACTTACTGTAAAATGCAACGGTTTTTTTCTACTTCTATTAATTTTCACGCACAACCAATGCGTTACTAGCGAAGAGTAACTCCCTTAGTTTTCATAGCAGGAAAATGTTCTCCACTTTTTGGAATGCTCTCATTTTATCACAACATCTAATGATCCCCAATCCATTGTAGTGTCAAGGATAGCTGATATATTTCGCTAAGTAATCTATATTTAACATCGTTGGTATGTCTGTCTGTACATTGATTAGAATCATGAAATTTCGCGTTTCTTTTCCGTTTCATGCTTCTAGTGGACGATTGGTACCATTTTCTCAATTTTTCTCTGTCTGTCTGTCCGTGTGTTTGTCTGCTTTTCACCGTTACAGGGGTCATTGGACAACTGATATGAGTTGGGGTAAATGTCTGTATCAGTCCAACTTAAATTATAGGCTATTTGAAGTTTTTAAAATTGGAGCCAGAAGGGGTGTTTTAGGGGAAGGGGAGGGGGTGAAATGGGGAATCTTGGACACCATTAAACGAACTGGTGTTCACCAAAATTATATACAATTCATTCATAGGGACTTCCCTGTTATGCATGCGTGATGCATTAGGTACTTACAAATATGTTTCTAGGCTGCATTTCAGAGGTTCAAGGGTACAGAAAATTAACAAGGGCATTTACAAGGCTCATAAGGGTTGATAGCAATAAACCAAAACTGAAGACATGAATTTAATTTATTATGGTTGAAATTAAATTCAAAATAATGCAAAAGGAAAATTTAATTTAGAACATAAAACGTAAACTTTAATTATTTATAATGATAATTATAAAATATAATATGAGTATAATGTATAATATTATATTTCTAATATTATAATATTATTTCTTAATATTATATAATAATATTATTTCTTAATATTATATAATAATATTATTTCTTAATATTATATAATAATATTATTTCTTAATATTATATAATAATATTATTTCTATATTATATAATATTTATTATATTATTACATTTCTTTTGCAGCCCATATTTTCAAAATAATTCAAAAATAATAGATAATAATATTTCTACACCACGCGCTGTTTTGATTGCGAGTACGAAGCTTGAACTGAACTCCAAAGGGTTGAAGGAGAGGGCGTGGAGGGTTCGGCATGAGCCTGCGTGGGGGGGGGGGGGGGGGGGGAATGACCTCGAAGGACCCCCTGTGGTCTGCCGTTTTGGCGGGAATATAGCGCTGGTAATTTTGGAGACAAAATAATTCTTGTGGGACTTCTGTAGTGAGGTAGCAATATGGTAGGTAGGTACCATGTACATATATCTATTCCAAAAAAAGTGAAGTGAACCGAGCTCGTCATAAAATCCCGGCGCCTAGGATGAGTAGTTAGGGAGTTATCGAGGGGATGGATCAGGCAGCAGTTTTGTGCGGGAGGGGAGAAGGTGGTGCACAGCGGTGGCGGGTGAACGGTGAGCGCAATACTGGCATCTACCAGCAGCCCGTTGAACTTCCGTGACTTCGAGGATCCTCTTCCACCCCCCGCGCGGCCTATGCATATCTCAGAATTCCCTGTTACCTGATAACAAATTTTTCTCAGCTAATTTATTCCCTATTTTGATGCGATAGGTGGCATTCGTTTCTTTATAATATTGCCTACTGAAAACCTCAACGTTTTTACCCATAGGAATTTTTTTAATTAGTTCAAATTCATGCAAAAAAAAATTTTTTTAGCAAAATTTTCGAAAATTTGATTTTAAATTGTGTGTTTCATTAAGGTACTCTTTCCTTGGTAAAATGTCGCAAACACCATCAAAATTGTCCAAAAAATGGCTGAGAAAAATACTTCCAACTTTTTTACATCCTATCCGGTCCCCCCTTAACGGTAAAGGCGAATACAAGTCGAGAATATTTAAAAATTTCTTTTAAAACACAATTCCTTAAAGAGGGGTCGCGATTCGCGCCCCCTCTTTAACGTTAAAGTAGAATACAAGTCAATTAGATTTTTAACAGTAAATACATAGTACCCGTCTGAATACAAGTCAATTGACTAAAAAAGCCGAGACTCACATGTGAGCCGCGGCTTTTGATCTCGGTTAACAATTGTTTGGTTCTTTCGAGCCTGAACCAATAAGTTTTTTCTAGAATTCTGTTTTTTGTAGTTCTTGAGCATAGAAAGATCCTTCAATCTCTTCGTCGTTTAAATCTTTTATTTTGTAAGTAATTGGATTTGTTGGTAGAATTCCAGAAACCACAAAAATTTCTCTAGTCCATTTAGCATCATATTTATTCCCAAATGTTTTCTTAAATCTTGTTATTCGAACTCGATCTCCAAGAGAAAACTTTACTTTTTGTGAGGCTTTTTGGTTCCTAAACAATCTAACTAACACTTCATCTTCGTTATTTTTATTAACTTGTACAGGTATCATACCAATCGATCTATGGAAATCTTTAAAATTGTATTCATGAATCAAATCCTGTAGAAAATCGATCCATTTTTTATTATTCTCAACTTCGAAAAGAATTTTCATTTTTCCATTCAATGTACGATTAAATCTTTCTATGATTGCCGATTTTTCTTCATTCTGTGTATGATACATTTTTATTTGGTGACTTTTCAGAAATTCTTTAAACATTTTATTTTCGAATTCCAATCCTTTATCGGTATGTAGTAAATTCGGAGCATTATGATTTTGTGATTTGGCCTTTTCTATGATTTTCTCAAAAGCTTTTGTTACGCTTTTTCCATCCTTTTTCTTCAAGGGTAAGGTCCATGCAAATTTTGAAAATGTATCGATAACATTAAGCATATAACCGTATCCATCATTCTCTTTTTCATAATTTTTCATGATTATCAAATCAGCAGCCCACAAATCATCAATACCTTTAGTAAATATTGTCCTTTTTTGAAATTTATTTCTTATTGACTTATGTAATTCTTTAGCGAGAGATAATTTTTCATCAACATTCAGATCTTCTACTACAGTTGGTTCTTCAGAATTTTCTCTCTCGGGGGAAGTGATAAACTTACTCTTATTAGTTTTACATTTTGTACATTTTGCAGCCACTCTCCATCTCCCGTTTACCGTTTGTATTTTTTCTGCATCAATATTATTGGTTCTCTTCTTACACTTGTGACAGTAAATAGGATCAGTTAAATCATTATCCATTTTATTATAGGAAAAAAGGTTTTTTATGAGATATTTCTCATAAAAAAGAAACTCCTCACTCACTCTTCAATCAAATGCAAATAAACTGTAACATTTTCAAATTGCAGCTCATCTCCATTTTCATTTCTACATGATAGTTTAATTTCTTTAATTTCTCTAATTCCTTTTCGTAGAGAACTGTAGAGAATTTTCTTATTCGTTTCCATATAAGTAGTATTTGGGAGAATCGTTTTCTCTATCAAAGATACATGGAGTAATTCATGTTCACTATGGAGATGTGAATGTTCATCATGATTAGCGAAGCTATAATCGGTAATATTGCAATGCCATTCAATTAATGAAATAGGTTTGATTAATTTTGGATTGTCTTCTGAATAATATTCCTTATTAGCATCAAAATAATCCCCAGGTGTTTTACACTGTTTAAAATCGAACAGTTCGCAGAAATTTCCATACCTTATAAACCCGAGAACAACAGGAGATTTAAGATAAAATCTATTACAATTTGGACCGTAGTCTACTTTAAAAACCAAACTTTCAGGTTTTGTTTTTTTTAATGTGTCAATTTGTGATTTATAAAGTGTTTTATTCTCCTCAAATTTCTTCATGAGTTCAGTTATATAATTTTTTATTTTTAAATATAATTCTCTTTTAAACGTCTCAACAGTAAATGTGCCATCTAACACATACTCGTTATGATACCATCCATCTATAATAAACATTTTTAATGATATCAATACATTTTTTACTTGAAATGAAAGAGAAGGTGAAGTAAATAATAACTTTACTATTCCGAGTTTATAATTTTTATTGGGATTTAGAACAATTTGTGGATCAAAAGTTATTTTTAGATCTTGGTGTTTATCAGAAATCTTTATTAGAGTCATGCTTTTATTATAGGTAAAAAGTTTTTCGTATAATAAATATGAGTAAATACGAATACGAGATTGATCCAATTTCGCATGATAAAAAAGAGGCTAGAAAAGGAATTTTACCATTACCTTTAAGATCATTAATAGTAGGAACATCTGGTTGTGGGAAAACAACACTTCTCTATAATCTCATCACAAAGCCATGGGGAATCCCCTTTAATCATCTATATATTTTTTCAAAATCTCTGGATCAGAATGCATATGAGATTTTGAGAAGCAATTATGAAAAAATTTCTGCAAAAGATGGTGTGGAAATAGCGCAGTTTTTCAGTAATTGTGACGAACTTATAACCCTGGACGCATGTGAAGAAAAAAGTCTTATTATTTTTGATGATTGTGTAAACATTCAACATCAGAGAGAAATCAAAGATTATTTTGTGAGAGGACGTCATAAGAAAATGTCGTGCGTTTACTTGACACAATCATGGTCAAAAGTTGATAAACAACTCATTAGAAACAATATTAATTTTTTATGTGTATTTAGACAAGGACCAAGATACATGCGAGATATTTATGATGAATATGTGGGAACTGATTTCACTTATGAACGATTCAAAGAATTATGCTATTCTTGTTGGGATGAGGGCTTTGGTTTTCTAACGATTGATCTAACAAAGAAACGCAGTAACGGACGTTACCGAAAGAAATTTGGCGAAATATTTTAGATTTTAAGTTTTGTTTTTATAGAGAATCCCTATAAAAACGCATTGGGAAACGCTTCAAAACGCATTGGGAAACGCTTCAAAAATCGCATTGGAAAACGCTTAAAAACGCAAAAATAGCGTTCCTAAAGCGTTTAAGCGTTTAAGTGTTTTAACGTTTGAGCGTTTTAACGTTTAAGCGTTTGAGCGTTTTAACGTTTGACCGATTTTTAAAAAAAATTTTTTCCTATAATAAAAACATGACAAAAATTACTTTAGAACAAGCGCTTAGACAGAAATACAAAGAAGCTCAACATGAAATTATGAAGGAAAAAGAAGCCAAACTTAGAGAAATCAAAAAGATTGATAAACCTTCCGAAAAAGATGAACAAATATTTTTCACAAAACCAAACCGTAAACCCATGAGCGTAGCTGAAGCTGATAAATCGATTAAACTTAGAAAATATTTACAAAAATTAGCAAAACAAGAAAGGATTAACCAAGCATCTGATAAGGAGACAAAAGAAAAGGCTTATGAACCTATAACTTCACGATTAGATAAGGTAGAAAAAGCAGTGAAACAAACTGATGAAGATCTTGGTAGAAAATTAGAACTCATTCCTGCAATAAAAACATTTAACCCCTTGGCTATCAGTTCACCTAAAAAAGTTTCTTTTCAAGATGTTGATGGCGAGGTTCAAGGTATTGATAATGATACTGAAGATACATTAAATCAAAGCTTTTCAAGTGACAATGCAGATAGGGATGATGAAATGGAATTAATATTACAAAAAAGTGTTAAATTACCAAGCTCTTCTGTAGGCCCTTTAGGTATTGGGTCAATTGCAGAATTATATATTCTTCATCCTGATAGGCAATTTGGAATATATCCTTTAAAAAATCATATATTTATTGGAAATAAACAGATACGGGTAAATGGCAATGATATTGAAATAGAAAAAATGAAATATTCCGGTACTGAAGGCTTATGGAAGCTCTTAACAAAACCCATAGCTTCTGATATTCCATCCAAAGATGAATACACTAATGAAGACTTTAAAGCTTATGCAAAAATCCTCATTCAAACAAATAGCATGTTTCAAAATAATAATCCCGAATCTAAACAACCAAAATCAAGTGTTAGTAAAAAATGGAAAGAAATCATAAAACCAATCTGGGAGTATAGTAAAAAGAAAAAGATTGGTACTGGGTTGATTAAATATACTGAAAATCCTGTAGAATTTAAATATATAGATAATTTGAATCAACTTCAACAAAGACTATACTATTTGTATGCGCAAGAGCAGGCAGGAAATAATAATTTTCACAATGAAAAATTGGGAATTATAAATTTCATTAAAGATCAACTGGAGAAAGATATTGATAATCCCAAGGGAACTGAATACTTGATTAAAATTATTAATAATTTACCCAAAAATATGATAAAAAACGGTTCTGGTATTTTCAATACTTTGTTGAACAAACTAGACGGTTTCGTACCTGAAATGCATCTCCCAGGTGGTTATCAATATTGCGGACCATTTACTAAATTGGATAAGAGATTAAATAGAGGTGATGAAGGTATAAATAGCCTTGATAAAGCTTGTAAACAACACGACATTTTTTATAGGGATCATGAAAAAACAAGTGATAGGCATCTTGCTGATAAACAACTAGAAACAGAAGCTTATAAAATTATGAAAAGTTCAACAAATATCGGTGAAAAATTGGCTGCTGCTACTGTAACAGGTGGTATGAAAATTAAACGGGTCTTTGGGATGGGCGTATACTAATTAGTTATTATGATTGTTTTTATAGAATTTCGATTCTATAAAAAAACTTTTTTTCCTATAATAAAATGATTACACATCAAATAAATTTGTCAGAAATACAAATGAAAAAAATAAGATCTGCTTATAAAAAACGTGTTCCAGTAAAAGTACGACTGACTTTTGCAGATATTAGTGGAAAAGGAAATCATAGAATCCTGTTAAATGAAACTCAGAAAAAAAAGATAGATAAATGTATCAAAAACAAAAAAGGGTTGGAATTGGAAATGAATTATGATCAGTTGCAAATAAATCATTCAGGGGGATTTTTACCCTTACTTTTTGCAGGAATTGGCGCTCTTGGGGCATTATTGGGTGGTGGAGCTGCAGTAGCTTCTAGCGTTATTGATTCTAAGCATAAATCTGCTGAAGAAGCAGAAATCAAACGCCATAACTTGGAAATGGAGAGATTAGCACAAAACGCAAAAAGTTTAAGTATCGGTTCTGGATTGAAGAAGAAAAAAACTATTTCAAAACCTAAAAAGAAACCTACCAAATCAAAAAACTAAATAGCTTCCAACCTCTTACCAATTTTGATATTGAAAGATTATCGAAAGAAATGAAAATTAAAAATTTCAAAGGAGTTTTCATGAAGGATGATTTACCAGAGAAAGTGAACCACACGGAATGTGGAATTATAAATCTAGAAAATTCTGATGAGGCTGGAAGCCACTGGACTGCATTTTATAAAAATAACAATTTAAAATATTACGAACTAAATTACTCGCGACGAAGTTGTGGAAACCCATTTAAAAAACGGAAGTTAGTGAGAAACGTTGTCTATTTCCATGAAAAATAAAGTTACACTGTTAAATCGATTTCGACGGTTAGGCCATCATCAGTAACAAACAGTTTGTTACTGATGATGGCCTAACCGTCGAAATCGATTTAACAGTGTAACTCTTTATTTTTCGTGGAAATAGACAACGTTTCTCACTAACTTCCGTTTTTTAAAATATTATTTTGATTCGTATGGTAATGCACCACCACCAAGAGAACTTGTTCAATATTTAGGTTCAGAAAATTTATTTTATAATGAGGAACAAATCCAAAACCAATATGATCCTCCTATCTGTGGACATTCATGTTTATTAATTTTGAAAAAGCTATCAGAAGGACACGATTTTGAAAATAGCATGAGAACATTGAAGAAAAATCTTAATTTCTTTTATTAAATTTTATAGTCTTGATATTTTTATAGAATTTCGATTCTATAAAAAACTTTTTTCCTATAATAAAATGATGTACACAAATAATGAAACACCTTCAGCCCCTGAAGAATTTAATCCAATAACTCATCCTAGATTATATCCAAAAATAATTTTTCCCGAGTTTAAAGAGAACAATTATAGAATCAATCGAATTATCAATCAATTTAAATTTTTAGAAGATGAAGAGAAAATGAGAAATGGTTTGAGTAAAAAATATGGAAAACTATCCAGTACTCTTTACGGTACTGAATTTTTATTTGCCCTCTCAGAACTCGGACTGACTGGTGCTTCTATAACATTACCAATAATAATTCCATTCAGTGTTCCAATTTCTGTAGGCTTGACAACCTTATCAGTAATATTAAGGACTTCAAGCGGATTTTTCAATAAAAAATTACTAAACACTCTGAAATTGCGCTTTTGGCAAAAGCTAAATTAAATTCGATTGAAGAAAAGTTCATAAAAGCAATTAAAGACGGTAAAATATCTGATGAAGAGTTCAATGATATTGAACAAGAAATAAAAAATTATATAAATATGAAAAGTAATATTCTAAATCAATATAATAAAAATAAGAAAGAAATTAAAAGTGCGGACCCTATCAAACTATCACTTTTGAAACATGGGGAAGTTTTCAGAACTGGATTTTAACTTTAAAGGTAGTGTCTCGTAGACACCACCTTTACTAATTAGATTTTAAGTCAGTTTTTATAGGGATTCCCCTTTAATTATTCCACTATCTCGATATTTTTATAGAATTTCGATTCTATAAAAACTTTTTTTCCTATAATAAATAAGTATGAATGAAATTAAAGCAATTTACTCGAAATACGATTCTGAAATCACAAGTATTGAGTATCAAAACTATAGTCCTGAATTTAATTTGGGGGAATTTAACTCTGAGAACAAAAGAACCGTTTTCAAGTTGCTTCTAAATGATGAGTTTATTAGCAGCAATATTAAATATTACATTGCTGGAAAATACATTCCTAAAGATACCACAAAAGCATATGGAACAAATGATAGTGTAATGATGATAAACAATTTTGTAGCACATCTTTTTTCCAAAATTGAAATAAGAAAACACAATACGCTTATTGATGAAATTGATCATCCAGGTATTGCTAGTACAGTGATGGGTATAGCTTCTTTCCCAGGCCCAGCAAACTATAATGGTAAAGTAATGAATTCAGGTTTTAATACGAAAGCTATAGGAGGTGGAAATTTCAGTGCAAGTGGTTAATTGGGTGATTTAGGCCTTGGGTTCTTCAGTGATTTAACAGTTCCAATTTACAAGGGAGGTTTTGAAATCACATTCATTAGAAATTCTGATGATAATGTGCTCTTCCGTTACAAGAAACCTTCCGATCCAGCTTCTGTTGAAGCTGTGGAGGGAAAAGTGGAAATTAAAACTTTCTACCTGCGAGTCCCGATAATTGAATATACAGGTGAATCCAAAAATAAATTAATTGCTGAACTTAGTACTGCTCCTTATTTGTTTCACTTTAAAAAATTGCAATGTATTGAAAAGCGTGTCACTAAAAATTACTTCACTTATAATATTACTGATATTTATAGAAATTTACAGAATCCGATCTGGGGGTTTGTTGTATTCCAAACTGCCAGAAAAAATGATCAAAAGAAAGATAATTCCAAATTTGATAATTTGAGTGTAAAAAATATTAGTTTTGAAGTAGCAGGGAAAATTTTTCCTCGAGAACCTTTGAATTTAAATTGGAGTTCAGGGGATTATAACTTAGCTTACGACATGTTTACAGATTTCAAGAGAATAGTATGTCAAGATTCCTCATCCCTTCCATATTATGAGCCTCAGTTCTTCAAAGAGAGCTATCCAATATTCAGTGTGAATATGACTAGACAACCACAGTCCATATCTGGACAAAAAAGTAATATAATTTTACGAGCGGATTTTGAAAATGATGCACCAGAAAACACTTTTGCTTACGTAATTTTGGTTTCAGAAGTTACTCTGAACTACATTCCGTTGAAGAATATAATTCGAGAGGAATTTTAAACTTGTTTAGGGTAGGGTGAATGAATATATTTTTATTGAGAATATTCTCAATAAAAACTACTCCGAATAACGAGAAACTAAAAACTAAATAATTAGAACTGCAAGCACAATCTACCGACTGTTCGGTGAATCTGCATTATCATAAACTGGTTGCATCACCGATATGAGTCAAGGAAGAGGCGATACGCAGTTCTCATTCAGTTATCCTTCAGAAGTGACGCTGTGTGTACAATGTCTCAACCTAAAGATTACATGAGGTTTGCATTTGGTGATGAAGAGGATTTTTTTTTGGAACTTCAGAGTCATAAAAAGTATCACAGTGAGTGTATAGACTTTATCAAGAAAGTGGAAAATTGTGAAAGTTTGGAAGCAGCAAGAACATTGATAACAGTTGGAAACATTCAAGTGCCAGTGGTAAAGCGTTTTAATTATAAAGAATTATTAAAACTTCCAAGAACATTTAAGACTATTCCTCCTGAAAAAACGCATAGTTTTTTACTTAATCATCTCGTACCAGATCGAAATACTGAAGACTTACGACCTCCTGATAAGACGAACATTGGTGAAGTTGAAGATTATTTACTTAAACTTCATGTTGTCATAAAAAAGCAAAAGACGAAGCTCTTTTATTTGTATTCAGCATACGGCTACTTTCTCAATGAATATTTCGAGAACTTCAAGAAAAATACTTCTGCAACCACCTGGAAAGAACACTTGCAAGCAAAATTTAATATTTCTGAAGGATATGCAAGAAAACTCAGGGCAGTTGGCAAAATGGTTTATAAAAACCCAAAGCTGAAGAAACTCTCCATTTACTTCTCATCATTTTATAAAATTATTTTACGAGTGGAAACCATGTTAAAGATTCCTGAGTATAAAACATTTTGGGAGATGGAATGAAATGCATCTGAACCAGAAGGTCGTGTTCTCCCACCCAATCCGCTCTTTGAAGAGCGCCTTATCTGTTTATCTGAATGTAAAAGCGGACGATGTGACGTAATTCTCTGACGTGATAAGAGCGCCTCGGACTCCAGAACTCCAGTTTGAATCACAGATAAAATGTGCCTGATTAAAAATATGAGTTCCCCCACCTAAAGCGCTCTTCAAGGAGCGCCTTATCTACAGAAGCGCTCCTCAAAGATCGCATTCGTTTCTAGCTATTCTTTTTTATGAAACTAAGCTGATCTACTCGATGTAAATAAACTATTTATTTTCATTTATTTTTCTTTCTTTTAACTTACCCCTCATTGTCAATGAATTCTTAAAGGTGGGTCCGAAAAAAATATTTTCTATAATAAATAAAGAGCTATGGGTTTAAACGACGAAGCATTAGATTTATGTGAAAAACATGGAGGTTTCTGGAAGTTGGTAAAGACACCCGAATTTCAATTTTATGATAAAAACCTTGACGCACTAGATGCTATTTTATATGAATTGAATGAGTATAGATTTTGTAAACGGTTGAACAGAGAACGCTTCTTAGGTGTCAATGGTAAACCACCACTCCATACAAAGGAGCAAGTTTTGGCATACCTTAATGAAAATAAGATTAAGGTTCCTAAAAATGCTACTGAACGTCAAATTAGAAAATTGGTTTATAATGATGTTAAAGACAAACTGAAGGATCAGTTTGAGGATCAGTTATACGATTGCTAAAAGCTCAGAATGCTGGGGGGAAGGAGATTTTATTTTTTAATGAGCAGTGTTCATTAAAAAATTACTTAGTTTTGTATTCCCACCCTAAAGAGTCGAATATAGCTTTACAAATTCTGTCTGTTTCATTTTTACGATCAAGAGATTTTACTGTAAGAAAATCTCCTTCGTCTAATTTATGGTTGTGTCTCAATAACAGTCTGTATAAAATAAACTTTGTATTTATAAAATTTTTTCTTTCAGAGTTTGTAAATATAGACGAATATTTTTCAGAAAATTTTTCAAAATCTTTGACTAGAATGTTTTCCAGATGACTTATGTCGTTTAATTTTTGACCAGTTAAATTTGCGTGTATAAGTACATAATCGTCATAATGTTTAGTATATCCGAGTTCTTTTAAGAAATGTATAATATGAGATTTTTTTACGTTTGCAAATTTTTTAGACCTAGATTCTCGCTCGTCTTTAATTATTCCATGAAATATCAATAAGTGCTCGAGGTCTGAATAAATAGTGGGGTTTATAAAAGTATATTGCTTTCCTTGATACTTTTGAATACATTTTTTAAAGTGACTAACACGATCATATTTGTATTTTGGTACTACGACATTATAAGATCTATTATTAAAATAAGTCATTTGTATAACTTCTGAAAAACATACTTTGCAAATTAAAATGTCGTTTTCTTTTATAAATTTCTCGTCGTTTTCACAATTTTGACAGAAATTTCTACTATCAAAATTAAGTTTTTGTAATAATGCGCTTGTACTCATTTTTATTATAAATGTTATTCTTTTAACTTACCCCCCCAAATGAAAAAGTCACTGGTTCTGATGTTTTGTGTTAAAAAAGTTTTAACAGGGATTCAAGTCGTTAAATGAAAAAAGTCACTTGGTCTGATGTTTTTGTGGCAACTTTTAAAATTGAAACGATGAGTTAAAGGAATGGGGTTTTATAATAAAAGATGGCCGATAAATTTTTGGAAAGAATCAATGGTAGGAGCGAATTTAGTACGTTTAATGATTTAAAACGTAACAAACCTTATGTGATCCTTAAAGCGGAAAAGGTGAAAGCTAAATTTGGCGAAACTATAGCGGTAGACTTGGAGGGTGGCTTTACCAACATATTACTACCAATTCATTTTTTAAAAAATAGGTTTAACCAAGAGGGGGATTTAGAAACACTCGTGAAAGACAAATATAAATTGATCTATAAAGGTAAAGTGACACTTAAAAATGGTAATAAAATGCATTGTATAGAGTTTACAGAATGAGCTGATGGTATAATTAATATATACAATTTTTAGTGATACATGTCATTAAAAATTAAAACCTACTGTAATTTTTTAGAGTTTCACTAAAGTTTCTAATAGGAAAAAATATTCTTTTAACTTACCCCCCAAAATGAAAAAGTCACTGGTTCTGATGTTTTGTGTTAAAAAAGTTTTAACAGGGATTCAAGTCGTTAAATGAAAAAGTCACTGGTTCTGATGTTTTGTGTTAAAAAATACGTTCTGATGTTTTGTGTTGAAAAATGTGTTCTGATGTTTTGTGTTAAAAAGTTTTTACTGTTAGTTTTCACTTTAAATATTTTACTGTTTGGTGTCACTTTAAATATTTTACTGTTAGTTTTCTCTCATTTGTTCCAAACGTGCCCTCTTACTACTTATATATATATATATATATACTATATATATATATATATATATAAGTCCCTTAAAATACGGCGTAAAAAATTCGTTCCAACGCAGAAAAATCTGTCTTGGCAAAAGACAGGTCAAGTTCGTTGGCCAGCCTTCGTCAATAGGGCATGGGGGGGTGTCACAGTCGAAGTATATTCCAGCGCTGAGTCGATTGTAACCACTCCCAGGTCTCTAAGATTCACTGAAAAATGCCCTTTATTGACCGAATTTTGACAATAGGACATAAGTGGTGTCACTGTCGAAGTATTTTTTTGCGCATAGACGACTGCGACCACTCCGAGATCTCATCAAAATGCGAGAAAAATCGATTTTTAGGTGAAAGTTCTCATAATTGACCCAATTTTTTGAGTTCGGCTGCGCGTTCTAAAATTTTCTTTGCGATCTCGTCAAATGGCTGTCGCCTCAGTTTTATTCAGGACATGGTTGGCCTCAATGGTCAGAATTCAAGTAGCTAATTTAATGTTATTCACAACATTTCTTCAAAAATTCGCTCTATTATGCTGCATGAATGAGTACTTTAAAATTCGTTTTGTGAATTCCTCGCATCTTGAAACATAAACCAACAAATCTTGTGGTGGAAGGAGGGGGAGTAAATTCTTTTTTTTTTGTCTTGGTCGATTACAAAGGTTTTTTATACACCAACACACATACGTGCCATTTTACTTAATGTGCGTTGTCCTTGCTGCAGACACTGTGCTTTTGGTGGTCACGCGTAGTGTACAGGTGAGCGAGCGATTTCACGCACGCATAAGGCCCTAAAACCGGTGAGGCTTCGCTACAAAGTTTTTCCATTTACTCGTTGACGTAACAACCTCCGCCCTTCACTCACGAAACGGAGCAAAACGCGGGAGGGGCTCATAGACTCATTCCCGGCATCTGGTCAGAAAACATCGGACGACCCCCAGCGTTACCACGGTAACTCGAACTCACTCCGCCAAAGTTGAGATGAACATATCTAGGCGCTCCTGTCAGCCCCTGAATATTTCATGTGTCTCCTTGCTTTCCCTCTCGCCCGCCAATTTTCCTGGAGAACTTATCTTATTAAAGAGGCAGAGTTGAACACGCAGAGGCCAGGCAACGAGGAGGGCAACTACGTGTTGCGAGGAGTTGAATCACGAAGGCAACGCAGAAGTGCTGATCGAGACAAATGCACTATGGTATTCTATTACTTCATTTGATGCTGTAGAAGTTTCAAAAAGTGATTAGTATGTTTACAAATTTTGTCATGGAACATGCTTTTGCAGTGACCCACTACCTGAGAACCGAGCTCTTATTTAGGGAGCTTAGGAAATTTTATAAGAATATAACAGAAAAATGCAGTGACTTTTAGTAGGTTTTATTTAACACACAAAATACAATCTTTTTACACATCAAAACATAGTGTAAAAACACAAGATTTTCACGAGAATATTTTAAACAAAACCATGATAATTAACACGCGGTATGATTTGGTGTGTGCTAATTATTACTAACGATTAAATATCTTCAATGAAATTCCAACACTCCACCTCAAAAATTAAGTCCATTGAATTTTGCTTTATTATTTTCAATAATGAATCTTTGTAATCAACCAAGAAAAAAAGTTAACCCTTTCTGAAAACTTTTTGGTTTACGTTCCAAGATGCGTAGAATCCAAAAATCGATTATAAAAATCAGCCCGTCCGCCATCCACGGCTTCTCTACGAAATTCATCGACCAAACTTCATGAAACTTGCGTTGAAAATCGCATTTGGGCTCTAGAGTCTAGATGGTCCAAGAAGCTAAGCATCAATTTGTGTCAACCCCAAAGGGTAGCAATAAAGGGCTAAACATTCAAAAATCGAGATCCAAAAACCTTTCGAAGTAACAATATTGATTTTTTGCTCGACAATGATGGATATGATTGCAAAAAACCGATTAAAACCACCCGCTACTCTATACGTTGAACGGTTCGTTTTCATCCCTATGTGGGCTCGAACATCGAAAAACACCGTCGAATTTCTAAACAAGATTTCTAATGCGCTGCTAGCGAATCTATTGATTAGCCGATCAAGCTCTAAATTCCATCAATGATCGCGAGATCATGGTACGGGAATACATACAAATTGCTTAGTAAATATCAGCTAATATAATGCCAATATTGTAATTATCAGGTGATATAGTTCCACGGAATTTATTCTAACCTTGCTAAATCGAGTTTATTAACTACTAGCCTAGTTTTTTCGCTCGCTTTGCTCGCTAGGGGTGGGTTTTCTCGCTCGCTCAGTGTGGGATGTATAGTTGTTACTGTATAGAGTCCCCATACCATCGAGACTTAGAGCCCATGGTTTGGATGGGGGCGGAAAATTTGAAAAATGCTTACAATCCCTTTCTATAGACAATACCGAGGGAATGGCAAAAAAGATAAATAAATCTTAATAAAGGGGCAAAACGAAACTAATAAATTGCTGTGTAGTAATTTGCTGCGTTTTCTACGTAGGACCACGAAAAAATTATTAAATTTAATAGGTAAAGATAGGCCATTTGTCTTCGAAAGAACATTTCAGTACTAACAGAACTGTCGGTTGTTAAATTTTTGTACGTGAGGGAGCTTGTATTAGCTTTTAAACCTTGGTAAGCATAAGGGCTTTATTAGTCACTACTGAGCAGTTTGAGAATTTTACGAGTTAATAAACTAAGAACTATAACCATGGTGAACGACAGCTGTTCATGTGATGCATTCTGATTGGAGGAGACATCAAATATATCACATTCTCCCCCGCTATGTCTGGAACGAATAATGTGTATTTCAAACTTAATTTAGTTTCTTCACTGTTGACAAGGGTGCCGACTGTACCCATAGTCTCAATCTTTGCCACATTCAACGGTTGTGTGTGTGAACTCTTAATTTCTGTAAGTTTATTTCGATCGGAACACCTATGCGATGAGGTACCTGAATCAAGAGACCACTCCTCCATCTCATCAGTGTTTCCACTAGTCTCCAATAAAAACTCAGCTTAACGTGAAGATTCTTGATCCTTCGATTCTTAGTTGTACAATTTAGCCCTACAACGGAATGATGTATGGCCTTCTTGTTTTCACCTGAAACATCGTACTTTAATTGGTTTCTTCTCGCCTCTCGCAGTGTTCCCATATTCATTACTGGTTCTTGATTAAAAAGGTTTTCTGCGAGCAATTAAGGCTTCAGATCCATCTTCCGTGTCTTTCCTTTTTCAATTTTCGAATTGTTCCAAATTTATATTTTTAATTTTTCAGGGCTGTAGTTTCTGTGAAAAGCAGAACACGGAGTTTTATAAGAGAACGCACAAATAATAATACTTTTCTTAGAACTGTTTATAGCTAACATTGTGTAGCAACCCATATGTTGACTGTAGTTATAGAATAACTTCAGGTGGGTAGGATGCCGTAAGATGCTGGTCTCACTACATCCTCCCTTCACAAGTTGAATCGAACAGGAGGTCTTCCACTGCGTGGTGGACTTGGTTCAGGTAATGAAGACGAATGCAAGTCAACGCTTGCCTCCCCTTCGCAGATATACACTAGATGGTATCTGTTGCGTCGCTCTCTACCTCCTTGATATGTTTCAATCAAATAAGACCTTGGGCTGTCATCTTTTGATTTCACCATTCCACCTACCTTCTTGTACGCTATGTAAACATGGCCACCCACATTAAACTGAGACGTTTCGTTTGTTCTGTGTCTTCTATCGAAATATTCCTTCCTCTTCTCCTTGTCTTCATTCTCGAATTTCTTCACCTTTCCAAAGTCGAGGTAGCAGATTTATCTATAGTATAGAAACCATCGTCCTTAAGCGTCTTCACAAGAGGAGTTCGGATGGAGAGAACCCGTTCTGTAAAGGTTTGGAGTTGTAAGTGAGTAGGTCGATTCCAAGATTTTTACATTTCTTCAAAATGTTCTCCGCAGTATGTACTCGTACTTAGTGGTGATTCCGCTTGCTCATTAGATTGAAGATTATGCGGATTGCTTGTGATTAATTGGAATCCCCATAATTCAGCGAAATTTAGAAACTCTGCACAGTCAAATTGTGGACCGTTGTCAGCTCGAATAACCTGGGGAATTCCGTATTGACTAAACAGTTTTTGAAAAATCGAGATCATCGCGGATGATTTAGTAAAACTTACCTTTCCACTAATAGGAATCTAGAAAAGTAGTCTTGAATCACCAAGTAAGAATGCCTATCGAATTTCATCAGGTCGCAACCTATTTTTAACCATGGAAATTTGGGGGTGAGGAGTTGGTATGAGAGGATTCTTCTTGGGAGTGCGGTTAATGGCACATAGGTACGTAAACATCGGCAACTTTTTTCTCTGTCTCTAGAAATTCCAGGCCACCAGATCGTAGCTTTAGCCAATTTGCGGCACTTACTCACTCTTAAGTGGCCGGAATGTAACTTTTCCAGCATAAGGGGTTGTAATTTACGAGGAATGAGTATTCTATTTCCCATCATGATTATACTATTCGCAAAAATAAGTAATGATCCATATTTTAAGTAAGGTGATAGTTTTGGTCTTGAGCAAAGCTAGAATTTTTTCTCCAACCATTTGCTATGAAAACAATCACCGCTTGTAATGAGCTGTCTTTTGCTTGACAATTTCTTCATGCAGTACATCAGATATGGCCAGATTGTCATGAGAAAACTGAACAGAATTTTCATCAATTTTGAACTTTGACACATCATCAACTTCATATCCTAGTTGTTCAAATCTCGAAAGAGTGTCTGGTTTAAAGAAGGATTTCTCTGAAACATGTTGGATCTTGTAGTCAAAGCCAAGTAGGTTTAAGCGGAAACGTGGAATACGTGGCGTCAAGTCATGGATGGTCTTAAAACCTAAAAGTGAAACTAGAGGCTTGCAGTCTGTAAAAATGGAAAATTATAGGCCTTTCAAAAACATAGACAAGCGTTCGCAAACCCATGAAACAGCCAAAGCCTCCATTTCGATTTGCGCGTATGAAAGTTCTGCTGGTATGAGAGCGCGAGAGATGTGCACCACAGGCTGAAAATAATTGGAATCGCTGCATTTCTGTTCCAGAACCGCACTGAGGGCAAACGACGACGAATCTGCGGACAATATTGTCTAAACTTTTGGATCTAGTGGTCTGAGTTGTTTCATTTTTTTCAAATGCATCTTGATGTTACCCTAGCGAACGGTGTGATGAAGCACGTTATGTTTTTGATTCCTCGTCTTGTGGGATCTGCGAAAACCCCATGCGGGCATCTAATTTCGAGAAAAATTATGCTTTTCCGGTTGATGCTAGAGTTTCATCAGAAGATGGAAGTATGAATCTTTCTCGAACCACGTGTTCATTCGGTTTAGTGTAATCTACACAAAGGCGCACTGCACCATCACGTTTCGGTACAACAAATATTGGGGAACACCAATCTGTTGCTTCGTTGACTCTCTCTATTATTCACAAACTTTCCATCCTAGAAATTTCTGAATTCACTCTATCAAATAGAGGGAGTGGTATGCGACGAGGAGCAGCAATGGCATGAGGGAATACGTCTTCCTTCAACTTAATGTGATGAGGTTCACCCACTAGCAACCCTGGATGAGGAGCGAACTAACCCTCGTATTGAACTGATAATTCATTGAGGGATGAAAGATTATTCACGGACAGTAGGTCATTGAGTGATAAAAGAGAAAGAGAGTTAATCGCGGTTCGACCAAGGAGGGGTTGTTTCAGTTATTTAATAACATATATGGTTTCGCTACATGTTTTCCCATGGCGGATTGGAGATGTGAAACAAACTTTCCCAAACAGGTTAAAGGTGTTCTTCCACAACATTTTAGTTTATAAACTTGTGGCTACGAATATTGCGGTCAGACGGGTAGGAAACTCTGGGAAAGAATAGACGAGCATCAGGAAGATTTCAGGGAAAATAAGGGTAAGTCTACGTTTGCGGAACATCTTAAGGAATTCAATCATAGTTACTATTTTGATTTGACAGATAGACAGTTCGTAGAATTTCTTCATTTTTATCCAAAGGCAGGTACGATTGATGTACTTGAAAAATTCGAAATAATCAAAAGTGACAGATCTGGTGAATTTTTAAATGAGGATATACATACCTCAATATATTTGACCACTGATAGGTCCATTTTTATAAAGCTTGGAATTATCCCTTCACAATGTTGAAACCATATTTAGTTTTTTTCCCGCTTTCACTTCATCTGATTAGATATTACCCCCCTTCACTTTGTTTGAATTAAATTGGTTGTACCTCCTGCCCCTTTCCTTTCTCTTGACCAATGGGATTCAATCTCCCTTCACCTGTGACTATAAAAGCTGTGTCCTATCTAATGTGTCTTCAGTTATAGTTTGTTACTGATGATTGCCTAACCGTCGAAACTGATTTAACATTGGAACTCTTTATTTTTCGTGGAAATGGATAACTTTTTTCACTAACTTCCGATTTGGAAATGGGTTTCCACTACTTCGTCGCGAGTGATTTAGTTCGGATTAATTTTCAGTTGGTGGGACTGCTCTGTTAATTAATAGGAAAGTGTTGGTGTGTTATTTTATTTGATTAATTTCTTATTAATATAAGTAGATATATTTAGATACCTAATGTATCACAGACCGTTTAATAATTAACTGACTAATGTGTTTATAAGGTGTACCATAACTCCTATCGTAGAATGGTGTTATGAGTAGAAGGACTATCAAATACAGGAAAAATAAACGTTTGAGTAATGAGTAATAATTTGTAGCCTTTTCTTCAGCTTAATCATAGAAATTTTGTTTTACTCAGAAGACTGAAGCCTAAAAAACACATTCCGCTTTCAGACCCCCCCACCCACTTCTAATTTTTCAGTGAAATGACCCAATCAGACCGCACGTTATTCCCAGCTAATTCAGAACAAGATTCGAGTAAAAAAACTCCGCCTCGGGAGCTCCGAAGAATACGAAAGGAAATAGGGCAAATGAGGAGGCGGGCTAAGTCAAGTTTGGAAAAAGACACCCCGAGACTTCAATCGCCCACTAATGGAGTTGACGACAGGATGAGCCTTGATTCGCTCTATTGTCACCTGTTTGACAACTCCCGGGTCCCCAATGTAGTCTGATTGGGAGATCCTGGCGCTCTTACAACGATCTTGTAAGAGCCGCCCTTCTTATCCACCCGTTTCTCCAAGGATGATAAACAAATCAGCGGTGATGTCGATTGGATGAGGCGGAAAAGCGAATAAATTGCCGTTTTCGGATTTATTTTCTTTTTTCCTTTTTTTTCGCTTCCGAGAGGACCGGAACAGCGGAAGTCTGAGACTTTTTCAGCGAAGAAACAGGATTTTATTATTCAAGACAGAAATTTCTCATATCATTTAACGTTTCCAACTCTGAACAAATCTAGTTCCCAAGTCGGACCATATCACTCTCTGCAATCCTCCTTGTTTTCAAAGGTTTCATACAATGTAATTCAAGGTGATCATGAATTATATTATAACCGTTAGGTACTACGTAAAAATTCTCAAATGGAAATGGCTCAAAAAGTTTTAAAATCAAAATGTTTGAAATTTTTCTCCATTGAACGAAACCTAGAGATTAACGCTTTTTCATATATTATATATGTGTAGTTTGGCGCCTATGGCATCCAGAAAGCCACCAGTGCCTTTCTTCCCACTCAAACTGCTCTAATTCCAAGACAATGTACCTAGCATAAAATAATACAATAACTTACATAAATTCGCTCATTCGATCATTTGGCATGACGGGTTTATCTTTGTAATATAGGAGCCAGAATTCGAGATCTGTACTCTACATTTTTACAAGATGATCCACTTCAATGCGACAAGGTCCCGTTTCAAGATCACTATCGCTATACTGCAAAAAATAAATAAATAAATGCATTAATAAATAAATGGATAAATAAATAAACACACAAATAAATTAGTTAACTCAAATCGTGAATATTTACCAGACTCGAAAACGAATATGAAAATTGGAATGCTAACTGGAAATGCTGACGGGGATGAATTTGCGAAGTGAAACCATATGAAACAGGCAAATGAAAGCGGCAACCGGAAAACGTTCTTGTATAAACACCGTTTATTAGTTATTTCATTACAAATATTATGTTTTCCTGTGTTTATTCAAATATCACCGTGAGTCGGATTTCTTGAGCTGTTTATTAAATATATTTTTGACTGGTGGCTTCTAAAATAGACAAAATAAACGAATAATATGCATGTAGCAATTTTATAAATTTCTGCTCTTTTCCGTGTTGCTCCATAAGATGTGATGCCGATCTATGAGATTATTGCTAACGGATGTCACGTAGGTAAATTGAGTACCAAAATTTTGGTTCAACAGTACAGGAGGCTTGCAGAATCATCTAATGGGGCCTTAGCCCTAGTAGCGCTATCTACAGGCGTATATCTTGAATGAAAGTGTAGGTGGTATAACAATTGTGTGGTTAGTATGGCTGCGCATGCGTGGTTTGGAAGTGGAATTTATAAATTTCGAGGTTTACTTACCATGATGGCGAGGGGACATGTTCCTTAATTAATTCTATATAGGTGACAAACTTCAATAACAAATTAATTTTCAAACTGGTTTGAATTGGAAATAATGTTTTGAAAAATGTTTCATTTATGATTTTCAAAATTCTACTGAAGACTTCCAGCCCACCCCCAATTCCAGAGTTCCAGCTTAAATCAACAAAGGAATCTTGCTTTGTTAATTAGACTGCAGTCTGCTGTACTGGGATGAAAAGGAATATTATTGAACGCATCCAACGTTTGAATAGCACAGTGGACCAATTTTTCGTAGGCTGGAAATCATCCGGTCCAGGACCCTGAATTTTGAACGTTCGTTTTCTGTTCAAAATGTAGAAATGCTCAAAACGAGAAGTGCTAAAAAATAGATATCTTCTCTCAGAAATATTTCTGACAAACTCTTAGAAAGTGCAAAAGCAGCTATCCCTCAGGGGAAGGTATAACAATACATCCCATTCTGGAACAACAAATTAAAGATTCTGAGGGAGATGCAAGAGCTGGCGGAATCTGCGGTCGAGAAGTGCAGCAGCCTGAATGATAGGATTCAACTAAAGAAGACAAGTACAAGAAAGAGATTATACAAGCAAAAAGATCTTCTTACAGGGAATTTTTGAGAAACATAGATTTTCGAGGAAATAGACTGAGAGCACACAAATTTATCTCCAAATTAAACAATTGTCTAGAGATGAAGAACATGATGAAGAGGGACCGCCTGCTAACTTCAGACCAAGAAATTGCTGAGCATTTCTGCCAGAATTATGCTAAGGTCAGCAACTTTCGACCGAAACAATTAAACGGGAGCCCCAATATAAAGGCAATTAATGAATTTGAGAACAGACTTTTAGTGAAGACTTCAGCCCTATGGAACTAGATGCAGTACTGTTCCGATACCCTAAAAAGAAAAGTCCAGGTCCCGACGGAATCATGCCAGAGCTTCTTAAGAATTTGGGATCTAGAGCTAAGGATACTGTGAGAGACTATACCCACTCTTAGAGGAGTGAGGCCTCGTTTCTGTCAGACAAGCTGGTTTCAAGAAGAATAGAGGAGCAGTTGAATGAGCTACTCGTTTATCCCAGGAAGAAAAGATGGCTACAACCTTTGACGAAGTACAGTGGCAGAGTTTATTGATAGAACCGCATTCGATAGAGTTTGGCGACAGTCACTACTTAATAAGCTGGTCTCTATACGAGAGGGTGGAAATCTATACCGTACACATTTTCTTTTTATGTCCCAGAGGTTTTTTTGTGTTCGATATGGAGACTCTGTATCAAGGTATCAGCAAATGCATCAAGGAGTGCCACAGGGTGCTGTGTCAGCCCCACACTCTTCACTATGATAGATGATGTAGTTGATTCTATACAGGGGATTCCGGGTTTACAGACTCTCCTCTATCAGATGATATGGTGATAAGGGCTACTAGCTCAAGTGTCTCAGCACTTGAAGAGTGCCTTAACAAAGCATTGGAAAGGTTGAGTTTGTGGGCGAGTGAGATTGAACTGGTTGTTAATCCTAGCGAAACTAAGTTTCAGCTGTTCACTATTTCAACAAAGTCACACACAGTAAATCTAAGGTTTTGAGAAGAACTTATGAGGCCACTTATCTGAGGATCACTTACTTGGGCAAAGCACATGCTATGGTAGAGAGAGGTACAAACCGTCCAAAGCTTATCAAAAGACTAAATGGGGTGCCAGTCAGGATGTTCTCACTCTTGGCTACAAGAGCTATATCCGCCCAGTGATGGTGTTCAATCACTAGAACTATCAGCGACATTCTCATGTGCAGTAAAAGAAAAGCTAGACTCAGTCCAAAATAAAGGTCTTAGAGCGATCATTGGTGGTCCACCTCCACTCCCATAGCAGCTATGCAACTTGAGACGGGACTCGAATCCATGAGTGTTAGACGAGATCAGTTGACTTCGTCATTAATAGAAAGAGTAAAGAGAGGAAATGATCCTTACTGGATCACATTCAGACTCAGTCATCAGAGACTCGTTACCCAGAAGACGTTTACAGCAAAGGCAGAGGAAATCCTTGAAGAACAAGACTTAGACATTGGATCTCGCCAGCAATTTCTAGGTGCAGCATATTTGACCCCTGATTACTGCACAGTGATACCTGACATATCCAGGGAACAATGGTAACCTGCTGCCTGTTGAATTTAGAGGCATAGCATTAGAGACTCTGGCTACACGTTTTCAATCTCTCCCTTGGCTGTACGTCTTCACAGATGGGTCAGCAATAGGAGGTAATAGTAATGAAGGTGCTTGGGTTTATTGAAAAGAGTTTCAGATTTCTTGTCCAGTTGGGCGACTCGCAACAAACTTTGACGGCAAGATCATAGGAACCCTGGTGGCAATGAAAAAAATCACTGAAAGACTAGATATTAATGCTGCAGTTGTAGTGGACTCCCAGGCTGAAATTCTAGCTGTTACCTAATACTTTTATACTGACTCCAAGGACGTCACAGACTGCCAGCGGCATATCCATGACGCGGTCATACGAGGGAAGGACATCCCCTTCCAGTGGATACCTTTACATTGCGGAATTGACGATAACGAGCGCACAGACAAACTAGCCAAGAGAGGAGCAGAGATGGATCAGCCAAACCCTCAAATCCCGCACAGTGCATCAAAGAGATTGATAAGATCCAAACTACTTCAAAAAACGAAAGATGCTTTATGTCAAGTGTCGGGGGGTAAGGGATGGGACGGCCTCATTGATCCAAGTCAGAAAGTTCCACTTGACGCCACTAGGGATATATCAGTTGCAAGCTCCCGGATGACGACAGGCGACTGTATTGATATTCCGAATCCTCTGCATTTTCGAAACGTTTCTTTATTGTGGAAGCCATAATTGTGGAGATTGTTCAAATGGTGTTTTTGAGACGAATTCCCGTTCAATATATTTTGTGCGTTTACAGTTTTAACCACCACAGTCTGCGCAGTACCTCTACAAAATAGGCATAGGACGAATTGGCCCAATGTGTCCATGTACAGGAGTAGACGTTGAAGACTCCAATCACACGAGCCTGCAATGCTAGAGATTTAATCGGCAACGCAATAAACTATAGGAGCAATAATGAAAGGAGCTAGAGGAGCTAATATGAAGTTCAACACAATCATAATTATGTAATTTCTTGTGATACGCTGACACACATGTAATGCATTAGTCAGATTTTGAAGGATCACAGATTCTTAATGCATAGTTTAAAAAAGTATTATTTAACCAAGTACGAGTATATGGCTAAAGTTGACTCGATAGATACTGTTTCCTCAATCATGTCTTCTCCTCATTACATTAGAAGATTGTATGAAACAGGTCTTGAAAATGATAACATAATGATCAAAGCTAGAGAAGCTGGGTAATTTGCAGTGATGAAGAAATATATTTGATTCTAAATGGGGATAAACTCATTACTGTCTCTAATGGCGCTCATCGTAGTTGACAACAACTCATCATCAGATCTGGACACGTCTCCATTTCGATGTAATATAAGAAGCAGTACCTACTTGAGAAGATGGGGAAAA
The DNA here is from genome assembly GCA_030762985.1 of Adelphocoris suturalis. Taxonomy (NCBI): domain Eukaryota; kingdom Metazoa; phylum Arthropoda; class Insecta; order Hemiptera; family Miridae; genus Adelphocoris; species Adelphocoris suturalis. Next base: position 26,704,386 of record CM061047.1, on the reverse strand, counting down.
AGAAGGCGAAATCACGCATTTCTTACGGTATTTACTGGAATATGGATATGAATAAACTCCGATGAACTACTTAATGGGAGACGACAATATACCTACAGTTTTCTTTAATATTTATTATTTCAAGTATATTTCCCAAAATGCATCCAATGAAGTATTTGAAGTACCTATTCTGCAGTTGAACTTGATGTAATATCTGGTTCCTACAAATAAACATATATTATATTTCTGTCTATCTTTCTGCTTATCATGATATTATGATCATGCAGTCATCTCAGCATGCTGAAATACCTAGGTACTTTATTTCACCAATTATGTAAGCAAAAACTACTTAACATCGGATGGTACTGCCTATCATTGCCCTCTGAAACATTAGACGAATTTTCAACATGTGAGTAGTACACTATAATACAGTACACGAATCACAAACGCAAAGTAGAGACAGGTAGATGATACCTAAAAATGAATAGTAGTGATGTAAGAATTGCAAAATACCTCGTCTCCGTAATCCATATTATGGACTTTAGTTGTACCTATGCTACTCGAAACTCCGATGGAATTTACTAAAAAATACTCATGGATCACGTATTGTAACAGAATATTCACGTAGCTACCTCCACGATTTACTACAGTAGTTGAACTCGAAACCGCTGCGTTTAAACAAGTGCGAAGTTTCCCACGTTAATTCCCATTGTACTATTACGAAGTGGTAAAAAAAACAGGGTCCATTCGGTGTTTTTCGCCACATTTGTTGACTACACTCACTGCTTTCTCATCATTTACATCGGAAGGGGGGGGGGGGCTTATTGTATTTATTTAGAGGATTTGTTAAGTGGCGTTACAGCCCTCTTCCCGGATTTTATACAAGTTGCCTGGCAACCAGCCTGCGCTGATAGCAAAATTGAGTTTAACCCTGCAGATCCATACTTACATTTAAGTCCTCCAGCCCGCCACCTGTCTATCGAGTCGGATGCTTTTGAGAAGTCAAAGAGGTCTCTACTGTCTAAATCCGGATTGGATCAAGAATGGAAGCTTGACCATGTAGTAATAAATGAGAGTTCATAAATAATATATTTCAGTAAAAAAATATAGTTGGATGAGAAATCTTATTATAAATATTTGGAGAACCTAGTTTTCTGTCCACATAATACCACAATAATACTTAAAATAGGCATAGAACAGCAATTTAACCTTCCACAAATTAAGTATTATCATTACTCGTTATCGGAGTAGCAAGACGAAGGAACTATTCTCAACAACTCATTAGACGGCGTCCCGTTTATTGATGCAATGGTTTCAACGACTTCCCTTGACGTGGTCATCTTAAATCTGGTGATCGTTCCTACAGCTATCTGTGGCATTCTTCATTTTTAACTTCTCAAGTGGTGATCTTCTAAAACTGGTGATCGTTCCTACAGCTATTTGTGGCATTAATAATTTTTAACTTCTCAAGTGAGTTTAGTTTTTTCCCACGGAAGTGAAGAATTTGCCCGACTTATAACCTTTTGTCGTGCTTTGTACACCCGAAGAATAATAATAAAATCTGTTAAAATTTTAATTGAAATCCGATCAAAATTGTGGAAGTTATGGCTGTGGCCAGGAAATACAAAAAGACATACGCTCGCGCATGCGCACAGAGTACCGCTGATCCAATCATGATGAAAGTTGGGAGAGAACTCGAGGAACCTTCTCCGCATCACCCTACTAAAATCTGCTCAATGTCATGGATCTCCTCTTCCAGGCTCAATGCCTCCTCCCCAAAACTCCTTTCTCTTTCGCCAGTGCCGCCAATATAATTTTTATTCCCATATAGTTGGCTGTACTGCCTATGCATCCCTTCCCTCTTCAAGGGACCGGCTGCCAGATTCAACCCATCAAGATTCGCTTCCTGTCTTTTGTCCAAGTACTATCTATTGCTTTCTTTTCGATTTGTGCCTAATAAGCCATCTCGCCATATTGTTTAATTTCAATCAGCCACGTGCTATTTTTATTTTTACTTTTTTCACTGTTAGTGAAAGTGTTTAATTTCTTGTGGAATAGCCACCTGAGTTTTCCCTCATAGGTAAAGTACCAGGTTAGTGCCTAATTAAGTTAATTTAATATTATATCCTTTTTTATCTTTGTTCTTTTCCCCATTTCTCATTTTAGGTTAATTTCCCTTATTTTAATTGAGGTTCTGATTTTTCCTTTTTTTAATTTTTCACTGCGTATTTTTGCTTTTGCCTATTCAACAAGTACAGTTTATTTTTCCCTTATTTTTCTATTTTTATTTTACTACCATTGATTTACCTTGACTTGGTCCTTTGTTTTAATATTTTCTGAACTCGAAAGAGTTCTGGTAGCAGAGCTGCTTACATGGTAGCTAAATTTTAGTTGCCATAGCTTATTTGGTAGCTAGAGTGTGAGTACAATAGCTCCTCTAGTTATTACATGGGAAACAGAACGTTTCTCTGTTTATTACATCAACAACAGTAAATTAAGAGAAAAAATTAAAATTAAGTAGAGAAAAACCTTTCACCAGAATTTTGGTGACAACACTGTCAAGGATAGTTCTGAAAAGCCGTTAAGCTATTCAGCCGAAATTTTCTCAGATGGTGGAAGTTCTCTATTAATTGACAACTATTTTCATTTATCTAAATCTATATTATGTATGTTTAGTTACCAATTGTCTCCTACTGATGACGACCCAGCCGTCAACTTTGATCTAACATTGTAATTATTTACCTACTTCGTGGAAATAGGCGGCGTTTCATTCAGCGTTGATAAGTTTTTGAGTTAGGAATGTAATCTTGTTTCTTGCGGTGGAACCTCATTTTTGTAAAATTACAAAACAAATACAAACATAATAGAGGTGCCTCACACATTCCTTATATCCGTCCGTCGTTTACATTTGGTAACTTATATAATTACAGGTAGGTAGTCACAAGTCACTTTCTTCAAAAGCCCCCAAAAATCCACTTTTTAGACATTTTCTTTAATCCGGATCCTATGGCAAATAGTCGATAGAACTGCAAAAAATTATTGCAATGTACTTAACTTTCACAATATGTTTCCTATAATTTATTGGTATGAAAGTGGGAAATATTGTATTCGTTCATCACTAGCATGTATGGAGTTGCTTTGAAAACCTCCCTCCTCCAAGCCCTCTTCGTCACCTTAAAAGGGAAGAATTAGATAGTACACTACTGCGTGTTCCATTCACAATATTAATATATATAGTGAGGAATATAACGAATGTTCCTAACCTTACCTAAGTTAACAATAACGTTATCATTTATTTATAATAAAAAATGTGTAAGATAGAACTACCTTGAAAATCCAGCCTAAGGAAAAGCAAAAGTAACATCGATGATGTATTCAATGTATGTGGCTTTCTTGAATAGCCCCAGTACCTGTTAGAGCTTATAGTTTTTTTGTAATACCGAGAAAAAAGTTTTTTCTAGCTGCACTGAATGGAGCAGAACTAGCGTGGAATCATCGCCCAACACGTTCTCTTCATTTTACCTCGTGTCCACATCTTAGGTAGAACTTCAACCAGCTTCGCATTCAGCTTTCATTTTCTTCACCGATTCCTACTTTCTTTAGGAGAATATGCGGGTTTTTAAAAAATACAAAACAAGACAATCTATTTTTGAAATTACACATTGAATTAGACGATATTGACAAATAAATATATCAGAATGCTGTTTATAGTTAGGTGGTCTGGATGCTCGTAAGCACGCATATCAAAAATACGTAACATCAAGTAGTCAATCCCTTAGTAAAAAAAAAAAAAAAAAAAAAAAAGCAGATTAGTTGGACATACAGGTCAAAATGACGTTTAAAAACATTGATTCGGGAGGAAGAAGTACGAACGAAGTTAAAAAAATTTCAGACCGCACTGGAATCGAACCGGAGACCTTCCATGGAATCCCTGAGTAACAGTCTAGTTTATGTTCTTTCATGGAATCCCTGAGTAATAGTCTAGTTCATGTTCTTTCATGGAATCCCTGAGTAATAGTCTAGTTTATGTTCTAAGAAGCTGTGGATAGCAAACTGGAATATTTTGGTACAGCTTCTGTTTATATTTTACCGCGATAAGTTTCTAGTTGCCATCATTGCGGGAAATCCGTCATCCGGCATCGCTAACCCTTGCAGATTTTGATAAGAGCTCTCAGTGGTTGTGGCAAGACGGGTCAAGATGGGCCGAGGCGGGGGCTTCTCGGATCCCGTGTCTGATCAAATATTGAGTGAGGTCAGGATGAATGTTGCGAATGGAACTTGGCGAGGGCAGGATATGGGAGGTAGCTCCAATGGTTCTGTGAACTGATAGCTGCGCTTTTCGGGAGAGACGAGAAATAAAGTGCTACGCTGGAATAAATTCAAAGAACCAGTCCGATTCTCTGAGTAAGCCGATCCTTCTGCGGGAGGGGAGGTTGGCAATATTTTTCGTGCTGACTTCAGAGTTTCGAAGGAAGCTTTGGGGGATTTGTTTCTGATTGCAAGATCTTCGAATAATCATCGTTTATTCATCGGGAAAGAAAAGATTGAATTGATTTTAGTCGTGATAAACAGTTAGGTGATTGGGGTTATGAACCATTGTCGCCATAATGATTGAATTTGGAACTAACGTCATGTGTCCTTCTCTGATGAAGTGCACAGAGAGAGATGAATTTGAAGTTATTTGGAATCATAGTTATTTACTAGGTATTAATGAAAACATGACGAGTCAGAAATGTAACCATAATCTCAATTAATGTTGACTTTTGGTAGAAAATTAAGCTTTGCAGAATAAATTTCATAGCTCTTATTTGTTTTGAGTTTTGAAGGTGACTTATTGCGCATGACAATATAATATTTGTCCTACAGCATAACATATTATGTACAAGATATAGTAGCATATAAAATACGTAATAATATATTTTCATTTTATTATATTATCAGATTTTGCTATTGATGATGATTATAATTCTGATAGTTCGTCTTAGTGAACGAGCAAGCGATTTACCAACGGACCATAGATCCATACCTAGGTAGGTATTCAATAAATTGCTGTCTCTTATTCTAGAGGTATGGTAGGCGAAAACTATACAAGTACAATTTAAATCAGAGAATAACGTCATACGAATGAATTGTATAATCACCTGTCACCGGGCCGAAGCTCACTTACCAATGTTTCCTTGTGGGTAGAGGAATTTCTTTCTCAATTTATGAAATACCTGCATTCCTTACAGCAATATACTCCATTTATTAAAACCCAAAGCGGCATGGAAGGGGAGTTTTTCTTTCGCATTTTTTTCCTTCGATAAGCAAAAAAATTTGCGAAGAATAAGGTGGATGACGGCAGAGAGATCGCACTACGCCAGGGGGTTACGAGTCATTCATCATTATCTTGGAGGTGTTTGAGGTGACAGGATGAGAATTGATCGCCGCCCTTTTGTAGGCTATAACATGGTTCGCAAGACACTTTGCTGAAGACGAATGCAATCACGACCCTATCGATTCCGTGATGTAGTTACTATGAGAGGAAACCTGACGAGAGACAGCGCATAAATTCTGAATCCTATTTTACGTTTGGGACACACACACACACACGCACGCGCGCGCGTAAAGCGTAAGAAAATGAATAACCGAATACAAATCCGGTGTCCGGTGTCTGGTGTGTGTATGTGTGTGTGTGTGTGTGTGTGTTGTGTGTGTGTGTGTGTGTGTGTGTGTGTGTGTGTGTGTGTGTGTGTGTGTGTGTGTGTGTCGTAACCCACACAAATTTTCGTGATTATTTTTTAGTTCAACAGTTCGAATTTGGTCTAGATTTGGAATATGTAACAGGGGTTTCAAATTTCATGATTGAAGGGGTTGAATGGAGGTGGTAATACAAATAAATCATGCTATTTTAACTATTCTCGTCCAATTTTCTTGATTCTTTTTTTGTTCAACTTTGAATTTGTTCTAGATTTGGAATATGTAACAGGAGTTTTAAATTTCATGATGGAAGGCGGTGACTAGAGGGGGTAATAACGATCAATCGTGATATTTTCGCTATGCTCATCAGACTTTTCTTGACTGTTTTTATTGTTTGTTCGATCCGGGTTTTAGTCCAGTTAAAGCAACCTCGGAAGTTTCAAATTCACCGTCGGTGAGGGGGCTGAATGGTGTTGGGGGGGGGGGGGGGGGATTTCTGAGAAATCATTATAGGTAATATTTTTATTTTTTATTTTAATTCTCACCAAAATTATGTACAATCCATTCATAGGGACGTCGCTGTAGCATGCATAACTTACCAATATTTTTTCTATTTATTTTTTGGTTGATCAACGTCTATGTTGGTCAAACCTATATAGAAGATGAATGCCATGAATGTGCTTAATAAAGACATAATAAACCTTAGTGTAAGAATTTGAAGCGTTTTTCCAATCCCATTGAAGGTAGTTGCTAGTTTCATGTTTTCGAATGCGTAAAGCCGATAATGGATAGCGAATTTCTGCTTATTATTTTTATAATGAACCTCAGTTAATTATGAACCTTTGTAATTAATTGATCATAAAAGGAACCAATAAATAACCCGAAACAAAATTAATTCTACCGCCTACCCAAGAGAAAATCCATTGATATTTAAAGCTTTCTGAAATCTGTTCTATAATGAATCCAAACCAAAGCACAGAACTGTTGTGTTTCGCTCTACGGGCAAAATAATACCGAAGAAGTTCTACTTTCCCAACTACCAACTCAACCTCGCTTAACCAAGATAAACGATACCAACTGGGGAAAACTTGCTTGGATAGCTACAATTAATAGGGAGGCAACTCTCTTCGAAATTCAAATAAAGTACCCCCACCCTTCCACAAAGCATGCTTCTTTCCGTTCCGCCAACAATGTTCTAGGCGAAATAATTTGCTATGGCCATGCCAATTAACCATAACGGTGTAAATTAGGGTGAAATAAAATATTTTTTGAAACTTCAAGATTGTTAGTGCCGTAAATCGACTTCTCGCTTGTAGTGTTAAGAAAAGCAATGGTCCACTTTCATCGCCGTTGACTAGTAGTTCAGCTTAGGAATTGGCTATTTCGGAAAGAGGGAGAAAGAAACGAAAAGGATTTCGAAAAAGCAAATTTTTTGAAACTTGACCCTTTTAAATCTCAAAAACTGCTGGCCAACGAACCCATCCTTTCATGTGGGAAGTATGATTTTTTGGCGCTAGAACGGAATCTTTATCTCAAGTCTAAAGAGAGTTATCGTCTAGAACTGGAATGATACCCTCATGCACGCTGGAGCGCGCGCGCACATTTTTCACACACACACATACACATATTTTTTTTTTTTTTTTTTTTTTTTTTTTTTTTTTTTTTTTTTTTTACAAAACTCCCCTCAAAGACGGACGGAGGGGGCACGCCATTAAATTGAAAAATAAACAAATAAAATAAAAAAGTGGGGAGGACGCCCAGGTTTACCCGACGCCGGCTCTAGGGATAAGGGAAGTTGCAGGACGAGGAGGAAGAATGGGATGAAAGGAAGTGCCCCTATAAAATGACCACCAGTTCAAGTAAGAACCCCTCAGGACGCGGGTGGTGATGCCACGGAGTACTCCTGCCGAGATGCCCAACTCGAGTAACTCCGTGGCGCTTTTCCCGCACCACACCCCGCGCCATGACACGGTCGCGGCAATGACCTTGATGTTATTGGGTGCCACTCCTTTTAGCTCAGATATCGCTTGGCGCAGATCATTTCTATCATATTTACTTTTCTTAGCCCGCCAGGTCTGCTCCATGTCCAAGCTGCCACTGACAACCTGGACATCCAGGATTATGGCAGACCCATCGGGCTTGATCGCAACGATATCTGGCTTCTTGCCCCGGTCACTCGGCATGTGGTATAGTCTCTCTCTCTCGACATCCCAACCGCTAGATGACAAAGCACCTGCTATCTGCTTGGCAACCGCATCGTGACGTAAAATGCGGCCACCGTGAGTACGAGGACACTGCTGCACCACATGATAAAGATTCTCATTTTTACCCCGACAGGCACGGCAAAGGGTGTCTACTGTCCCGCGACTACTCCTCGAACACCTCACCGAGGTGGCTAACGTAGCCACCCGGACGGCGTGAAAATGGCGATAGTCGCGGGCCCCAATGCTCTTTGAAGCCCATTCCACCCTCTGAGTAGAAATGGGGGATTCAGAGCACTGTCGGAGTTCTTTACCATCTACTGACTCATGCAGTGCAGCAGCGAACTCAGCAGATGAGCTGGGTTTTGGAGCAGTTGGTGTTGCTCGATCGCACCACAACAACTGCTGCCGGACAAAGTCCAGGTCAGCAGCAGTGCGGGCGACCTCCCAGCTCGAGCCCCTAAGGGCAAGCAGGCGCTGGCGGCGTAAAGATGGGATGCTGGCAGAAAGAGAGACAATACCGAGCCCACCGGCCTTGACCGGTGCGTGGATGTAAGCACTTGGGACACCAGGTGGAAAGCCTAGCCAAGAGCGCACAGCAGAGCGAACTTCACGATCTAACTCAAGCAGCACACACACGCACGCACAAGCGCGCACACACACACTGTTAAACTCGAGGATTTGAATGAGAACGCCTCACAACGGATTTCAATGAAAAAAAAAAAAAAATATATATATATATATATATATATATATATATATATATATATATATATATATAATTTGTAATGGAGGCCCCTTGAGGCGTCTAGAAACGAATCATAAAGCCTAGGACCTAGCTGAGAAAGATCCGTAGCTAATTGTTTTGATTTCAACTTGTGAAGCTGACAAATGGAATGAAGGCCTCTCGGAACATCTAAAAACGAATCGTTAAGTCTAAAGGTCGCTAGCTCAACTGGGTGAGCCCCGGACCTAATTTATATTCTATTCAACCTATGAAGCTGAAATTTGAAATGGAGGCTTCTTGGGACATCTAGAAACGAATCATAAACGTCTGCAGCCCACAGGTCACCTGAGTATGATCCGAAGCTAATTTCATTGTTATTTAACATATGAAGCTGAAATTTGAAATTGAAGCTCTTTCAACACCTCTTGGAACATTTAGAAAGGAATTATAAAGTCTGAAGCCCCCAAGATCAGCTGCGTCCGCTCCGTAGTTAATTTCTTTGCTTTCAACCTATGAAACTGAAATTTGAAATGGTGTCTTGGGGCGTCTAGAAACGAATCCTAAAGTCTAAAGTCCCCCAGGTCATCTGAGCAATATCCGTAGCTAATTTCTTGGATATTGTAAGGAATTACATTATTATTAATTTAATACACACATAGTAACGATTTGCCTGATGATAAATAGTGATAGAAAATATTCGTTGTCTTAGTTCTACATTCAAGAAAGTTGGTTGTTCCTTTTTATTGAACTTATAAGTGTCTGTGTAACACCTGTATCAGCGTTATTAACCCTGGAATGTCCCGGCTAAATTTCTAACACTTAACTCCCCGGTGGGGTGTGTCAAACCCCAACTTTGAAAAATGTTAGAAAATTCTAAAATATGTTACCCTTGAATCAAATTTTATTTTTATTCTGTTATCAAGAGTGTAAAGAAACATGAAGTAGGTACCCAAGCTCATGGAGAAAAAAGTAATAGTAAAGCAAACCTCACGCTCTGAAGAAAAAAAAAATAGCAGAAAGGTACCTCATTGAAACAAAATTTCAATATAAAATTAGCACATTTTCATTTAAAAACAAAAATAAATAAATAAATAAAATCTACAAAACAATTTTCTGAGATTAGTTTGATACCACTTACAAAACCCAAGAACTAGAATGAAAAGGTAACATAAAACTGGCACCAAGCAATAGGATCAACATTCTCAACACTTTGAAGATCTATGATGTTCACAGAAGGAACATCGAACTAGTTTCTCCAAAACTGTCACTTTTGACGCTTCTTCATAGGGGGCAACTTCTTGTTACTCGACATTATCTCCCGTGTTTGAATTTTCTCCGCCAAAATATACTTCTTCCTCCAAAATGGATCTAATGTCTTCAGGATCCGAAAACTTGTGTTTTCATTTCTAACGATGAGCAAAAAAAAAAAAAAAAAAAAAAAAAAAAAAAAAAAAAAAACTGTGGGAACGTCCACAAAAATAACAATTGCTATAGAGAAAATCAGTAGCGGTTAACTCCCCGGTGGGGTTTGTCAAACCCCAGGCACAAGAAAGTACTCCACTACACAGAAGTCTTGAACCTACTAAACTGGAAAAAAGCTGAAGCCCTTAGGGAAGAAGTGAGGGGTGATATAGAAAGGGGTGAGAAGAGGTAGACGTGCGGGATTCAACATGATAAACTGACTCTAAATCGCGATTGGGGTTTGACAAACCCCACGGGGCATTCCAGGGTTAAAATATTATACCTATGAAGATGAAGTTTGAAAAGGAAGCCTCTTGGGACATCTAGAAACAAATGAGCAGAGCCTGCATAGCAGCATACCCTGAGAAGACAGGCAAGGTGAAGAATTGGCCAAAGCCCTTGGATAAGTCCCAACTCAAGTCATTTCTCGCATTTTGCACTTACTATCGGTGTTTCGGACCAAACTTTGCTCAACGAGTCGCACCACTGTATAGCCTTCAGAACAAAAAAAAAGGAGATTTTTCATGGTCACAGGAGTGCCAAGTAGCATTTGACGATGTCAAAAAGGTGTTGACAGAGCCTCCAGTGCTTGACCATCTGATTCCTTGGGTACCATTAATTTTAGACGCCGACACTAGTGACATGGCTGTAGGGGCAGTGCCCTCCTGGACTCAAGGCAGCAAGGAGCAAGTTTTCTTAGTACTACGTTCTTATTTCAGCCGATGCTTGTCACGTGCTGAGAGGAATTATTGAACAACTCGAAAAGAACTCTTGAGTTTTGTCACAGCTCTCAATCACTTTCGATCCTATGGGTTAGGGTGTGGGGAGCCATTTATTGTTCGGACTGATCACGCTTCCCTTCAATGGCTACGCAATTTCAAGGAGCTTGACGGACAGTTAGCTAGATGGTAAACGACCTAGGAACCCATAATTATTTATAAAAGAGCCCACAATATTTTGCAGAATCGCATTAGAAGCTTAGATTATTATATTGATTTGAGTATAACCATACTTCATAGATATAGATTATGATATTAACAAATATATAGACCTAATGTAGATCCTAACAGGAAAAGAAAAAACAGGAACTATGTATAGTTCACCGCGAGAGAACGCGGCACGCTTACCACGGGATCAAACGTTATATTTATGTAATTGTTGAGGCGGTGGTTGGATGCACAGGACCTTGGATCCCATCGTTACACATTGATGCATGAATGAGGTTGTATAACAAGTGATATAACAGTTCGCTATGGCATCTTTGAAGGTAGATTAGTGATGCGGGCATCCCCTATCAGCTGGGTGAGCCATGAGACCAATTTCTATCCTATTCAACCGCAAGCTCAGAAAACAGAAATGTAGCCTATACCTACGGCACGTCTAAGCGAGACGGAATAAGGTATAAATCAGTTAGCTATCTAAATATGTCTTAAAGTATCAAAATGGATGATGAATCGTTTTCAACGAATTGGTCAATCATCATGTTCTTGAAGTGCAGTGCTGCGAGGTGCAGTGAGGTTTTTCAAAATGCCCAAACATTCTTGTAAGTTTATAGGTGGTATCGACAGTTACAGTCAAAATCTTGACTCTCAGACAGACATAACTTTTAGCATACTTAGCTGATCAGGATGGAACCTATAAGACCATTCGTATTTTGTCATCCCAGAGAGGCTCCCTATCAATTTTCAACGTCCTACGGTGAACAGGAGAGATTTTAGCTCACCCAGCTGATCAGGATTGCGCCTGTAAGTTCATTCGTCTCTTGTTATACCAGCTCCTTATAAATTTTCAACGTCCTACGGTGAACAGGAGAGATTTTAGCAAACTCAGCTCATCAGGATGACGCTCCTCACTTTGCTCGTCTCTTGTTGTCCCAGAGAGGCTCCCTATCAAATTTCGTCTTACTACGGTGGATAAGAGAGAATTGAGCAAGATTTTTCCATCATAATGAGTGATCAGCTGATTCTCACCAAGGTCAGCGAGGCACAAGTTCCGACATGGTAATACGTAATATCAGAATTTTGTCCAAATAGGACTAGTGGTGTCAGAGGAGTAGTGAGCACAACAATTTTTCCATAAATAAATAAATGTATATGTACATCAATTGCTGCACGTTAGTCTCGCTAAAACTCGAGAACGGCTGGACCGATCTGGCAAATTTTTGTCTTATTTGTGGAAGTCCAGGGAAGGTTTTTTTAAAAGCTGTAGTTGTTGATCTGTTGTGATAGTGACACGGCAACCATAACATTTCTTTTAGGCACTGGACAAAACGTTGAAAGATCTTCGTGACAACCAAAATATTTGTGTTTTTTATAATTTCGATAAATAATTTTGACAACCAAATTATCTATACTAAGGGAAAATACAAAGGAGAGGATGTCTTGATCCCATCTATACCGATGATTCCAACGGATTTACCATTCCATTTTAAACGTTTACAATTTCCAGTTCGTCTGGCCTTTGCGATGACCACAAATAAATCGCAAGGCCAGTCGTTAGAAGTCTGCGGAATCAACTTGGAGTTTACCTGTTTCGCGCATGGACAATTATTATACGTTTCATGATCGCGCGTCGGAAAACCGTCATCTTTGTTTATTTATGCACCACAAAACAAAAAATATTGTTTATCGGAGAGCTTTACACTGATTAACAGACTATCTGTCATTATCAAATGAGAACCTTATAAATAGCCAGCATTTCAGGAAAACACTGTTTTGTAAGTAAGCAACATCATGTGTACTTGATCGAAAATAATAATTAAACTTCATTCATACCGAGCACTTTTTTTTTCAATAATTACTGATTCCTTTTGTTTGTTTTAAGTTTATTTCACACAAAAGTTTAAGTCTTTTATTTATCTAGTGAGGCAGTACGAAGTCTGCCGGGTCAGCTAGCATATATATAATTCTGAAAATGAATGACTATTATGGTCAAAAGACATGGAACTACACGTGCACAAGAAGGCTTGTCATCATTGCTAAGTGATCGCCGTAGCTTATTTCTTTCCTTTTCAAGCTATGGAGCAAATTTCTTTGATATTCAGTCGATTTAGCTGAAATTTGAAATGGAGGCCCTATGAGACATGAAGAAACGACTCACGAAGTGAGCTACGGAGCTAATTTTTTTACTATCTAACGTATGAAGATAAAATTTGGTAGGATGCTCCTTGGGGCATTTAGAAGCGAATCAACGGTGCCCTTCCGGAACTAACTTATTTGCTTGTCAAACAATGAATAGCAAACTTTTACGTAGAAACGTATTCTACGCTAATCGCTATTTAGCCTTATGGGCAAGGTGGTTTTTTCTAGAAATTAGCAGTAGATTTTAGCGAATTTTTTAAGAACAAAAGTACCTGAAGGAATTTAGAAGGCTGCAAAATTTTGAATGTTTAAATGGGAGGGGGCGGGAACCCCCTACAAATCCGTTTCATTTATCAAAGAACACAATCCTGGATTTCAACGTTGTATGTAATATATATATATATATATATATATATATATATATATATATATATATATATATATATATATATGTATCGGAGTATTTCCAGACAATAACTCCCTCCAACGCCGAAAAATCCGTCTTGGCAAGATAGGTCGAGTTTGTTGGCCAGCCTGTTCGTTCCAGAATTTCTTATTCAAATTTACAATTCAGTGGTCCAGAAAATACTACAAGATCGGTTTTTTGACGATTAAGTACGTGAGGTGTCGCTGTCGAGTATATTTCAGCGCTGAGTCGATTGCGACCACTCCCAGATCTCTAAGATTCGTTTATGAGTGATAAAAATTGACTTTTAGGTGATGAATGTCAAAATAATTTTGACATCATTTATCACCTAAAAATCGATTTTTCTCACTTATAAATGAATCTCAGAGCCAATTATTGGCCAAATTTTTGAGTTCGGAAGAGTGTCCTAAAGTTTTCTTTGCGATCTCCTCACACGGCTGTCCTTTCAGTTTTATTCAGGATATTTTTGGCTTCAATAATGACAATTTAAATTCCTAATTTAAACAACAAATTTTCTTTGAAAACTAGCTCCATTAGCCATACTACTGACTGAGTCCTTTTTTCTTAAATTCTACCAAGGTATTTTTAAAATAAAAACAAACAAATTTGGTGAGGAAAAGGGGTAAATTTACTGTTTCATCTGAGTAAATAGTGATGAACGAAATAGTAAATCAAAAGCGAGTTTCAGGTATATACATATGTACTTTGGAACATCCTGCCACGTAATCCCATTATACAGGCGATAAATAATAATCATTGTTTATTTTTTTAGTGAATTTTTGTTTTATGGATTATGATACGTAGTGTTTAAAAATTTAGAAAATAATCAGGAAATTAAAAAATTAAATAGGTACCTATGTAAATCACTAGAAACATGTAATAGCCCTGCCGTAAGCCAATATAGACGCAGCTCCTCGTCTATGGGAATTTGCACTTTGATGTTGAACCAGAATAGTGCAGTGTGGAATATATGGATCCTTGAAACTGAGGGTTTTTGTGGTTCACCCAATCCGTTGGGTGAAACAGGGATTGAAATTCACAAAACCCATATTTTGAATGGCACAATAAAGGATTTTAACCAATATGAGAACACGAGATCACTGTTTGACCATTCGTTTATGCTCCGTAAGGGTTTCAAAATATGAAAAATTATATATCTCTCTCGGGATGGGGGGTTGCAATACTATTTTCAGACTGAGGAACAAATATTTTAAACATTAGCTAATTCGGCTTTATCGTAGTTTGATTCCTTCGTTTGAAAGGTTTTTGTCGTTGTAAATAAGTGTAATTGAGTATCTAGTCATACTTTGTAAGAAACATGGTTGAATGACATAACTCATTACTTAATAATTACTATTAGTTTGATATGAAGAAAAAATATTAGGTCGTTATGAAGCTATTGACAGGGAATGGAAACTAGCCTTTTCTGTAATAATTCGTGGCGTCTTGAATATTGTGCTCTTATTGGCATTGGCGTAAATGCAATATTATTTGGCTTTGACAAATAGTGAAAGAAACGTGTCTTCTAGAAAACGACGACAGTTGTTCAACCATACCGGTGTATCTTATAGTGTAAGGAGTATTTTATTACCATTTTGAAATCTGAAAACACGTACTGTGGTAGTGAATGTTTTGTATTTTGAGTTGATGTTTGACAGAAGGTCGCTACCCAACACAACATCTGGTTCATATTGTTTTGCGTTTCAGCCGCCTGGGGTCGCCCCAGTTCTTACTTACCTCGGTGAAGTCGTCGGAGACGAATCGCTGGACGAGGGACGTTTTGCCGCAGCGGGCGTCGCCGACGAGGACGACTTTGCAGTCGAGGGGCTCAGCCCCCTCCGCCTCCCCGCCCAGTGAAGACATTTTGCACCCGGCCCGCCCGGAGTTGGCCGCCTCACTGACTCGCCGCTCCCCGGGCTGCCGCCTACCGCGACGCCAGAGCCCTCTGTCGAGTCGCCCCTCAAACACCGCCCTTTTCCCACCCTCCTTCACATTCAATCTATCCCTGAATAATTTATTTCGCCGATGTTTCTTTACACCTCTGAACACTCCCTTTATTAGAAAATGATAACCATTTAATTTTTGAGCTGATCTTTTTCATCGCCGTCGATGTTCCTTCCGCTTTGAAATCAAGTGGAGCAGACATCTTTCCATTTCAGAATCTAAATAAAAAATCAGTAACTCAGTAAGACACGCTTTTTGCCCAGCCTTTTAACTACAGCAGGGTCGATCCAATGAGGAACGTAGTATTAATTTTTAGAAGCACTACACACAATATTCAATTGATTCATTACTTCTTCGTCTAACGCTACACTTTTTTTTTAAGTAAAAAAAGTCCTTTGAGAATTTGAGTACATGTACTATTCCTGGGTACTTTCGTTTTATACCATTCAAAGCAATTTTGGTTTAATATCCGTTTTCGGTCTGCTAATCACTATAAAGGGCAATGCACAGGGCGGATACGACCAGGTGTGAAAAAAGCATATAGGTGAAACTAAATATGCCGCGAACAGCATATTTTTATCTCAATCCGTTCTCAAGATTTTTTTTCTTCAAGAAAAACGTGTTTTTCCCTCTTAAACTTGAATCAATCTAATTTTAACTGTTGGCCTTATTTTCGGAATCAACGTCAAATGTTCTGTAAGAATAGTGCACTTTAATTATTTTAAATTTCCATCTAGGGACCATAAAAGCAGCTCAAACATAGGCAAATTAGAAAAATAAAATTTCTAAAAATCTATAAAACGTTGCAAGTTTTTAAAAAATAAATCTAGGAAACAGGCAAATTTCATGAATACTGCTGAATTCATTTCATGAATGAATGCTGTAATATTCTTTCCAAGGGTGAACTCAATTTTACTTTTACTTTTCTATTTATGGGAAAAACTCCGTTTTAATGTCGAAATATATGCGGTTTTTTATTGAGGGTTTTCTTGAAACATGACCCCCTATGATCCTACGAAATTGGGTTCGGTTTCTACGTACTGTTTCTCACGCTAATTCGAATGGTAACTCTTGCAGATATCTCCCACTCCATTACAACGGAATTTTTCACTTTATTCAACTAGGTAGTTTTCCCCTTAGAACACATACAATTCATACAATTGAGCACAGCAAACTGGAACTTTGTGAGTCTAATTGTGAAACTCGGGTATAACGATTCATGTGTGCTCCCGCTTGAAAAATAAATAGAAACTGACCCAGAACTCGTAGGTTTATAGAGGGTCACATTTCAAGAAAACCCGATTTCATTGAAAAAAGTCACCTTAAAAAAAAAAAAAAAAAAAAAAAAAAAAAAAAACCTAAATAACGAAGGAAAAGTAAAGTTGACTGTACCGTTAGAAAAACTATTGAATGAAGCAGTTTTCACGATATTTTCCTCTTTCCTAGATTCATTTTGAAAGAATTGCAACGTGTTCATGATTTTCAGAAATTTTATTTTTAAAATGTGTGTTTGTGTGAGCTGCCCTTTAGGTCTCTAGATGGAAATGTTCAAGAATCAAACAAAGTGTACCATACTTATAAAAAATTTAACGATGATCCCGAAAATGTGGTCGAAAGTTAAAATTAAACGAATCAAGGTGGAGAAATTAAAGTTAAAAAGAGAAAAAACACGAGTTCCCTGGAAAAAAAAAAAAAAAAACCTGAAAAATCATGTCTTTTTTGACACACTCGGTCGTATCCACTGTGTATAGATAAATGTATACTAATAAAGTACACGAGGTTTACAGTTTGTAAGGTTTGTAAGCAAGTATATGTTCGTTTACATAGTAAAACATTATAAACTTTACTGATCAAGTAGGTAAGGTTATTATTACTCAAAGGCAGTGGCGTAACTAAGTCATTTCTTATGGAGGGGCTACAGTCAAGGATTTCATTTCATTTTACAGTTTTAGTATTAATTTCTAGTACTTGCTGTCAAACGTTTATACATAATTCAATGGCTTTTTGTCATGATTTTAAATCGCGTACGCTTTCATATTCACAAACCTACGTATTGATTATTAAAGTATAACACTATTAAGAAAAATTTTACACGATCAACTAATCCGAACGTTAAAAACTACGATAAATACGAATAGGTACCGATGAACTGGGAAGCACTAGACCTATTATACTAAACATACTGCCTGCAAAATCACATCTGTGGACTTTTCTCCCTTAAAGGTTTATCCTCAATTGTTACGTATTTCAGCGCGAAAAACACTTTCTCTGGACAATATCACACAATTGTGTTATATAAGTACGTGAAATATAATACGGGGCATAAAACCGAGAGCGAGAAACATAACAAAATGTAAACAAACTCAAACTAGCAATATGCTAGGTTAAAATCTTAATATTGCTACAATTGAATATTTTCATCATTTCTATTAAACTATTGTAATCACCACTGTAGTTTTCTATTTATAGTATTGGTTTATTATTTCCAATAATATGCCTATGTGACCGTATAGCAAAAAATTTTTATAACCCCCACTCAAACTTTGTGACTTTACGTTTCAAGATGCGTAGAATCCAAATTTGAAATGTCCGTCCGCCGTCCGGGCCATAAAAGGCCTTACAATTGACTTTAAAAATCTGTTCTTTCGCACATAGACTCCACTTGGGGTCTAGTTGGTCCTAACTTCTCGCCAGCTCGATCGCTCCACTCTCATGGGGGCTATGAGCCAAAAATAGGTGAAAAAGTGTCTTTTTTTCGTATATTTCAAGTTGTATAGAAATTGGAGATTTATGAGTGAAAAGAAAATGTTAGCTATTAATTTTATGGAAAAAAAGTATTCTAAATGATACTCTTCTATTCAAAAAGAGATTTTGGATTTTAGGCTATTTTTTGCAATTTTATAGATTTTTTAAAACAAAATTTAATGAAGATTCAAGTTTTTAGCATAATTTCGTACATAAATTTTTGAATGTTCTATTTCATAGTTGATAAACTTTATTTGACGAATGTTATGCTAAAAAATATCAATTTAAAGATTCTTAGCCATTTTCAGTGATTTTGTCAGCACATTTTTTGATATTTGACCAATTAAATGATATCAATATACAGTATAGGTAACACTTTTATGTGTTGGAAAGATGACTTGGTAATAAATTGTTTTGTTTATCAACTATATTAAAAAGCGTAAAATTGTGAGGTTCCGCTGCTGTAATGGATTGAACCCATTTGTGAGGTCCGAAGCTCCGAATTCCGATACTAAGTATACTATAAGCGGCGTTTAATAATTATGGACCAGAGATCTACGAAGAAGGGCTGTCCAATACATAAATAATAAACCTTTGTGTAATAATTTGCAGCGTTTTTTGCTTTATTTTAACTGGGATTTTAAACGTAAACGGTATATATGTACCCACGATATACCAACAATCAAAAATTAATTCAAGCGTGATCAGGTAGGCATTGAAAAGTAGGGGAGTTCGTAGGGGAACTTTTGTGCAAACTGAACTATGGATATTTTTCTAAGGAAAAATCGCATATGGGCTAGCCCCGGAAGGTAGTGAGGAACGACTTGATTTCAGTTTGTAGTATCCACATTTCCGTTTCGTTTACGGTGATTTTACTCCTCTCCGTGGGGCTGTATAATATCCACGCCATTTTGCCCTAACACAAACGAACCTAATAAGAACTTCTTTATTTCTAAGAGCGTCTACAGTTACTAGGCAAGCAGATTCGTATAATAATAATTGTTTTTTACGAATTGCATTCTCCAATTGAAGGTGTTAGGTACCTACTTAAATTAGAAGCCTCAAATTATTAATTTTAATTGTATTCATACAAAGAACTTTTGCATCCTCTATGATTCATGGAGGGGCTGTGCCCACCCTGCTCCTCCTCAAACTACGCCACTGCTCAAAGTTTTATCATTTTCGCGTTAGATAGCCCTTCACCAATGCTCCTGTGTATCCATAGATTCTGTCGATTTGCTTCGCTATGACTGTGAGGTGGTTGAGGATTGCAGAAGTTATGGCTCATATTCAATCTCACACCCAAACCCAAAGTTGATCAAATGATATAAACTGAAAAACATAGTTTTGATTTGCCGGGTTTTGATAATACTGATTGATAATTATTAGTGTACAATTCTGCCAACCTAATATTGGTGATTGAAATAGCTGGTTTTGACATGTGTTATTTAACTTATAAGTTTTTATTTTGTTTGTCTGATGATGCACTAAAAATATAATGTTGCAATTAATTAATAATATATGTATATCTATATGTTTTGTGAAAATTGTGGAGTTGGTGTTGAGGATCAATACGTACTGGCTACATCTTCTCTTCATGCATTCCTCCACGGATCAATTTATGTGATGAAACGAACAGCTATTGCATCTGCGAGAATATTCTCTATTGCGTTATTCTTATTCTCTTCATACTCCCTGCCTTTATACCAGTATCAGCCTTCTTCAATATATCTTTTAATCAAGTGTTCGCCCTGTTCAAGTATTCTGTCATTGATCGACTCCTTATTGATCTTGGATTGATGGACTCAATGAAAAATTAGTTTTACCATTTCACTATGTAAAGGCAATATATTTATCGCAACCTGTAGCTTGTCTACCTACTTGTTGCATGCTGCAACTACCACCTCTGAGGTACATGTTGCAGATTTCGTTCTGCCGGCCGGCTTTTTTAGTGGAATGGACGTATCACCATTCTATAATAATCATGGAAGGACAACATCTTTGGCCTGACGAAGGATATAATTATACTTCATCTCTACAGTGAGTATCTACCCACAATAAACTTACAATTCATCCTGTACTTGCGCATCTTCGTTCAGGCTCTGTCAGGCATCATTTTCCTTTAATCAACTTGGATTCACTTCCATCATTTTTGGATTTTCACCTTGGTACGTGACCACTTAATATGAACTTTAGCTGAACCTTAGTTTGGACGGCTAGGGAGTGAAAAAATAATGCCTGAAATAATGTACCCACGTTTTCGGATGCGCAGAATGAACAATTATTTGAGAAGTATGAAATTAATTGGGGACCACTCACAGCCTAACCCACATATTCCCGGACAATTTCATCAAAATCGGATGAAAACTGTTTAAATTAGACTCGTTAAAACGAACACACATTCGCACATGAGCAGTAGCTACTAGTTATAGGATTATGTTGTAATTGATAGTGAATGCTCAAATTGATCCTCTCCCACCTATCCTCCGAATTCGGGCGAGATTGGGCGATGGTGGCGAGAGAAAATGATTCGTGATGACATTTACTTGCGCATGCGCTGAGTGAAGTATTGATTCGAGAAGAACGAAACTGATGGGGGACCATCTACACCCTAACCCACACATTCCATGAACAATTCATAAAATTCGGTTGAAACTTATGGAGACTAAGCTTGTTACAAGGATTTGCGGATATACGACACACACACACAGGGACGGATTAAAAGGGGGGCAGTGGGGGCGGTCCCCCCCCTCCTGAGAGGCAGAAGAAAAAAATTCTTGCGAGGGAACGTCAGAATAGAATCACGCCGTCGCACTTGTAGGTTGACAAAAATACTAGTAGGTATAGATGATGGAGGAACTTTATACTGTGGGGAAACTGGTATGGTAGGTACCGGTTTTCACTAATCTGTCACGGTCAATTTACTAATTTATTCGTTTGAATTTTTGTAGGCCCACAAACTGCGTAATTGCCATCGGAGATATACGTGGGTAGTGTCAGAATTTTCGTCGGTAAACTCTGAGATTTCCAGAAGTGCTTGAGTGAAAAATCATCAAAGCAGGTTGGTGTTGAGGTGGCGTTGAGTCCGTGTCGTGCTGTCGACCATCGTCGCCCTTTTGTGAGTAGAAGAGCAGTGGAAACCAATCTTCATGTTAAATGCGAACTGAAGTTTTTTATTTTTTTTTAATTATTTTTTTATTTTTCATTTTTTAATATTATAATTTTTTTTTTGTGTCCACGAGCATGGAAGATAACATCTTTCTTCTTTAAAAAACATAAGGCTGCAGGTAAGGAATACAATTTTAATTAATAGGGATAAGTTTGTGTTTTTCAGTTTATTTAACAAGTTACGGTAGGACACATACGGTACGATTTTGGTAACGGTAACAATACATAATCAATAGCCAAAATACATAATCAACCTACTGTTTTGACCAAGAAAGAAACGAATCGTGTTTTCTTAACTGATTGCAACCAGTGTTTTTCGATTGAAGTGAATTATTCACTGTTTCACATTTACCAGTAATAGAAAAATAATGTTTAACAAGGTAGTATTTTATTTGTATTTTCATTAATCAAAAATGTACTTTGTTCAATTAATTTCATCGTGAGTGTTCATTAAATCGTTGTTTACTTGTAAAGTAAATTGAAAAAATAAACTCGGCGCTTCGCGCCTCGCCAGGGGGCAAGCCCCCTGGACGCCCGGTTACCTCTATTTACATACTTCGGACGAAATTATTGAAACACAGAATGTGTTATAGCTCATGCGTTTCACATAAACCCGTCTTCAATCTTAGGTTGAAGATTGGTTAACTTCCGATAGTGAGATAATAACTTAAAATATTTATAACTCATAAACCCCGTCATAACACAATATCGCATAGGTTACACCAGGTTACACGATCCTTAGTTCCGTTAGTGTCGTCCCAGATTTCGTCCCAGATTTTGTTATGAAATTTCGTTAGCTTTTTTGGCTAGTTAGTCCATGGCTAAAACACATTCCATGGCTTTGGAATTCACTCAGCTGATCAGTGATCACCCAGGCGTCTTCAGCATTCTTCCTTGACCCTCCCTCTCAAATTTCAGCATCCTGCGTTGAATAGGAAAGAAAATGGCTGAGGAGCTCACTCAGCTGATCAATGATCACTCGGGCGTCTTCAGCATTCTCCCTTGACCCTCCCTCTCAAATTTCAGCTTCCTGCGTTGAATAGGAAAGAAAATGGCTTAGGAGCTCACTCACCTGATCAGTGATCACCCAGGCGTCTTCAGCATTCTCCCTTGAGCCTCTCTCCCAAATTTCAGCTTCGGTTACATAGGTTACACCAGGTTACACGATCCTTGGCTTATTCAACCACCGCTTCACAAATCAAACCGTTCTCGCAATATTCGGATCACCTGCTAAGAATCAAATCATCGAAACACCAGCTCAATGAAATCATCAGAAATTAACAAGCGGTGGCAATCATGTTCACAATATCAATTATTGAGAATGATCAACTGAGTGTACACAATTATTCAAATAACCATGCTCATAACTCAGCTTGTTGGCCACACACTTCGCAGTAGTTAACATGATATGGTTGGCTTTCGAACGAATTGTCAACGAATTTCGGGGGATGAAAAACGACGAAGTACCATTTCCCTAGCAACGACTCGGTTGTAAGCGGAAATCATCAGAATGTTGTCGTCACAGATTTTGTCCCACATTTCGTCCCAGATTTCGTTAGGTTTTTTGCCTAGTTAGTTTATGGCTAAAACACATTCTGTGTTAAAAGTGCATTATTATTTAATCCTGTGTTTACAATATAAAAGTAAAATTTATAAATAATATTACATCACGAGGACTGAAGTTCTCCAGCGTTTTATGTTTCATTCCCTGCTTTTTTCGATATAATTTTGCCAAAAAAATTACTTACCTATAATCATTTTATTTTATTTTTTTAATTTTATTTTCTCTTTATTTATTTTTTTTGCTTGTGTGAACATGGATGTTTGGTAACCAAGCTAAAATTTGTGCAAATAAAAATTATGTTTTTCATGTTAATTTTTACATACCTGATATAAAGTGTGGGTAACCTCTAAAACTGCTAGTTTTTCAAGGTCTTTTTTCAAAAAATTTCTCAGGGGGGGGGGGGGGGGTACTCCCGTTAGAGGACTGCCCCCACCCACGAAATTCTATTAATCCTTCACTGCACACACACACACAGACTCAAACAGACCAGCGTTCAGTGCGTACTGTCATAAAGATAATGATATTACCCTAGAGCTGCCAACAATTATTACAAATATACCTACTACAAAAGTTTGCCAATTCCAATGTATTGATCGGAGTGGACAGTAATATGAGATAGTCTCCTTGGTATTATCGTATAACGGATAACAGGGGCAATATTGCTAATGATTAGGTATATATCGAGTGAAGGTCTGATAATCCTTAATGGAGATGGTGGTGAACTCAACTTCCAATCAGCTACAGGAGAAAGTGAAATCGATCGCACTATTTGTAATGGGGGAATGGTTCGTTTATTAAAAAAATGGCAAAATAATTCTGAAGAAAGTCTATCAGATCATAGAATTCTTACGTTCCAGGTTAATAGAAGGTCAATAGACTCAAATTACTGTGGAACCCGATATAAAACCAAACTGACTGATTGGGAGAAGTTTGGCAGCTGTACTTAGTGAAAAAATGTTGAACATCTCTCCCCTCGGAGATGATGAGACTTATTGAATTGTGCGGGGACCTGGATGATGTTGTTGTTAGAATTACATCTATTATATCGATGGCTTTTTGGTCTAATTTGACTGGGCTATTACAAGACTGCGAGATGTCCAATGTCCGCAGAACATCTATAATTTGTGTCGTACCTATTTGAAAACCGTAGAGTACTGTATCGGGCTAACAAGATTTAAATTGAGAAAAAAACCGAGAAGGGGTGCCTACAAGGATCGAGCTGTGGTCCAGGATTTTGGAACCTTATGTATGATCCAATTATGAGGGTATTATATCCAAGTAGTGTGACTGCACAAACTTTTGCAGATGACCTAGTGTTGGTGGTGGCTGGAGAGAAGGAAACCGGACTTCAGATTAAATTTCAACTTTCTAGGGCGAACGGGGTAGAATTTAGCTCATTCAACTGATCAGGCTAGAGCCTATGAGATCTCATTCGTCTCATGATGTTCCAGGGAGGCTCCCTACAAAATTTCAACTTTCTAGTTCTCTAAAATTTGTTACTGGAGCTAAAAACATGAATTCATGTCAATTAAATTTCTATTCAAATTTGTGATTCAGATCAAAAACGCTGCAAATTTTATCATACCTGTATCTATGCAGATCATTCATATCTAATTATTAT
Source organism: Adelphocoris suturalis (assembly GCA_030762985.1). Lineage (NCBI taxonomy): Eukaryota > Metazoa > Arthropoda > Insecta > Hemiptera > Miridae > Adelphocoris > Adelphocoris suturalis. The sequence continues at coordinate 26,679,790 of CM061047.1, read as the reverse complement.
TAGGCCCAATTCACACAGAACGGGAGCGTGGCGAAGACGTGGCGCAGACTTTTGTCACTTCCGCGTCTTTCCATGTAAACAAATGGCTCAATGTTAACAGAAGGGACGTGGCGCAGGCATCCGCCCTTTCGCCCCTGCCACGTCCGTTCGCCGTCTCTCGTGGCGTTCGAGATTGGTCGCGCCACTTCCGTGCCACTCGTCACTTCAATAAAAATGCGGGATGATGGTGAATTCAACATTGAATTTTGCGAAGAAGTTGGGAAGAATTCGTGTTTATTTGATTACAATCGTGCGGATTATTGCAAAAGGAACGCCCAAGACCAGACCTGGCAGAAAATTGCGCCTGAATAACCATTCTGGGTACATATTCAGCTCACGCATAACATCAAATGTTCCACCGCTTTTCCCCTTCTTCAGCCACAATGGATGAACCCAATATCTCCTCTTTTTTGGTTCAGATCAGCCAAGTACACCAAATTCAGCACTGCTTGATGAAAAATCCACGTTGTACTTCACGAAACCTTTTGATTATTACGTCCTTTTTCGCCACTGTCCCGCCCCTTCTGTGTGCATTGCATGGGTCACGTCACCGCCACGTCCGTGCCTGGTCAGTGCCACGTCTTCGCCACACGCCCGTCCTGTGTGAATTGGGCCTTAAACCCCCGTACATAGTAAATGATCAAAATTTGGCACATCGTGCCTCCTAAAATAGTGTCCACCTTTACAGTCTACAACCTCACGAATTTCCAATTTATAATAAATCAAAGTTTTCCCTCTATCTTTCATTCAAAAATCAGTCGCTTGAAGGCGTAGCAGCTTCCTCGAAAAATATGCCCGAGGTACCCAACTTTGCTTTTTTTTCAAGTTATAAGCAATTGTCGGGCCTGGAAGCCTGCACGCTGCAAAACCTCTGTGTTTCTCATAAGCCGCACCCAAGAGATACGCAGCATCCTTCTGAAGCACCACATCTCAAATGCTTCCTAACGGCTAATAGAAGCTGCCTCTAGCGTCTAAGTTTTAGCCCCGCAAAGTAAAACAGACCATACTTAGCACTTCTGGGCGCGATATCGGGTCTCAAAACTTAAGTGCTTATCACATAAGAGAGCTTTCATGTGAACAAATGTTGATCTGGCTTGCTCAATTCTAGAACGAATTTCGACTTCAGGATTCCACTTCTCATTTAAAAAGGCTTCATGGTATTTAAAGTTTTGAACATGCTTCAAGCACACTACTCCAATCTTAATAAGGAAAAGGTTATTAAACAGTTTCAAATACCGTTTTCAATGAAATTTTTAGGAATTGTTGGGTTGGAGGCTAGTCTAACACCTATGAATTTTAACGCCACCAGATCAATAACAGCATATTCTCAAGCGCACAAGTGAAATCTTGTAATATACACATTGTACCTTTTACAGTTTCCATACTTGATGTTTCGATTAAATTTTCAAGGATTATGAAGGCTTTGAGCTTGACAGTCCCCTCTCATTGTATTGGCTGTCAAATGAATTGGAAGGAATAGGAGCCATTGCGTATGCGCAAACGTAATGTTGATGTAAACAGCATCCCAATCTACATTTTTCATCCGACTCCGATGAACTTCTCAGCCATTGTGTGGGATAGTGACGACCTTGGGGATTCCAATGTAACCAGATAAAAGGCAGCAGCATCTGATGTGTGAACGTAAAAAAAGTAAAACACTGCTTCTATGCATCCAATTTCCAGATGATTTTCATTCAATGTTGTTTTCACAGTTTTATTGGGTTATGCTTATTTATAACAGTTCATATTGGTACTGATATTTTTGAAATCCTCTTTATTATATTCAATCATGTTATACATAAGAAAGCTGCTTGCTATGCCTAACGTGGTAAGCTTTCTGAACAACTGTTTTTACTACGTAGCCAAAGTATAAACTCCAATTAACTTTACTTAATTCTGAGGAGGTACCAGTGGTTGATAGATTGAAACGTGAGAGAAGGGATAAGTCGGCGGCGTTATTTATAATGTGATATGCAATAAATTTAGAGTTCTCCAAGGAATGAGATTTTTGTTGGAAATGGATAAAGAAACGAAGATCAATCCTAAGATCGTGGGAGCACATTGAATGTTTCACAGCCAAACGCCAAAACTTTGAACAAACTGTGAAGTTTGCCAGTTTACCGAAACAGTTGTGTGTGATTCCACAAATTAGCGGATACCGACTTATGGGTCTGAAATCTAGAGCGTTGGATACGAGGTTCATAGGTAGGGTTGTTGGGAAGACTAGACGGGACCGGATCAGAAACCAAAACGTCTGCCAAGTTGGGTCGGCAGTATAGCTTTCTAATTGTAACATGAACGTATAGTATTAGTGGAAGAACAAAGTACGAGTCGAAATGATTGGATGAAAAATATAACAGTTATAGATAATGCATACATGCTAATATACTAAATGAATGCTTCAAATGCGCATACCGTACCATCACTCCAACGGCATTCACCATCTAATGTTCACAGGGTGTTAATAACCAATGGACCAGAGAAATTTTTTATTGAGGATTTCAAGAAACTGTAAATAGTAACTACAAAATGGGAACCACAATTTTTTAATGCAGTTTCAAAATTTACAAACCCCCACCCCCAACTTTTGGCGAGTTGGGAAATTCACAAACTGAAGAAAAAGCCTAGACAAAAAAAAAAGTCCCAAGTCGAAGTTGAGAATTTCCCATTTCGTGAGATTATGAAGGAGAAAAAAAGCTGAAATTTCCCAACTCGAACACCTTTTCTGCATAACGGTTAAAAAAAACCTTTGTCACCGGAAACACTATTTTATTTGGAGCAAATCTATATAATCCTTATTTTCATCCGCAATTCCCAACTGCTTAACTTGTGAATTTCCCAACCCCACCCAACTGAAGACAGAGAGGAAGAGAGAAGAGAGAGCAGAAAAATGTTAGATCCCAAGCCGAAGTTGTGAATTTCCCAATTATGAAGGGGAAAAAAGCAAGCTAATATTTGCCACCTTCTCTGCATAAGGGTATAAAAAAACCTTTGTCACTTGAAACTGTATTAGATGAGGAAAGAATCTATATAACCATTATTTTCATCCACAATTCCCAACTCGTTAACTTGTGAAATTCCCAACCCAACCCAAGAAAGTTCAATTCCGGAAATTTCTCTGTTCCACCCAATCGTCATGTATAGGTACCTACTGAGTCATAAGAAATTTCCTGGGTAGAGCAGAATTAAGAAATGCCGATTTCTCAATTCAATCTTGTGTACATTTAAAAAAGTCGGTTACTTAGAAGACAGGTGATGAGAGTAGGATGCTGTGCAACTTGAGACCAGCACTAAAACTAGGTAAGTTTTTGTTAGCACCTGAAAGTAGAACAGAAGCTATTGATGCTATTTTTCCAACTAGGTAAGGTTTTGTAAAAACCAAAATGGGTCGTTTTGTAAAAATGACAATTGTTGTCCGGAGAGGATTCCGACTTCCCATTAATAATCCGGGAGTCAAAAACAATTTCTCCATAAACTATCAACCGTACTCTACATTAGGCAATAATTAAATTATGCATTTATAAACTATTTAATACATTATTTTAAATTCAAACAGCAAATTTTCCACCAATCTGCGATGTCCAAAACCCGATTTCCCCACTTTGCATGAATAGTGTGGATCTTTGATTCCATCCAGCGTCCCAATTACTAGAATTGTTAATACCTACCTAAAGATGAAAAAAACGTCTTCCAAGTTTGGTGGGCAGTAAAGCTTTTTCACTATTCTAACATGGACGTGTTGAATTTGTTGAAGAACAAAGTACAAGTCGAAATGACTGATTAGTCGACGTTATATGAAATTAATGATTGCGCATGCGAACAGACTAGGTACTATTATTTCAACGGCAATACAATTTATAGGGGAACGAGCCAAACTGCACAATCCTAGAAAATTGCATTCGAACGAATAGACCAATAAGATTAGTCGAGGCTATTGGTGTACCGATCCAAGTTTCTACTGTTCGAATAGAGGCGGAACACTGTTATTGAGTTTGAGACAGCGATCGCTACCTAGCGGGCTATGAGTAAACTGCAACGTGTCTTTCGTTGCCGTAAGAGAGCAGGCAAGATACCCTAGTTACATCGACTAAACAGCTGAAGCTTTATTCACGTTGCTATCATTCATCGTGATAGCTGTTATCAGTGATGTTCCAAACAGTGGTTTAGTGATTACTGAACACAGTTTTCTAAATCCCTTTCCCTAAAATTTATGAGTGATATTTGGTTTAATGAAAGAACAGTGACGTTTATCAAGTGTTACACGCTGGAATTTCTGCGACTTGGTTACTTAATCATCCATTCACTAGGTACCGACAACATCCTGATCATTCGACCTTGCTATTTTCGGTCACGTGTGTGAATCGGCTTTCTGGGAGTGTCACAGATGACGTCTTTCGTTGCACTGGTTTCCTTCAATCACCGTTCATGAACAACAGCTGGAACTAGAACATAGTGGATGAGAGAAATAGAGTTTGGCTCAGTTCAGGTATACACCCTAGTACCTAAAGTGCCTCAGTCATTAGTGATTTTCGTTTTAGTCATCCTTCGAACATCATAGAGTTTCTGTACCTAAGTCTCTACCTAAGTAGGAATAAATTCTGTGTACCACTTCTATTGATGGTACTTGGCGTTCATACACAATAATCACAATGATGTGCAGTACCAAACCACATCGTCTTGGTAATCCCGAAGCCTTGATCAACGATTCATTGAAGAGAGTTCGTCAGTATGAAATTCCTGAACTCCAAGGTCGAGCTCTATCCCTTATTCCTCTCGATATTCTCAGGAAAAATTCCACTTCCTGCTCAATTCACCCTCCACTAAATGAGGCAGATGGGACGATTTTCCTCAACTCGGACGAATGCGAACTGTGCTTCTTTCAGGAGTTGGCTACTTGGTTTAAGGAAGAATTTTTTAGTTGGATTAATTCACCAGATTGCGAGGCATGTGGAGGGCAATCTCAGTTCAAAACTAGGTACAGCGTATTTTGGCCTATTTCAGGAATGAATCGTACATCCAATTATGCTATCGACGTGGAGGATCATGAATGCAAGGTATGTCGAAATGTGACCAAATTCCCTCGTCATACTGATGCATCAATATTGATCGAAACTCGCAAGGGCCGCTGTTCAGAATGGGCACAGGTGTTCACCCTGTTATGTCGAGCACTTGGCTACAGAGTTCGGTTAGTGGTAGATGTGACAGACCATGTGTGGACGGAAGTGTACTCGTTATCCCTCAAGAGATGGATGCACATTGATTCATGTGAAGCTTCAGTAGATCAACCATTGCTGTACGAGAAAGGTTGGGGGAAACAACTGAGCTACATAATTGCTGTGGGAATCGATGACGTTCAAGACGTCTCTTGGAGGTATTCGGCTGAACACAAAGCACTGATGACCAGAAGGGACCCGCAAGCCGACAAACTGTTGGTTCAAACTGTGATAAAAAAACGTAACGAAGTAATTCAACGTTACCCACTGCAACTTCGTCATGGCTTAATGGTTGGAGTAATTTTGGAACTATTGGAACTAATGGTGGAGCCCACGACGAATTCAGAATATTGTGGAAGGATATCTGGTGATAAGGACTGGATACAGAGCAGATCTGAAGACGGAGGTAATACTGCACATGACTCCCAAAAATCGATAAAACTGACTGAGTTCACATCTAATTCTGGTCCGTCAGTCATAAAAATATTATATTCATCAGCTCTGGACAAATACCAAATAGCAAGTAAAACCGTTTCGGAATCCAGCAGTTCATGGCAGAAACTCACATCTAAAGCAGAAAATATGTTCAGAAAAGAAGAAAAAGATTGGAAGATGGCATACTTGGCCAGAAAACACGGTTCGAAGCCAGGAATCATTGAGTGGCGATTTGATGCTGACAAATTTCGTATAAGTGGCATTAGGATTGAGAGTGGTGCATTCGTGAAAGAGGGTTGTGAAATAGTCTGCGATGTCAAGAGTGATGATGGGCAATTTTCCGCGTCTTACAAAAATGCAAGTAAATGTTCGTGTAAGCTGTTGATTCCCTGCCGCATTTTAACGGTGAAATTCACACTAACTTCACCCTCCGGTTCGCCTGATATTTCTTGGCAATTTACCCAATTATTCAGAGAAAAAATCACGGAAAATAATGATTATTCTTTCGGCTTCAGCATTGAACTGGCTGAAAACGAGACTGTTGGGAGAGAATAAAAATATCTCTCATATAAATATAGAATACTACGTGTCCTTATGTCACTTTGCCATTTGAAATATAAATATAGTCGGAAAATTTTAAATGAAATTCGAGATTTATTATTTCTTGAATATGTATAAATAGTTACTTTCAATGCCTGCATTGTAATCATTCTTAAGTAAAAATACAATTTTTTAATTGTATCTCAATCCAAAGTTATATATCCTTTATTCATTAACTATTATTAGATCGGTCAATTTTCAACAATAGTTTGATAGTAGTAGAAGGTAAGTACCTAACACATATAGGGATGATCATACTATATATAAAATAGGTTAGTAGGTACTAGATAACATTGAAGCAGAGACATAATAAGATTGTATTAATAATAATTTTGATTTGTTTCACGAATTCAATTTCTTTTGATTGATCCAATACTAGTTAATTTTTGTAAAAAAATGTCAAAAATTGGGTACGCCCGTACCATGCATGTAAACGTCTGGGTGATGTGATTGATAAACTACGATTTCATAATTTCTCCCTTGAGAGGGAAAAACATTAAATCATGTTTAATGTTTTTCCCTCGCAAGGGAGAAATTAGATATAATTTTTTAAGGTCAAGAAAAAAGAAAAGATTCTAATTAACCAAAACAATTTATTATATTTATATACATTTTTATTTTACCATTAGATATTTCCGATAGGACTCATACCAGAGTACGCTTGCATACGAGTCTGCAACACATTGGGACATTTTATGTCTTTAGTTGCAGACTCGTATGCAAGCTCTAAGAGCCACTCAGCTGATCCGGACCGTGGGCATCGTCAAGTAAATGTCCTAAAGAGGCTACATAAGAAATTACAGCTTCCTAGAGTGTAAAGCATAGAAATTAGCTCTAAGAGCCACTCATCTGATCCGGACCCTGGGCATCGTCAATTAAATGTCCTAAAGAGGCTACATACGAAATTACAGCTTCCTAGAGCGTAAAGCATAGAAATTAGCTCTAAGAGCCACTCATCTGATCCGGACCCTGGGCATCGTCAAGTAAATGTCCCAAAGAGGTTACACACGAAATTACAGCTTCCTAGAGCGTAATGCATAGAAATTAGCTTTAAGAGCCACTCATCTGATCCGGACCCTAGGCATCGTCAAGTAAATGTCCTAAAGAGGCTACATACGAAATTACAGCTTCCTAGAGTGTAAAGCATAAAAATAGCTTTAAGAGCCACTCATCTGATCCGGACCCTGGGCATAGTCAAAATATGGTCCTGAAGAGGCTACATACAAAATTACAGCTTCCTAGAGTGTAAAGTATAGAAATTACCTATTAAAATGATTTAACCACCGCTTCACAAATCAAACCGTTCTCGCAATATTCGGATCACCTGCTATGAATCAAATCATCGAAACACCAACTCAATGAAATCATCAGAAATTAACAAGCGGTTGCAATCATGTTCACAATATCAATTATTGAGAATGATCACCTGAGTGTACACAATTATTCAAATAACCATGCTCATAACTCAGCTTGTTGGCCACGCACTTCGCAGTAGTTAACATAATATGGTTGGATAAATCGAGAGCTTTCGAACGAATGGTCAACGAATTTTGTGGGATGAAAAACGACGAAGTACCATTTCCCTAGCAACGACTCGGTTGTAAGCGGAAATCATCAGAAAAAATCAGTCAAAGGTACGCCCGTACCATGTAAGTAAACGTCTGGGTGATGTGATTGATAAACTACAACGATTTCATAATTTCTCCCTTGAGAGGGAAAAACATTAAATCATGTTTAATGTTTTTCCCTCGCAAGGGAGAAATTAGATATAATTTTTTAAGGTCAAGAAAAAAGAAAAGATTCTAATTAACCAAAACAATTTATTATATTTATATACATTTTTATTTTACCATTAGATATTTCCGATGGGACTCATACCAAAGTACGCTTGCATACGAGTCTGCAACACATTGGGACATTTTATGTCTTTAGTTGCAGACTCGTATGCAAGCTCTAAGAGCCACTCAGCTGATCCGGACCCTGGGCATCGTCAAGTAAATGTCCTAAAGAGGCTACATACGAAATTACAGCTTCCTAGAGTGTAAAGCATAGAAATTAGCTCTAAGAGCCACTCATCTGATCCGGACCCTGGGCATCGTCAATTAAATGTCCTAAAGAGGCTACATACGAAATTACAGCTTCCTAGAGCGTAAAGCATAGAAATTAGCTCTAAGAGCCACTCATCTGATCCGGACCCTGGGCATCGTCTAGTAAATGTCCTAAAGAGGCTACATACGAAATTACAGCTTCCTAGAGTGTAAAGCATAAAAAATAGCTTTAAGAGCCACTCATCTGATTCGGACCCTGGGCATCGTCAAGTAAATGTCCTGAAGAGGCTACATACAAAATTACAGCTTCCTAGAGTGTAAAGTATAGAAATTACCTATTAAAATGATTTAACCACCGCTTCACAAATCAAACCGTTCTCGCAATATTCGGATCACCTGCTATGAATCAAATCATCGAAACACCAACTCAATGAAATCATCAGAAATTAACAAGCGGTTGCAATCATGTTCACAATATCAATTATTGAGAATGATCACCTGAGTGTACACAATTATTCAAATAACCATGCTCATAACTCAGCTTGTTGGCCACGCACTTCGCAGTAGTTAACATAATATGGTTGGATAAATCGAGAGCTTTCGAACGAATGGTCAACGAATTTTGTGGGATGAAAAACGACGAAGTACCATTTCCCTAGCAACGACTCGGTTGTAAGCGGAAATCATCAGAAAAAAAACGTTGCAGATTTGCGTGTCGGGTGTCGGAATTCACAGAACGACCCCCAGCCCTAAAACATTAAACATGTTAAAAACGTTGCAGATTTGCGTGTCGTGTCGGAATTCACAGAACGACCCCCAGCCCTAAAACATTAAACATGTTAATAAAGCTATTGCAATGACCCAAAAACAATTTTTTTTTCTTAGAAAAAATACGTGTTGAGGCATTCTGAAACGGTTCCTAGATTTCACGGTTTTTTTCAATTCTCGAGCTAAAAAGTCCGTACTTTCGCCAAAAAAAAATCAAGCATTCCAAAAGAAAGGATGAGTTTGCTGGACAGAACTTTTTTGTCATCATAAATAGGTCAAATTAAAATAAATAAGAATAGTGACAGTTCTTTGCACTTGCAGTGCTCAAATTTCACATACATATAATATGATAATTCTCAAAAATTCGCCCATACAATTTTCTTGGTCTGTTGTCTTTCTATTCGATCATCATGGCTCTCTTGAAGATTGATTCAAATGGGAATCAGTATAACTAAACATAGGTACATTAAAGAATTTTCCTATTTGGACCAGTGACTACGGATCAAGGGTTTTATTGAAACGGAAGCAGAATTAATGTGGGTCATTACGATACATGAAATAAACTTAGTGAGCGATATATGGAGTCTTTGTATGGAATGGACCAACAGTCTTGATCACATGCTATTTGGAATTATCCCAGTGATATCTTGATATTCGTACGATTTTTTGAGAGAAGTAAGATATTGAAAATGTTGGTTTTTAGGCTGTTACATATGCACATCAACAAGATGTAGAAACTTTAACTGAAGGTATGATGGTTTTATTACAATTGCATTAGCCTCTCTGTAATTATACGCTATCAGAAAGTTCTTAACAGAGTACCCTCCAAAGTAATTTATGGTAGAAGGGATATTTATTTATATCACTGGTGTTTGCACCTGTCCAATCCAGTATCAGGAATGTTAATTGAAATAAGTACATATACCAACGTAACTGATATTTTAAGGATATTGATCTTATCTGATCAATCATGATCCTGCCCCTGGAAACACTGAAATCAAGCTCTGAAACTCCAATTTGAAAATAGATAAAACATTTTTCAGTTTAGTTTTACAATTTTCTGGGAAAAACGTGTCTGTAGATACAATAGTATCCACTCTGTAAAATTTCTTCAGAAAATGACATTTACACTTTTTCAATACTAGCTTTTTGGCTTATCGATATGGCGATTATCGTCGACGTAAAGATAATCGAAAGTGTCATTAAGAAATGAGAAGGATAGATATGTGTTTCATTTAGAATTCAGCAGTTACAAAATGTTACACTGTTTCAATATAACAGTCATTATCTTGGTATTACGTATAATATTACGTAGACGCTTTCAAATATTAGGTAGCTGCTGAGTAGACTACCATGAAACCTTCAATCTATCTTCAAGCATATATCTTGTTAAATGAATTATGGAAAACACTTCTAGTTCTGTTGTAAAAGTAAGATGTAATAATTACTATTTTTGCAATAATTTAGGCTGAATCAATAACATTTAATTAGACGAATTATTTAAAAACTCAAATGTATCGATACAATGTTGCGCTGAGGATCCAATGTTTTTAATTTCGATTCAAAAAGTCCTAATGGTTGAAAATAAAGGCTTACGAACAATGTGGTCCATTCCCTATTGCGAGTGTTGAGTCAGAGATAGGGGCGTTCAATTTTCGCCGACGCCGAACAATGAAAAAGGCTCTTCAATATTCCATAGCCTGGAGGGAGTTCCGTTAATTGAAAAGCTTAGCTGCATTGATTCAATTTAACACGCTCGATTACTCAATGTGCTCCGCGGTAGTCGGCCAAAATGTTTGCGAGATGATTTTCGTCTAGGTGTTAATACCTGCTGAGATTCAGTAAACCTCAGTATAGCTGTATAGTTCAGTAACTAAATAATTCAGTGAATTAATTCCCTATCTTTAATAACATTGAGAAATGCTCAGAAAAATTCACTCGTTGCGAGAGAAGATATCATTAAGAATGACTCAGCAGAGTACAGCAACCAGATATTATACAGACATAACTGTACAGACAGACAGAACTATATTCAAAATTCGACTAAACGTAAATCCCAACGTCAAAAGGATCTAATTTCTTTTTAGCCTTTTTTTTTTAAAGATAGGTAGGTACTTTTAGGAAAATCACGCTTCTTCATAGTTATAAAGCTCTAATCTGAGAAAGGAATAAATTATCGCAATTCTGGTTTCTTCATCGTGTTCAGCATCGTGTTGCGCCTGGTATACGAATCTGGTAGTTTGAGCTAGTATGAGTAGCTGCGGCTATTAGCGAGTAATGGGGAAAATAGAAAGATATTGATGAGAGCTTTCCAAAAAGGTGCTATATAATGGGTATGTGACCGGTAAAACGGCGCTTGAAATTCATTTACACGACGTCACGGCTCCCACTCGCCTTAGGAAACCCTCAGCTCCCTTGCACTACTGCGTCAGGCGTGATATTCCTACCCGTTATTAGCCAAACTAAACGGAATTTTGAGCTGGAAATTAACAGCAGGGGGTTTTCAAGTGCGCTGAATCCGAATCTGAGGTCAAAAGTATAAAATTCCAACACACGGAAGTTCCCCAGTGCTTAGATCTCGTAACGGATTTCTTCCCGAAGCGACAGGGCGAAGTTGACGTTTGGCGCGTTTTCGTCTTTGAAAGTTATCGTAACCCTTCGGCGACCTTGATCTATCCGGAAGCAAAAGTAAAACAAATGATTTCCGAAGCTGGAATAGTGTTGTGTATAACGACTTATCTCATTCGAATTCTGATCACATCCAGGATTAGTAAGGGGCGGTCAGTTGGCTGAACGGAAGTTCCTTCAGAAAATACCAGCTAGAACGGAATATGGGCTTGTTTCAAACACCATTTGGAAACACTTTTCGAGACCAGTTGAAGACTCTATATATTATATCGTTGACATAAACTTTGAAATAGTTTATGATGACACATTAACCTGGCAATTTCAAGTAGGTATATAGGGCCAAGGGTACAAGGAAAGGTTTAAACTGAGACAGAGCTGAGCTCCATTTAGTTTTTAAACTCGGGTTTAAACTACTGTTTGCGTTTACTGTGTGTATAATGTGGACTCATTTGACAGCAAACCGAATGGACCCAAAGTCGTCAGGCAACGTTTGGTCATCTTCGGTTCCACCTGCAACACAAATCTTTAAATTCTGCACAAATTTATTAGGGATAAGTAACGGTACAAGATTTTTTAATAAATCAATTTTTACATCAAAAATCGATGTATGAGTCCCGGGGAATCGGTTTATTCACATCATCTTTGGGGGAAAAAAAAAAGAAAAAAAAAAAAACAAAAAAAAAAATCAAGCATCGATTTTGTTACCAATTTTCAAGAAAGTTGATGAGAAGTGGCTATAAGTTTTGTTTTTCCAACCCTACTATTTTTGTAGACAAAGACGCTGCAAATTACAGCACAGAGGTTCATTATTTCTGTTTTTATGATTTTTATACTTTTATTTGCGTTTTTTGAAGAGCATCATTGGTTTATAGTAGAGATGAGTCGATACCAAAATTTATCGATTACCGATACCGATACCTAAAAAATCGATTCCCGATTCTCGATACCGATACCATCGGCGCATAATACCTAACTTAGTTGTTACTGCACATCTATCGATAGCCTCTCGCAATGAATACTGGCACCAATAGCTTACCGTTCCGTCGTAGATGAAGTTATTAGTCTAATTAGCTAATATATTTTCCATCTCTATTGTCATTAGGAGTTCTTGTTCCAATGAAGCTTTAATGCTTTAGCTACTTATTAAAATTAAATAAATTTTGAAGATTAATTCTTATTACAAATTCTAAATTTCAGATTTATATTTTCATTCAAGGCTTTAGTTAATTTAATTTGTGCAAATACAAAATTTGATATTTTTTTTGTTATCTATCAAGTATCAATTAATAGGCAACTTTTATTGCTTAGGATTGATTTCTTTCTGAATAAAACAAGTTAAGCAGACTGACTTGGTTTTTTAATTTTTCGTCGGTAACTGTAAGGTACTTCCAAATAAGACTGGCTCTAGGCTTTTATACTTGGAAAACATAGCTTTGTCTACTGTTGTCACAAACAAAATAACACAAGCCTACTTGTAAACAAAGTTATAATTGTAAGTTGTGTTTTGGACAATTCATGTTTCGCAACTGCTAACTTCACACAACGGTTGCACGGTACAACCATCTTCGTTGTTAGATGGTTGCAATAGTACCGTAGTGTAATAAAAAGCCCATCACCGGGCGGTATCGGTATCGGCTTTAGGCGATCGATTCTCGATACCGATACCAATGCCTAAGAATCGGTGGTAGCGAGAATCGGTATCGGGAATCGACTCATCCCTAGTTTATAGATAATCAATATATGTACCCTATGGCACATCTTAATCAACTTATAACTAAGGAGACGTAAGCACCCTCTAAAATTAAATGAAATCGAAAAAAAGTTTTTTGCCAACAGTTTTGGTTAAAAAAAAAGTTTTGAAGCTACTTGCAAGTTTTTTAATTTTTTGTTCAACTAGGTATGTCTGTAGACAAATTCATCGTTTATGAATTCAATTTTAAATCTAAATTTTGAATTCCATAATTTCGTTTGTTAAATTAATTAAGTAGAATTTCAGATGATCACAAAAATACTCATTTTAAGGCGCGATTTTAAAATATTGATTTCCAATATTTTGAGATGATTGACTGTCCAATTTTTAGAGCATCGATTTTCAGTTCCGAGTTTAAGTCGATCCAATAATTGATTCTTTCATAACGATACACCCATCCCAAATAGAATACTCGCGCTCAGGGAAGGTTAGGCTTGACATTCCCCTGACAAAAATTGAACTAATCAGCTTGAGTCAAGATTATTAAGAGGAGAAACAAGGTTTCCATTTTTCAATAAATCTGGTTGTGGAAAAACTCGATGGAGTGGTTTGTGCAAACATCAGAAACATTTGAAAAACCAATCAAGTTGAGTGGGGCACATGATTTCGTCGTGACCATGACATGATTAAAAAATGTTAATAGGAAATATTTTGTAATAATATTAATAAATTAATCAATTGGTATGCTGGTACATTACTTGAAAATGGTATTAGTCGGAGTGATTAGGGGATACATATTATTACTAAATGGCCATTTCCCTGTAGAATCGCTCCTTGACATTTTTCTCAACGTAGAATGAAAACTGTTGATAAAAAATGTGCTTACTCAAAGGATTTGATGTTTGTGAACGCACAGAAGCTACCAGTGATTTGGCAGCAGTAATGCTCATGGCAGACCATATAGAGCTCAATTCACGCGATTCGGTTTAGTTCTAATCAAACTATTTTTAATCAGTAACATCAGTTTTATCAGTAACAACGACTACACGAACCCACTCATAGGCATTCAAAACCAAAATTGTTAAGGACAGTATGGAAAGTCAGCTCAACATCGATATTGGGATTTTTTATTTTTTATTTTTGTAGCTGGATCACAACCTCTATGAAATGAAGGTGTACATTAATACCGGAACTCTGTCTACTGCAAGGACGATTTCTGGGTAAGGACATCCGAGGGCAAAGTTACGCAACATCTCTCAATAGGTACCACAACAACGACTTGGGTACTCATCCGTATCTAGATTAGGAAACTGCATGTTTATAGAATAGTTAGTTATCGTACCGTTCGTCAGTAAAATCATCGGTATGGAAAATACCTTGAATAAACTATTCTTATCTAATTGGAAAAAACGTGTGCCAAGTTGGGTGTGGCTCAGTTTCCTCGTGTCTATGGAATGCTTGTAAACGTAGATTATTGAAATCTTGTTCAATGGCTACTAGAGATCCGATGGAAAATTTACCGTAGTGGACCGTCAAGCTTCACACTGGCACAATCTCTAAAAATTAGTCAAATTCTGATGCAAACCATGACGGTTATTATTATTAGGTACACGGATTTTACGGTTGCGCTAATAATACTGCGGCAATCAAACTTATAGGGGCCATATGAGTTGGCACGTGCAGAATTCATACTACGGCACCATCTTCCAATGTTGTGCTCGTTACAAGGATTAGCGGATAGAAAAAATGGATGTCTGGAACAAAATCGTCCAGGAAGCGTGCCATAGGTAAAATGCGAGAGCATTTTAATTTAAAAGCACAATTTTCACATCTCCCGCAATCAATCACCAAATTTCAGCGAGGTACTCATAGGTAGATTCAGAAGGAAAAGCTTTTTTTTCCCTCATTTCATTTCATACAAGTTATGCTCCAGCATATCAATTTTTAACTTAGTATACATGATAATGTAATCTATCAGCTCATTTCAATTATTAAACGAGTATGCATGCATACTAGGGAGCTCTATGCAACACTTACCTAATTCGAGAGACATTTTTTTGCGAACTAAAACGAAACAAACCACTCATGTCGAAGTTGTGGAAATCCGTTTCAATACAGAATTTACTGAAAAAAGTCAATGTCCGCGAAAAATAAAGATTAAAAATGATAAATCTCGACGGTTAGGTCATCATCAGTAACAAACAATAACTACTTAACGTTATCGTTTTTTACTGATGATGACTTGACTATCAAAATCAATTTAATATTGTAACTCTTCATTTTTTTTAATAGGCAACTTTTTTTCACTGAATTGCCTTCAGACACATTTTTTTGGTCATTCATACGGCCCTACCTATTTTTGACGGCCGTCAACAGAAACTCAAGGAATAAGGAAACTGCCTTCATGCGTAGGCTCAAGGACTTTTTGCGTAGATTGTTTCCACGCACCCAATTAAGATCAACAGTGACCAAACCTGTTAGAGGACATCCGCATTCGTACGCAAACGAGAAAAAGGCAGAGCTAAATTCTGGTTGGGGAAGATAAAAAAATATAGGTTGCCTATTGGTTGGCAATTATAGCTCCGATTGCGATAAAATAAAAAACGAAAGCATCGGGAACCCGGAAATTGCTAATCTATATTCGCTTATTTATGAACGATGGGCGGTGTAACCGTAACACTGCAATATATGCATTTTCAACAGAAACCCAACATTTCAAATTCAACTTCATCTTCTTCTCCTTCGTCCCACACGGCAGTTCTTTTAGAAAAAACGCTTAGCTCTAGTTAGAAGAATAGGTAAGTAGGTACCTTCTTGGCGTTAGTATTATTCTGCCGCAGAATGACTACAAAATCTTACAGAACATATGAAGAGGGCGAATCTTAAACTTCAAATCGTATAGTTAGCTAATAGTTTACCACCCATGTAACTACAATCAAGCCCTGAGAAAACTGTTATTTTTGATAACTCGCTGAAAGAAATAATATTGCAGGTACAACTATTATTCACATACTTGTAATGTGGTTTTTGGCTCAACTTGACTAAATTTAGGATCGAACAATTAATAATCACCAAAATTTGATCAGACTTGTAACCTTCAAATTGATTTTTGGTTTTTATTTTTGTAAAACATGACAACATTAAATCTGAGCAGTGGAAAGCAGAGATATATGATTTTTCAACGATTGAGGGGTCGAACATCGTTTCCATAAGATAGCGGTTTCCTGTTACAGGCGCTCTGCTGTTCATGGTTGATAACTGTTCCAAACTGCTTACCGTTCCTTCAGTTATTCAATACCTACTATTTATGGTAAATTCTGCAGAATCTTTAATAACCATCACCGATTCCTAGTAGTAGCTCAAAAGCGTAGCTCGGAAAACGGCTACCTTCTCTAAACTGCTGTTTTTCTCCAGAAAAAAAGAAAGAAAAAAAAAACAAACAAAAAAAAAAAAACAGGTTTTTATTAGTTATGTACTTGCTTTTTGCCATTAAATAGAGACAGTTTTTTTATTATTTCATTTATTAACTTATTTTTAATTTTCCTCATTTTTTGAAGGACTGTCTCTTACATCTTCTGAAACGAGTTTGAACGAAAAACTTGAAATGGAAACATGGCCGTGATAGAAGACGTATAAACATTAAAAAAAAAGAAAAAATGGTTTGGCTACATTGCTTTAGGTCAAAAATATATTCGCACAAAAGAGTTGAAACTTGTTCAGTGATCGCAATAAGTATAGACGAAGAAATTTAAAAAAATTACGAAGATATCATGAGATTCAGAGAAAAGGGTACATGAAAAAGTGTTGAATTACGAAGGACTCATGAATGAAGTGTAGAAACACTTTGTAGAGGTCGAATTTTCGGATGATTCTCGCTTAGAATCCAATCGTGCTATGGAACTGTACGAATGCTATTTTTCATCGTACGGAAATCGTTTGCCATTCGTTTGATCAAAATTTATGTTGAAAACTTATGCTGCCTAAACCGATCCAAAAATAAAAGCAGCTGAGGTACACGCAAAGTTATTATTGAACTAAAAACAAGTCTCGAAGTATAGTATTTGATAGAAACCAGGTTGGCTTACTGCGAAGGCGAATATGGTAAGCGATCCATAATTAAAAATGTCTCCCATGGTGCGGACTCTTACGCAAGCTGTATATCTCATGTTGATTTCTAATGTTTTTCACGTACAACCAATCGCTGTTTAGGAGTTTTACCTTGCTGATTTTTTCATAGATATGGATAGATTATCTCATAGATGCTTTCGTAGATTCGGTGAGAGAAAGTTGAGAAACAAATTTGTTCTCGGCTATTTTTCTCTAGGGCTTGGGTTGTCTCGAACCTCTGTTCATAAGCCGTCCCTCTTATATATGAATCCTTGCTAATACGGGGTCTTTTCTTAGATGCACCACCTGCTAGAGCTCGATTATACAACTATTTCAATAAAAAGTTTCCCATAGACATTTTCCTGAAAACTCTGTCTATTGTACTTTTAGCCACTTAAATAATGTGAGGTCTAAAAGCTAACAATAAAAAATTGTAATTGCGATGACCCCCTTAGATGGAGGTTTCAAAAAGTTGCCACTTTTTGTTGGGAATTACTTGTGGAATCAAACCCCAGCACCCGAATGTGAGACTCTGGAGGGACGTCTCGAAAAGGGGCGGTAGGCGCTCGCACGTGACTTTCCTAGCGAACATTCTCTCGAATTTGGTATGCACTGACAGACTGGTGGGAAGGGGGTGGATCTGAATTCAGATCTCATCTTGGAGAAGAATCTTCACCTGAAAAATGTCTGACCTGCTTACGCAGTTCCCAATAGTTAATCCAGTATGCGAGTACAAATATTATTTGTTATAGAAACATGATTTTTTGAACTCACGCTCCTCTTTTGTGGTAGGTTTCATGGTAGAACTCACCCTTCATACTTCCAACTTTACATTTTCTGGGCGGACGGTTGGTCTCTAACGATCAAAGTTGTACAGATCTAAAATACAAACGATATAATAATCAAAAACAAAGTTGTGCGATGAGTTGTTCAACAATCAGGAACGTTCAAAGATCGAGATATAGATAATAACTAACACCCCCTCCCGCCCTTAGGCACCACCAGAGTTGACCAAATCGTACTCACAAGTACAAAGTACGAGTACAAGTAATTGTAAATGAAACATGACCCCGACGGATACATGTACTTGTACTTGTCCTTGTAATTTTACAAGTACTTGTGCGGTTTGAAGTCGAAACAGGTTATGTAATTGTACTTGGTAAGTACTTTCAAAGTACTTGAAGCTGTTGAATCACTGATTCCACTCTGAACCTTTCATTAACATGCCTCTGAAGTGGAAAATGTAAAGTTCTAACGATAGTACCTAATTGAAATAAGTACGTACGTACTTTCAACTCTGGCACATAAGTAAACGAAAAAAGTGTTAACAAAAAGCGTTGAAAAAAAAAAAAAAAAAAAAAAAAAAAATGTTACGGTTAGTTTTCTGATGATTTCCGCTTACAACCGAGTCGTTGCTAGGGAAATGGTACTTCGTCGTTTTTCATCCCACACAAATCGTTGACCATTCCGTTCGAAGACTCTCCATTTTTTCCAACCATATCATGTTAACTACTGCGAGGTGCATGGCCAACAAGCTGAGTTATGAGCATGGTTAAAGGAATAATTGTTTACACACAGGTGATCATTCTCAATAATTGATACTGTGAACATGATTGCAACAGCTTGTTAATTTCTGATGTTTCATTGAGCTGGTGTTTCGATGATTTGATTAATAGCAGGTGATCCGAATATTGCGAGAACGGTTTGATTTGTGAAGCGGTGGTTAAATCATTTCAGTAGGCAATTTCTATACTTTACACTCCAGGAATCTGTAATTTCGTATGTAGCCTCTTTAGGACATTTACCTACTTGACGATGCCCAGGGTTCGGATCAGCTGAGTGGCTCTTAGAGCTTACATACGAGTCTGCAACTAAAGACAAAAAATATCCCAACGTGTTGCAGACTCTTATGCAAGCGTTTCGTTGTAATTTCTCTCTTAGGACCCTCCCTACAATAATCCGAAGAGAAAAAGAGGTGCCATAAGCTTGCTCACTCAACCTTCTCCACCTCCTGTTCTAACTCTTGTACCTACATGATTGTTAACTGCTCTAATTCCGTGCGAGCTAACGAGGGTTAAGAATGTATCAAGTAAATTGGTAAAGAGATTGGCAGGAAGGAACTCAATTGTTCCGATCAGCCTTAAGAAAATAAAAATGCGACTGAATATTATACATCTTATATA
Source organism: Adelphocoris suturalis (assembly GCA_030762985.1). Lineage (NCBI taxonomy): Eukaryota > Metazoa > Arthropoda > Insecta > Hemiptera > Miridae > Adelphocoris > Adelphocoris suturalis. The sequence continues at coordinate 26,660,079 of CM061047.1, read as the reverse complement.
TTATGTGCAAGCTCCAAAAATTTCTGCATCGATAAACTCAAATTTTGACACGGTGTACAAACCGCTTCAAGGATAGTTTTTATTTTTTTCCAGTGAGTAATGTATCCGCAACCGCGGGGAAACAGCTTTTTAAACGCTCTGTAAACTTGGTGATACGTAAACAAAGCTTTGTTAAGTAGTCCAAGTAAACAACAACCATTTGTTGCTACTTCACCACCGTAATCAAGGAAGCTGCTCCACAATGTGAAGCTATCATTATAAAGGAAGCTAACCACGAGTACGTAAAGTAATTATCTTCAATTCCTCCTAGGAAGTTGAGATTTAATGGAGAGACTCTCTGGGAGATCAACAGTAGACGAATAACGTGATGGGCTCTTTTCTGATCAGCCGAATGAGTTAAATTGCTAGGGATAGGCATCGGCTAACAATTAATCGATTATTAGAATCGACGATTATTTCAAGCAGATTAATCGATTAACCGATTAATCGGGGCCTAAATAATCGATTAATCTGGAAAAAGTTTTCTGAAGGAACAGAAGTTGCTACTGCTGGCACATTAAATCGTCTCCCTGATCTAAGTATAACGACGACAACGAAGTAGTTTAAATTAAAGTTAAAATTAGGTTCAAATTAACGACCCTTCAACTGAAAATATATGAGACAAAATAAAATCCTAGGTACTAAGTAAAGCGGAAGTAAAGAAATATTTCGGCGCTTTCTACATGCTTCCCTTTAGAGTTGACCGAAATTGATGCCAAACATCTAATATCAATGCCGGATCCAAATGTGAATAATAACCCAAGTTTCATAAACTTTGGCCCAGTAGTTTCAGAGTGAAGCTCTGGACGGCGGACGATAGACGGCTGTATGTTTTTTTTAGTTTGGATTTGGGATTCTACACATCTTTAACGAACACATTTTGAGGGGGGGGGGACTTTTTTTTCTCTTGTTCGATTACAAAGATTCATTATTAAAAATAATGAACAAAGATGAAAATTCGGCGCTCCGTGCCTCACCAGGGAGCAAGATCCCTGGATCCCCGGTTACCTCTATTTACATACTTCGAATGAAATTATTGAATCACAGAATGTGTTTTTCCTCATGCGCTTCACATAACATGTGAAACCCGCATATTACAATGACTCAGATTTTGCGGTGTAGCTTATCACAACTATGTCAAGTTCTTTTATTTATTTATCTCCAGCGTAACGCATCACCACCAGCTCAATGAAATCATCAGAAATTAACAAAAGTTTGCAATCATGTTCACAATATCAATTATTATTGAGAATGATCACCTGTGTGTAAACAATTATTCATATAACCATGCTCATAACTCAGCTTGGCCACGTATTTTGCAGTAGTTAACATAATAAGGTTTGATAAATCGAGAGCTTTCAAACGAATGGTCAACGGATTTTGTGGGATGGAAAATGACGAAGTACCATTTCCCTAGCAACGACTCGGTTGTAAGCGGAAATCATCAAATGTTGCAACACATTTTCGTTACACATAAACGTTTCGTTTTCGGTTGGAGATGCCAAGGCTAAAACACGTGTGTGTGTGTGTGTGTGTGTGTGTGTGTGTGTGTGTGTGTGTGTGTGTGTGTGTGTGTGTGTGTGTGTGTGTGTGTGTGTGTGTGTGTGTGTGTGTGTGTGTGTGTGTGTGTGTGTGTGTGTGTGTGTGTGTGTGTGTGTGTGTGTGTGTGTGTGTGTGTGTGTGTGTGTGTGTGTGTGTGTGTGTGTGTGTGTGTGTGTGTGTGTGTGTGTGTGTGTGTGTGTGTGTGTGTGTGTGTGTGTGTGTGTGTGTGTGTGTGTGTGTGTGTGTGTGTGTGTGTGTGTGTGTGTGTGTGTGTGTGTGTGTGTGTGTGTGTGTGTGTGTGTGTGTGTGTGTGTGTGTGTGTGTGTGTGTGTGTGTGTGTGTGTGTGTGTGTGTGTGTGTGTGTGTGTGTGTGTGTGTGTGTGTGTGTGTGTGTGTGTGTGTGTGTGTGTGTGTGTGTGTGTGTGTGTGTGTGTGTGTGTGTGTGTGTGTGTGTGTGTGTGTGTGTGTGTGTGTGTGTGTGTGTGTGTGTGTGTGTGTGTGTGTGTGTGTGTGTGTGTGTGTGTGTGTGTGTGTGTGTGTGTGTGTGTGTGTGTGTGTGTGTGTGTGTGTGTGTGTGTGTGTGTGTGTGTGTGTGTGTGTGTGTGTGTGTGTGTGTGTGTGTGTGTGTGTGTGTGTGTGTGTGTGTGTGTGTGTGTGTGTGTGTGTGTGTGTGTGTGTGTGTGTGTGTGTGTGTGTGTGTGTGTGTGTGTGTGTGTGTGTGTGTGTGTGTGTGTGTGTGTGTGTGTGTGTGTGTGTGTGTGTGTGTGTGTGTGTGTGTGTGTGTGTGTGTGTGTGTGTGTGTGTGTGTGTGTGTGTGTGTGTGTGTGTGTGTGTGTGTGTGTGTGTGTGTGTGTGTGTGTGTGTGTGTGTGAGTGTGTGTGTGTGGTATATATATAAAATAGCTGGAATAAATACACCACCTAGCCCTTGAGCCTCAATGCGAATGTTATAGTGCACTCTTTTTCTGTAGCGCAACCAGACCTTAAAGAAATAAAACTAGAAGCTAAAAATCCATTTTCGGACGTGGCTGCCTAAGTGGGGGAGATAATACAATAAATGCTCGCTTTCAGCGAAATCTAATTGAAGGGCCGAAGAGATAAAATGATTTTACAACCTTTTTACATGGTGGCTTACATTTATTTTCTCGCTCCATATTCCTTGATACCAAAGATACATTGGAAATTGTTCAGTAAAATTTTGAATTTCGAATAGAGAAATTGATTGCGATGATAAAATCATCACATAAAACTATTAAGTATTTCGTTTGTTTATTTATTTTATGGGACTATTTTACCACTTTTTATTAATTTATTTTATGAGGCTATTTTACCACTTATTATTTACCTACTTATTTATTTTATTTTTTATTGATAGATTCCATTTCCCCGGTGCTTTCTACCATATTAACAAAGTGAAACATTGTCGGGAACATAGTAATGAAATCCCCTTTTAAACTACGATGATTTACCAGCTGATATATGGTTTCAATGCAATTTCCTCTTCCTTTATAGGTAACTTGTATTACCTATTGGCAGACTAGTGCCTGAGTGTTTCATTTTATTTCAATAATTCTTTTTCGGTGGGTACCTAATAAGTAGTTTGTTCCATTTATATTATGGTGTACCACAGTACTTACATATATTAGCTCTTGTTAAGTATAGACGGACTAATGAAATGTAGATGGGTTATCGATTAAGAATAAATTAACTATATACCAGTGATCTGCATAGAAGAGCTGCCTTCCTAACACAGATACAATACTACAGGTATGAATAATGAAATAATACGTGTAATGATAATCTACCGTTCAAATCGGTTTGCTGTTATTAAAACAAATCATAACATATGTTATGGCATGTGGAGATTCACCACCCAAATTGGAATCACGCACGGAGGCCTGCCCTTGGGACCAGAGCACGACTAACCACGATGGGGAAACTAGATGTATCGTTTTCCTGGAGCAAACTAACAATAAGTACCTACTCTGCCAAGTTCGGCAAATGAAGCATTCTTGGATGGGGGGGTGGGCCACAGCGTTTCCTGGAGTCTGCTACCTCAATCATAGTTAGCGCTGATCTAGTGTTATTATACGGTTCCCCAGGGAGAACGACTGGCCCACGCCCGGGCGAAACGTGTCCTTCCGCAATCTTGAATAAGGCAAGTGAGGTGGAAGCAGACTTTTGATAATGACCTTGGGTGACCTTGTGTTTTGGAAAGGAATACTCATATCTGCGGAAATGCGTAACAGGTTTATGTAAGGACAGTTTCAAAGTAAAAAATCGCGACTTAAACTTGTCCTGCTTAACACAAAAGCTGATACTAGCAGGAAACTGAAAAAGCGTCTTGCCGCAGCATAGAACGAGGCACACGTTTGTGCCAATTCTTGAACTACTTCACTAAATTATACACATTATTCTTATCTATCCAGAACCAATCTATATTTTACTGAAAGGATTGATTTAGTACTTTTTTGTTTTGAGATGCGAGCATCCAGCCCAACAAACTCTACTCATCATTCTGATCCATTTGTCCAACAGGCTGCTAGGGAGCAGATTGTCAAAGTGATAGGGCTATTCAAGCCTCGCTCCATACTATGGCGAGGAACGTCTTGGAAATGGTGTGGGTTGGAAATAATCCATGAAATAATCATTATTACAGGAGATTATTTGCTATTGGAAAGTATATGAACCTGGTTTATCATTTTTGGCGGAAAAAATTAATGTTATTAGGTATGTTATTATCACAAATCGTGTGTTTTGAAAGCAAAGGCAGCAGAATTCGTAAAAAAATTATAAAGTGCAAGAGGCAATTTAGGTTTCATTCGGTTATGCTGAATGTATAAGATAGGTAGGTATTATTCTTGTTTCAGCACTTCGCTGCAGCCATTCGTCCATGCATGTTTACATGCATTACAATAACGAATGTATGTAAAGATGTTGAGCGACCTTGATTGTTCCTCTGTGCAAGTGGCTTCCTGTTGTGCTGAAATGGCATTTTGTTGGCTCTATTGTTGAATAAAACTTGTTGGTAAAAAAAAAAAAAAAAAAAAAAAAACGAATGTATCATTCTACTTGTAAATATACAGGTCCGTCCGTTGGAATTCCAACTTTGATCCACCCACTCATTTAGGCTCAAGAAAACATCCAAGAGTTGTTAGAAACGTACCTAACTAGAGTTTTTGATTCAAGACACGCGTCACCCAGCATTGCCATTGTGCAAAAGGCAATAATCTCGAGGCGTCTGTGTCAAGATTACCAAGCGATTAACAAAGCAACCGATCTTGATCCAATTTCTTTCCCAGTAATAGATGACCTCATATGTATATTTGAGGGTTACGCAATCTGAAAACAATAAACCAAAACAGCAGCAAGGGATAGCTATTGAACGCTGCTTACATGTATTGCAAACACACTCGTAATCACACGATCGGCTGTACTCACAACCTGATAAGGATATAGAGACCGGATCAGTCATCCACCTCTTTCAATGCCGTTCTAACGTTTTCAATTTGATCTGAGATAGCCATCTCATTAACGGCGAGCCCCCTTGCTGGGCAACTCACCGCTACTTTCCGGACCCGGACCTTCCTGTAGCCGTGAACGAGTGACGATTGAAAGTGTCCGGAAAGATGCAGATAACGGCAACACTGGGTTGTCCCACTCGTTGAAGGTTCCTCAGAAACATCTATGTGATGCTTCACACTACTCTCATGACATTTATTCCACATTCTTGGTAGGTATAGATGATTTTCCTATGTAACACCATGAAAATTGTCGTTTTGTTTCCTAATCACCATAAATAGGGAAACTTCTTGTTCGTACTGGAAGTTGAAACATTACTGGATCTTCAATTATCGAAGTATCTACTTGCTTTTGGGATTCCACAGTTTTCTGAAGAATTTCTGTTTCTCGCCCATCAGTCTGTCTATAGTAGATTCCTATCCATATTAAAACTATGCCTACCACACACAACACACACACTCACACACACTTCTATTTTGTTATTGATATCTTCTGGTATAGTGCACGTTAGTGCCTTGGCAATAGTTGGTATAAACGTTTATATACGTTTATCCTACTTCCTTTTTGGAATGGATATATACTATAATTTATTGAGATCAGGTATAATCCATCCGTCACGCAGGTTTCTATAAAACACTGCTCACACAATACCATGTACCTATAAATAATGTACACAATACATGAATGTATAGATCATTGAAATGTTTTAAGTAGTCTTATAAAATATGAACTAATCAGCCCATTAAAATGCCAACGAAATCGGATGAAAACTGAAAGTGTAAAGCTTGTTAAACGATTTTAAAGTTCGCCGGTGCGCAGCAAAATGATACGATCCTGATGAATGTCAACAATCGGGAATGGTGTCAGAACTAATAAAACGCTTCTATCGTCGAGCTTTCGAAAAATATGTTTTCTTCATCAGGGCTCAAGGGCTCCTAGTGCTGATGAGAAGGGCCACCACTCATCCTCACAGTCATAACAGAAGAAGTTAAGGAAAACCAAAAGAAGAAGAAGAATCCAAGCTATTGCAGGTAATATGAAAATGAAAATGAGCACCAGCTATCAACAACTACTCAATAAATAAAACAACTATTATTATTATTCAACAAAACATATCATTAGGCACAGGCTTGAACAAATAAATATATGTATACATATATACAGGAACAAACTGCTTATATATATATATACATATATATATATATATATAAATTCTTGTATTGATTTTTGAGGGTTGGTCAAATGAATAAACGGTTTAACTAGGCCGACGTTTCGTTCAATTTATTGAACATCTTCAGGGCTATAAGGTACAGAGGTACAAAAACAAAATAGAACATTAGTTTGGTGACATGTGAGTAGGGAGGTACATATCTAGGTTTCTAATGGAAGTTGAGTTACCTTAGTTAGTGTTATCTTCAGTGCTTCCTCTCCTACATCACCACTCTGGTACACCATAAAACATACACTTTTTTTCTCTTTTTATACAGAACACTTAAGTGAACACGGAACGGACAACAGTCTATGATTAGCCAGGATTTGATGACAAGCTGATGGTGGTGGTGGTTTCTATTGTGGATACTAACCACATGGATGCTAGGATAGGTAGTTATCCTTACTACCTACGTATATACATTTATTTTCGAACTTAACGTTTTAACTATATATTATACTGCTTGAACTTATTTATTTAAGGTAAAAGATGAAATGAAAATACTACCACCACCATCAGCTTGTCATCAAATCCTGGCTAATCATAGACTGTTGTCCGTTCCGTATTCACTTAAGTGTTCTGTATAAAAAGAAAAAAAGTGTATGTTTTATGGTGTACAAGAGTGGTGATGTAGGAGAGGAAGCACTGAAGATAACACTAACTAAGGTAACTCAACTTCCATTAGAAACCTAGATATGTACCTCCCTACTCACATGTCACCAAACTAATGTTCTATTTTGTTTTTTGTACCTCTGTACCTTATAGCCCTGAAGATGTTCAATAAATTGAACGAAACGTCGGCCTAGTTAAACCGTTTATTCATTTGACCAACCCTCAAAAATCAATACAAGAATTTATATACTGAGTGGTCAAGAAAACAAAGTGACTATATATATATATATATATATATATATATATATATATATATATATATATATATATATATATATATATACATATATACCTACATATATTTATTACCTACGATTTGCTGCATTCCTGTATTATTGAAATATAACTGGACAATAATACCACCTAAGATGAATTAACTAAAAAAAAAAAGCCCTCACTTGAACTCACTACCCACTGAGCTAAGTTAGATTTCATCATCCGATATAGTACATCAGGGATCGTATATTTCCTTTATTGGCCTTTATTGCCCGATATTAACCCTTTCGGGTTGATCGAATGGGATGAAATTTCATAAATATTAACAATTCATGAAGTTCGGTCCTGTATTTTCAGGGAAAAGCTGTGGGCGGCGGAAAATGTTTCCAAATAGTAAAAAGTCAGGGGAATTCTTACTAAATTTCTTGGAAGCGGCCACGCTGGGCTGGCGATCCCCCTCGAAGGGTTGGCTTACGGATTGACTGCACATTAGTTAGCACAGAGTCCGCTAGGAGCGCTTGGACTGTTTTAATTACTTCCAGCTTTATCTCCCGCGTATCGCTTTCTATAATCCACCAACGAGTGCAGCTTTTCTTATCTAACCATGTCATGTGACATTTGACTATTTATTGCCACTAACTATACTAACTAACTACTATATTTAACTAAAACTAACTATATGTTGCTTTTACCATCACAGCGAAAACCCAACCCATTAATATCCCTCTTAGATTACACCAACCTACATGTATCATAGAGCGATGTGACAAATGTGACTGCATACAAAAACAAATAAAGACTAGATATTTAGGATTACTTTTTGATCAACATATGAAGTGGGAATCGCAAATTCATGAAACAAATAATAAAATTAGAAAATTGATTTACGTGTTTGCAAAGATCGCTAATGTGGTAAATGATCAAATGATGATCAAATGCTGTATTTATGATGCTTTGGCTAAATCTATTTTGTCATACTGTCTTCCTACTTGGAGTGGCGGGTATAAAACAGCCTACAATTCTATAGTTATTTCTCAAAAAATGATTGTGAGAACAATTAATAGGGAGGGCTACTCAGCTCCTTCTGAACCCATTTTTAAAAAACTAAAAAATACTCCCGTTTAGAAAACTTGTTAAAGTAAGCCAAATAACTGAAATTATTAAAAAATAGCAATTCAGGCTCCCTAAACACGAACTACCAACTAGGAGCAAAGATATGCTCCATGCTTGCATAAATAAAGCTATGCTTGCACTTCCTTTTCAACGGACCACTCTGGCTCTAATGAACTATTTATATAAGGGTGCAACAAATTTCAATGAGCTACCTAAAAAGATAAGGAAAAAAATCTTGGAGGGGAAGGTAAAACGAATTTACTCGTTCCTACACGAAATTTATTCATAAGCAGAATAATAATAATTACCAATAAGAATGTAATATTTAATAAATAAAAATAAGAAGGTAAATGATAATATGTAAATAATAATAAGAAATAGTATTTTAAATCAATTTTTGTTAATTTATAGATACTAAGAAAAAGACTTTCTGGACTCTAGACCCCTCCACGAGCTTTATGCTCATATGGGGCTATAATTTCCAATAAATAAAGTTGTGTGAATTTATCCTATTTTTACATGCAATATCATAATTTCATTTTTTAATTTATTGTAATGAAGAATATGGAAAAAAAAAAAAAAAATTGCTTCCGAGACTGCAAGGCAGCGGAAGCTTTGTTTTCACTTTCGAATTGAAAAATTTTTTTTTGCTCCAAAATCAAAATTTCCACTCGCACTTTGCGTTTTAGAGCCTCCTGAACAAATTTGGTTCCGTGTCTGTCTGTCTGTCCGTCCACATTCCCTTGTAACAGCCATAACTTCCATAATTTTGATCCGATTTTAACCAAATTTTCAGGGATCGTGCGGGTTAGCTCCCCTATCAACTTCATCATGATCGAATCAACGGTAGCTTCTGCGCAGGCGCTAACGTGAATTCCTTGTGACGGTCATAACTCGGTCAATGTTGAACGGATTTCGGTCAGATTTTCAGGGATGATGTGGGTAAGGTCCCTTGAGGTCCCATAAGACAATCATCATAATTGCATTAGCGGTACGCTCTGCGCATGCGTGAACGAAATATTCTTGTTACGGTCCTTGCAACAGCCGTAATTTCCACAATTTTGATGCGATTTTCTTCAAATTTTTAGAGATCGTGCGGGTATAGCTCTACATGGTTCCCTATCAGTTTCGTCATGATCAAATCAACGGTAGCCTATGCGCAGGCGCAAACAAAATTAACTTGTTTCGGTCATAACTCAGGCAATTGTGAACGGATTTCGGTCAGATTTTCAGGGATGATGCGGGCAAGATTTCTTGAGGTCCCGTATCACATTCTTCGCGATCATCAGCAGCGGTACGCTAGGCGCATGCGCGAAAGTGATGTTTTTGTTACGGTCACAGCTTAGTTAATTTTATCGGATTTTGTTCAAATTTTCAGAGATGATCCCGGTAGAGTCCCTTGAGGTGCCATACGAATCGTACGGTACTACCACCTTATTGATAATTTCCCACCTCATTAATTCCCTGATGCCAGAACCGGTCGTTTCTAGTTTTCTGGAATTTAATGGTGACGTACTGTGAAGGTCACGAGGAAGCTCATGTGCCATTTCCTTGGCAGTGTATTTTACTTTCGCACCTAACTATTAATTTGTGTAGTTTGTGTAATAAAAATTCTTACTGAGCCTTATCGGAATTTATTTAAACTAACTACCTAGGTACCTGTTTTGTTACCTATCTATTTCATTAAAATAATAAAGGTGAATTTAACTACTGCTCCAAGCTAACGACCAACTTTTATTTCACGACATCGGATTCCCACTGCCGAGCAATTTCTTACAATGTGTAGGTAAACTGTTGTAAGGAATTCCTGCAATGAAACCATTATTCAAACACACGTTCAAATTCTTTGTGATTTTGTCCATCAGGCAATAAACTAAACCAGCCTCTAAACTATAAATTCGGATGTTTCAGAACAATATTGGCATCAGACAATCTGACATCACTGCTTCCTTCGAGTTTGATAATTTGCAAGACTGAATTATATCTTTTAGTTGAAAAATGAAAACCGAATTACTAAGATAGAATTTCACTGAAGGCGGTAAGAAACACAATATTCATCATAAATTGTGTTTATTACTTGAATTAACGCAGAATTCAGGAATTGAATTTTTATGCACTTGAGCATGCATAAACATGTTTCTAATTCTACAAAATACTATTTGACGTAAAAATTGGGCAAAACGAGCGATGAGAAGGTATGAGTGCTACATTATAACTCAAATCTGCAATAAAAAACGTCCGCCAAGTTAGGTGGGCAGTATAGCTTCCTCACAAATTGTAACATGGACGTAAAAATTAGATGAAGAACAAAAAACGTGTCGGTATGATTGATAAGTCGACGTTATAAGAAATTAACATTGCGAATGCGAACAGACTACTATTACTCCAACGGCAATGAAATGTATAGGGGAACCTCTAGGAGATAAACTCCACAATATACTCATCTACTCCGAGTTTGAACGAAATCGAAAGGGCAATACTATTTACTATAATGTACACACCAAACCCAATCTTATCGCATTCAGAAACCATTCGAGAAATTTCGGATAAATCATTCAGTAAAAAACACAAAAGTTATTTGGACTATTTAGAATAACAATGATTTATCATTTTACAATGCAGGGGTGTAACTTGGAAAAAATGTGAATATTTTTCGTTAAAATGGTTCCAATCATTCAGCAAGATCGTATGAGCGAATTTTCATAATTTATCATAATTTAGTATGTTAAATTGTTTTGACTTTAAGTAAAAAGAAATCAACTACCAATTTTATGCAAAAAAAAACCTCGTTGTAAATAATATTCTGCTATTCAAAAAAGAGTTTCTTTTTAAAGTAATTATCTATATTCTGGCAAATATTAATTTAATTAAAGTACGTTTTTCAGCATAAACTTCCACATACTTTTTTTTTCTAGTTAATAAACAATAATCAATTGTTAAACATAGTTACTAAATTGTTAATGAACTTGTTTTGACTAAAATTCGGCTAACGAATATAAATTTAGTGATTTTTAGCAGTTTTTAGCTATTTAAGTTATTTTATTTATCAAATTTTCGTTTATTATTTTGAACAATGAACCTTTCTAATCGAAAGGGGGAAAAAAATAGCACTCCCTGAAAATTTTTTGGTTTACGATTCCAGAGGCGGAGAATCCAAAAACAGAATGAACGAAAATCCGTCCGTCCGCCGTCCGCAGTTTTTGCTCCGAAAATACTAGACCAGACTATATGAAACTCGAGTTAAAATCAAGTTTGGGGTCTACATGGTCCTAGAAGCTCGGCATCAATTTTTATCGACCCTAAAAATCGAAATCTCGAAAACGCTCTAAGTAACATTTACAATTTTTTGCTTGTCCAAGATAAATTCAATTCCAGGGAATCGATTAAAACCACCCGCAAAGCTGTACGTTGAATAGTTCGCTTTCCCTAAGGGCTTGAACATCGAAAAAAACCTTCAAATTTCTAAGCACGAGAAGATAGAGAAATCACGTGCTGCTAGCGGATCTATTGAATACACGACCAAGCTCAATTCCATCAAAAATCGCTAGATAGTGATACTGGAATGCATAAAAATTACCTTGTAAATATCAGCTTATGTAATGCCAATATTGGAATTACCAGGTGATATAGCTCCAATGGAATTTATCATAACGTTGCGAATTCAAGTTTATTAACTATTGTTCGTGCGATGTACCTACTAAGGAGGAATTGGTACCTAAATGCTAAATTTCATATCTTATATTGCTCCCAAGTCTACTTATAGGTAGCGGATGCACTGTTTTCACTTTCGAGAGATTTAAAAGTTGTGGTCTCCACTAAAATCAAACTGCTGTTGTTTTTTTACAGTGATAAAATGTCCACTCGAATTCGACGTTTTAGAATATTCTGAACAACCAACTTTCGTTCCGTGTCTTAATTGTTAGCATAATGTCCGTGTGCATAATTTTTTTACGCCTTAGTAGTCCAATCCCGCCCAATTTCGGTGTATCGTTGGGGGACAATGGTTCAATTATTCCAAGTCAATTTCAACCTGATTGCATCATTATTAGGTCCTGCGCGTGCGCGAAAGTGTACTCCGAGAACAAGGTCTAGTTATCATAATTTTTTCATCATATTTTCTCGGAATTTGTGGGTTAGGCTGCAGATTGTACCCTACCAATTTCATTTTTCTCAAATCATTGCTCCATTCTGAGCATCCACTAACGTAAATTACTTCAAGCATCATTTTCCCGTTATCTTAAATATCTTTACTGTGAAGCGTAAAATTGCGGGGTCTTGGAACTGTAAAAGTGTGAACCCTTCTCGGAGGCACGATGCTTCATGTTCTGATCATATACTGGTATTATACGGGGCATAATAATTATAGATCAATGATCTGCGTAAAAGGGCTATCTATCAAATAAATAATAAACCATTGTCTAATAATTTGCTGCGTTTTTGAAATTTGACCTAAAAAATGCTGGCCAACGAATTTATCCTTTGAATTGGAATTTTTATTTCACTTCTAAGAAGAGTAGTTGACTCGAAGAAAAAAAAAAAAAAAAAAAATATATATATATATATATATATATATATATATATATATATATATAAAGCATTATACTCTAGAATTCGTATCAGAATGTTTCAAAAAGGATTTGGATGAAGAAAAGTTTCGAAAACTTTGATTTTAAAATTTGCAATTTCATTAGCTCAACTTTTTACCAAATTTCTCTAAAAGAATATGCACTGAATTAGTAAACGAAACTCGAAACTAAATTCAGTGTTTTTTGAAGATAATTAATTATACCGCAATAATATTGAAATAATCTTATAAGCATGAACACGCTGACCATAATGATATTCTTTGAAAACTGCCATAGTTCATGCTCGCATAATTCTTGAAATGGTATTATCTCGTTTGGTGGGAAACGTGAATGATTCGTATCGTCAGTATTTTATGTAAAACGTTCATAGTAAATCTGTAGAGAACCAATAGACGTTCAATCCACAAAACTCTCCTCTATTTTGGGCGAAAACGGACTATTAGGTCATGAAAAATTTACATTTTGGAGATTCAACTGTTTTGTATGTTCAGAGATCCATGCGTGTTGATTTTAATAGGGAATCGTTTCCGGCGTTCCTTGAAATTTTGATCAGATTTGGAGGGAAAATGTGGAAGTAGATCAAAATTTTAATGCAAGGATTTATGGACTCGCACATAGAAAAACAATAAGACAAATTAACTGACAATGACATTAACTGACCAATCTCGCTCAGGAGGTCTAATGCGTAAAATTCGATCGCAAATTTCACACATTCGAGTAAACTCATTTTCCACCTCGTGGAACGGTGGTATTGGTTAAAAATACTTCGAATTGTAGAGAGGGAACGTAGGAACTTAATGATACTTGTATATGTTGAATAAAATCAATCAATCTGCCACAGTAAAATCCAGAAAATCAGAAAGATGGAGGTGGCCGGCGGGCGGAGAAGTGGCAGTACATAAGCCACGGAGCAGCGCCGCCACCGCATCAGTCCGGCCCGGTGTTTGCTTGAGGGTGAAAGTCAGGTCTCCTAGAGTCCGAGTTCACCCCTTTTGTTACTATCGAACTAAAAAAGAACGCTCGTAGATAACTTATTTTGTATCTTATACTACTTACGCACGTACGTATTCCCCAATTTCTTCGTTCGTGTTATCGATTGTTGAAAAATAAAATCTCAAACTTGTTGATCTTATCAAAATGATGGACGAAGGAAAGAAAAAGCAGTCGGCTCTCGACGCCAATTCGAACTTGAAGTCGGAAGGCGAGCCGATCGATTTTGACGATCTGTTGCCGCATATCGGAGAGTTCGGTTTATATCAGAAGCTTTTATTTCTCATGATGATTCCTTTCTTGTTTTCGGTAGCTTTCGTATATTTCGCGCAGATTTTTATCACTTTAGTCCCAGAAGAGCATTGGTGCCGGGTTCCGGAACTGGATGGACTCCCTGCTCATAGAAGGTAAGAAATTCAAAATGAATTTAATCAATAATATTATATTGCTCAACCATATACAGATTGGTTTTTTTTAGAGTCAAGCAGTTAGGGTACTTATGTTATCGTGTTACAAATGTAACACAAAAGCGTACGGACAATAAAAACCACCAATACCAATAACATGACTGTACCATAATTTACTGAATTCGTCCAAATCAGGCCGGAATACGTCATTACTAAGAAAACTTTTCATTAACAGTGAATGCAAGTGAAGAACGTTTTAGTCTCAAAGCAGTGTCATGCTCCTATGTGGTGGGTGCCAGGTGTCAAACTGGGAAATAGTGAAAGAATAAATAATGTATGATACATCATCATCTTTCATGAGAAACTCACAATGAAAAATTTATCTTTCACTATATTTTCCAAAATCAAACTCTGTTACACATAAATTTTCAAATATAGGTACCCTTTTGACTATGAACACAAAATAAAACAAAACAAAACTGTATACTGTATACCATCTTAATTTTCTTTCTAATAATGTTAGGTATCTACACTGTTACCGTAACAAGTATTGCTTCCCCACTGCCGAAGATAGAGAAGTTTTGAATTTCGCGGTGGTAGGTGAAATCAGAATTGGCGGTGAGCAGAAGGATATACTGAAACAAATTTTCTATGATATAGGTATCATAAATATATTCCCGTTTTTATCCATTGAATTTTACGTGACTGAACCATTAGAAGTGTGTGTTCATGAGAAACCAGTTGATGATATCAAGGAATTTCATTGCAAATGGATCGGATATTAGTACCTGCTATCAAAAATCAGTCATACATTCATACAGATTTTTTAAAGGATTAAACCCAGTTGAAAAAAAATCTTAGTATCAAACAGCTTACTTACTATCCTACAAGCATCAACTTAGTATCAACCTAGCTATGATGTTTCGAATCTACATAATGCTCGCAATAAGTAAATAATAGAAAAAGTAAGTAAGTTCCTATCCATATTAATAAAATCGTCAGTATGTCTATCTGTACAATGATTATAATCACGAAATTTTTCGTTTCTTTTCTGTTTCATGCTATTTGTAGACGGTTGGTACCATTTTCTAAATTATTCTCTGTCTTTCTGTCTGTCCGTATGTTTGTCCGCTTTTCACGGTTACCGGGGTCATCGGACAAATATTCGGTGGGGGGAAATGTCTGTATCAGTCCAACTATTTGAAGTTTTTAAAATTTGAGCCAGAGGGGGTATTTTATGGGAGTGGGAGGGGGTGAAATGGTATATTGGACACCATTGAACAAACTGGGGAAAATTGGGCGGATATGTTTGGATTATTCTATTTGGAATCACAGGCTACTTGAAATCTTTCAAATTTTCGAATCTACCCCATTCGGGGTTGTTTTAGGCTGGTGAGGGGGGGGGGGGATTGGTTATCTTTGTCATCACTGGACGAACCGGGGATCTGAGGGGGGGGGGGGGGGGGGGACTATGTTTGGATTACTCTAACTTGAATCACAAGCTCCTTAAAATTTTCCAAGTCTGACAGATAGGGGGTGTTTAGGGAGAGGGGGAGGGGGAATGGTGTATCATCGACATCAGTAAATAAACTGGAAATGTGTTCGGGTTACACCAACTTGAATCGCAAACTAGGTACTTGAAATTTTCAAACAAAACCAATATTATTTTGGGTGGGGGGGGGGGGGGTGTTTATCTTGAACATCACTGAATAAACTGGAGCTGATAGTTAAGAAATGTTTGAAATACTCTTACTTGAATCACAAGCTATTTGAAATTTTCAAATCTGAACCATAACGGGTATTTTGAGGGAGGGGTGGGATGGAAGGGGGTATCTTGAACATCACTGAATAAACTGAGATCCTGATTGATAAAATATGTTTGGATAACACTAAAAAACCACAGCCTACTTAGAAATTTTCAATTCCAACCCATAGGGGTGTTTTTGGGGGAATAAGGGTAAGCTTACATTTGCAAAACATCTTAAGGAATTCAACCATAGTTACAATTTTGATTTGTCAGATAAACAGTTTGTAGAATTCCTTCATTTTTCCAAAGGAAGGTGTGTTGAATATACTTGAAAAAATCCGAAATTCTATTATCAAAAGTGGCATATCTGGTAAATGTTTAAAAATGAGGATATCCCTCAACATAATTATTTAACCACTGATAAGAGCATTTCTATAATATTTGGAATTATCCCTTCACACTGCTAAAACCATAGGTATTGAATAATTCTTCCCTCATTTCACTCCATCTGATTAGCTATAATCTCCCACATCACTTTGCTTGCACTAGATCGGTTGTACCTCCCGGCCCTTTCCTATCTCTCGAGCGATGGAATTCAATCTCCCTTCAACTGTGACTATATAAGCAGTGTCCTTTCTAATGTGTTTTCAGATATTGTTTGTTACTAATGATGGCCTAACCGTCGAAATCGATTTAACATTGAAACACTTTATTTTTTTCATAGAAACATACAACTTTTTAAAATTTTTTTTTTTTTTCACTAACTTCCGTTTTGTTCAGCATAAGAACAAAAATTTGGGTTGGAACTAAATTTGTTTGTGTTAAATCACATTTGTCAATACAGACAGAAAAATATACTTACTGAATGGTCATGTAAATATATTATGTCCAATGTAACCATGGTAGCACATACGACTCACAGTTGGTATATAAACACTGTCGTTGCGGCAGGATTTATACATTACTACAAAATACCCTTCTTTTCCTAATAAAATCTACTTAGCTCATTGGGCAGAAATAGTTTCTTTCTTGTCCAATTCGAGACGTAACATTCTATTCAGATAAATGTATACATATAAATATAGGTATATAATTAGATGAATAAAAAAATTGTAAGTATTTGATAAACTAAGTTGAACCACCTAAGTTGAATTCACTGAGTAATTTACTTGGATTAAGTTGTAAAGGTTTTCCAGGCTTATGATGTTTCAGGATGATTTAGACGACTTGAATACAACCAGAAATCTGGTCAGGAATATGCTGATTATTTTCAGAATTGATGCTGATATTTAAAAATTCTGCAATGGATTTTATTTTTATGGAGATAAATTTATGTTACAGAATTGAAATTATTTGTTATTTATGAGGAGAAAAACACGGATATAATAGCAATTTGAACCTAAAAAAAGGGAGTGAAATAAAATAAAATAAATAGGTAGATGATATACATGTTAGAGATACTGTTCTTTCCGCAGTGCAATAGATTTATTCCAAAAATACCTTCAGTAGGTATCTGAATACTTGCTCCCCTTTCCTTCCCAGCGAGACGGAGTGAAATGACGTTATCGCACCCGGTGATAGGTTGTTAAGGTTCCTACTTGAATGTCTTCAAGTTCAGCCACCGGCCGTGTCATGCTGTTGATAACTCGGGTTCATTTAAATGTCCCAACAAGGCCTCGTTGTTTTAGGAACACAAATTACTGGAGGCATTAAAAAACCCGAATGAAATTCAAAAGCGAAATTTCGAGGAATGTAGGAATGTATAGTAGTAAAGAAAGAGTATACTTTATATTTTATATACTTCAACTTCATAAGTTGAATGATTACACACACTTTTCCACATTCGAGTAACGAAGATTTTTGGTAAGAATTGCAATCTACAGGTTGTATAAAATTTTCAATTTTGGAGGGAATGGCGAATAGATCAAGATTTTACTGGATGTACCTACTAATTATAACCTATCACGAACGTGCTACGATTAACTACCCTCCCCCGTGCCTTTCACTTTTATAACTGTAATAATATATGAGTTGATTTGACACTGTCAAAATGACATATTTTCAGGACGCCTTAAAAAAAAAAAAAAAAAAAAAATCAAATAATTAATTAGGATTTTAGTGGTAGGTAGTTCCTACTTTTCTCGCCAACAAATTTGAAGAAGCAGGTATTAATTTTCGAATCCTTTTTGTAACTACCTTTTTTGCAACTTAGCCTCTTTTTTGTGAATTACTTACAAGCCCTTTGTTTTTCAGCCAGTGCGTATTTCAAAGTCAACCAGCAAAACGTTTTTTAAATTTATTTATTTTTTATTTTTTGGAGTTGCATGTGATATTAAATAAATTACTACCAAGACAATGGGAGTAGACCATAGCTATTCTATACAGCCAGAAGCAGACCCAAATAAAACCTGACCATTGAAATTAAAAATTGGATTGCGAGAAGCTTACCGATTGTGTTTCTGTTGATGCTTTTTCAATGTGTTTGATTCAAGACCTGAGAAAATGACAAATCATATTGACATCCCTCTGGAATAAATCTAGTTGTTTACTCTGTGTTTGGATGGTTCCATATAAGGCGAAAAGTCATTTTTCTGGAATGCTAGAATTGCAATGATGATAGTGATTTACAAAACCAAAATAATGTAGATTTAATCGACTTTATCGAACTTGAAAGACCATGGTACTGAACTCTAATGACACTACATGGGCTGTACAGGGTATCCAGAATAATTTATTGCATTTTGTTATTAGGTATTTTATTTTTAATTTTAATTCATTATGATTATTGTTTTTTTAATTTCACCCGAGAAAAATGGACACCGGTTGATTATTGCAATATATTTTGTAGCTTAGGTAATTGTATTTGGGGTGATTAGATATAGTTTGCAACCATTTTTTTAATTTCACCCGAGAAAAATGGACACCGGTTTCCAGACCTTGTTTGAATATCATACTCCTGGAGACTACTATCGCTCCCTGGACGAGTTAGTATTAAAAATCTGTTGGATAATCCTCGATACTTTCCCTACAAGTTTTCAACGTTTTTTTTGTGTAAGATGAATACTGTCGTTGTAACAATATATTTTGTAGCTTAGGTAATTGTATTTGGGGTGATTGGATATAGTTTGCAACCATACAAAATATTATTATTGATGTTATACCATGTTCTTGAACTGGAAGGAATTGACCGATTCTAAATATTATTTATGAGAAAATGATTCAATTATTCCCAAGTACCCGACGAACGGTAAAATCCGGTACCCAACGAATTTCCGTAAAATGTACCAACGTAATGGGACACGGTTTAGAAATAGACGGGCATTTAGTGATTACGTTACAGCCCAACATTGATAAACAAGTGCGAGAAAGTGTGAGTCATTGGGATGTATTGATCTACTCGATTTATTATTAACCATCTTCAAAGTCAGTCTTTCCGTATTACACAGTGGTTCATTCACGAATAAAGAAACATCTCTTTATATCATGTGGAAATAGATTTAGAGGAAAATGTTTAATGACCTCTTTAATTTTTCGGGTGGAATTCAAATACCTATGACTTTTTTTGCAAATGAACTCAATTTTTCAGATAGAACCCCTTTTTTTGTAGATTTGAAATCTACGTAAAATTACGCCAACAAATTATTCATGACTTAAATTTTGCCAATTTTAGTTCCAAGTGCAAAACATCGAGTTTTGAGAGGTGTTCAATTGCTAGATGTTCTATATAGGGTACAATGTATAATACCAACTAAGAGTATAATTCCTGATGAGTCAAAATTATTTATTACGAAATGATTACGTGCGATATAAGATGATTGAACACCTTGATTACGAATGCAAAATAGGAAAATTGTAAACATACATGCTAACATGCAAAATATGGCTATATTCATGTCTATGCTCCCACCATCAAAGGTATATGGGAAAACTAAGAGCAAATCGGCACAATCCCTGACCATTTCTACGAATTCGGTTTACATTATTCTCAAAGTTGCTTGTATAACAATCAATTTCAGATTTGCACAAGCGTAATGGTTATTAAAACCAATCGCAACATTGTATACCAACATTCATCGGACCATCCCCAAACATGTACCTTACTTCTCCGAAATTCAAACGAAATCGTACCGATAATAAATGATTGTGACAAATTGAGCTTTCTGAAAATTCACGTAAAAAAAAAAAAAAAAAAAAAAAAAAAAACCCACAAACATTACTACTTGATATGCGGCGATGAGATTAATAAAGGATTTATTTAGGGTTAACCTACACGTTCGTCATCAAAATTGGCCCATTATTCTTGGAGTTTCACCTGTCTTGACCGATTTTTGGAGTTTACCGCATGCGTAACAGTTATTACTAAACCAATAGCGAAGAGAATAGGCACCAACTGAAACCTTTACTCAAGGACTCTCCGGGGTTTGAACAGAATCAGACTGATAGATCTTAAAAAATCGACGTTATAGGAAATCCAAATTTGCGCTACCAATCACGCAACTGTGGATCTGACGACTAGGGAATTTATTGCGAATCGTCTATGAGCTAACTTGAACAATCCATTAAGATTTCTTCTAAATTGGACTATAAGTTTGTATAGTTTTGCGCTTAACATGGAATTGGCTTAAGCAGACAGACAGACGGACTGATAAACATCAGATAAATGGACTGGCACGAAATCAAAATTGATCGGCAATCTCTAAAACACAATGAGCAAGAGAAAATTTCAATTATGTAAGGCATACATTTTTTCGATTTCTTGCACGAACACAAAGCTTCCCTAGCTTCGGTACCGAGAAAAAAAAATCATGATAAAAATAAATGAATACAAATAATAGTCACTTAGTGCTGATGATAAAATCAAAGGGAAACTGTGATATATTGATGTTTTTTGTGTTGGTATTTTGCCTCCCAAAAAGTGAATTCTGTGATTCAGCATCAAAAACAAACCTCAAGAATGATTTTGTGATACTTACACACACACAGATGAACACATGAGGAAGATTTCATACCTTCAAAAATTAAATATTTTATATTTTGCTCATAAATGCTGACATTTTTGCGCACTATATTTATCAATCGGTTTACCAATTTAATGATAAATGACGCAAGCTAATGCTCAATTCATCAATTCACACAAAAAAAAAAGTAGTTTAATAGCGTAGGTAGCTACAAAAAAGTCATAATTACTAATGCTCAGAAGAGTCATGAATAATAAATTAAAAAATATAACAGTATAACATGTCAGACATCTGACTTAGCGAAAAATAAATCGGACGTTAGACCTACGGACATGAACCCATGAATCGGAAAAAATGGAAATGTCATACACATAAACGCGCTATTAAACAACAAACAAACAACAAAATGTCAATTTTACGAAAGCTAGAAGAGTTGAGAACGTGGGTGTGATGTCGTGCAACGGTTCAACGGGTGCATTAAGATTTTCTTGTTTTGAATCACAAACCGTGTTCACTTTAAATAAAGTTAGATGAAACTTCAACAGTCAACTTCAACATGGTCAGCTGCACAATAGGTGAAATTAAGTTTTCTTCAGTAAACAGTATCTCATATTTGCTCGACAACAACATTCATCAGCTATTGCGGTTTGGTTTCTGAAATAGCCTGCACCACTCAATGACGGCCATGGGTTAACCGGATTGTGACATTATAATCTCCATAACCGGTGCTGTAGGTCTGAAACATAATTGCTTCAAAATCGAAGATTTCGGAATGACGTGTTATCCTGCCCTCATAAACTCCCACATTATAGTGTTGTAGCTGCAATTGATTCTTAGTCGTGACCAAGAGCGAACGAAGGTCAACCACAATAATTTGGCAGCCATCTGGATCATTCGATAAATGTGGAATATTATCGCGATTAGAATCTCATTATCCACCAGTTCCTTGGAGACTCGATCAACTTTCATGCATAAAGTCTGTTTATATAGTAATGTCAGCTAGAATGGAGGTCAAGACCGTAATCGGGGTTATTTAGAAGAGCGCACATTTCTTCATAGCGGAATGAGCTTCATTCACGTGTAGTTGATACGTTTGATTAGTCGATTACGGTTTTTGAGTACAACTTGTATAATACATTCTTCTTAGATCTCTTTGTGCAAAAAAATATTCCAAGGAACTAAGCCTTGAGCCGTCCTACAATGGCACCTGCATAGTGCAAAAAAATACGTGTCCTGAATATGTTAACGCCTTATACTAAGTTATGTTGAACGACAAAAATGATGCTATAACATCATCAGGTCGATTTTCATTTATATTCCAAAAGCCCAACCCAGGTGAATTTCATAAGATGGGTCTCTGATAAGATGGCTATAAAATCGGGGGAAGAGTGGTTATTCTTAGGAATCTGTAAATAATTCCAAAAGCGGTGGGTAGTTGAGTTGGTATATGTAGGATCCTAAAACTGGAATTTGATTATATTGTGAAATGCCGTTCTAACAATTTGTTTTCCGTTGTATTTACAACTAATTTCATCAATAAATTATTTTAATGGCAAATTCCTAAGGCTAACTGAATTCGATCTACAACTAAAATTATTACCAACCTCCAGACTGAGGAATTTGGAATTTGATTAGCTGTAGACATTGAAAACGTTTCTGAATTGACAATTTGTTTGTTCTCTGTTTTTGATTGTTGTAATACAATATTGCTATATTTCCATTTAATGTTTTCTTCTCGTTATGATCTTGTATAAGAACAATATTAATAAGTCGTTATACATTCCAGGCTTGTAGTAGGGTTCTTTTCTATTAACTCACTTAAATGATCTGAATACAACTATAAGATTTAAATACATCTATATGATATTTAATGTGCCTTAAGAAATTTGACAGATGTTTTATTCTGGGAGCCTAAATAATTTCACTTAACAATGTGACGTATTAACTACCTAACTTGATTAATTATTAGCTAGATAGTTACTTAGTTATTATTAGTTAGTAATTTAATTTTTACATGAAGTGTGAAAGCTATAGACATAAATGACTAAAATCGGTTTCTCTGGACTTACTCATGCATACACACAGTTTTTGAAGTGTGGGGAGCATACTGTTGATATCCTTATGTCGCGAGTTCAGAAATGAGACGTACTAAAATCGGAAATTCAATTGAAATTGGATCTTCATTTAGCTTGAAAAATAAATTACGAACCTTCTATTTCTCAAAACCTGTTGAACACGCTGTGAAAACCTCGAGACATTTTCACAGCGACTTTATCGCTCGATTAGTACAAAATAGGAAGATACACATAGGAGGATTGAAAATTATTCAATCAAACCTCAACTTAAGAGATGGTGAAAAGGGAGAATGAATTAATACTGAACGGAGTTCATTAATAAAATGCTAATACGGTAATCAACACTCCTGAGCTGATAGGAACGAGTGAGAGTTGCCTACTTGCTTACCCAACTGTAAATTGTTGATGCAGGCCTTAACGATGATGGCAAAAAAGATTTACAAGCCATGGTTATGCATTATTTTAGTTATATGATTTCCTATTTAAAGAATATCGATCAAAGGTTATTGCATAGTTTTAATAGTTACATCAATGTAATGGTATAATCAGTGATTATCTTGTTGCAATGTCGAATCCTCTGTAGTCAAATTCGAATCTTTCCCGATTTAGGAGGTTCAATGATACTGTTGGCACTCAAGAGCAGGAAAATGCACATACTTAAAAACATAAAAAATCTTGAACTCCTATTTTTTTTCTTTTAATATAATAAAATTGGATAAATGTAAAAATGGTTCTCGAATAATTTATTGCTTTGTGAAAATGAACCATAATTCTCAAAACCAAAATCACTGAAAAAGTTCAACTTTGCTCAGTATTTACTGACTTATTATTTTCAACAACAAAACAAAGAAAAAAAGTTCCAGTCATGCAGCATGATCGTATGAGCGAATTTTCTTAAATTACCATTGTAGTATAGCATGGTAAATTGTATCAAATTTGAAGAATTCTAGTACAAAGAAATTGTTTGAAAACCAATTATAAGGCAATAAAAAAACTGATACTAAATCAAATTCGGCAATTCAAAAAACATTAAGGATTTTAAGATTTTTTTGGCATTTTTCAAAATGTTATGTCAATTAATGTAATTTATGTACGTTTTTCAGCATAGCCTTGTGCAAATTTTGTTAATGTTCAAGTTAATCATTTATAATTTTGTTTTGATGGAAACTCTGCTAATAATTGAAGACTGCCATATCCAAAATAACCTAAGTGCCACTTTTTGAGAAATTCGTTTTTTTAATGGATTCGGACCTTATGTGCCATAAGACAACTGATCATGAAGTTTCTGAGCGATAGCAGAGCTCCGAGCAATCGTTCATCAATTTCAAACCCAACAAACCTAAGTGCCCATTCTTTTGCACAACGTTACCTGCGTTGCTATGCTTACTCCATGATCCCCCGTTTGATGTTTTTTAGGTACTTAGATTGTTTAGGAACGAACAAATAATAAAACAAGTGAAAAATTAGATTCCCTTCACTCGGCTTAAGTTAACTTTGACCACATCCCAAATGTATTGTAGTAGACAACTGACTTGTATCAACCTGGGGATTCATATCGACGATAGCGAAGGAGACTTCTTCTGTTTTTAGGATGAGACAGAAGGAATTCGGGGCTGTGACGAAGTCGGCACCTGTATTCATAACTACTTATACAGCGAATCTTAAATCGCCCAAAACAAAAACAATCTTCTGGTCAGATAACGAGAGGGGGAGGGGGGGGGGGGGGGGGGTGAAATAAAAAACAGGGAATTTCGGCCATGTTCGTGCTAAAGTCGGTAAACAGTTTTTACGACTGCATGACCATTGAAGGTTCGCGGATCTTCTGTCCGCTACCCTTCCTCCAAAAAAATGGACTGCCGGGAAGATGAAGGGCGTTGAAATCATGATTCAATGGTCATCCCTAAAAAATCAAGATTTTTATCTAGACCAGGCGGTCTAAGATGTGGGTAATTTTTACCAGGTACTTTGTAATTTTTACCTAGCAGTCCCCAAGTGACTTCAACTCAAATTTCAGCAATGATGTTTCAAGTTGTACCTAATTAATTTTTCAACTAAATGTCCCCTCAATATAACCAAGTCATTATAACCTCAGTTACGTTAAAACTATTCCCGACCAATATTGCAGCAGTTAAGGTTTTTATTTTATTAAGGCGTTTTGAATATCAGTTTTTGAGCAGGTATCTAACGAATAATAACTGCGTTCAACCAACCAAAATTGTTTTGGTATCGTCGAATTCGTTATCGAAAGTTGTTTACCCGTGAACCCGCCCCATCGTAATTTAACGTAAGTTCGACGCAAGTCGGCTTTTCCCTCAATTACAAAGTTGTTTACGTTCTTACTGGGAAAGCCGAGTTATGAAGGAGTAAGTCTAGAGGATTGTAATATTATAGTCTTTGCGTTATCCAGGGACCCTAAGCATGTCCATGTACGATTTCAGCTCATTGGGTCCAGAAGTTTATACGTGAGTGAGTAACAAAAACATAGGCACCATTAGATTTTTGATAGGTACCAAACAGTAAAGATTACATAAAAAATGAGAGAAATTGTGTGTTTTCATTTTTTTCAAACCGTTTTACGTCTCATGCTTTCCTTACATTTTAATTACATATTTTAAATACAGTTGGTGAAATAAAAGTTTTAATTACCTACCTACTTCATATTCAACCCTTTCTTCAACATTTTGTGATATAAGAATCAGAGCACAAGCTGAAACGTATTCAATAAACTAAAATTTGGCCTTCCTGGTAACCAAAATAAATTATGCAAGAGGATGGGCACTTAGGGTATTTTGGTTGGAATTTGCTAAAATAGGATAATTAATTTTAGTTGTTGATTTATTTACTAATTAAACAATAATAAAATGTACAACAGACTTGGAAAACTACAAAAGATATTTCATTCATTTTTTTGCTCGGCTATGAACAGTTTTTTGGGTCTGCTGGAGAATTTTATAAATGGCACTTAGGAAAAATGGACACACACAATATATGCATACACATGGAAAAGTTCCAGTCATGCATAATGATCGGATGAGCGAATTTTTGTAATTTATTGAACTATATTATGTTACATTGTGTTCAAAATTGAGGACTTTGAGAGAAAAGAAATTGTTACCAACCAATTTTATAGCAAAAATCTCGTTCTAATTATTAATCTACTAATAAAAACTAGAGCCACTCAGCTGATCTGTAATCGGTCAGTTGTGTTCAGAAGTCCCTCAAGGGGCTACATACCAAATCTCAGATTCGTGGGATCATTAGGGAAAAAACTGGATTCTAGAGCCACTCAGCTGATCTGGGATCGGTCAGTTGCGTTCAGAAGTCCCTCAAGGGGCTACATACCAAATCTCAGAATCGTGGGATCATTAGGGAAAAAACTGGATTCAAGAGCCACTCAGCTGATGTGGGATCGGTCAGTTGTGTTCAGAAGTCCCTCAAGGGGCTACATACCAAATCTCAGAATCGTGGGATCATTAGGGAAAAAACTGGTTTCTAGAGCCACTCAGCTGATCTGGGATCGGTCAGTTGTGTTCAGAAGTCCCTCAAGGGCCCACATACCAAATCTCAGAATCGTGGGATCATTAGGGAAAAAACTGGATTCTAGAGCCACTCAGCTGATCTTGGATCGGTCAGGTGTGTTCAGAAGTCCCTCAAGGGGCTACATACCAAATCTCAGAATCGTGGGATCATTAGGGAAAAAACTGGTTTCTAGAGCCACTCAGCTGATTTGGGATCGGTCAGTTGTGTTCAGAAGTCCCTCAAGGGCCCACATACCAAATCTCAGAATCGTGGGATCATTAGGGAAAAAAATGGATTCTAGAGCCACTCAGCTGATCTTGGATCGGTCAGTTGTGTTCAGAAGTCCCTCAAGGGGCTACATACCAAATCTCAGAATCGTGGGATCATTCGGGAAAAAACTGGTTTCTAGAGCCACTCAGCTGACTTGGGATCGTAAAAAAGAGATATTGGATATCTAACTTTATCGCAGTTTTTATCGATTTTTTAGCACATTTTATTGAAATTCAAGTACATTTTTCAGCCTAATTTTATTCAAAACTTTTTAAATGTTCAATTTTATAGGTAATACACTTAATTTGAGCAATATGCCGCTAAAAAATGTAAAATTCACAGTTTTTGTCGTTTTTTGCTATTTTTAGTACCTAATTTGTTCAGCACTTTTTTTTTTGGAATTTGACCAATTTAATGTACTCAAAAAGTTTGGGCAACGAATTCGACCTTTCGTTTGAAAAGCTTGATTTTTGGCGCAAAAACGGAATTCTTATCTCAATTCTAAGGTGAGTTATCGTCTGGAAGGAAACACACACACACATACACACACACACACACACAGACACACGCACACGCACATATTTATATATATATACATATGGAAAAACGTTACGCTCTTGGCTTCGTTTCAGAATGCCCCAAAACGGATTGCAATAAAGACATATTTCAACAATTCTGATTTAAAAATTTTCCGAGCCTTTACAATGGATTAATTTTTTACAAAAATTCGCTAATAACCTCCAGGCCCTTCAGAGCTATGAGATACACAGATTTGCTTATTTTTTTAGGGGACTTCAAGCATAATTCGATCTTGTTTTACTACAATGCTACTAAATCACACAACCAATGGAATGTAAAAGTTGTTTCCAAATAAAATTATCTAATTGACGGGTCTTGGCCGAATCTCTCACTACCAGAAAATAGTCGATACGTTTTGAAACGACTGACGGATCGAAACTCGAACGTTGGGAAACGAGAAACAAGATTTAGCGGGTCATCATGGATAAAGTTCACACTATTTTGATTGCCCTAAAATATGTTATAACATAATTTTTCGAAATTTCTCTGATGATTACGCAATGTGCGATAAACCGGCAACCCTTGCTTTTCTTTCAAACCACTAAGTCAAAAGTTACTATATTTGGTTCATAAATTTCCCAAACATGGAAACTCACGTCGCACTAGCGCCGCGTCGTAACGTTATCTTATCACATAGCCCCCATTGTATCAATAACATAATAGGTAGTATAGAACATCCAGAGAGGACTCAAAAAATTATAGTTTATGAATATAGTAACACAGAAGCATAACCTGAGGAGTCAATGAAAAATATTGGAACACAATTACACTTGAAAGAGGAATAGTAAAAATAGATTTCTTACGTTGGTGTAAGATTCTTGAGACACCATAAGGGTCTACATACCATATTCCTTGAAAAATTCATCAAAATCGGAATACAGTTGTAAATGGTCTGCTTGGTGCAAGAATATGACGGTTGAGCATGGGCAAAAGATAAAACTATTCTAGTGATTATCATTGAAACTCACAGGGGTCATGGTATAAACCAAATCCCTACAAGTTTAATCATATTGGGGCTGCAACTTCTTTTTACTTATTTCCAAGATCAGCAACAGGCAGACCATCAAATACGAAACCAAAATTATTCGAAAAAGTCTTAAAGTAAAATGTTGAAAAAAAGGCCTTTCTGCCATTACATTGTTTTTAATTAATTTCCAAAATTTCCCGTGAGGAACTGAGGCTTCTTCAGGGAGATGAAAAACAAATTCAAAATGCCCCACTTCCTCAGGAAAACTTTGCAGATAAGTACATTTAAAAAAAATGTATAGACTGAAAAGCCTTTTTTGCAAATTTTACCAAAAATTAAACCGTCAAAAAAAAAAAAAAAGTTTTAAAGTAAAATACGCGTCAAAATTTTGATTAAAATAACACTCATAACGAGTCCTTTTGTACTTTTGGGTTAATGATACTAGTTTTTACTCTTCTTTCAACTATGAATCCTAAAATAGCTGAGGTCATCAAAGTTGTTTAATCTAGAGTATATAAAAACTCCACCTCAGGCTTAAAATTCTTTAATGTCGAGTCACAAGGTCACAAGCCACCTCTGCAGACAGAAACCTTTCTATAACTTGATAGTCGTACGATATATAGGCCGATTGCGTAACCAATTACTGTACACTCATTGGCCAGCTCGAAATATAGTTGCCGGAAGAGAAAAATGGAAAATTATTCGTAATAAATCATCTTATTGTCCTTGGGCTGATGATTTTGCCCCCTCAGTCTTCTGGTCAAGAATAATTTTACCATAAGTTGTTGTCCTTGTTCAACATTTGAAAGCATAAGAAGCAGTTCGCATTGGGTAGCACACCTGTTCGGCTAATTAGTATGGCAGCAGCCGAGATTCGCATACAGGCGACACGCCTGCGAGGCTCCCAACTCAAATGAAGGATCCAGGAAACTAAGGGGGGCTCAACCACGTTCGGGCTAATCAGGCACCCCGGGGAGCCGCAGCGGAGTCGTTAGCTCACCCGCCGAGACTCAGCTGGTGAGAGGCGACAACGCTCCGCTGGTTCACCAGGAAGTGCTGCGGATACCTACCGTGCTTTTTACGTAAATTACGAGTAATACCAATACTATCCTTGTCTGTTCAACGAAGGTCTATTAAAAGCTGTTATTCCCACATTTAAAAAAAACGGACGGTAAACCTACGGTTCTACAGTCAGATCATTTAATAATGATTAATTTTATACATTATTAGTTCATTATGGTTACTTAGCAATATTATTTTATAACTGAGCGTAATAAATCAGCTTTCCTTGACACTACAGAGGCTTAGGGATTATGAGATGCTGTGATAAAATGAGAGCATTCCAAAAATAGGCTAACGATTTTCCTGCTATGAAAACTAAGGGAGTTACACTTCCCTGGTAACGCATTGGTTGTGCGTGAAAATCAATAGAAAACCCCACCGTGACGTGACGCTCGTGACGTGACGAAAACAAATGGAAACGTCCTGTTAATAGTGTTAATCATTAGATAGTTCCTGTTTACCACGTTTTTAGTTAACACGGTGCCCGTGAGCCATGATCAGCTGATCTGGAAACAACTGACAGCTGACGAATTAGTAGAAGTGGACGACGTGAGTAGGAGACCGCTTGATTGGCAACGCAAGATCGAGTCTTAGTACGTCCTCGTTACCACGTCTTCGAAACTTCGCCCGTAAATGTATAAACCCGAGGAAGGTTTCAGTATTCAGTGATAAGCGTATTCAGTTGATATTTTTCATATTAAAATTTATACTGAATTAATATATTAAATATATTATTTAAAATATAAATTAAATATATAATTATATCAAAATATACTAAATTTATTTATATGCATCCTATTTTCACTCGAAGCAGTCCATTTACCGAGTGCCAAAAAACAACTAGTCAACAAATCGGAGGATAAAGGTTAGCCGAAAAACGGATAAAATAATTTCATTCTAATCATGTCTACCTTTTTCATGATACAAACATTAAACCCTTAAGATACGAACATGTATTATTTTAGTGAGTTTCTACACAAAATGCATATAATATGAATATTGATACCGACCTTTATATCTACATACACCAATATTACTACTAACATAGTTGAGCTAGAACTTACTCGAACGATCGCCACGACAAGTCGTACTGATGTGTCTTCAAGGTAAACCTGGAACACGTCGAGCTCGTCTTTGCTCAATCAACTAGCGTGATATATAAGCTTACCAAGTCTAATACTTCACGCTGTTTTTCATTGCACAAATAAAACGGCGGAAGGACGGACAGCGGACTGATTCGATTTTTGAAATCCATGTATCTTAAAACGCAACAAAAAAATTTTGGGAGCGAGGTTAAAAAAAATTGCTTATCCGATAACAAAGGTTCACTTCGGAAAGAACACTACGAATCGAAAACAGAACAATAAACCACATGATATTAAATAATGGAATGTGAGATCTGGATGAAGGAAAACAGAGTCGGAGAAATACAAGATGTCGGAATCTCGGAATCAGCATCAGGTTACAAAATTGATAAGAGACAACGAGTGAAGACACATGAAACACCGTAATAACAGCCAGCGTTGTTAGTAAAATTTTGGTTCTCCCTAGATTCACGTACACCGTATTAAGACACCGTGGTAACCAGGAACTCTCTATTATTAAATGATAAAATCCAGTTGTACAGCAAGATCGTATGAGCGATTTTTGATGTATAACGTATTAACGAATTATAAATATTTGGAAATTTTACGACTTTGAAAAAAAAAAAAAAAAAAAAAAAAAAAAAAAAAAACATTTTTTTATAATACTTAGCACAGCAATTTAGGAATATTTTGAATTTTCAGATTTTTTACAGTTACCATAAAATTTTCAGCAAATAAGTTACATAATTTAGGTACATTTTTCAACAACAAAACATTTTTTGACATTTCATGTCTTTGCTATGGCACACAACCAAATTTTCGTTATGTCACGTTACGTTACGTAACGAAATATGCTCAATCCTGATGATTTCTGCTTACAACCGAGACGTTGCTAGGGAAATGGTACTTCGTCGTTTTTCATCCCACAAAATTCGTTCACCATTCGTTCGAAAGCTCTCGATTTATCCAACCATATTATGTTAACTACTGCGAAGTGCGTGGCCAACAAGCACAGTTATGAGCATGGTTATTTGAATAATTGTTTACACACAGGTGATCATTCTCAATAATTGATATTGTGAACATGATTGCAACCGCTTGTTAATTTCTGATTGCATACGAGTCTGCGACACATACCTACGCGTCTGCAACTGAAGACATGAAATGTTCCAATCTGTTGCAGACTCGTATGCAAGCGTTTCGTTTCTAATCATTCAACAACTAGCGTTATTTTGATCCAATTTATAAAAACTATGATACGGAAGGGGAAAAAAGTACAAAATTGCCAAGTATGAACGAAAAAAAAAATCACTAAACTGTATCAGAAAACATCAGGATTTGGTTGTCATCAGGCGACGTGTTCTTTTCTTTTGATTTTCACGTACAACCAAGCCGTTGCTGGGGAAATGAAACTTTTTTGCTTAAATTTCCCTTTCAGGAAATCCTGCAGTCCTAGGTACCAGTCATAGTAAATATTGTAGAAGTTAAATACAAATAAATTCTTCTTTAATTAAATTTGACAACGTAAAATCATCAAAATCTAATTAGGTCTGGTTTTATTATAGTTAAGAAAAACTCTTACCACGTTTACACTGTTTTTATTTATACTCATGGTTTTTTTTTTTAACTGATGTTTTGTAATTATTGACTGTTTCTTTTCAATCCCTCTCAACTCTTCATAAAGTGAAATTATAGTCGAGAAAATATGGAAATAATAAATTATAGTTAAGAAATGACATTTTGAAAATTTTGAAATAATTGACTGTTTTCTTCAATCCCACTCAACTCTTCAAAGACTCTTCTTGTCAAAATAATTTAGGTGCCCAATGAGTCCTATTCAGTTATTTCCTTATTATCTATTTTACGAGAAATTCATTGCGGTACACGTCTTCTGTCATGGCGAGTAGGCGACTGGTTGAGTTCGAAATTTAATTCATCGGAAGGATGACCTAATGTTTCAAGAGTTTTGCTGGTAAACTTGAGTTCTTTTTGTAAGCAGATCTATTTTTAAGCGATTCAGATGTCAACAATGATCTTAAATGATGTCTAGAATGAATATTTACTTTTTTCAGCAATTACAAAACTCTTGAATAAACAATTCCAAGTTCATGCATATCATTTTTACTGGGATTTGTTTTTTTTAGCCGTCCGGAAATGATCTGTATCTCAGCCCATCTGAATCCTACCAGTCAATTACTTTTCATTCCCGTTCATTTCCTTTCAATTATGAAAATAAAATGTCACTATTGTTGAGAAATTATTGTCAGATGGTGGTAGAACCTAGCTGATTCCATTAGTTTGCCTATACACCAAGATCAACAGAAAACTAGAAATCTTCACACAACTTTTCTTCAGTACATGATAACAAAGATACAGAAAAGAAAAAAATGACTATAGACAGATGTTAGGATACATAAATCTATTTGATTCACTGTATTCCTACCACATTTAGTTCAGAAATACTTTATCTTTGTCTTGTTCTGAAAGGGTTCCTACCCTGACAAGGCAATAAGAGTGCTACGATGTATAATATATTGTTATAAATTTAATTAGGATAATATATACTTATTTATTTAATACATATTTAATAATATATTATGCTTCTATTTACTTCCATATTACCCTCTTCTTTTTTAATTGTATGTACTTCCTACATTTTACGCAGCCCTATTCCTCGTTTCGCGGTTTCAAGAAGCAAGCCCGTGATTTCTAATTCATCGACCTCGGTCGATGAAGATAGGTTAGTGTGCCAGTGATAAACTAATGTAAAAACTATCAAGAAAATGTAAAATGCCTGCAACTCTCATTACAGACAGAGAAAAAAGTTAATTTACAATAAGTTGTTGCATATTAACTACAGTACACTGAAAGGAGCTTGTTTGCATAATTAGCAGCTGGAAGGCGGAGCGGAGGAGGTTGATGATAGGAAGAGATAGTCTTGTGGGATAGCGTACAACAATGTTTGAAGCGTGCTCGATGTTTTTGTTCTACCCGTTGCTTTGTACGATTTTATAAACAATAATAATTTAATTTCTATAACCACAAAACTCTGTTAAGCTGAAGGCATTAGGAATCCAAATCGAGATCAGTTCTCTATGTTTTTTCAACATGTATCGTGTTTTACACTGAGTTTTGTGCACGAAAATTAAACGAAATTAAGCAAAACTAAGCGTGACCCGTTATGTTTTATATTGATTTTCTCATTCAACAAATGCATTGCTAGGGAAGTGTAAACACCCACAGTTTTCATTGCAGGAGAATCGTTCACCACTTTTGGTTTATTATTTTCAATAATGAAAAAAAAAAAAAAAAAAAAAAAAAAAACGAAACTTTTGTGTTCGTGCAAGAATTAGAAAAAATGTTTATGTTCCGAAATCGTAATTTCCACTTGCTTTTCCCGTTTCAGAGCTTGCTGATCAATTTTGGTTCCATTCTGTCTGTCTTATGTTTGTCTGTGTGTCTGTGGTAAATCCTTCTTACGCTTAAAGCCACAAAGATATAAAATTACGTCCGAATATGATAAATTCTCCAGGAACTGTGCGAGTTAGTGTCTAGACGGGCCCCCTATAACTTTCATTGTGGACAGATTAGTAGTCGCCTGTGCCCATGAGCAAACGTAAATTTCTGATAATATAAATTACTCATTATCCATTGGTCCGATTTCATTCGAACTCAGGGGGTAGTTGGGGATAATTTAGTTCTAGGTAGGTGCCCAATGGATTATATCACGATTGGTGCAATATAAATATTGTGCATGCACAAATTTAAAATTGATTGGCACAGGCAATACTCCTTTACTAATAGACTGATTTTGATGGAATCGCTCCTAGACGGTCCCCTATAAATTTCACTGCCGTCGGTTCAACAATATCCTGAGTGCTTGCGCAAACGTGAATTTTATATAACCGCTTTTTTTATCTAGGCTATTGGTTGAACAATAACTATTACGCGTTCGGAATACTAATATTGGTTGACACTCTGAGATTAATGGACCAATTTTGAATAGGTAATTTTAGATTTTTAGCGAATTTTTTGGGAAAATAAAGCTATTGCAATGGCTCCAAAAATTGTAAAATAAAAATTTTCAAAAATTTTCTTTATCGAAATCCGTTTTGAGGCATTCTGAAATGATTCCTGGATTTTAACGCTTTATATATGTATATATATATATATATATATATATATATATATATATATATATATATATATATAGGTATATGTATGTGTCATTCCAGACGATAACTCTCGATAGAATTGAGATAAAAACTTCGTTCTTTCGCCAAAAATTCAATCATTTCAAAAGAAAGGATGAGTTCATTAGACAATATTTTTTGAGCACATTAAATTGGTCAAATTTCAAAAAATGTACTTAAAAAAATCACAAAAAATGACAAAAAAGGCTAAACATCGGTGTTTTTATTTTTTTTTTAGCAGAATATTACTCAAATAAAGTTTATCAACTATGAAGTTGGTAATTTAAAAATTAAAGCTCAAACCTATGCTCAAAATTGTAATTAAATTTCATTAAAATGTGCTACAAATTGATAAAAATGTAAAAAATTCTAGAAATCCAATATCTTTTTGATTTAAAACTAATAGTGAAGAATTTCCTTGCACTCAAAAAGCTAAAATTTCAAAACAATTTAACATTATACAATACGATAATTTACGAAAATTCGCTCATACGGTCATGCTGCATGACTGGAACTTTTAACTTCCAGATAGTAAATGCCGTTGGTTTGATGGTACGGTATTCGCATGAGCACATGAATTAATGCCCTGTTTTTTATATTAGCATGTTTACACTTGTATTAATATTCTACATTGCATTGAATCATTTCAACTCGTATTCGTTCTTCATATAATTCTATACGTCCTTGTTATAATATATTATATGAGGCTCGCTAGCATTGCATTGAATACAGTAAATTAATTCGTATAAAACTAACGAAAAGTCTTTAGGGAATGTTTGTACTGCCCATCCCAACTTGGCAGACGTTTTTTCCAGTTGGGAATTCTTACAAACAAATCCCCCTCTTAGAAAATACGTGACTTTTCGGTTTGCTCATTTCGCTCGCAATATATTGCGTAGTAAGTCTTCGTCCATGGGAACCCCCTGTGAGGGTCCCTTCAGGTAAGCAACGTTGTGTAACGGCGGTGAATGGTCGATTAATTTCTGATAAAACATTTTGCAGAGCAATTCCCCTCCCAATTTGACCTACTTTCCGTCACTAGTGGATTTCGATCTCCGACTTCGGATTCAGATTCGTTCCACTCAAAGCTGTATTTCGGATGCGAAAACCGTTCCGTTGTTACGTACCTTACTGGGGTATATTTTAATCGGAAAAAATCAAGTTTTTCGGCGGACACGAGAATACGGGTCTGTTACTCTCAGATTTTATTAACGCATTTCCGATACCAGTTTCGCGATCTATCGCGCAAGTCGTCTTGTTCGTAGGAGGAGGGGTAGGGCAGCGGGGAAGTCCAAAAAGCGCACATTAATTATTAATCTACCCCCCTCCCGCCCTACGGCCCATGAACTCTGGGATTAGAAAATTTTAAATTCGCTCATACACCCTATCGGATACACAAAAAGATCCCCCCACTCAACTTCAGACAGACTCTATATCCTGATATTAATAACTACCGCTCCAGCTCGCTACCTCATTCCACCATTTCAACTCGTATTCGTTCTTCATCTAATTCTATACGTCCTTGTTATAATATATTATATGAGGAAGCTATAGGTCCTACTGCCCACCCAACTTGCTGGACGTATTTATTTCTCGAAATAGAGATTCCAAGATTAGAAACCGTCCAGGAAGGACACATAAATTAAGCATATAACAAATGTAGGTAGGTATAGGTGTTAACTTCCGATAAATATTACTGTTCTCAATGACCCAATCGGACCCCGGAAAAATATTTAATTTAAATAACTTATTTTTTTTACAAAACTTTCCTAAAATAGGTACTCACTCGAATGAGTGTGTTGAAAGTGTATTTCATCTATGTGAGAAGATAGGTACATTAAGTGATTGACCTTACCTTGAGTTCATCATGTTCATCAGTAACGGATCATTTACAGTAATTGGTTGGATAATTTGAATAGAAGGAGTGATAAAGTGAAAAACCCCGTTATGAAAAATGCCAGTACATATTTAGGTCTTGAATGCATTGCTAAGTAGAATTAAATTGTAGCTAGATGATGATTTCCTGGTTCACACACAATAATGGCTCTTCTTCTTACTTCTGACTGCCAACTAATTAAGGCTCATTATTGCAAATATATAATCAACAGTGTAGCTTGTAGGCACAGAAAAAATCCGTCCAATCATGTTTCAGTTGCACGCAAGACTACACTCACATGAACTATTAGTGTAGTAAGTAGGTATGTGGCTGGTGAAAAGGCCTGTCCGCTGAACTTCGAGTTGCGTCCCTGATCCATGTAAATTTGTGATCGAAACCTTTCGCGTAATCCATCGTATTATCCTTATTCGTTTTTTAGCATGAATATGCTTTAGCCGGTAGCTAACTGCGTAATCCCCTCGATTATTAAAATTCCAAATAACCCCAGAATTTGTTCGACAAAGTCGATATAGGAGCGAGTTACAATGTAGAATCAATTATTTGGGAAAACTCCAAGGAATTATTGTTTTAGCTTGAATGTACGACTAAATCCATGAGAATATGCATTCTTGGCGACATTTTTGGCCACACTGTTGCGATGAAACTACGTTCCTCTTCCTCTACTCTGATAATACCCATACATATACAAATTATTTCCTTTTCGCTACGCTGATGGGTTAATTTTAAGCTTATCGTGACGTTTTTGGCTGTGTTACTATGGTAGTCTCGGATTCATTGGTTATAATGTACACGTTGATTTAGATGAGAGCTTTAGCAATCATGCAATTGGAATTTTAGAAATAACACGTGCCTCTAGTCAGCTGAGGATATCGTTGACCAGAGACTATTCACTACCAATCCAGCCTTGAAGAATAGAAATCGATAGAATAATTAATGCTTGAGGATATCTACGAGTATCTACGGGAGTGTTCCGACATTTCTCTATAATTTATATATTCCTTAGTAAACTGTGCTCTATATTCCTTGGTAAACTGTAATCTCCACTTAAGTAATTTGTTTTCCGAGAGTTGTCGTCGTCGCATTCCCTTCCGTCAGACCGGCACCCATTGCCTTTTGTGATACTAGGTACCTACTATTTGCCAAAAGCTTTCAAGTTCCTAAAAATATCAATCGATTGCAGGTTCCTACTAATTAGTCCAACATTTTCAAAATGAAATTAGGTTTTCCAAGAAATGTTTTTATTTGTTGAATAATTGGAGATTGTACGTTTCACAAACCTAAGGACGGGTATTCCTAATTTATTTTTTACTCGTAACATCAAAATTGTGCCGATTTCTGACAGATCGTGGTCGGGGTACCCCCGCTAATGCTAGATCCTCGAAATTGTAAGTTTCATGATTCTCATATCATCAAGAATTGATGATTGTACCGTGAAAAATAAAAACGTAATTTAGGTAGGATTATTCAGAAAGATCGTTTTGGAGTAGGTAGATAATCAAGGAAATAAAAGAAGGACGAAGGGTAGGAGCGATATTGTATTTGCACCCGCCGGCCAACTCTTTCTTTACTTCACCCAAGCTTTCTTTTTCCGCCAACTGGAAATGAGGTAATGCCACCGAGTCATGATAACACCACACAAATCGAGGTGTCACGTAGCACCCTGAAATTCGGTAATATTGAGGAAAAAATCGATTATGGCATTTTCTCGAACGGCAAATTTGCTGAAACTCAGGAGTTTCTCTCGAGTTTGGGGATACCCAGTTCTGTTGAACGGGCCCTTAGTATTCGGAAATGTCTTCTTCCATTCTTGTCTCACACCCTTTTATGGATGAAGCATTGACTATATTACCTAATTTCAAAGGACGCCCTAAAAATAAAATGAAAAAGAAAAATCACAAGAAATTCTATGCTAAACGATAAGGTTGTATTCGATTACCATCAGAATCGCTTGCATACGAGTCTGCAACACATTGGGACATTTTATGTCTTTAGCTGCAGACTCGTATGTGTTGCAGACTCGTATGCAAGTTCTAAGAGCCACTCATCTGATCCGGACCCTGGGCATCGTCAAGTAAATGTCCTAAAGAGGCTACATACGAAATTACAGCTTCCTGGAGTGTAAAGTATAGAAATTACCTACTGAAATGATTTAACCACCGCTTCACAAATCAAACCGTTCTCGTAATATTCGGATCACCTGCTATGAATCAAATCATCAAAACACCAACTCAATGAAATCATCAGAAATTAACAAGCGGTTGCAATCATGTTCACAATATCAATTATTAAGAATGATCACCTGTGTGTAAAAAATTATTCATATAACCATGCTCATAACTCAGCTTGTTGGCCACGCACTTCGCAGTAGTTAACATAATATGTTTGGATAAATCGAGAGCTTTCGAACGAATGGTCAACGAATTTTGTGGGATGAGAAACGACGAAGTACCATTTCTCTAGCAACGACTCGGTTGTAAGCGGAAATCATCAGAAAACAACTGGGACAATTTTCGTCAACAGTTTTCGTAACGATTTTTTTGTTTATGTGCCAAAGCAAACGCATAAAATGTCAAAAGCTCTAAATTATTACAAGATTATTTATTATCTCCGTGATAGGTATTAGAAACAGCCTTCGACACACTATTTAAATATAACGAGCAGCGGACCAACTACCCAGGTTTCTCACGATGTTTGAAAAAATGGTTGTCTAATAGGGTTTCTAGAGATCGATTCTAGGCGACGAAAACTATTGAAATTGACACAATATTAGATTTTTAAGAATCGACAATGATTGAAATCAGTGACGATGAAGACTTCGCATTGTCTTCAACTTCAACAACATCTAAAGCTTTTATAACTGTTTCAGTCGATTCTGTGTGACGGAAACTATAGAAAATAATACCACACTCGATTTTGGTTTGATTTAACGAAGATCGTCGTCGCTGACGACAAGTTCTTAACGGTGATTCATAATTAAAAACTATTCAGCTCATTCTGAATGTGTAAAGAGTCTACCAACCGAATGTCAAGTTGATTGCTCCGAAATTGGGACCTGTAGCGCGGAATAATGCTTGGACACACGCTGACACATACCAGCCAAGTCAAAGTAGAGATTCACTTTGTTCGTTAACTTTATAGACGTAGCCACCTAACAAGCGAAATTAAATAACGCACCTCAACTTTACTAGTCCTTCTGGAAGTAACAAGAGCTAAAATCAAGTTATAATGGGCAAGGTAAATTTGAATCTAAGTATACCTAACCACAAGACGTAGGCACTCGCCATCTC
This sequence comes from Adelphocoris suturalis, assembly GCA_030762985.1. Taxonomy (NCBI): domain Eukaryota; kingdom Metazoa; phylum Arthropoda; class Insecta; order Hemiptera; family Miridae; genus Adelphocoris; species Adelphocoris suturalis. Next base: position 26,620,144 of record CM061047.1, on the reverse strand, counting down.
AAAGATAATAAAATTAAAATAATAAAAAAATCTATGTACTCACCTCTGCTTCACTATTCCGTTAATAGATAAAAAAAAATGTTATGATAATTCCTTGAAAATAATAGTATATTGAAATTATGTGAGCAGATCGAACATCGTAGTGTATCAGACAAGTGTCTCAATTTTCAATGTTCACACTTGTTTTCGTTTATTTTCATGCTATCGTTATTTTTCCCTGAAAAAGGTCTAGGCCCTTACGGGAAACAGACAGATGAACATACAGTGATCCGGGTGGTTTCATTGGTTTTTTCAAACATCTCTATCAATGAATACCAAAAAAAAGAGACGGAAGTTAGAGAAGAACGGAGTCGAATTCCAAGAAAATACCGAGTTAAAATGTTAGATCGATTCCGACGGTTAGGTTATCATCAGTAACAACAGTAACTTGTTAATGTTGGTTACTGACGATGACGTAACCACTGAAATCGATCTAACATTGAAACTCTTTATTTTCGTCGAATTAGACAACGTTCTTCTTCAACTTCCGTTTTATTGAAATTGGTTTTCACAACTTTGTCGTGATTGGTTGGTTTCTTTTTAAAAGAAAAATATTAAGCTTATTTCAAAAGTTTTCGAAATCTAGATTCTTTAAGATTTCAACCCTTTTATTTTGCCCTTAGGGTTGGTTGGAACTGATCAGACCCAATGGTAACGACCTAATTATCCCTTATCATGTAGAATGTTCAAACATCAGATTGATTCAGTTTGCATTCATCAATCTATCGAAAACGCCTGTCACCGAATTCGATATTTCGGCACCAGTAAGAGAAACGCTCTTCTGTGAGTACTCACTGTTAGCAGCTTGAGAACGCTTTGATTTAGATCTCGATCCATTCTTGAAAGTAGGTCCAGCATGGATAATCATCTCGGTGTTCTTGACATAGAATAATGACCTGCCGTAAGATATGAAGAGCCTAACCATTGCTGGTGTTGTGAAATGGACTTAGAAACTAAACTAGTTGAACTAGTTATCGTTCCATTGCAGTAAATGACACAAACTCGTTTCTATCAGGCAACATGATTTATTGAACGTAGTATATTTGGTTTCATTGATTATGTGAAGGTTCTGTAGTATTATATTTCATACGTTCACTGTGAGTTAGCTCATTCATATTTATAGTACAACTACGTATTAGTTTATTCATATTTACGTACATCTGACTTTCACTCTTCGTACTACCGAAAGGAGACATTGGAAGTACCTTTACCTATACTACAATCAAGAAGTTGGAAATAATTCGTTATAGATAATTCGTCCGGAACCAGAAAGTGATCTCTGACCCTTCGACACGGATCGCCAATCTCCTTGAACCATGAATTTCCTCAAGCTTGACGTCAAGAGTTCCATAACATTCCGGATTTATTTAAAACAGCTGGTTTCCTTTGATTGACCTTTGATCAATTCGTGAGGTAGGTTGGTAATGCCCACAACCTAAAGAACTTAATTTGTTTAGGCATTGAAAATTCCCCGAAAAATAACGGAGAAAAGATAATTGAAAATTCCTTAGATGTCTGTACTACAGTGTAGGTACCTACATAGCCGTTGCGCATGAAGTTTCATTATAGCGTTGTAAATACGTTAGTATTATGATAAAAGAGAACGCTTTACCTACTTGTTATATTCAATGAATAAAAGGATAGAGATGGTAGTTTGTCCAAATAAAATGGGCAGGTAGTTTCGACACCAAGAAACGAAACTACTTAGGTAGATAGGCGTACATACGAACAGCCTACAAGATTCGCTGTAGGTTAAAAGTAAACTTGGTAGTTAGGTCGTTGCTCTGCCGACTAATACAACTACTGATTAGCAAGTTTATCGAATAAAACCTTGAAAAAAACCTTGATATTCATTCTTCTGAAGGTAAGATTTCTTCATAAATACTGTTAATGCTGCCATTACGCGAGTTTTGCAGTTACTACGCTAATTTGTGGAACGAAACCAGTTAATTTGGTACCTACTTTGGTTTTGATATGGATATGTCTTTGCTCTAGGGGGTCAACCAAAAATTTCCTTCACGCAAAAGTTGATGTCACGATTTTCCAAACTTATAATTTTCACGTACTAGGATAATGGAACTTTCGCAGTTTTCATCGCACAGAAATCGTTCGCCACTCGTTGGAATGCGCTTGATTTATGTGATAAATGTTCACATCTCAAGCTACCAATTTTCCCCTCCTTACGTATCTGGCTACATTCCTAAATTAAGTTGAATGGACTATAAACAATTTTCGTTTGGCGGAAACTAAATTTTGCGATGACATGATTAAGTTTGGCGAAGTTTAATATTAATTTACTGTCAACTGCTTCTTACTGACATCATTTGGGGAGTTAATGACATGTGGAGGAGAGTCTAGATATGACCCATTTTCAATAAGCCGGCTACAATATTCTTAACGTAAAGCAATAGCATAATTTACTCCACTCCATAGGAAAAATTTTCATCCCCTTGACAACAGTCGAATGTTAACAACAACTCATTGTAGTGGCTATCATTAACATAAAAATGATAGCGTCTGTATTGGAAAATAACTTTAATAGTATTTATAGTACCTATGCTTTTTATGCCTCCAAGAATAATAAATAAATTCTTTATCCTACATTTCGTCACCTACAGTCCAAAGTTGAAGGATTTGTTTACAACTCTCGAGGACAACCGTTATGAAATCCCCAATCAAAGACATATCCATGTAAACATGGTATCTGCTTGTAAAGCAGATAGTGGAACTCGTTTACGAGTTTCTGAATCATTTCTCTAGATTTTGTCTATGGAATTACATAGATAGACCTACTTCTGGGTACCCACTTACCTTTCTAAATGCAATACCTCTCTTGCAATGGCAGATCTCTCTTGGCACATCCTTTCACAGGACTTTAGAGACTTTCAGTTTCTTAATTGATTCAAAGATCAGTTCTGAAAACAAGATAATCCACAATATCTTTGTGGCTGATGTCGAGAACTTCTAACACTTTATTGTTTGTTAACTCCCCAACACACTTTTCATTGGGATATTGACTGCACAAACTAATCTTGTGTTCATAATTTCAGATCATCGCCGGGAAACCGCTCAATATAATTCGCATACAATTCATTACTTAGCATTAAAAGAAAAAAAAAAAAATTGCATTAGGTAGGTAATTTGATCCATTTGAATCATAACCAAAGTTAGTCACATCAATCGCTCCCCACCAATTCTCTCTTCAACTGACACACTCCCAAGCAAAGTCAACTCCGTGCCGAAAATATATCACTTTTAGGTACACTACAGGTAGTCCTAGACAATGGGACAGTTAAGCGTCTCACAACCTAGGCATTTCTCTCTCGTAGCTCAGCTGCGTCTTCGACATCGTTGGGTGTACTCACTCTAAACTGCAGTGAAGTTTCATATCATAAATATTTAGTGAAATTGTGCATTCCATCTTTCAACACAACTCATGTAATTTTTTTCTTTCTTTCACTGTATATCTTTCCACACAATCATGTTACAGATACCATTCCATTAACACATTAATTTACCGTTAGATCAAGTTCCCATGTTTATTATCTCTGTTATAGAACCCTGAAGAGGTACGGATAATCGCACGGAACGTTCGTAAAACAAACCAGTGTCCTTAATTCCTTAATCGACCGCACCTCAATAACTACCCGAAATCTCCGATTTCAATCAACTATATATATATATATATATATATATATATATATAAACAAATAAATATATATATATATATATATATATGAAAAAGCGTTAAACTCTAGGATTCGTTTCAGAACGCCTCAAAACGGATTTCAATGAAAAAATTTTTTAAAAATTCTGACCCATTGCAATAGCTTCATTTTTCTGCTAAAATTCGCTAAAAACATATCAAGTGGTTTCATAGGAAGGGGTAAAAACCCACGGTTTTTAAGTAGGTACGTACAAATTTTGAACAAACTATCCAACCGATTTTAGGTATTCATTCTGGTCTCATTTTATTTGGCTATTTGTCTTCATGTAGGTACATACAAGGATTCAGTGAGATCATCATTCTCTAAAGCTCAAGTGATAAGTTTAAAACTCACAAGTGTTTTCAGAACTAAGGAACTCGTAGTGTTTACCAAATTCCTATTGGTTTTTAAGTTTTCTTTTTGTTTTTCAGATTGGCATTGAGCATACCGCATAATGGAGAAGGTTACGACAAGTGTAGCGTATATGTCGCCAACTGGACTGAGGTCTTGATGAGCGGCAGAGAAGTGGCCGATCCCAATTGGCCCACGATTCCCTGCAACAAAGGATGGGAATACAATTTTACTGACATTCCATACGAAACTATCGCAACGGAAGTAAGTACCTACTTATATTATTATGAATTTAACTTGTCCGATTCTGCAGCCTACCATCAACCGATGACTAAGTAGTCTTTTCTCTATTGCAAAGGCGAATGCTGGTCAATGCCCAAACTTGTTTTGAAAATAATTTATTGAAAGATTATAGTTGAATAAAACTGAGCCACCGAAACTCCAATAAAAAATCAGAACAACTCTATAGTTAAAATGGATTTATTATTTACTCAGCAATTTTAATCGACAACTTAGTTATGCTTAGTTTAACTGTGAAGAGGCGGAATTCGCGTAACTACCAACCTTAGTTAATTCGATTTTGAAAATAATTTGTCGTTACCATTGTGCAACGTTAATCAGTATCCGTTACGTGTTACATTTTTTCCTCTTCAATCGAGGCCTATTTCAGAGCAATTGGAAGGATTCCGACATGACCTTCGATAGCATCATTAGAGATATATCACGAGTTCAGTTGAGATTGAACATATAGTTTTTCACGCTTCGTAGTAATAACAATATCGGCGGGAGGAAGCTACGGCCTTAATGTCAAGTAGGGTACCAACTGCCCCGCTATCGACGGAATGGAAGCAACTAATAATTGCTTCCTGATTGCCAAGGAAGCGCTAGAGGTTCTTTGGAAGGTGACGTGGGCTACGTTCTTCCGCGGCACGCATCCGCTGATTGCTCCCATTATCTGAATCTGAGTGGTCCGGATATCTCATCGAATCACTCATACTGGTGTGGGGTAGGTCACGTCACGACGAGTGGCAAACCCTGTGATTTGGTTACAAGTTCGTACTCTTATGTGCTGGTGGATTAGATCCTCATTCTCTTCTCGTGTTAATATGAGAAAATGTGTGAGCATCCAGAACTCATATACCCCATCTACGGTTGATATAAAAAATAAATGTTGAGGTAAATGTGCCTTATTCTGAGAATACATTTTCCGTAAAGTTTCAGGCCGATTCGTCCAATTCTTGCGCTCCACAGGTGATAAAAGTTTGAAATAGTTGACTGTTAGGGTTCGTATCATCTGCTGCTAGCGCCCATATTTCGCTACTATAAAACTAAAATAACTAGGACTTCGGAAAGAGAAAACATCCCCCTATTCAAAGGCATCATCATTATTAGTTCAATCAATATGGAACTTCAATTTGGAAATCAATTTTGAAAACTCAAAACTGACTTTTCTCTCGATCGGGCCTATTTAATGTAATTTATTTATTTAATTTTGGACCTTTTTCAAGGCATGATATCGGTAGAATATCCAGTTAAAAGAGCATGTTGGGAAAACAAATCGTTATGTCTCACTGAACACAAGAAATCAAAGATATTTCAGAAAAACACTTTTTTGTCACTGTAGGGGTTTTTAGGTTGTTGCGTCGTCCCGCATCATATCACTCTCTTGTAATAACACTGTAACGGTCCTCTACTACTATTTTCGATAGGGACAATCGTATTTCTAGTTAAAAATCAATTTTATCTCTTCAACTTTGGGGAATGTATTTTTTTTTTTAAATAAAGGAATTAACTCATATTTACTCATAACTTTTTTCGGAAGCTTATTTTACCAAATTCTCCTTGAAGAATCATTCAGTACCTTCATAACCTATTGGAAATATAAATGCTAATATTACCACCAGATACTAGGTACACATCATGTCCCGCTGAGCACGCCCCTGTCGACCTGAATTCGAACTAGCGTGAACTGGCAATGGAAATAAACTCCCTTATAGGTAGGTAGCTAAGTTCTGTAAATATTCGGAAATTGTAAATGTCACCTGTGGTGTGGTTGATAGTGTATCGGACTTCCAAGATGAAGGACCCTAGTTCGAGACAAAATTTTTTTGCATTCGAATTCAAAAAACATATTTTTTAAAGGTCAAAAATATTTTAAATCATACTTTAAAACGTCATTTTGATCTATTTGTCTAAATAATCTGTATTTTACAAAGGGATTTACTGCTTGATGGTATGTATTTTTGAGATGCAAGCTTGCAAGCATCCAGACCACCAAACTACACAAATCATTCTGATCTCTCTTATTAACTAATCCATGGTATTTTAGCGACGGGCATAGTTAATAAAAATTGAGACGCCAATTCATTCAATGGAACCTATTTGTGCGAAAAGACTCTGGGGGAATGTAGTTACAAGTCAGCTCGGTAGGGTAATATTACCACCACCTGCGTCATAACCCTTACTTACGTTGAAATACTACCATGTTACCATCTGCCTCCCTCGCAAAACTCCCTCCGTTTTTAGGTAAGTACCTAGGAAGGAGTGACGCACATTAGAAACACTTCAAAGTTGGTGTTCTGTTCAAGTTTGTAAATCGACTAGCGTAAACCGTATGCTGGCTATGTGTATAGTTCACTAATCCCACTAAACGTCGGTAGTACAGCTCCAGTATTTTTGGATTTTCCTATTTTTCTCCTTTGAATTTGTTAGGGGAAATAATGTGAGGAAATAGGTCAGGAGATCATTAAGATTTTATTCTCATTTTGATCAATTCACACGACTGGAAAGTGAGAAAATAGACAGAAAAAAGACGAGACGTTCGCGAACAAGCAGGTTAAGACACGAGACTCTTGACTCTGACTTGCTCTTTAGTTCGACTACCCACTGCGTGGCATTCCCAGCGCTCCAGTCGCCATAAGATTTTACACAGATCAGTTTTCTGCTCAGATTAGTAGTCTGGATGCTCGCTACGCTCGCATCTCAAAAATACATAACATCAAGTAGTTAATTCCTTGGTAAGAATTTAGATTAGTTGGTCAGGGTCTAGAGTCTCGTGTCTCAAATTGATTGTTCGCTAACGTCTCGTCCGAAAATACTGCAGCTACAGATCAGATGGTAACATGGTCGTATTACCATGTCAGTACAGGTCATGACGTTGGTGGTGGAAATATTACCATGCCACTGCTCAACCAACGGGTTTAGAAAGTGTTAATTGATTCCTCATGGAATAAATGTTATAAAATATGCTTGTGAAAAATGTTAGAGGTAGGTAGGTACAAGTTTACTTCTTTTTTTACATATTTCCCCAATTAAAGAAATAAATTTGATTTTTAAATTGGAGCAATACATTAATTGCCTAGCGAAGTAGGTATGTGCATCACGGAAAACTACATCAGGCGTGGCGGAAAGTGGTCTCCAGCGGGGTGAAGGTTTCTTCTTTTTCCTCAATTCTCTTGTCTGACAGGATAAAGGAAACAGGATAGCACTATATCTTGGCCATACGTAATACGCATAAGCTATTCGATAAAATAAGAAATTTCAAATATTGTATGAGAATCCCCAGTAAATCGTACAATTGGTCATCGTCAAAATATTGACCATCTTTGGTGACACTTTTATTCGTAGGTGTTGGGATTGAAATGAAAATACCTTCCCTACTTTTTCAGTGAAAGAAAACATCCCAAGCATATTCATGTTAGGACATGTCCAAACATCAATGTTCATGACAGTGTTGATCCTGATAATCATGAACCAACATGTCATTGTTGTGTGGAGTAGCATCACCGGAACAAAATCGGTTTCTTAACTTTTCTTGGAACATTAAGTATGTTCATAATTTATTATGCTGTTGAGCGTTGGCCCTTGTGAATAAAGCAACAAAACAACCCATCAAATTCACTCTTCAGGGTTGATAATTCAGAACTCATAGACCACGACTATACAAATGGTAGGCAGCAATGTAACTGATTTTCTATCTATAGTTCATAAAGTTTGGTCCATCAGTTTGATATAAAAGTTCCGGACCATATAATGGTGGTCGGATGGCTTATATTTATTTTACTTTATTTTATTTATTTATTTATTTAGTTTTTGATTTTGGAATCTACTCATCATGAAACGTATGCAAACAAATTTTGAGAAAGTCATTTGATTTTTGTTATTTATTTATTTTATATTTTATTTATTATTTATTTTTATTTAATTTATTTATTTATTTTTTTTGCTAAGGTTGATCACAAAGGTTTTGGTGTTACCTATCAAAAATGATACACCAAAACGTTTTATAGAATCAAAACCAACTGAATTATCATTAAATTATTTATCATTATTGTTGGGGACACTTGTAACCTGGGACAGTTAGTCTTGATATGTCTTTCCAAGTTTTTAAAGACATAAGGCGTTAGTTAGTGAGGTGGAATCGGTATGACCACTGCCAGTTACTGCATCCCAAATAATGCCCGAATGATGGGTTGCGTATCACTTGGTCGTTGGAAGAAGATAATAATCAACCAGTTACGGCTATATTACAGTCGTGTTCAATTTCATTCAGTTCCCGCGGCTTCTTCCTTCTCGACGGCACCGCTCGTGCCGGCTGATGGGCCGATGTGGGAAAGGCCGGCCGCTCTTGGAGTCAGGTGAACGTCCTAGTGTCACTGGGCCAAGGTGAAGTGTGTTTACCGTCACATCCCTTCCACGCTGGACGACAACCGAATGGAGCTTCGCGCGAGAATTTAGATCGCTTAGTGAACCTGACCCATTCACTGGACTTGAATGCAGGAACTTAGCCTTCTCAGTTGAGCCATGAGCCCTTTTCAGTCTTTAAAGTTAGGGCATAATAATTAGGAGAGCAGAAAAAAATTGGGATCAAGCTCGTCAAGATCCTTTCATGGTTTTGTGGTAATTTGGGTCGCATATATGACCTCAAGTTGTAGGAGAAGGTCACCAAACTTGACTTTGGTGCACGCAGAGGTAGGCATGAGGAAAAGGACCTCGAATTTTTGGGCAGATGTATGTATTTTTTTTAACATTTATACAGGTAGTACAAATAACGAAATAAAACAGGTGCCCTTCAAATGAGACATGAGGACGAAGCCCTCCGATATTATTTGTTGTTGTGGTTACTAGTGTTTTTTTTTAACACGTTACACAAAGAACAAAAAACACCCAAACAAAAAGCCCCTCCCGCAAATGAGTCGTTCAAGGAGGCTTTACTTATTTGAATAAAATTGGAAGGACCAAGTAGATTTACTGAATGTGAACTCAATAACAACTCTGTTATTTTATTTACTTGAATCAAACACGGTAATCGACCTTCAATCACAGAATTGATAGATTTACCTTTCAAAACAAAGAATGCGCATTACACTGTAGTTTATTACTTCTGTAATAGGTAGCCCTTCTGCGCAAATCACTGGTCTGTAGATAATTATTGAACAGAGCTTATGTTACTTCATTTTGGATATTTAACGACTTAGACACAGGCATCCACCTAAAGAAAATGAAGAAATATACTACGTACCTTATCTATAATATGATAATGTCATCTATGGGTAACAGAAGTTATAATAAACTGAACGTCTTTGATTCGACTTACCAAGAAAATTAATCATTTCGTTTCTATTGGGAACAGAAGGTCATAATAATTAAGTTCGTTAACCTTCGGACTAAATGAAATTCAGACTCATATACCTATTTCACCCTTGGGTATTTTTGACCCAAATCACATGTATCGGTATTCAATAGTCAATTTCAACATTTTGTGAAATAATGAAGTCTAATTTTTCAGATATTAGATGTTTTATTAACAAAAAGATAATGTACCATTTCCTTATTGTTCATGCGATGTAATATAATATTTTCATGGCTAATGGCTGGCTCTGGTGTGCTATTGATGGGATAGATTCTAAGTCACAAGTAGCCCAAGAACACTGGTTATTTCACTTCGTAGGGAACGAATTTTCCAAGACTAAAACATATAGAACATAAAAATGCAGAGAGCAGACTAGTGAGTAATATTGACGCACACAGCTTTTTTCTTACTTCATTCGAATTGACAGAGTGATCCATCCAAATCCACACCTGCAAGGAGCCTGTTTGGGAAGCCAATGAGGATACTAGCGAACCATATTTGAAGTGAACTAGTGCGCTCTTCGGGTCATTGTGACTCACACAGTGTAGAAGAATGGTAGAGAGTAAATTGATGTAGAAAGTTCATTGAAGAGTATAATTATGAAAGGAAACGATCAGTTTTTTGAGGTCATTCAAACATTTGTATATCCGTACTTAAAGCATTCAATAAACATTATCATTATACCTACTGTTCCCACCCATATAAATTAGCTACGTTTTGTTCTCAGCTTGATTGGGTTTGTGAAAACGCTGCGCTTCCTCACGTCTCCACCGCCGTTTTCTTCCTTGGAGCCATCGTAGGAGGTTTGGTCTTTGGATGGATGGCCGACCGTTGGGGTCGTATTCCGGCTCTCATAGGAGCCAACATGGCTGGGCTCATTGGAGGGATTCTCACCGCCTTCTCAGGCAGCTTTTGGCAGTTTACTGCCTGCAGATTCCTTGTGGGTTTGGCCTTTGACAACTGTTTCACCATGATGTACATCCTTGGTAAGATTAGAAAGAGTCATGCACTTTTTAATATAATGTAGGTAGCAAAATAAATTGACGATCCTTACAAGGGAAGGAAGGATCATCTTCCCTCCCCTTACCCCTGCAGGGCTTTTAAGGTGAAGACTCCCAACACAGGATTCGGCTGATGAAAACGTGGTGTGGATGACAAGCTAAGGTGCTTAGTCGGTTCTTATGCTGATGTATTGAATCGAGAATCTCCTCAAGGTGGGAGGATGTCATAACAATTGTGTTAACCTCATCCAGAATCATGACGACAATAAGTGCTTGTTCATTTGTAACTAAGAGATTGTCACTATTCGTTTGTAACAAATCTTTCGGTGACTTTGTCGGTTAGTCCTATCAAATTATAATTCAAGTTTGATAAAAAGCAATATTGTGTACCGTGTTTTTGTGTTTAGATGGTTCGTGTTTTGTGAGTAGGTTGTGTCAGTGCGTGTGTTCTGCAATAAAATCTTCCTATCTTTCAGCAAAATGGATTAACAGTGTTCAAAGCTCGATCTATCATTCTTCACCCGTTTCACGTCCTACGCAAACTAGTTAGGTATACTTGAAATATTTTTTGGTTCCTGCAAAATCAGTTGTGAAAAGTAGATTCTACTTTTCCCAAATGTCGACGCCTTGAGGAACCTGGTCAGCAGTCCCACTAGTTATACTTTCTCTTTTTATTGCAGTGTTAGAGTTGTTTCGGTGGAAGAAAAGAGGAAAAAGATAGAAGAATGATGAAGATTCCGAACCGTCTTGAAATGTTTGATCTAAACTACAGTAAAAAAAAATCAATCAGTCAATTACATTATTACACTGCTACAATTCACACAAACACGATGTGCCAACAGACGGACTATAATTGATCTATTCATTTATTTTTATAAACGGGATAAAATCCCACTTACATGAAGAAAATTATTCATGCGTTTGTTGATGAAATAAAACAACTAAGCGCTGAAAAAATCAACTAGTTTTTCTCGTTGAGCTTTCTCGCTATCAAAATTAAAATCAAAATCCTAATCTTCGTGAATAGGTATGTTATAAATAAATCGCTGTATCCCAACTAACAGGTTATCCAATTTTAATTTGTAACAATAATGCAATAATAAGAGTGTGTCCGAGTGTGTATGTTTGTGTGTTTCGTATACATGTTCTTTGTTGTTTTTTATAAAACAGTAATCATCTTTGTCTTACGTTTTTGTTTTATGAAAGATAATACCTAATGAACTTATTTATTGAACGTTTTACAGTTCTGGAATACGTAGGACCGAGGTGGAGGACTTTCGTGGCCAACATGTCTATCGCGTTGTTTTTCACACTGGCCGCTTGTCTCTTGCCTTGGCTCGCTCTCTGGGTGTCAGACTGGAGATGGTACATGATCGTCACAACCTTCCCGCTCATCTCCGCTCTCTTCGCCCCTTTTACCGTCCCAGAAAGTGCGAGGTACGTATATATATAATTCTACCTGGCTGCTTACACGGTACAACAAGCTCGAGGATTTCACTCTGCTCCTCTCACTCTCCAATTGAAGGAAGTCACGAAGGTTTAAAATACCTACAATAAAATACCTCCCTCAATCTGTTCTTGGATAGAAAGACTTGCGTGTTATGTAAACGAAACTTGAATCAGATTTAATTTGAAATATATTTACTAGTTTTTCCGATTTTCATTCATCACGAATGAATCATTTATGAACTACAAGGTATCCCGCTGTTTTGCGGTGTACAACATAAATACGCAAATAAATATTTACATCTTGTTGGACCCAACAAATTTTTCTATCTTTGCTCTAATCTGATCTGATCTGCCCACAGTTTATAGTTTGACTCATGGTTGAACTTCTACTCTTTGTCTCAATAAACATTCATAGCTTGTCCATCAACACTTGTCATCCATAAATCAGGCTCCAGCAGCCCGACAAATTTCGGCCTACAGGCCAAGATGGTTCCTTTTCCTATTCACTTTATAAAATTGCATCAATGATCCTTGTTGATGTGGATTCCGTAGGAGTTTTCCCATCTTACCATAACAATTTTATGAGGATCATCTTTTCAATTCAATATTCAGACTTATCGTAAGAAGCAGAAGCTATACTATTTCTACGATTCAGTCGCCATGAGATTTTACACAGATCAGTTTTCTGCTTAGATTAGTGGTCTGGATGTTAGCTACGCTCGCATCTCAAAAATACATAACACCAAGTATTCAATCCCTTAGTAAGAATTTAGATTAGCTGGTCAGGGTCTAGAGTCTCGTGTGTTAAATTGATTATTCGTGAACGTCTCGTATTTTTATGTATTTCAGCATCGAACGATAACTTTATCCATGTCATATATCAAAAGAAAATAGGTAAATGAATTAACTAAAAAGAATGAATTAAAAGAAAAAAAAAAACTGAAAGTGACTAGGAAGAAAGAGTTAAGAAAACGTTGCAAATTATTACACAAAGGATTTTTTTTTTTTTTTTTTAATAGAATTTAAGCCGCGTCTCAACCGGAAGGGTCATTAGCGGCAATCACGAAGGGGGTTTCAAAAGGACACTGCCACGGGCACAAAGGATTATTATTTCTGTATTAGGTTTCCTTCTATGCAGGTCATCGATCCATATTTATTATTAAACTACTTATAAGTAATAGTACGAGATCGAAAATTGGCGCATCGTACAGACAACGGACAGGGTACGGCGGACGGACGGAATTTTTGTTTTGTTTAATTCGTTTTTTGGATTTTACTCACCCTGAAACGTAAACCAACAAATTTCATTGAAACAGCAACAGACATTTGAAAATGATAAACCGAAAAAGTACCATGTTTCTGATGGTTACGCTAAAATTATTTAAGCAAACTAGCTGAGTTTTCGAAATGACACAAGTAAGATTCCAAAGCAATCTGTTTTATGGTTCAGGAAGTGGTTGGAGGCCCGTATCCATCATTTACATGATACGTTAATAACAAAGTATTGGTGAATTATGGGTAGTTAGAAATTAATTACTTAGTATTACATTTTGACCTTTGACAATGAGAACTATACGTTCATTCACGTCAGGAGCTAATCCTCCTAGTGATCTTGAATATTTGACATTCACCATATCGTGTGACCACGAGTAGGTGGGACACTAGTAACACCATTCCCTTGGGAGACGGACTCCTTTCGCAAGTAGCTGGGCACCAGCAGCAGTTCTCACGCTTACCTAAATGAAATGAAGGTCTAGTAACGCTCCGTATGACGTTCAGGTCTGATCCTAAACCTAAATTAGTTCGAGCAGCTCCTCAGAACACCCCAATTGAAATATCCTTCAGGTCTAATAACAGTGAATAGAAGTGGGTAATCCTTTATTGGCGTTTCCTCTAACAAAACGTTAAAATATGTAAGAAGTGTATTGGTTTCTTCTGGGGATATTATTTCAGACAGGTTATGATAATGTATTTTGAATGGAGATTTTTCATACATTGATACCATGGTACAATCAACTTTTATATCTGTGCACAAAAACTGTTGAGTATAAATTAGTGGAAAACTATTTCTGGAGAAATCGTGCTTTGCACTCATAAAGGGTCCTTATAATATACTCTGACATCATCTCTACCTCAACCTCCCTCCGGATTCTGAATGAAATGTAAGCAAAAAGAAGAGAAAAAATACAGATACTGAATCAGCGAAAAAAAACTGAATCTAGACCCAGAAGATTTGAAAGAAATCTCTCCTTTTTAGAAAAATTATCTAAATTTCCTGTTACTCAGAATCTTGAGAGACCATTGAATATGTTATAATATTTTTTTTTTGTATTCAAATATATTACTATTATCAATGTAGGTAATAACTAAGTGATTTTAGGATTCGCAAAAATTGTTGATATTTCTTAGATTTTAGAACTTAATTTGAAGCAATTTTAGAACTATTGTCAGCACCACATTCCTGAAGGTTTTGATTAAAAGTCGATCAACTTTTTCCAAGAAACATTTTGCTAAAATATTTTTACGGTTTTTAAATCATTCTTTCTTTTTTGGTGATTTTAAACTAATTTTTTGAAATGCGATCACTTTACTTAGGTATTGTGTCAAAAAATGCTGTACTGTGGACACTTTTTAAAATTTTTTTTGAATTTAATGAAATGAAATTTTTATTTAAGGGGAGCACTCCACGCCTTAGCCGCAAGCGAGCGCTCAGTCCGTTTTTTCAAAATAGTTCATCCGTAGCTGATTCATTTTCATTTTTAACGTTCTGAAATTTTTACCACGTTTAGAAGGACTATATAGCACCTTTCATTGCCCTTTTCTCTGTAGGTAACCAAAAGGCCGAATCAAGTTTTCTTTTTTAATAGTTGTTTGCACTGAGTCATTATGTAACACACAGGAAACAGATTTTTCATAATGATTTTGTGAATACTCTAGTTCTTCTTGAACATAATTCACATTGTTTCTCATTTACAAGCGATGCCGTGTTTCTCTGAATGAAATTGCAATGGAAACATTGATTAGAAGTATTGAACGCGTAAATGTAAGCCTGTGGATTCTGCTGACATCAAGGATTCGTTTTAACATGATCCAAAAAGAATAATATTTGAAGAATTTTAAGAGCTACTGCTATAGTTCAAAACAGTCGCCAAGTTGGGTTTGGCACATAGCTGGTAACATGAGAAAGCAGTACAGATAATTGAAATGTTTTAAACGATCTTGAAGATTCCATTTCGGGAAATAGTGAATCAAGATGTAGCGTAAAACATCAAGATCGGTCATCAAGGAAATGAGAGGAAGGTTTTGAAATAATTTACGTTAGCGCATGCTTAGTATGAAGTATTGATAAGAAAACAACGAAATTGGTAGGGGAGAGAGAGGCCATCTAAAGCCCAGCCCACAGATTCCCAGAAAATTTCATAATATAGGATGAAAATTGTGTAAATAATGGTTATTACAAAGCTTAAAAATTCGCGTATGCGCCGCAGCTACTAAAGACACAATTGTTTTGAAATTGATGCGGGTAGCCTGTTCCCTGAAACTTTCATCAAAATCAGTTGTAAATAGCGGAAATTAAGCTTGTTACCAAGATTTGCGGACACACACACACACTCACACATATGTAGACTCACAACGAAAGCTATTCTGAATGGACTAAAACGTAAAATGTGAGTTGAAATTTTGATGTGGAAGACAATAAATTTTCATCTTCTGGAAGTGAAACAAATGCTTCCGCTACCTGTAGGTAGACTCGGAAGCAATACGTCCCTCAAAGTCCAGTACCTATCCAAAAACTAATTGAAGGGAAGAACCTATTTTTAATTTGTAAATCTACAAAATATTTAATTTGTAAACCTACAAAAATCTATGTAGACTTACAAATACGTAGAGATGGATAAAGGCTGCACGGTTCAGTTACCGAAAAACAAAGAATTTCTCGCGTGAAAAAGAACGCGAATACGAGGTAATGGATTTAAATGATATTTTGAATTATTAAGTTTTAAATTTAATGCTCATTCGACAAGATGTAAGACATGAAAAGAGATGCAGGTGATTTTCCGTACAATGAATAAACCAGAACCGGCACATTCCATTTTATTCTTTTCTCGATGCCGGAGTAGAACAAGATTGTTCCGTGTGGACATTCCTTTATTTCAAGGCTGAAGGGGACACATGCTTAATTGGACAGGTTGATAGTTGTATTAAGAACCGGTTGATAACTGTTAGCCTGCAGTTACAGTAATGGTCATTTACTTTGTTAATGATTGGAACCTAGTTAATCACACTTTGGTATAGGAGTGGGATCACTCGGCTTGCAAGGGCGGTCATTATATGTGAGTGAACATTTCAACATTATATCCATGAAGTTATCCAAAAATGTTGCAACGAGATGAATAATTAAAACAGTCGAAATTATGATGTGTGTAATGGATGTATGTGTGTAAGAGATTTAGGAATGCGATCTTGCTAGGGTGGTGTATAGGTACCTCGGATAGACCTGTGAATGAACACTAAATAGACTTTTCGCTGCCCCTACAACCCAAAAGATGTATGGGAAGATATTGTGTTTGGCTGGAAAATACATTTCTCCCCGCACAGCAGGATGTATATGGGATCGGAGAAATTTTGGTGTATCTGATAGTCATTTTATTTTCCACTTCATGATCATTCAACCAGTAGAAAGGAAAGTTTATGGCAATGTTCAAGGTGGCTCGAATCCAACAACTCTTCATCAAATGTATTTGTCCAACTCCCAAGTCTATAAACTGCCATTCACGGCGACCGCGCACCGTCATTGCATCAGTAGACATTTGAAGACTATTGGGAATAATCGTGCCAATCACGGTGCATCCTCAGATTGGGTAATGACGGCGAAGACACTGTTTTAAAGGTTAAGCTTCATCACCAGGGAATAACATTACTGTGGAGGCCTCCGGTTAACGAGTGACCTCGAAGAGGACCCTTGGAGCGGCAAGGAAAATCTGAGAGATGCCCGAAGCCCGTAGAACGTATTGCTCAAAGGGGCTTTCATGGTCGATCAACATAACACGATTTAGGTCCACATCTTCATTTAAACGTCAGGCGATAAAGTGGAAGAGGGCGACAAGAAAAAAAAATCAAGTTCTGGGCCTTGAGACGTTCTGAGGTGGATGACAATGGTTGACATTGTCACCATTAAGTTGGAGGTAAACACGAGGTGGACGATACCATCTAGGATCCTTCCCGCTCCGCTCAATGACTGACCGTGTGGAATCGCTTTTACTTTCACTCATTAGAAGCAAACTACCTTATTAAGAAGTGAGGTTATTCAAAATTTCATATAAGACACTCATTGTCTACCAACTACCGTTGTACTTTTTCATCGCTCATGAAATTTGATTTATTAAAGTATTTACAGAGAACTGTGTGAGCTTATATTTACTACAGCACAGGCGGTTCATTCAACTTTACCTTTTTATATTACTACTTACTCAAGTAATTCAATTTTGGTTTGTTATCTTCAATAATGAATTTTTGTAATCGCCACAGAAAAACATTTCCACCGAAAATTCCAAGTTAAACAGGTTCGAAAAATCGAATGGGTGAAAAAAATTCGTCTGAGAATCATCCGAAGCTTTGTTACAGAACTACTGCACCGAAGTTTACGAAATCATACTCCGGCTAGGAATTCGCCAGTAATTTTGTCCTCATTTTTGAAAAGGACAGGTATGAAACCGAAATTGTTCAAAAAGCTGTCAAACGCCTTTTTTTTTTTTTTTTTTTTTTTTTTTTTGATTTTGGGGAAAATTTACAATTTTTTTTTCTTGAACAAATATAGACTTTCTCACTTTTGGTAGTGAGTATCATTGCAAAATGATAATGCTCATGTTCAGGTAGAAGTGTGAAACTGAACGAGACTTACTTATAATGCTTGATCTCTCAGTCCATTTTCATTTGAATTACTTACCTATCTCAACTAAATCTATTAATTAAATTTTAAAAATAAACTTGCTGAGATCGGGTAGGTGCAATTCTTGCTCATCTATGAAATTGATTTTTAATCATCTTGTTAACTTCATGTGCGTCGATATCGGCTCTTAAACATGGAGAAAATTTATAATTGCATGTGCATACGATTGGAATAGATAGGTTTGAAATGTATCTGCATTTATAAACGTTGGACAAGTAAAGATTAGTACACGTAATTTTACCAAGGTATGTTGATTTCCTTCACCGTCAACCTTCACATTGCGAGTGTGGAATACATCTCGGGTGTAATTAACATGGAATCGGTACGCCTTATAGTTACAGTGATAGCTTCAAGTGATTTTTTAATATTTATTTTCAATGATGAACGTTTGTAATTAACCAAGAAAACGATTTCCAATCTATGAGGAAAATTAATTAAATATTCCATCCATCCACCTTACGGAGATTTATCTCCCTACTATTACTGAGTCACAGCTTATAAATGGTTAATAGAATAGTTCACGTATCAAAAATCATATTTTTTAGCGAATTTTTGAAGAAAAATTAAGCTATTTTAATTTTATATACCTCTATTATTTTAATGAATCCGGTTGCTCCATTCCGATCGCTCATCCGTTTGCTCTTCCAAAGGACTAAACTTTTGGGGAGGAAAAAAAGATGTCGACGTGACCGTGAGTGCAAAAAAATAATAATAAAAATACACTTGTTACCATCGCAAACACAGTGAATAAACTATGAACTACGTTGATAAGCTGTAAATTACAAAAAGGGCCTTTTCGTCCGTAAATTGTTTTTTTATTGTCCTCCAACGTCTCTTCCCAGGAATTTGGGCTTTTTTAGGGAGATGAGAATTAAATTGAAAATATCACATTCAAAATTGTAAAATCTCAGTTGTTTTCTTTGTGATTGATAATCAAATTTCAAATGATTAGTTTATGAAAATCAAATTTAAGATTTATATCTTTATGTAGGCAACAATATTTATCTAACGTTCTACCGTTCTACGTTCGCTGGGGACGGTAATTATAAATTTGGAGTCCCTCAATCAAATAAGAGTAAATTTTTCAAGTTCTTTACAGACAGAAAGGCCTTTTTTGTAATGTTTTGTAATAACTTAAACTGCCAAAATAAACGCATACGAAATGGGGAAACTGGAATCCCCATTCCAGAAATCGAGTTTCTTATAAATTGTGTTACCGGAAGACGTGGTTAGATGCTTTACTTAATTTCATTAATTTTCGTTCATCAGGCACTTACGTCCACGTTCTTGGAATTATACTTAGATAAAGGTGTTTCATAGTCTCCATTTATTAACCAATTATATACCAGTGATTTGCGTAGAGGGGCTATCTAATACTGAAAATTAAACCTTTATGTGATCATTTGCTGCGTTTTTTATCTTACACGCAATTACCACAAAAATGCCGTTCAACATCAATCTTCAGTCATCATTACTTCTTACCACCTTACTTTACTTCTCATCCAACTCCTTCTGCATATTTTTATTGAGGCAGGATACAATCAAGGCTCGTTTGATCTCATTGATAACAGCCGTATCCGCAGAAAGACAGTGAATGTCCTGCACATTTAACGATTCAAGGGCGATTCACAAGAAGCATTTAAACAAGAAAACGACTTCAACTAATTTATAGAGTCCAAGGATAGCTCTGGCTATCAGGAAATCATAAAGCAGCCATTGCCCGTGAAAGCATCTGGATAGAAACAATTGGAATGTTAGGTCATTATTGTATTTCGGATTATTCGCTTCGTTTATCATGTAAGCAACAAAAACATGTAATCAGGGGAGACGTTAGATAAAATTATTGTGGAGGATGTATCAGGGAATTCCCTCCAAAAATAAAATTTTCCCAACTTAAAAAAGTGTAAAAAACTATCAACAGCTATGACTCGAGCCTTGGTCTGTTAAATGGCCACTTTCAAGAGCCAGCAGACAATTATTAATTGTTTGCTATGAGGTGTACATATTATTGTTATATGACCATAGTACAAGTTTGAGATTTGTAGAGGCTTAGAAATAGGTTAGGCTTGATCGTATGTCAGTTTCATCGTTTGAACTGCCCTTCCTTTGCTTTGAGGCGTAAAACTGTGTAATTGTGCAGTGTATCACCACTTTTTTTTTTTTTAATTTGCGTTTCTACCATGAATTGTAAAATTCATGGTATTGTAAAATTCAATAATGAATTGTAAAATTCTGCTTACTAACAGAAGTTTTCAATTTTTCACATAACAAACAGAGTACAGGAAAACCATACGGAGGAAAAATTCTTCATTTGAGTTGGCTCTCTACACAAACGGGTTGAGGAAGAGATTAAGATAATAGTAATTGTGACGTCGTTTTAACGCTCGCATTACTTAACAATAAGTTGAACTTCGAAGTTCAACCCCGAAATGCTACGTCAGCCGCATTATTATCAAGAAAATAATGATGATGATCACGGTTTTCGAAAACTAAAATTATAGCTCCAAGACCAAGAGTTTTTAGACTGCAACGCTTTCTCTTACCAAGATTCCTTGCCTCTCAGCCTCATCCACATACTGGCAGCGCACTTCGTTACAATGAAGTTGTTAATTAGGTTTCGCTTTGCATCCTCGATACATACATCCTTCACTTCATTAGATTGACGTAACTTGCAATTCGTTCAGTGTTGTTAACCTGTGCACTAACTTGTAAAAGTGATTGAACATGAACTAAACTTACTCGTACTTGGTTATTTCAATACCAATTGTCACGATGCTATGCCTCAATATTCCGCATAAGTATGCTGCCAGCAATATTAAACCTTCATCTCTCAAAAATTTGTCTATAGGTACGGAGTTTTTGAAGATCCTTCACTTCTTCATTCATTTACCCACTTAAAAAGTAAAAAAGGAACTTGGAAAGTTAGAATATCAGCTTATTTATATTCATTTTTATTTTATTTTTTCGTAACCCCCTGATTCAGAAATAAATTTTGACATGAATATGTCTTATCGCTGGGGGTTATTCTAAAAAAAAATCGGTTACCCAAAACATTACGTTACTCGTTTTCTGATGATTTTAACTTACAAACAATGCTTTTCTAAGAAAATGTAACTCCAGTAGTTTCATCGCACAATACTCGTTCTCTATTCGTTGGATAACTCTCGATTTACCTAACCGTATTATGTTAACCACTGCGCAGTCGCTTGGCTAACAATCTGAGGTATGATCGTGGTTGTATGAATGATTGTTCACATAAAGGAGATCCTCTTCAATTAATTTTGTAAACACGATTGCAACCACTATTGGGACTTTCTAGTTTGAACCGACATATTCTTTATCTAAAGTTTTTCCTATTAAGGGGAAAGTTTACGATTTCCAAGGTTTAGGTATAATTTGATATGCCGTTTTGAGAGTGATATTTAATTTCGGAATGGTTTTTATCCCATTGAAGCTTTAAAATTTAGGAATCCTTTAAGAATGCCTCAAAACGATTTTCCACAGAGAAAATATGGGAAAATTTGTATTGTAACATTTTTGAAGCCATTACAGTAGCTTCATTACCTACGAAAATGTACTAAAAACAACATGGTTGGATATTACTAAAGTTGCCCGTTTTATCTGCCGTTATGGGCCAAAAGTCTTATTTTCTCCCGTAGTTATAAATCAGTTGAATAGTTTTACCCACCACGAACATGATTGAAAGTTTTGAAATACAGGTCGTTTATGGTAATACAACACCAATACTAATATGCTGTTTAGGAGGATAATTTATTAAGAGAATTAAGTAAGTCATTACTTTATCTACACTTAATAATGTTTTGGCTTTTGTGTGATTTTCAACAGATGGTTGGTGTCACAAGGAAAGACTGAAAAAGCCATTCGTATCATCAAGAAGTTTGAGAAATTGAACAACAAACATGTGGACCCCGCCATCTATAAAGAATTCGCGGTAAGAAAAGAGTCAATTTTCGACGTTCCTAAATTCAATATTGACCCTGTTAAAATCTACTAACTTTGACTCAGGTAAAATAAATTGTCACATGTTGATAGTTTGAGAAAAGAGAATGCACAATCCAACAAGCACAGCATAGAAAATAATTCATTCCATTCTATTTATTAATAATTTATTTACTCATTTTTTTTTCTCCAAATAATCACTTAGGTACTTATAAGGATTTGTGCACAAACTTCATTAAATAATTCTTGCTTTTGGCTATAGATACCGTGTTCAAGTCCCTTACATATAAATTTTGGAAACAACATATTTAATGTTTTTTGTGTTCACATTTTCAAAGATTGAGGCCGAAAAAAATTGTGAATCCGATAGTTACGTCCCCCTTCCATCTAAGATATAAAATCCGTTGTGAAAGTTACATATTTTATTCACCTTATTTGAAGCAAACAGACATCTGCAATTGAAATCGAAAAACGCGAATTTATGGGAACATTATTTGCTTATATTAATTATTGGCTTATCTTATGATAATATAATTTGCTTATCTTATCCATATTAACACGAATTAACAAAATTTGTAAATTGATGTTTTTAATCTTCATATGGAGGTAACTATTTTAAATGTGCTCGTCCTTTTAATGTTGGGCTCTCCCAAAACGAAGACATTTTAATAAATATTTTAAAATTTAGTATTTTAGGTCTCACTTCAACGAGAAGGATTATTAGTCATCAATAGAAAACAGTTAAAATTGAAATTGAAATTAACCAAAACTATCACTAATCACTGATTAACATAAGTGGATTTTTCACCATACAATTGAAGCAAAGAATGACGTATCATACCACAATATATGCAACTATTGTATTACTGCAATCAATTTTGAATAATGAAGACAATGAAAAAAGTTGATAAGGGTTTTCGGTTTCGTCAGTTATTTACAATTAAAAAAAAAAAAACGAATATCAGTTGAATAATATTTTTATTGCGATTTTGCACAGAATTAATAAGTAAACATGAATAAAATTTTTGAAATTATTAATGTACCACATTTTTTAAAAAGGAGGTGCATTTTGCTACCAGAGTGAAGTGGTAATGTAACTGCAGCTCCGGAAATTACTGCTGAATGATAGTAATGATAATTATAATAACAGTCACATGTTTTGTTCATCAGGCGAGCTGTGAAAAGGCTGCTGCTTCAGAAGATGCTCAGAACAGCTACTCAGTCCTTGATTTGTTCAGGTCTCCTCGTCTGAGGAATACAACCATCCTCCTTATTGTCATCTGGTAAATCAATATTTTCATCCATCATCTTATTATAATTTCATCAAATCGTGCGTGACTGCATTGATATTATTTGAGGGTACGGAAATAATTGCAACTTTAGCATCTTTAGAAGGACTAATACTGTTTGTGTGGTATTTGCTAATTGGCTTAGAATATTATTCTGCCCAGAAAAATATACGGACGATGGAATGTGGTAAGGTAAAATTCTTCTGAAGAACGATTGATGGAATCAGTTATTAAGTAAACGACTAAATCCCACTTATCCATATATACAATGAAGCGTACACGCTTAAAAACGGATGATTTTAGAGAACCATATTCTACACTGAAGACCAAAGTACGTTTGGAACCAACAATGTATCCAACGCAATTTTAATAAACTATTCTAAATTGATGAGAGTGTGAAATTAACCTTAAAACGAGAAGAATGGATTCAAAATGTTTCAATAATTTTCTTGAAAAACCCGTTGAAGAGTAACATTGGCGAAACCTGAATAAATTTTCTGAAAACACAGACCGTCAAAATTTGCTCACCTCGTTATTATTTTCTAATTTGATGAATGTTATTTGTATTAGTAAAACCATTAAAGTTACTGTTGACATAGATATAAGTGGTTGATATAGTATAGAGCCCTGTATAAAATCCAATCTAACCATCCAATCCAATTCTACGTTCCAATATTTTTTAGTATAGTCATGTGTAATTAGAGTGTTTTATGTGAGTGAGTATTAATTAATGTAGGAATTGTCTTTCGATAGGTAGAGTAGTGATTTTCTCCTAATCCATGGTCTAATGTTTACTCGTAAGGGAGCAATTCGGATCAGTTATTCATTTCATATGAAGTATGACAGGGTGTGGAACATTATTCCCATATTTTATTCACGGCACGTCTCCTCTTATTAATGATAAAGAGCTTCAAGATTTTTTGAACGTTTGAAAAATGGAATGGGATGTGTCTGATATCATTATGTGTACCTCTTGGAGACGATATTCATTCGTTTCCGACAAAATAAATGGAGTCGTGTGAGACATAACATGTTGGTAAGTACATATGCACGCATATGTCTGGGTTGTATAAAATGATTTCATGCAAATAGCGAAAATATCACTATTTGCAATATTAAATATAATAAGCCCTCCATTATAATTGAACATTAATAATGTGCTATGAAAAACTTACTTCCCAACACTCACAACTATAATAATCTATGAATTGCTGTTGATAATAGGTCGAAAATAACCCCCCCCCCCCCCCACCTTCCCGGTTATGAACTCTTAAGTTACAAAGAATGGTTCAAGCGACAAAATTCTTTGAGCAACATAGTAAAATGGTCGAACAAAAAGAGAATCATCGAAATCCCCGAAAAAAAAAAAAAAAAAAAAACTGATGAAAAAACAAAAAACAAACGAAAACATCATGATTCATCAGAATTAAAATTCCTTCATTTGTCCGCCACCGTTATTAAATTTGATCATTCCAAGGTTTGTTGAATGAAGACCAAAGTCTAGATCAAGCAACAGGTAGTAGTGAAGCCATCGTGATTTGCGACTACTACCCCTTCCATTCAACGCTTTCCATAATGAAATTTTGAACTTCTGATACCAAAAGTTTTCTATAAGTGTAAGACCAAACATAATATTGGTCGATAATCGTAGCCATGGCAGCGCTTCGATGAATGGTAAGTAGAAACCCCCCACCCAACCACCGCTAAGCCGGATTTCCCAAGGTTTGTTACACAACTAGGTTAAAATTAGGATCGAACAAAGTAAGAATCTTGAAAATAGGTTAAAAATTGTGGCCTGAGCCGAGTCAACGAAATTTGTCACACACTTTCCGCATTGTTTCAAAATACACACAGAATTACGACTATGGTTTTTTCACGGATTCGGTTTTAAAATAAGTAGTCTTTTTTTTCCAATGCTTTGGTTCACCCATACCCCTGTAGATCAATCCTAATAGGCCGTCTAACCAATATTCTTGCCTATTTAATCTAGCTTTAGATGAACGTCTTAAAACTACTGAAATGTATGTACATACATCAATTATGATTTGTTTTCTGTATTGCCTATAGGCCGTTACATGGATCAGAAAAACAGTTTGAGGGATTGCATTTTGCTGTTGCATATAGAAATCATCAGAACGATTACAAAACTTCTCCACAACCCTATGGGGTATTAGGAAAGTGAGAAGAAAGAGAGCGCTAGTTGTCCGATCAGGATCACCGTGCGCTCGATACATTACCTAGGCATTTGACAATTCCTTTGGTGTCATTGGGGCAAGGCTGTGGAATAGACCCCGGCCCTTCTCTGAGATGCCCACTCTAATGGACACTTTAAGAAGCTACGGTTCAAACTATTTAAGACTAAAACAATATTATATCACAATATTATTCCTTGCTCTGATTTCACTTTTCCGGCACCCGAAGCATATAATTTATTTAATCGGCTTGAGTGATTTTTTTAGGATTTCCTCCAACGCACGGATGAGTACCCAGAGTGATAACACTATATAACATACGAGTTATATAATTTTACGTTCCTATGTATCTCCCTAATTCCGTCTGTATAAAGAGAGTTTCTACATTCTGGACTAAAATGAAAAAGTTCTAGTTTCGGGAATGTGGTTTTTTCACTCGAAAGTGAAGCCATGCGAAAAATCTTCACTTAAAGTTCATTTACATTCAACTCTAATAAAATTTAGTTTGATTCAATTCAATCCAATTACTCGGTATAGGTAACAGATGATGATAAAAGAACTCAAAAGCCAATCGTATGTGGATCGTATTGGGTGTTTGTCTCAAATAACTTCACTTAGGAACTTCTTGAATAGTGTGAGTTTTACATTTGGTGGGTTCAGAAATGTTCAAATTCAATCATCCAATTCAATTATTGGATGTCATTAGAGGCTAAGAGGAATGACGTAACATGGTGGCAGGCTTCAGCTATGCGTTTCAAAGATGTAACAATAATCAATTAATATCCGAAGCTCTCTAATCCCCATTACACATTTGATGTTGTAGGTCCCTTATGGTGCACACCAACAAATCAAGAAAAATGTAGATTTTTCTGATTTAAAATGAGTTTTTTCCTGAATATTTTCTCATCAATATCGTTCTTCAAATAAGGTTTTAATGTGAGAAAAACCGATGAAAATGTGAAAAATTTAACGTTTTGCGTGAAAATAAAAGTAATTTTAGATTCCATCAATTAAAGAATATAGACGAGTTCAGCATATCTTTCTCCATTCTGATCAAATAAAAATAATGAATAATTTACTTGAAAATAATATAAATTTTCTATTATATATAACAAAATTGAACCATTAAAATAAAATTAAAAAAAAAAAAAATCATAAATACATTTTTTAACATTCCAGAATGGGCTTCTGGACTTTCACGATTGCTGATTTCCTTCAATTTGATTATGGTTTAAGTTAATTATTGTAGGAAAAAAATCAATAATAAAAAGGGTCAGAACCAATTTTACAATTTATTCATGTGAGGAGTGCTGTTTGTATTCTCCATCTGTGATGATAGCAAAATGAATTTTGATGGCATGACGTGCTTTAAACGCTTTTCTATCCTTCTATTCTTGGACGAGTGCAATCAAGTGAAGAAATTCCATGATTCGTTACAAGACCAAATAAGTTCAATTCTCTGTTCTGATTCTACCATGTAGTATGTCATTTTAAATGTCCTTTCCGACTTACATTGATGAAATTAGGAGAACAACTCAACTTCTACACCCAACAATCTCTCTACTACCCCGCCCCTCTCTCTTGGAGCACATTAGGCTGTCTACACAAATATTTGGGGTCATATGAAACATGGAACGTGCTAAATATCAAAACCATTAAAAACAATCTAAAATCCAAAAATTACCAATCCGCAGGACAGAGGTGTTGGACTGTTGGTATATATCCTGCATTAGTCGGGGTGGATTGTATGATTTGTCATAATTTGCCGTAACAAGCTCTGTTTTTGTTTCTCTCAAAGGATGGCAATATCGTTAACTTTTGATGGACACGTGAGAAACGTCGGTTCTCTTGGACTCGACGTTTTTTGGACTTTCACGATCGCTGCTGCCACTGAATGCCCTGCTGATGTCTTCCTCACGTTCGTACTCGACAGATGGGGGAGGAGGTGGCTGGCTTGTTTCACGATGATTCTAGCTGGTCTCTTCAGTTTAGCAGCAACTATGGTTCCAGCAGGTATCTCATACGAATGTTGTCCTTGATTATTATAATTTTTCACGTTTTAAATTTGATTTTCATATATTTATTTATTTTAATTTTAACGGCGTTGTTACAATGAACGTCACTCGCTGTGTCGATTATATTTTTGATTGAAGGAGATTCTAACCGGGCTAATGTGGTACAAACCACAATCTGATATCATTGTTCTAGAATTTTGATATTCAAAGGTAATTAAGCAGAAGGAGCTATGTGAGGATCATTAGTGGTGGAAGGAGTTGCGAAACTGATTAAAAACTGTTTGCTATTGGAAAAAATAACGTTTCCTGGTACAGAAGTTCACAGATTGAACCATAGTATTCGCTAATTTTTGGGCATATCATCACTTATTTGGTAGTCAGATTGTCTAAGCCCTCTCGACCATTGGGAGCGGAAAGCTGCGAAAAAAATCGAAATCGGTTCGTCTGGATTTGTCTAAAAATGCACGAACGACCTCAACACGTGACAAGGGACCGTCTCGTACGCCAGTTTTTTTTTTTTTTTTTTTTTTTATCAAAACAGGTGTGAAGTGCGAAGCGATCCCATTCAGCTGAAATTCAAACGAAAGTGTTATTTATGGACTGTGAAAAGATAATTTTGATTGTTTAGAAGAGAGTGGGGGTAGTGTCGGAACAACGGGAAAACGGCATCATCACATGCGGCATGTGACAAATTAATTGTGGAAGAAGGCTTCATTCGTTTTGAAGATTGTGCCACAAATGAGATAATTCACTGTACTCTTTTTTTGGAAGGCAACTATGCTCACCATTCCACATTTCATTCACTTTTTTTTTTCGCGGGGGTAGTAGGTTTCACGCCCTTGTAGTTCTCCTCTATCTAGGGGGGCGGCGGCTAGGAAGTAGAGCCTTGTTGGGAGTAATTGTCTCCTTCAAGGTGGTGTTTCCCCGGCCTCAACCGGGGGACGCGTTAAGAGGCCCTATGGTTTATACGTTTACCATCGTACAACTGTACTCTTTTTTTATGGCGTAAAAGTGATTCACCCACATTTTCAGCCGTTGTCTGGTACGTCGACAAATCAAATGACGAGATAATTCGAAAGCAACAAATTCTTCATCAGAATCATTAGATGAACAGTTTTTAGCCATCACAAGTCGAAACATCAAGATTTCTCACTTACTGTTCACAACATAGTTGAATATTGTAAAAAGTGAATATTTTGTTACCTTTACGCCTTTTTATCTCTTAAGTCGTGTTTGGAAGAGTGTTTTTGGTTTTCTCGACGAAATCGTCATTATCACTCAGTAGCAGCCAGCGGATGTTCAGATGAAGGTGATGCTTTCAAATAAACGTTATGGATACACACGACACTTCAGTATTGGATTATGAGCGACCACAAAATTTATTCGGCTGAGGGAAAAGCCCTATATGATTTTTGTTATAACATTCGACAATTTTAAAGAAACCTTCTTGTCAGCAACAGAATACTGTTGGTTCCACGAGGTTCCAGAAAGATTTTTCTAGATGTTGGTGAATATCTCTAAATTTGAAAACCACCAATGGTTTTTGCGCATTTATGCGTAAAACCTCAGTTTTGTCACGAAACTCCAATAATATTGTCTAATTTGCCAATTCAAATCCAATCTACCGTTTTGGAATTTTTACACCTCTTTACTGACATCATGGCTAATGTACAGTAAAAATTTGAAGAGTATTGAGTGGTTTTGGAGAACGTGGAAACATTTTTTTGCCGGCTAAAATCTGAATTTCCGAAGGACGAAAGTTGGTTTTGCGCAAAAATATGCGAAAACCGTTGATGGGTTTGAAAACTTTGGATTAAATGATATTAGTCGAATTACTAGTTGCTTACAACGGCTTCCTATACTTTTTTTTATTGACTGTTATAGTGGGCAAGAATAATGTAGGGTCCATCTATATCATCGGTACAATAATTAGAACATTCAATACTTGAATAATGAACGAATACTAATTAATAAGTTCGCACAATTTCGAAGCAGTAGAAATACTAAAACGAACGGGTTCCGTATAAAACAGTAACAACTGGAAGCCCATGGCAATCAGAGGAAATATTTTCACTGGGTCAACGTTGTTAGCTAGTTCTTTTGAAAATGATCATCACAGAAACCATGTATCTGATGGTCACCAACGCACCAATGCATCTCAAAAATGTCTGTTTCCAAGTTAAAAGCTGACGGGATTTAGAGTGAAGGAAGAATTCTCACGCTTTTGAAATGTATGAAAATTAAAATACCATGATTATAGCTGTCTTCAGTAAAGAGATGCTAATATATATTTCACAATCATCAGCGGCGATGTACGAACTGTGATATGTGATCTGTGATGTATTAATGTAGGTGTATCTAGTTTTATTTCGCTTTGATGATTATATAAATACAGTAACATGTATTTATTCATAACCCTATATTCTTATTCGTCTAGTCTTAATTGGATTATTTTATTTATTTATCTTTTTTATCCGCTTTAGGGGCTGAACAGTAGTCATCTCTGTACTCCTCCTTTTTTTCCCTCCGATTTACCAGTGGAGTCTAAGATAGCACTCCGTTTAGTGACGGAGGACAACATAGCTACCCTTAGAATCGTGTCACTTGCAGTGTCTCTCTAGGCACCTTGTTCACTGCCGCTAATGACCCTTCTGGGTCTTTCTTCTGGGTTCTGTTTACATGTAGTCTGTACCAATCATACTGAGCACCGCACGGTTTAACAAGCTCGCATTTTAATGTATTTCGATATACTTTCAGGACTTCCATCAGCGTCGTTGGCTATCATGGGGAGGTTCTCGGTGAACATTTCTTACAACATCGGCCTTCAGTATGCCGCAGAACTTTTGCCAACTGTTGTAAGAGCTCAAGGTGTCGCCCTGATTCACATCATGGGCTACGTCGCATCCATAGTGTCACCCTTCGTCGTGTACCTTGTGAGTTGTTGAGGGCTTCTCAAGGCTTTCATTTCTCTTATACTCTTGTTATAAGTACCTTCATACTCCACAAAATAAGTTTTAAGTTTTGGAGACGTAAGGGAGATTGATGGTAGCATGCAAAGTGGTATACCGAGTTTTTTTTTTCCACTTAGGTGATTCAAGAACAAAAATCTTGCTTGTTAAACTTTAGCAAAAAAGGTTCAATGGCAATGACATCATGTAAAGAAATTGAGTTTATTACGATTCAGGTTACGTACAGGTGATTAATCGACTGTCACATTGATTTATTATTTTGTATAACAAACATTAACAATCGACCAATGAAACAAATTACAACCCTCCTTCATATGCTGTTTGTTTACGTTTGAAGATACGTAGGTTCGAAAAGTTGAATTGGAAATATCTGTCTGCCCGCCGTTGGCCATCCGGAACTGTCAGGATTAATATTTGTGTTGGTGGGAATAATAATAAACTAGCTCCTTTAATTAATGTGTACCAAAATGTTACAGTTAGATTCCATTTTACAACCTTTACAGAATGTATTATGATTTTTTTATACGAATCTTCTTAATAAATTAGGAAAAATAAAAACTCAACCCCCCTCAATATTTGTTGGTTTATATGCGTAGATTCTAATAATCGAAATACAAAAACCGCCCGTCCGCTCCCCGTCTGGGGCTTTTCTCCCGAACTGCTGAACTGAAGTTTGTTATTATTGGATCAAATATCAATTGTGGGCTCGAGTTGGTCCAGAAATTCAGGCACCACTTTCGGTAAACCCTAAAAATTGAAATGTATAGTTTTCTATTAGTAACGATCGAGTTAAACTTTAACAGCAAAAATGGTGTTTTTCGGGGTTTTTATTGATAGATTTGTTTTAATAAATCAAATGAGACCACCCAGTTAGCTGTACGATTTCTATCCTTCAATTGTTTTTTACTGTTTTCCAACGTCTCTCCCTAGGAACTGGGATTTCTTCAGGGATATGATAATCAAATTCAAATATCAAATTTAAAATTGTAAAATATCTACTTTTGTGTGTGAAAACCACATTTAGAACTATCAGTTGAACTGATGTAGTTGATTGATTGACTCTTAAGACTGATAGCTGTTGAGAACTTGCACAATACGATTTGGGCATGCAAAACTAAAAATTTTTGTTCAATAATTTGGAAAGTTTTTTGGCATAGCTTGAAATAGCTTATTCAAATCATTAAGTCTAACTAACTAAAACTCGGCGCTCCGCGCCTCGCCAGGGGGCAAGCCCCCTGGACCCCCGGTTACCTCTATTTACATACTTCGGACGAAATTATTGAAACACAGAATGTGTTTGCGTTGTCGCGCAACCAAGTGACAACCAAACAAGCGTCATTGTTTACTATTCATTTATAACATCAATTTATATAGTTATAGTATGAAACTACGAAAATTGCGTTGTCGCGCAACCAAGTGACAACCAAACAAGCGTCATTGTTTACTATTCATTTATAACATCAATTTATATAGTTATAGTATGAAACTACGAAAAAAAAAAACGAAATAAATTCGTGATAAATCAAGAGCTTTCCAACGAATGGTGAACGATTTCTGTGCGATTAAAATGGCGGAAATTCCATTTCCCTACCAACGGCTCGGTTGTACGTGAAAATCATCCGTCACACATTTCGTTCCCATCCCGCGTTCCATTTTCGGCTAGTTAGTCCATGGCTAAAACACATTCTGTGTTAAAAATTCCATTGAAAATCGTTAAAAATAATGCTCTACTTCCCTTTTAATTTAATAATATTCGTAGCTGAGCTCGAAATTTTGCCTCCTCTCGACCGGTGGGTAAAATTAGTGAATCCGCAGCTAGGTTTCCCACAAAGCTTAAAATTAAGTAGATTCTACTTTTTTCGGCTAATGCAGGAAAAAAATATATTTTCGAGATTTTCCAGTCGATGTTGATGGTTTTTAAAGATAATATCTGTTCGGATCGCTCTGAAAGTTTAAATCGTCTTACTGCGTCAAAAATTGTGGAAATCTATAGCAACACGTATATTGAAGTGTTTTTTCCGACGAAATCGACGATAATTTATTATCGTATTGCAATTTCATCGAATTAGCACCAAGAATGTGAACAACATATTTCGGGTGTCTGGAGTTTACCTAGCAACCAAATTTCACGCCTATTACTCCGTCTATATCGCAGAACAGTCAGACGGTCAGACATGACTTCTGAGTCTATGTAGAGACTCACTAGTTTCATCAATGGCATGTACAAACTGATCAAGTGTTCCATTCTTATATTTTATTTATTTAATGGTTTCACTTTGACTCTGTAATATATACATACCGAACTATGAGATCGACATCTTTCAAACAGTGAGAAACGAAATAAGGAAACAAGTTGCATTCTAACTAATTCAAATGTTAGTGCTCAAAACCGCAAAATCTCAGCGGTTTTGACAAATATGTAAAAATAAAATAAAAAACATCATTGCATTGTATTGGAATGTATAGTAGAATGGCTGATTGAACAAAATAGTACCTTTGCGAGTTGATCAGAAAAGATTTCCTCAACTGAGAAGAACCTGAGTACCAAACTATTGACGCTGGTCAGATTGCGAAAAGCTGCATCATAATGCGTTTTAACTTCAGTGCTCAAAGCAGCGTAACCTCTGTGGAAGTGGACATGGATGAGAGCAGAGTTATAATTGTACAGAATGACTGAATTCACTGAATACCTCCAGTCAAGTTGATTAGTAAAGCAAGGTAGTTAGGTGGTAGTTAGGTTCTCATTGGAAAAAATCTGTCTAACCACAAATTAAGTTGAAAGGAAAAAATCTGC
The DNA here is from genome assembly GCA_030762985.1 of Adelphocoris suturalis. Lineage (NCBI taxonomy): Eukaryota > Metazoa > Arthropoda > Insecta > Hemiptera > Miridae > Adelphocoris > Adelphocoris suturalis. Next base: position 26,586,796 of record CM061047.1, on the reverse strand, counting down.
GTTTTAACGAATTCCAATTCAAAAGCGAGAAGCGACACAAACACAGAGACACGGTGTGGGGATTAACATAGCAATTCTTGATCAGTCTCCAGAATTGTAAGACTGCCGTAAAATGTATTCCAATCGCAGACAAAAATGTAGTTGTGCTCTAGCGGATCGTAAAGTGAGAGGGAGTTCCGCGCATCAGCTTCCAATGTCATTGCAAGTGAACCGGTGAGGACTAACATGGGTCGGATTTTGCAAGGTTCACTGCTGTCGACGTTCTACAATGTCAGATAACTCCAGGTGGTCTCCCGGAGGCACAATGTAACTAAGCGGTTCACCATTATTCCATTGTTTATCTTAATGGACGGTGGATCTTGGGTTAGGAATGTCGCATTAGTGTAGTTCCTGGGTAGGATTAGTCGCTCAAGTTCCTGATCGGTCATTTTATTTTACAGGGGTAACAGTCGCACGCGCGATTAATAGATGAAAAAAAAACTAAAGCTGATTTAGTTTCAGCAATTTTCTCAGAAAATGAAAGTAGGGACATGAGTGTATTTATTTATACATAAATGAATGTTTCTTTCCAGACGATAACTCTTCTTAGGATAGAAATAAAAACACCATACTTTCACTGAAAAATCAGGAATTCTTAAAAAAGAACGATTATGTTGGAGAATACTTTTTGAGCACAGTGAACTTCTCCGATTACAAAATATGTGCTGCAAAAATAACTAAAAAGTCCAAAAAGTGGCAGAAAGTCGTCCAGTTTATATTTGATACGAAAACATTACCCGTAAAAATTATGAACACTGAGAACTAAAACATTTAAAAATTTATAAACAAAATTATGCCGAAAAATGTATTTATCTAAATTTTGTTGTCATGGGCTAAAAACTCGATTAAAACCACGAACAATTGCAAAAATCAAACAATTTGTGTTTAAAGAAGACTTAGAAATCGTTTTTTATTTGCCATGCAGTTTACAATAAACGATTTCTGTACTAAGAGCAAATTAAAAATTTCGAAACAATTTAACGTAAATATAATATGAACAATTAAGAAAAATCGCTCATACGATCATACTGCATGTCTGGAAATTTTTCAGTAATAAAAAACGATATTTTGGATACCTAAACGGGGTTAAATTCCTTAAGGTTAACAATTTTGAATAATGATTTATTATTCTTATTCGTCTAGCTGAATACCTGAGTAAAAGTCGTTCCAGAGAAAAAAACGTTGAATTTTATATTAATTCAAAATAGGTAAACCCATTGAGACTTCAGAAACTGAAGGGATGAATGTGTAAGGGTAGGAACAGTTAGCGAACATATTGGTAAGTAATGCGTTCATTACAGGTGCGTCTCTATAAAAAAACGGAAGTTAGTGAAAAACGTTGTCTATTTCCACGAAAAATAAAGAGTTACAATGTTAAATCGATTTCGACGGTTAGGCCATCATCAGTAACAAACAATAACTGAATACACATTAGAAAGGACACAGCTTTTATAGTAACAGGTGAAGGGAGATTGAATCCCATTGGTCAAGAGAAAGGAAAGGGGCAGGACGGGTACAACCAATCAAGTGCAAACACAGTGACGGGGGATTATAACTAATTAGATGAAGTGGAAAGGGGGAAAAAAACTAAATATGGTTTCAACAGTGTGAAGGGATAATTTCAAGCTTTATAGAAATGGACCTATTGGTGGTGAAATATATTGAGGTATATCCTCATTTAAACATTTACCACATCTGTCACTTTTGATAATTTCGAGTTTTTCAAGTAGGTATATTTTACATACCTACCTCTCTTTGGACAAAAATGAAGAAATTCCACAAACTAGATCTGTAAAATCAAAATTTTAAGTATGATTGGAAAGAATCATCACATCATCACCTGTTAGGTAGGAAATTCAGGGAAAGAATGGACGACCATCAGGAGCATTTCATGGTAAATAAGGGTAAGTCTACATTTGCGAAACATCTTAAGGAATCCAATCATAGTAACAATTTTGATTTGACAGATAGACACTATGTGGAATTTGTTCATTTTTGTCCAAAGGGAGGTATGTTGAATGTACTTGAAAAATTCTAAATTATCAAAAGTGACAGATCTGGTAAATGTTTAAATGAGGATATACCTCAATATATTTCACCACTGACAGGCCCATTTATATAAAGCTTGGAATTATCCCTTCACACTGTTGAAACCATATTTAGTTATTTTTCCCCTTTTCACTTCATCTAATTAGTTATAATCCCCCGTCACTGTGTTTGCACTTGATTGGTTGTACCCGTCCTGCCCCGTTCCTTTCTCTTGACCAATGGGATTCAATCTTCTTTCTCCTGTTACTATAAAAGCTGTGTCCTTTCTAATGTGTCTTCAGTTATTGTTTGTTACTGATGATGGCCTAACCGTCGAAATCGATGTAACATTGTAACTCTTTATTTTTCGTGGAAATAGACAACGTTTTTCACTAACTTCCGTTTTGAAATGGGTTTCCACAACTTCGTCGCGAGTGATTGGGTATGGGCGTCTCCATATATGGGTTGTGAATGATTTTGGTGAGAATAGCAAACTGATCGTGATTTTACTGGATTTATCCAGATGCTACCTCCCCTTTCCCTTCCAAGAGTTCAAATACTCGTACTTCAAGCAACATGGTAAAATAGTTTGGAAAAAAAAAAAACACAGAATTTTATTCCTCCTTCTACTACTTCTTCTCACAGATATCCATCTTCAAAAGTTAATCCCCGATTTTTATCACATCTAATCCGATGAGTGAAAAAAGAATGGGGAAAAACGAAAATATCATGATGACTATCATAATCACAATACGAATATCATGAGTTATTGGAATTACCTCCTCCATTTACCTCCACCGTTAGTGAATTGGAACCTGGACTGAAATCTGGATCGAATAACTGGACTGAAATCTGGATCGAACAAAAAACAGCAACGGAAATCAGATGAGAATAGTGAAAGCATAAGGGTTTATTACTCCCTTCCATTCATCCCCTTCCATACAAAATATAAAACTCCAGGCATATATTCCAAAACCAGACAAAATTCTTAATTTGATTGAAAAATAATCACAAAAATCGTATGGGAAGAGTGTAAAATCACGATTTATCGGTATTATCACATTTATTCACCTCCTTCCATGATGAAACATGACACTGCTGGAATATGTTCCGAAACTAGAGTGCATTGCTAATCGAACAACAGAAGAATCATGAAAGAATGTGTATTCAGATGAGAATAGTGAAAACATCACGATTTATCAGTATTTCCTCCTCCGTTCACCTCCTTCTATCTTGAAATTTGGGACTCCTGACATGTTTTAAAACTAGATCGAATTATTAGTTGAACAAAAAAAAAAAAAGCTGGAAAAATCGGTCAAACATTGTGGTCTGAGTATCGTAGACGAAATTTGTCCAACCTGTAATCGTGTGTGACTACTATTACTGCATGGATTCCGATAAGAACATCAGGTCGATACGTTTCTATATTTTAGTATATTATTTCCGAAAATGAAACTTTAAAATTTTAAATTAAATAAATCTCACAAATGTTTTTTCTTTTGTGCAGGCAACCATTGACACAAACCTTCCACTTGTTGTATTGGGAATCGTCGGAATAATAGGAGGAGTTTTGTCGCTCTACCTTCCTGAGACGATGGACAAAGAGCTACCTCAAACGCTCAGGGATGGAGAAGAATTTGGGAAGGACCAAAAAATGTGGCACTTCCCTTGCATCAAGTAAGTTAAAAATTTGATACTGAGTTTATCTTCATTATTTATTAATGAAGAATCTGATTCACAAGCTTTGAAACGCCTCCCTTAGTTCAATTACGCTATGGAACAGTGTAAAGCAAGTTCATTTTGACTTTCAAAGCTTGCAATCAAACTAGATAAACCTACATTCCAAATCATGCAAGACTGAAGAAAAGTTATGGAACCCAGCACATAGTCACATTTATGATGACTGCAAATCTGAAGTAAGGAAGAAGAACTTGACGTCTATTGTCGGTAGGAAAAATCAGACAACATTAGAACCCATATGTACCTCTCATTCCTAAAATATCTGAACATAAAATCTTGGGTAAGCTTAGACCTAAAAACACAATAGTTCAATGTCGCAGATACAACAAAGAGTGAAAATAAAGGTGCGATGATATATATTATCTTGTATAAAAATTCGCCCTTTCGGAGCTGAATTTTAAATTTCTTGTTTTGCTGGTAATGACACTGTTGATCTTGAACGAGAATAAGTATTTCAGAGTTCACAGTTAAGCTTATTGCATTATAGTAAATTCAACGATTAGGTACTAACTAATCTTTTTTTTTCGTATTTTGTGTGCAATTTCCAACTGCTACATAGGTTTGCTACATTTGGTCATGGACGAGGAATTTAAATGAAATTATCATTAAACGGGCTAGCCTCGCCATGGAGCTGGAATTTCAGCATAATGAAAATTCTCATTCTTTTGACCATTTATTTTTATTTACTTCTCTTTTGATTTATTTCTTTTAGTGATATAAATAAATACCTATATTGTTCACTTTTATTTAGCGATTTTATCCTTTTACATCAATGGCATTTGTGGTTCTTAATAGGTAGATGCAATGCTAATTTTAATAATGAATACATAAAAAGACAGAAGTATTCCATTAGCCCAAGGTATTTAAATGTTTTTGATAAATATAGGCAGGTTAAGAATGACAAGATACAGAGCCAACTTCATCAATTGAGTAAACTCTGAAGCTAATTTCTATCTGAATAATACCCTGCAATTTGAAATGGAGCCTCCTAGGGACTGCTGGGTTTATAATGACAAGGTACATAGGCACCATGATCAACTGATGGGGCTCTGAGCCTAATTTCTCCCTTATTATACGAACGACGATGAAAATTTGAACGGCATTTTCTATAATCCTCGTTCTAGCGCCCATTGTACTTAAACAACGGGCTTTCCTGCTAGCAGGTTGCAACCAGCCCAAATCCTTCTAAAAAAGGAACATCAGGTTTCGACGAATTATCTATTATCTAAAAAGAAAGAAAAATTTCAATAAAAAAATAAAAGAAAAAAGGTTTTATTCCTCTTGCATTAAAAGAATTCTTATCTTATTTAATAAATTGCTATACACTACAATGTTTTTGGTCAGTTTTTAGCATGTTTCAAATAAATACCTAAGTAATTTATTGTTATTTAAATTTTAGGAGTAGCGGAGACGTTGAAGCCAAACCTGAGGTTTACTTGCGAAGAAGTAACAGCACGATGAGAGCGTCGGTCAGAGGAGAGCACTTCAGATCAAGCCTCATCAACAGATCAGGCCGGAGACGACTGCAGGTTTCTGCAGAAGCGCCTGCCGTCCTGCAAGAAGTCACCACCGACAAAATTGACGAGACATGCAATCAGGCACACAAACCAGTGGCAGCTTGATCCAGCGACCCTGGCAGACCTACTTCTGCCTCGGAGTTCGAAGGAATCGACGTGATCAAGGGAAACATCTCGCTGATACAACGTGGAATTGCGCAGGTTGCATGGAAGAAGAGAGAAACAGCTCCCATGTGGCTGTAAAGCTTGTGCCTAAATACTTGATGGAACTACAGGGTTGTAGAAGGTACATGGAGTTGTCGATCTCCATAAGAACCTTGCCGAGAACTGCACAGACTGAGAAGACTCTACTGTCTAAATGTTAAGACTGACTGTAATTCAGTCTACCATTCAAGAGTGTTAAACTGCAATGGCACCTATTGTTTTGTGAACAACATTCATGTGCTTACTGTTCAATTTTGGTCTAAAACATTTGCATATAAAATACACCAAAAACCTTATTATACTAGCTAGAGCACTTTGATTATTACTTCAGCGTACGATGTTCCATTTGTGTAACCGTGCCATTTACACCAACTTGTGTATGTTATGCACATACCATGTAGCACTATATTATCAATGAAATCGTTCCTGCCATCGCATGTAGTTTTAAAAATTCAGCCGAGCGTCGTGACTCTCCTTTGATGTCGATTCTTCCAGCATGCTAGTCAATTGCGCCACCTGGTGAGGAGTCAACTCTCCGTTGGGTGTTCAAGTTCGCCGCTAGAATGCGGTTATGTGATAAAGTCGGGTAGCCGTCCACCTCCAACGAGAGTGGGTATCTGAACTCGATTAGATACATCCGCCAATGTGTCACTCTCTTCTCCTTTCTTGTGTGCGGAGTTCTACCCGGTTCGGAACCATAATAATTTATTTTATTATTTATTTGAAATTATTTATAATACATGTATGTATTTTCGAGCGTTTTGCCGTCACTGATTGTTGTCGTCTATGTATTGTTCGACGAAACATTACTATAAATAAGTTTAGTATTACTCATATAAATTCCTATTTAATGAATTGATGGTTTCCACTAGGCTATGATAAAACCCTCATTATTTAGTTTTTACCTATCAATAATACCAATTATTGCAAATAACTATGTCAATGACCGTAAAAATCAAACAGTAATAATATTTTATTAATTTACAATCTACATATATTCAAATCTAGCTACCTAATGTTTATCCTTCGAACAACATCTAGATTCCAGCTAATGCAGGGCTCTTAGGAAAATTATAGTCAACAATGAAACCTTAAATCAATGTAGCGTGGTCCGATTATAAAGTTACCATACTGTAGGTAAGTACCAACATACCTATTATTTAGTTCCAAGATATACTTTCGTGTTCTACTTGACCTGCCCATTTTTTCTTAAATAATAGGCACTTATAAATGTGAATCCTAGAACATAAGGACATCTGTTACCTTATGACTCAGTATTCATAGTTACTATTTGTGTGTATAGTATAGTGTTTAACTAGTAATGAGAAAATGAGAGGTTGTACAATGGAATATTTATTAAATAAGAAATTTAATAAAAAGATTAGCCTGAGAAGGATTGGTGTTGATTATTAGCCTGAAAAGGCTTGTTGTTAATTATTAATCATACACTTCCCCTTAACCTACCTAAACCATTTTCTTGAACACTAAAAAATGATTCGCATTTTCGTTTAGAGAATAAAAAAACTCATTGCCGATAACACTGGTTCGGCAGTACTCGCCTAAAGAATCGAATGAAAACACATCGGTCGCTGTACGTTCATCCGTTTGCTCTCCCTATGGGCAAAGACATTTACTAGAAACAATGACATCAACACGGGAGTGACTCGAAATCAGTAAAAAATCACAAAGCAAAGTAGAAATCACCCTGACGACTACGTCGATTGTATCAGCTGATATAATTCTAATGGGATTATCACTCCACGAAATCAAGTTTTATACAACTTCCACGTCCAAGAGATGGATTTGTGAAACGTTGGTAGGTGAACACCTCTTCGATTTTCGGTTGACAGATCAGCTCTTGTTACTCATTTCTATTTAATTGTAATGTCTTCTCGGTAGGCATCCACGGCTATGGAATAACATTTAGATATTGTACGAATATAATAGATTATATGGGTCATTTCACAAAAACGGCCACTTTTTTTTTTTTTTTTTTTGATATTTTTTAAAAGTCCTGATTTTCTAGTATGCTGTACCCATTGGTAATACAAGCTAGGAGCCAAATTTTCAGACCCCTTCTTCGCCCAGCCTTTTCTCTACAACTGTCCGAAGTTTAGGGGTGTGCGCCAAACACTAACTTTTGTTTTAATTGCTCAACCGTTATTGTGCCCAAAAAAATAAGTAAGGTGGCCAATTCTTATGGTAAATCGTCTGTTCTTTCTGTTAGTTATGTCTAAATTTACAAACAACATAAGCTTCCTCATGAAAAGTCAAAATAAAAACTTCTTCTTCACATTTCATCAATTCCGCATTTTTTGAAAAAAAAATTTTGATCTTAAATCATACCTACTAGTATGCAGAATACGAGGTTAAGAGGAGGTAATGGACAGACAAACGGTTTGTCGCCAGTGGTACTTAATGTACGGCCTGAACTCCCAAAAAACGTGAGCTTCCCCATGAAAACTCCACATTTCATCAATTTCGCATTTTTTGAAAAAAAATTTTTGATCTTAAATCATACCTACTAGTATGTAGAATACGAGGTTAAGAGGACGTAATGGGCCGACAAACGGTTTGTCGCCAGTGGTACTTAATGTACGTCCTGTACTCCCAAAAAACGTAAGCTTCCCCATGAAAACTCAAAATAAAAATTTCTTTTTCACATTTCATCAATTTCGCATTTTTTGAAAAAAAATTTTTTGATCTTAAATCATACATACCAATATGTAGAATACGAGGTTAAGAGGTCTTGATGGGCCGACAGACGGTTTGTCGCCAGAAGTACTTAAAGTCCGGCCTGTACTCCCAAAAAACGTGACCTTCCCCATGAAAACTCCACATTTCATCAATTTCGCATTTCTTGAAAAAAAAAAAAAAAAAAAAAAAAAAAAAAATTTGATCCTAAATCATACCTACTAGTATGTAGAATACGAGGTTAAGAGGACGTAATGGGCCGACAAACGGTTTGTCGCCAGTGGTACTTAATGTACGGCCTGTACTCCCAAAAAACGTAAGCTTCCCCATGAAAACTCAAAATAAAAATTTCTTTTTCACATTTCATCAATTTCGCATTTTTTGAAGAAAAAAAATTTTTGATCTTAAATCATACCTACCAGTATGTAGAATACGAGGTTAAGAGGACTTAATGGGCCGACAAACGGTTTGTCGCCAGAAGTACTTAATGTACTCCCAAAAAACGTAAGCTTCCTCACGAAAACTCAAAATAAAAACTTCTTTTTCACATTCATCAATTTCGCATTTTTTGAAAAAAAAAAAAAATTTTCGATCTTAAATGATACCTATCAGTATGTAGAATACGAGGAGGTTAAGAGGACGTAATGGGCCGACAAACTGTTTGACGCCAGCGGTACTTAATGTACGGCCTGTACTGCCTAAATAAAATAAAAATTGAGATTTCACTATAAAGTCCCCAGTTTATCAAATTTGCTTAGAACTAACTTCACATTTGACGGCACATCAGATAGTAAATGTGCAAATTTTATCATGAAAATTCAACTTTTCTTTTATTTTGGTAGTACACTCCGTACATTAAGTGCCGCAGGCGTCAAACCGTTTGTCGGTCCATTACGTCCTCTTAACCTCGTATTCTACATACTGATATGTATGATTTAAGATCAAAAAAACTGTATCCAAAAAATGCGAAATTGATGAAATGTGAAAAAGAAATTTTTATTTTGAGTTTTCGTGGGGAAGCTTACGTTTTTTGGGAGTACAGGCCGTACATTTAGTACCACTGGCGACAAACCATTTGTCGGCCCATTACCTCCTCTTAACTTCGTATTCTACATACTGGTAGGTATGATTTAAGATCAAAAAAATTTTTTCTCGAAAAATGCGGAATTGATGAAATGTGAAAAAGAAATTTTTATTTTGAGTTTTCATGGGGAAGCCTACGTTTTTTGGGAGTACAGGCCCATTTTGTCGGCCCATTACGTAATCTTAACCTCGTATTCTACATACTAGTAGGTATGATTTAAGATCAAACAATTTTTTTTTTTTTTTTCAAAAAATGCGAAATTGATGAAATGTGGAGTTTTCATGGGGAAGCTCACGTTTTTTGGGAGTTCAGGCCGTACATTAAGTACTTCTGGCGACAAACCGTTTGTCGGCCCATTAAGTCCTCTTAACCTCGTATTTTACATACTGGTAAGTATGGTTTAAGATCAAAAAAATTTTTTTTTTTCAAAAAATGCGAAATTGATGAAATGTGAAGAAGAAGTTTTTATTTTGACTATTCATGAGGAAGCTTAAGTTGTTTGTAAAGTTAGACATGACTACCAGAAAGAACAGACGATTTACCATAAGAATTGGCCACCTTACTTAATTTTTTTGGGCACAATAACGGTTGAGCAATTAAAACAAAAGTTAGTGTTTGGCGCACACCCCTAAACTTCGGACAGTTGTAGAGAAAAGGCTGGGCGAAGAAGGGGTCTGAAAATTTGGCTCCTAGCTTGTATTACCAATGGGTACAGCATACTAGAAAATCAGGACTTTTAAAAAATATCAAAAAAAAAAAAAAAAAAGTTTGGCCGTTCGCGTGAAATGACCCACATACAAGAGATAGGTAGTGTTCTGCGTTTATGATTCAACGCATCTTGAAACGTAAACCATCTACAACAATTTACAGCTACAATACAATTACAAATTATGGAGGCACTTAGATCAGCTGTGGGACCTCCGAGGCCAATTCCTTTTATTTAATGTTATTTACGTTTGCGCATGCGCAGAACGAAGTGATGATTTGAGAAGGATGAAATTTATTGACAACTATCTATACCCGCACGTTACGTGGCATCTCATAAAACGCTGTTGAAAATTGGGAACTTAAGCTTGTTACGAGGATTTTGCGGACAGAAGACAGACACACACACGCTTGATTTACTACCAATTTTTCGAAATAGAATTTGTTAAGATCATTTGAAACATTTCACTGAACTATACATTCATTTTAGGGATTCGAGGAAGTTATGTACCACACCAAACTTGGTTGACTACTGTCTACAGACCTGATTTTAAATGAGAACACGACTCAACTCTTTGCCCTGATCAATTTACAAAATCTAGATATAAGTTTACAATAAATTCTAAATACTGATGATAATCACAACGAACAAACTATATTTTTCTTTTAACACAGAATGTGTTTTAGCCATGGACTAACTAGCCGAAAATGGAACGCGGGATGGGAACGAAATGTGTGACGGATGATTTTCACGTACAACCGAGCCGTTGGTGGAGAAATGGAATTTCCGCCATTTTAATCGCACAGAAATCGTTCACCATTCGTTGGAAAGCTCTTGATTTATCACGAATTTATTTCGTTTTTTTTTTTTTTTCGTAGTTTCATACTATAACTATATAAATTGATGTTATAAATGAATAGTAAACAATGACGCTTGTTTGGTTGTCACTTGGTTGCGCGACAACGCAATTTTCGTAGTTTCATACTATAACTATATAAATTGATGTTATAAATGAATAGTAAACAATGACGCTTGTTTGGTTGTCACTTGGTTGCGCGACAACGCAAACACATTCTGTGTTTCAATAATTTCGTCCGAAGTATGTAAATAGAGGTAACCGGGGGTCCAGGGGGCTTGCCCCCTGGCGAGGCGCGGAGCGCCGAGTTTTCTAACTTTTTTCAATATTCTATTTACATCATATGAGTCTCTTGGTAACAAGATGTTGAATTCACTTCACTGAACACGAAAACTGAAGTCATTCTAATTTTGTAGGTAGGTAATTTAGTATCTTCTTTCTCTCTTCCGAACATTCTCCCACCTAAATCAATGACAGTTGATTTATCTTCAATCTTGATATCTCGCAGGCTTCACGATTCTTCGTCCTGCTCTTGATGTTTCTTGATTTTTATTGTCTTGGACTTCCAAGGGATAAAGCTCCAGACTCCTCGGCGTGTCCTATTTCGAGTTGCCACAACCTATACTTCTATAATTACTAGCCGCTCCGGCTCGCTACGCTCGCCTCCACGTCCAGCCGGGGGGCAAGCCCCCCGGACCCCCATTAAATTGCTCGCTTCGCTCGCAAAGTGTGGCATGTAGGGAATATTGCTCGCTTCGCTCGCAAAGTGTGGCATGTAGGGAATATTGCTCGCTTCGCTCGCAAAGTGTGGCATGTAGGTAATGTTGCTCGCTTCGCTCGCAAAGTGTGGCATGTAGGGAATGTTGCTCGCTTCGCTCTCAAAGTGTGGCTGTATACATGCGATGTATTACAATTGCAACGTGTAGGGGATGTTGCTCGCTTCGCTCGCAAACGGTAGATCTCTAAGGGTAGTTTTAACTTCTGTAGGGGATGTTGCTCGCTCCGCTCGCTTGAGGAAGTTATACTGCCCACCCAACTTGGCAGACGTTTTTTTCTGTAGAAAATTCTTACAAACAAATTAAATCTTATAAAACTACGTGGAACCACGAAAAGTTTATTAGGGGATGTTGCTCGCTTCGCTCGCAAGGTATACCTGTATATCCTTGAGGAAGTTATACTGCCCACCCAACTTGGCAGACGTTTTTTTCTGTTGGAAATTCTTACAAACAAATTAAATCTTATAAAACTACGTGGAACCACGAAACGTTTATTAGGGGATGTTGCTCGCTTCGCTCGCAAGGTATACCTGTATATGTGTAGGACAAAGTCCGTATTTATTCTGTTGAAATGGCTCTCGCTTCGCTCGCAAGGTAGGTACCTATGTATACCTGCTCGCCTCGCAAGGTTTTGCGTAGAAGTGCAAATGGGAACCCCCCTGTGAGGGTCCCTTCTGGTAAGCAACGTTGTGAAACGGGCTGCCCGGGTCGATTAAAAATGTCATATTAAACGGTTCCCCTCGCTTCTGCTCGCAATTTGACCGAGTTCTCGTCACGTTTTTCGATATCCGATTTCGGATTCAGATTTGGCGGACCCAAAGCTGTATTTCGCCCGCGAAAACCGTTCCGAAAAACGTACCTTTATGGGGTATATTTTAATCGGAAAAAACGTAGTTTTTGTCGGACTTTTCGAGAAAACACGGTCCGTACTTTCGCATTTTTTTGACGCATTTCCCGATACTTTTTTCGCGATCCGATCGCGCCGTCGTCTTTCTCGTTTCAAAACCTACGAAACCGGTATTTTTCCGGAATTTTCGACGGCCGTTTAGAGGGGTTGGGGAAGCGGGGAAGTCCAAAAAGCGCACATTAATTATTACTTCGACCCCCCTCCCGCCCTACGGCCCATGGTTCGGGTGGGATTAGAAAATTTTAAATTCGCTTATACACCCTATCGGAAAATCCCAAGAAGATCCCCCCACTCGTAGATCCGACCCACTCAGCCGTTTGGCCGTGCATAGACACGACAAACAAACAGACGGAGTTTCATTCTTATTAATAACTAGCCGCTCCGGCTCGCTACGCTCGCCTCCACGTCCAGCCGGGGGGCAAGCCCCCCGGACCCCCCATTAAATTGCTCGCTTCGCTCGCAAAATGTGGCGTGTAGGGAATGTTGCTCGCTTCGCTCGCAAACGGTAGATCCCTAAGGGTAGGTTTAACGTGTGTAGGGGATGTTGCTCGCTTCCCTCGCAAACGGTAGATCTCTAAGGGTAGGTTTAACTTCTGTAGGGGATGCTGCTCGCTTCGCTCGCTTGAGGAAGTTATACTGCCCACCCAACTTGGCAGACGTTTTTTTCAGTTGGGAATTCTTACGAACAAATTAAATCTTATAAAACTACGTGGAACCACGAAAAGTTTATTCGGGGATGTTGCTCGCTTCGCTCGCAAGGTATTGCTGTATATGTGTAGGAAAAAGTCCGTATTTATTCTGTTGAAATGGCTCTCGCTTCGCTCGCAAGGTACCTATGTGTATCTGCTCGCAAATGATAGATCCCTTAGGGTAGGTTTTAAGTCTGAAGGGGATGCTGCTCGCTTCGCTCGCTTGAGGAAGTTATACTGCCCACAAAACTTGGCAGACGTTTTTTCCTGTTGGAAATTCTTACAAACAAATTAAATCGTATAAAACTACTTGGAACCACGAAAAGTTTATTAAGAAATGTTGCTCGCTTCGCTCGCAAGGTATTGCTGCATATTCCGACATGTGAATAGCTAAAACTACCTACAAATTTGCACCGCTTGGGATTTGGAACCCCAAAGGGTGTTAGGGCATGATTAGCGACCGTTATGTGACCGTTATGCCGCTCGCAATTTGACCGACTGCCCGTCACTTTTTTCGATATCCGATTTCGGATTCAGATTCGGCGGACCCAAAGCTGTATTTCGCCCGCGAAAACCGTTCCGAAAAACGTACCTTTATGGGGTATATTTTAATCGGAAAAAACCAAGTTTTTCGGCGGACTTTTCGAGAAAACGGGTTCTCGCATTTTTTTTACGCATTTCCCGATACTTTTTTCGCGATCCGATCGCGCCGTCGTCTTCCTCGTTCAAAAACCTACGAAACCGGTATTTTTCCGGAATTTTCGACGGCCGTTTAGAGGGGTAGAGGATGCGGGGAAGTGGAAAAAGCGCACATTAATTCTTACTTCGACCCCCCTCCCGCCCTACGGCCCATGGTTCGGGTGGGATTAGAAAATTTTAAATTCGCTCGTTCCCACTTTTGGAAAATCCCAAGAAGATCCCCCCACTCGTAGACTCCCCCCACTCAGCCGTTCGGCCGTGCATAGACACGACAGACAAACAGACAAACAGACAAACGGAGTTTCATTCTTATAAATAGTATAGATAGAGATATACGCATGTTTATATTTCTCGATTTGAGCTCCTATCTATTCAAATAGTTATTGCCTTAATAATATCATTATCTAAGTACGTACGAAAAGTCGAGAGGATAGGTTATTAAATATGCGAGGAAAAGCATTGGTATCAACACACAAATTTGAGCTAGAAAAAACATATATTCATGCCTCGAAGGAACGCCGAACCCACCACAAGGTGCTGCGGCGCCTCCTCTCACTCCACCCCCCGCTCACCAGCCCTTAACACCCACCGTGACCCCGTGCCAAGCGTGCCAGGCGTGCGTTCGTGCGTAAGTCTAAAACTAAAAGCCTTGAAAAAGACACTTTTTCGGCCGTTTTTGGCCCCTAGCATCTGTGCGAGTAAAGCGATCGGGATGGTTAAACGTTAGGACCAACTAGACCCCAAATGGAGTTTATGTGCGAAAGAACGGGTTTTTGAGTAAATTCTTAGGCCTTTTATGGCCCGGACGGCGGACGGACATTTCAAATTTGGATTCTGCGTACCTTGAAACGTAAAGTGACAAAGTTTGAGGGGGGGTTATACAAATTTTTTGCTACACGATCACATAGGCTTATTATTGGAAATAATAAACCAAAAGGTTAGAAGACAATATCAATTATGTGTTCCAGCTGACTGGGAGCACCCTCCAATCGATTGGTTATCCGTGTGGGCTTGTACACTGATGAAAGCTGTCACCGGTCGGCGCGTGTGTCTAATAGACTACGATCCCTAGAAGCGCGATTCCCATTGTGCTGACACCATAACTCAAACGGCTAATCGTATTTTTTCCCTCTCTCAATGCATTTTTACCTCTCTCCCCCATCCGTAAACAAACTGGGATGCCAACTGACGTTCGTTTTTTCTCTCAGTTGTGACTGGCCAAGTCATGTGGGGGTCGTTGGTCCTTTCTTTACGGGATGGGACCCTAGGAGGGGGTTCGGAAGCTAATTAGCCGTATCGCGTTACACAAAATGGCAACTTACGGCTTCTTCAATTACCGATTAGAAGGGGAATGTACGGGGCGTAAATTTCATTAGTCACTCATCGTTGATGTCCCCTCTTCATTGGTATTAGGTTGGGTACCTTTGATGCTACAGACCGTATAGAACTGTTCAACTCATACACTACGTATTTCAGCTGAAATGCTTAGTCCCTTGGTATAATTACCGGAATTTTATTGAATTGAGAAGGTTTAAATCTACAGATACGTTAGGATGGTAGAAAAAAGGCATAAATGATACCGACATGAATATTAAATGGGCTGCCTTAGTCTCGAACACTGGAATTCCCCCAAGCTATGATCATAATCATAATTTCCTTTTAATTGCCGGAAAAAACATTGGTAGTATACCTGTTATTAGGTTGTACAGATTCTTTATACAAATATGTATAGGAATATTATTGAAAAAAAGGACCATGTTGGGTTGTCTGTGTTCCATGTTCAGGTTGTTCCATGTTCAGTTCCAGGATATAAAAATGAGAGACAGGTAGTGATAAGGTTTTATCATAAGATAATACGATATTAGATAATGATATTATTAAGGCAATAACTATTTGAATAGATAGGAGCTCAAATCGAGAAATATAAACATGCGTATATAATTATAGAAGTATAGGTTGTGGCAACTCGAAATATGACACGCCGAGGAGCCTGGACGGGCCTTATGACGAACGGAAGCCAACTAAAACTACGATCATACTCAATTGAAAAAATAATAAACCTTTGTGAAATAATTTGCAGCGTTTTTCTTTTTGAAAATATGATCTTCCCCAAGCATATTTTATCTAATCTACGGAACATTTTTTAAAATATATAATTTTGTTTATCTACGATGTAAATAGTTGTGAATAATTTATCCATCAGAAACGTATATCGATCTCAACAGTCATCAAATTTCCATTTTCGTAATAGCCTCATTTCTCACTAATAAATAGTTCGTTACAATGACAATAAACCCTTCAAAACTGAATTGCGGATTTAGTATTGGAATTGAGAATCAAACATGGAATATGTGAGGCAGGGAATCGATTGAAATCTGCAAGGACCTCAAATTTCAATTCTTTAATGAGCGTTTCCGTGTCCAACAAGCTCATAATTAAATCCGTAACACACTTGATTCTAAGAACAAACTTCAAAGTCTCCTAACTTGATTTTGCCGACTTTTGTTACCAGCAGTAATCACCATTATTATGCCGAATTCGGTAGCGGAAAGCAGATGGTCAATACAAGAGCGATGGAGGGGCGGGGGTCATCTCTTTTCCCGAAAAATGTTCACTGCCGAGCAACTGTTGCGGTTGACTTTTTGAGGACTCGCGTGCGTCTCATGACGCGGGGCCGCCACGCGCTTTTTACCGCCGAAACAGATGTCGCGTTTCTGCGCCACGAGTTGGAAGTCGGAAAGCGTGTCCGCGCCTAGTCGCCTCGCGTGTCCTAGGAGCTGGGCCATCTCGGGGGCACAATCTGTTGGCGGGCTGTCACCTCCCTGTTGCTCCCTTGATGCGTGATTACATGAGTAATCTTCCAAAAGAATTACAATGTTGGCTAATTGTGTGCAAGCGCGGAGCTTTTTCCTCTCCACCGAAAATTGGTATTGCGCTAATTACCACGAAACGGACGAAAATCGTCTGCCTTCTGGTTGAGATAAATTGAGGTTGGGAGTTGAGTAGCAGAGGTAAAGACATCATTCGCCTTTTAATTTTGCTATGCTCTGATAGCGAGAGGCAAATTATTATTAAGGCTTTCCTAAACCAACATTTCAGCTTTTTTTCCACTGCAGAGAATACCAAGATTAAATTTTTTTTCCCTCTACGTTATTGGGCACTTATATAGATGATCAGGTTACAGATGGGCAGTTTATTAGAAACACCAGTAGCCGATATTACCCACAGTGAGTAGTTTCTTTTAAAATGTTGAAAATTAGACTACATCGCTTGCTCTTGAAACCAACATACCTATTTCAGATCTGGAAGTTCTTCGTGGAGGGTGTATTGACTGTCTACTGAGGCTGGTAGAAGTCCAAAATGAGGAAGTAGGTAGGTAACTATTTTCAGCGTATACTTCATATTATAACAATAATTATAATAAGTTCGAGACTCATATGCCGCCCATATTTTTTACGAAATTTACCGATCTTATGTCGGAACATTTCAATAAACCGCTACCCTCTTTTAAAACAAGATAGTTAGGGGGGTGGGGGGGATACTTATAGAGAACCACCAATCCTATAGAGCAGGACTTCGAGCCGATATAGTTTTGGTGTGAGAACCATAGAGGATAGCATTGTTTGGTATCCGTGTCGTTGACACTGATGCTTCCTCTTACGTTTCCCGCCCAGTGGAAGCAGTCCTTTTTGGAGCCGAAGAAGAAAAAACGCTGCAAATTATTTCACAAAGGTTTATTAGTTTTTCAATTGAGTTTGATCGTAGTTTTAGTTGGCTTGCGTACGTCATAAGGCCCGTCCAGACTCCTCGGCGAGTCCTATTTCGTGTTGCCACAACCTATACTTCTATAATTATATACGCATGTTTATATTTCTCGATTTGAGCTCCTATCTATTCAAATAGTTATTTCCTTAATAATATCATTATCTAAGTACGTACGAAAAGTCGAGAGGATATGTTATTAAATATGCGTAGGAAAAGCATTGGTATTAACACCCAAATATGACGTAGAAAAAAACATATATTGTTATTATAGTATGCTATATACTACTTGCTATCATAGTATGATCTGTTGATGGTGCTTGTTTGCCTCAGCTTCAGCAGAGAGGATAAGCGAGAAGTGGGACCGACCAAAATTAGAGGATAGCTGTGAGTTAGACTCTCTTTCTTGATAATCTGCGCGTCCTCCATGTGCATCAGAGGCATGAGGAAAGAGCGGCGAAACTGCGACGAGATCCGAGGATGCACAGATGAAGCGGGAATTCCCTTAAGAATGTCAAGAGAAGAAAAATCCTCAAAAGACCTCTAACATGACTAAAAATGGCAAAATTAAACTGCTAAAATTAGTTAAACTTATATATTTTTCGGCAGAGATTATTCTAGAACATTTAAAAAAAACGTATGCTCTAAACTATGCCGAAATGTACCTATTTCCTCAAATTCCATTTGGCCTTAAAAAAAAAAAAAAAAAAAAAAAAAAAAAAAAAAAAAAAAAAAAAAAAAAAAAAAAAAAAATCCAAACTTATTATGTACAGCAAAAAATTGATGAGAATAAAAATTTGTCATAAAATTGATGGTTAACGGACTTTCCGACGAACTACAGTTGTCTATTATTAACGAGAAACTTAATAGTATATAAAATTATTTATGATTATATACAAGAATGTAATATTTACGTATAAACAATTATGAATTTCATGTAAAAATGTAGATATAGAAGCACCCTATGGCTGTATAACATGTGTTAATGCCAAAATAAAAGGAAAAAAAATGGTTAACAATTTATCTGCACTCAAAGTGCTCAAATTCAAAAACTACCAAACATAAATGAAATACGATAATTTACGGAAATTCCCTTGTACGATAATGCTGCATGACTTGATCTTTTATTATTAAAAAGCAATTTTCTTTCCTAATTACTTCCTTGACTGAAGTATAATCTATTTGGAAACCTTTGGGCTGTCTATTAACGTAAAAATTATGCACTGTATATCGTCTTTATTGTGCACACGTTAACAAGAAAGTGTGAGCAAATTTAGCAAAAGGAAATATAATAAATGTGATGCGTTTTTTTCTGCAAAATTATTGAAACGAAAGGTAGTCATTGAATCATGAATGATTTGAGTAGCTCTTCTGTTCGATGGAAAATTCATGTATTAGATGCGGTTTCACCGCTTGAGCGTTTCCGGAGTCCATCTCAACGGACGATCTCGTGTTTTGTGCAACATATGGTCGGCAACGTTGGGCTCTTCAAACAACTGGCTCTTTTTAACCCAAGTTCAACGTACAGGAGATGGTAGTGTCGTTGGGATGAACGAGCGGACATTCTCATTTATTATTCAGCCGAATCCGACGACCACAAGAAGGTACGGAATCCGATGCTTGAGTTAAGTTTAACAGAAGGTAGGTTAAAGTACCAGTAGCGGAAATCTCCCTTGAAGCGGACACTAATCCATTCATCACAAAACATTTAGGATGCTGTAGTGTAGGTAGTGGAGTACTTTAAACTTCGATCTATATAGTTTCTCCATGCACAAGGAGACTGTATAAGAATCTGGAAATTACGTTCCTCGTTTAGATGCTGCGGAACGACGGAACGAATGTTGTTCAGAATAGTCTAAAACGTAGAATTGGAGAGACCGCTGTAAAAAAACAACAGCCGTTTGATTTTAGTGGAGACCACAACTCTGAAAGTGAAAACAATGCTTCCGCTACCTACCTATAGGTAGACTTGGGAGCAATTTAAGAGATGAAATTTAGAATTTAGGTACCAATATCTACTTCACTAGTAGTTCCATCCGCACGGACAACAGTTATTTCAAACTCGATTTCACAACGTTATAATAAATTCCATTGAAACTATATCACCTGATAATTCCAATATTGGCATTATATCAGTTGATATTTTTTTACAAGGCAATTTTTATTTATGTATTCCGGTTTCACTATCTCGTGATTTTTGATGGAATTTCGGGCTTGATCGTCTATTCAATAGATACGCTGGCAGCGCGTGATTTCTCTATCTTCTCGCCCTTAAAAGTTCAAAGGTTTTTTTCTATGTTCAAGACCTTTGGGGAAGTGAACTATTCAGCGTAAAGCGTTTCGGGTGGTTTTAATAGATTCTTCAGGATTAAACTTATCATGACAAGCAAAAAATTATAACTGTTACATAGAAAGTTTTCGGGATCTCGATTTTTTTATGTTTAGCCCTTTAATACAACCTTTTAGGCTTGGTAAAAATTGATGCCGAGCTTCTAGGACCATCTAGACCCCAAATGTGATTTTTAACACAAGTTACATTTAGTTTGGTCTAGTATTTTCGGAGAAAAGCTGCGGACGGTGGACGGACGGATGTTTTATTCGATTTTTGGATTCTACGCAACTTGAAACGTAAAGAAACAAATTTTCAGGGGGTGTTGACATTTTTTTCTTGGCC
This sequence comes from Adelphocoris suturalis, assembly GCA_030762985.1. Lineage (NCBI taxonomy): Eukaryota > Metazoa > Arthropoda > Insecta > Hemiptera > Miridae > Adelphocoris > Adelphocoris suturalis. Next base: position 26,566,421 of record CM061047.1, on the reverse strand, counting down.
AATTACAAAGGTTCATTGTTGAAATAAACCAAGACAAGAACCTGGAGATCCTTCCTACGATCGACTGACCCGGTTGAGACAAACAGTTTGACGAGAAATTAGCATAACTACCGTTAGTTTCGATGTAAAAAAACTTGAATACTACCCTAAAATCTTGTCAAAAAAAATCTTTCAACATTTCATTATTGACGGTGAATAGAACATTTTCTGACTGGTATGTTGGTTCTTGGTATTTCGGTCCAACATAACCTTAATAAATTTCTGGCCCTCCGCCCTCATATATATCCCTATATATATATATATATATATATATATATATATATATATATATATATATATCCATATATATATATATATCCATTCATTGATGGATACTACAAATTTAGGCCAAATTTTCTCAGCGACACGTCAAGCTTCATTGGTGAGTTTTTGTTTTGTCAAAAATAAAGATTGTTGTGTCATCATTAAGGTTGTACCTATTGACTACAAAATGCTAACTTGCCAAGGTTTTTTTTTTTTTTTTTTTTAAAGAAAATGTTTTGACATGGATATGTCTTTTGGCTGGGGGTCAAGGAATTTTTCGCGACACTTTTTTTTCCCGACCGACCATCGTTCACACTTTTTTTTCCCGACCGACACTTTTTTCCCGACCGGCACATTTTGTATTGATTTTCACGTACAACCAAGGCGTTACTAGGGAAGAGTAACTCCCATAGTTTTCATAGTAGGAAAATCGTTCGCCACTTTTTGGAATGCTCTAATTTTATCATAACATCTCATGATTCCTAAGCCATTGTTGGGTCAAGGAAAGCTGATTTATTACGCTAAGTTATAAACTAACCATAATGAACTAATAATGCGAAAAGAAGGCATTATATGGTAGGTAATATTGAGTAGTAGGTACTTGTAAGCAGTAGGTAATAGACATAAATGAAAAAGCGTCACGCGGAGGAGCGTCACGCGGAGATTCCCTAACGAACCCAAGATTCTGAGATTTGGGATGTAGCCCCTTTTACCATGACATTTCATGACATTCCATTGTAGTGTCAAGGAATGCTGATTTATTACTCTAAGTTAAAAACTAATATTGTTTTGTAACCATAATGGAATAATCTTGTGAAATGAAGGCACTACATGGTTGGTATACAATTGAGTAGTAGGTACCAACTGGAAAGCAGTAGGTACTAGACATATCCATGATCTTTTGTTTTTCCCATCAAGGGAGAAATTAAACTACTTCTACTTCGGATTTATACCTTTTCAAATATGCTGGAAAGGGCACGGAAATCATAGCTTCATCAACTTTTTGACATGGATATGTCTTTTGGCTGGGGGTCAAGGAATTTTTCGCGACACTTTTATCATCAAATTATCAATGATCAATAGACTGTGTCCTGATTAAACGACTAGGCGTCCGCTTGGTCTTACAATGAACGCTAGGACACAGTCGAGTAGAAGAACGATTAAGATGATTGGTCGATTGTGTCGCTATAACTACTCTAAGTAATGAGTTTGTAGTAGTAGTAGTAGTAGAAAGAAGAAGTACACTCCAGTAATAAGACGACCGTTGGGAACCAATCCTAACGACACATGAATTGACGTTATAATGTCAAGAATTACGAGGCACCTGCCGCAAAGGATGCCCGTTATTTCTGCCTCCATTACCAATGTAACATTATCCCCATTCAACCCATATTTTTTCATTTCAGAACATTGTTACCAGTCTTTCAGACGAATTCCCGTAGAAAATGGAGTTATTACAATGGGTCAACAAATTATAAAAACAAAATAGAATTTTTCAAAACTATCTCCATGGAAATCCGTTTTGAGGAACCTATTCTTAAACGATATATATATATATATATATATATATATATATATATATCGTGTGTGTGTGTGTTTTATTCCAGACGATATCTTGCTTTGGGATTGTATTAAAAATCCACCCCTCCGCCAAAAAAATCAAGCACTCTAAAAGAAAGGATGAGTTCATTGGGCAGAACCTTTTAGCAAAATAAATTGCTTAAATTTCAAAGAATGAGTTCCAGAAGTCACTATTAATAGCTGATTCTGGCGGTTCTGCACGTTGCAACTAAATACCGCTCCCCCAAGAGAAGCTCCGCTTCACATTTCATCATCACAGGTCAATTTGGAATGAGCTTCTGAGCTCATTCAGCTGATAATGGTAAATTAACACAAACATTATTCTTCCCATAACAATTCTGGTAATTTTGGAAAGCAAAACAAAATAAAAATAAATAAGTTATTATTAACATAAAAAAAAATAAAAAATTAAAACAAATATAAATAAATGAAAAAAAAAAAAAAAAATTAATAATAGTATTTTTAAAAAACAGCTCTAATCCGTCCAGCAGTTAATGCCTGAACTGGTTTAATTTAATAATCCTTTTCAGAGTAGATTTTTCATATTGTAAATAACTCAAAGATGGATCTCTGTATCTATGGGTTTTAATAATACTATATCCCATGCGGATCTTATTTATGGATTCTAGAGCCATCTTGTTTTTACAAGAAGTTTCATAAATGAACGCGGATATTTGTCGATAATGGCTCTGAAATCTGTGTTTTCACTGTAAATAAAAAGAAACCAGCTCAATTTTGTTTGCAACTTTTCAATTTCGTGTTTCCATGATGTATTATATAATTTTTGTAATTCACAGTTGCATCACCAGTACACTTGCATCATAGTAAAATTCATTTAATATTTAGAGTCAAACCTCTTACTTCAACACGTGAGTAGTTGTGTCATCCTCAATGGAAAATGATTTTAAACCGACATGTTTAAAAGCCATGGTTTTTAAAAATATTTCTGGCTCAGATTGCGTATAGCTGTTGAATGGAAACCGGGTGATGCGGGTCCCGTATGTCGTACTTCTTTAATCTCGTTCACCGAAGTCGTGCGTCCTTCTACTCCCGAACCCACCCAGATGTTATTAATTACCTACACCTATTTTGCTTCCGAGTCTACAAAAAAAAAAAAAAAAAAAAAAAAAAAAAAAAAAAAAAAAAAAAAAAAAAAAAAAAAAAAAAAAAAAAAAAGGATTTCAATTATGTTTTCTTTAATCGTGAGGATTGAGCTCTGGATGATTCCCAATGAGTATAAGTTCCTCTGCGCATACGAGTATGTTAAAATCTTGGTACATCCATTACCTATTTCAGCAGTTATCGTACGATTTCCGTGAAATTTTGAGGAACTGTGTGTATTATATTCTAGATGAAGTCCTCAGGAATTCATAGCTGTCAAACCAAAGGTAGTCTCTTCGTAGGTATATGCAGAGGAAAAATATTTGTCACTAGCCCATCTCTTAGATTTCCATCAGATATCGATTAAATTCTCTGGGATCTCAATCGATCCCTCATGAAAGGAACCGGACATTATTTTTTTAACTGAAATCAATTCGGGAATTAATTTTCTGTAACGTAGAAATCGGAATTGCACCATGTTTTTTTTTCTTCTTTGTTACTTTTTCCTTGGACGCACTCGTAAAACAGCTCAGAACACTTTTAATTCCATTCAGAAACGAAGTAGCAATCTTAAAATCTCGTATTGCAAGTGGTCCGTAGGTACATTGTTTTCCAACTTTACAGATTCTGAAACATGACCGAGGGGGGGTTATACTGTCATTATCGAACGCTAGAGTTTCGATCGCTTGGAACTACAGTTACTGATCAAAGTGTCCACTCCGCGCAATCACGGACAACTGATAAAATGGAAACGGAAAGAACATAATGGCGGTGCAAAAAGAAAGTATCTGATGACTTGAGTTGTGGCCGATACTTCCAAGTGAAAGGTTGGCTTTCGGTCCGACTCGAGCACACACCTCATGCGCAAATGTAAAATTCGATGTCGGAGGTAAGACATCGATGTCACTTGGTGAATTTCGAAGAATTTTCCGGAATTTGAGCTAGGTAACAAGGTGCCTTCTGAATTTCATCGCCATCGCTCCATTGGAACTACCAAGGACTATTAGTGCTGGAAATACCATGATTAATGTGTAATACAGGTTATCTCCATCAAGATTCGGGATAAGAATAGTTAGTCATGACTAATTCTATGGTAAAATATTATACAGTAACTATCAATGGTACGGTAATGTAAAAAGAGATGATATCCACACAACATGTCATCATACATTGAATCTGTTCATAAAACGTATAAACAACTTGGTGCCACAATACTTAACGGATTACTGTTTTGTTTATAGATATCGTTACGAGTTAGCATGACAACCCATAAAAATATACGTACATGTTAACATTTAAGAGCGAAAATGTCAACTAACCCAGAGTTATTCCCGAACTCTAAGTGGTGATACGCACATCTGTTTAATGTTTTTAACTGTCAGTCAACCGTAAATATCTTCCAACCCACTTTCAGATGGTGAAACCGGCCGTAAGTCGGTTTCTAAGGTTCCTTTTGGAAAACAATAGAACAAGAGAATTGTTTAATAGAATTGAATAAATATTAGTAGTAAACGGTTTCCGTATAAATGGAAAACTTCGTGGACCATGGAAGGCCTTGAATGGTCTTCCCTGAGGGTGTACCCACTCTTTGTACACTCATATATGCTCTCAATGTCTCCGATGTGGTAGCCACACAGAGTCTACTGAAACCACTATAACAGCCTTAAAAATTGCCTCTGGCTACGTCGTGGTCAGATCAACCGAAAGTCGAGTTTTTATCGTTTCCAATAGTTTCCATCAAATAGAATTATAAATAGGATGAAAAAATTGGAATCATAGTAGCATCTGCTCGTGTGCTAAAACAAGATACCCGTAACAAGAACACTTTAATAGTTTTTAAGGGGTTTCAATGAAATCTCTAACGTGGTTTGAGTTAGGGTATTGATAGTCCTATTAGTCGTTTATAGCCCCCGGATTGAAGCTAACTCACAGCTAACAGCTTTGTACAAAGACAAACGTGAAGTTCCTGTTCCAAAACAAGTTTAGTCCTAAGCACTAAATCTTGACAGAAAATTGAACATGTTTTTCAGCTCAGCTGATCTATACCTCATTCATCTTCTCTGTACCTTCATCATCAGCCTTCTCCCTTGGCCCTTCATCTCAAATTGCAGCTTCCTGCGGTGGGGCTCACTTAGCTGACCATTGATTACTCAGGCGCCTTCAGTATTCTCCCTTGACCCTCCCTCTCAAATTTCAGCCTCCTGCGTTGAATAGGAGAGAAAATGGCTTTGGAGCTCACTCAGATGATCAATGATCACTCAGGTGTCTTCAGCATTCTCCCTTCAGCCACACTCAGCAGGTCAGTGATCACTAAGGCGTCTTCAGATTCTCCCTTGACTCTCTCTCAAATTCCAGCTTCCTGCGTTCAACCATATGTGAGAGCAGCTGTGAATAGTATCGATAATTCGTCTCGCAACTATAAATTTGTCTCGTAACTATAACTTCTTCTCTTAACGGTAATTTTGTCTCATTTTTGGCCGAGTTATGAAGGGAAAAACGTGTTTAATGTTATTCCGTATTATCAAGAAGCAAATTTACTAGACAACTTAGGTTTTCCTAACTCCCTAAAGAACCTGGTCAGCTGACCAACTAGTGTACTATAGACTGGATTTAATAATGACAGACCATTGACCTGTGTGGAAGGAATATCTAATACAGAAACAACCTTTGCGTATTAATTTGTAGCGTTTTTCAAAACGGTTTGTAAACTAACCTCAACACCCCGGATGCAGCAGAGATCTTTATATGGATTTTGCGATTGCTTGATTTTATATTGCCTTCAAATATGAGCCCTTGATTTGTTTGATATTGATACCTAAGTGTTTGGGGCTCTGAAATGGTAACCTACACTTACGAAATATGATGCTAATGTATCTTGTACAAGATGGGAAATTTGAAAGAGATGATTGTCTATGAAGATGTTACGGAAGTATAATTTTGTTTAATCCTTCTCAGTGTTTTCAGGAAAGCAATAGCCAGATCGATACTCCGGAACAACCGTATTTTATTACCAAGTTTTGTGGGGCCCATCGTTATTCAACAGTTTCTACGTTTTCTTACCAAAACGTTGAATATTACACTTCGAAAAAAAGTAATAAAAAAATGACCGTAGTGAGATAAGAAAAAATTGAGAATGTTACTACCCCGTAATTGAGGGGCAAGGTGTCTCAAGGGAGTTCAATGCCACAGCAGCTGCTGGGTTTCCTGTCTGTCCCGAAGGTTAGACCGCTACCACAGTCTTCGGATGGATCATATCGGCCGCTGTATTGATAAAGTCCCATGGGCAGTGGAAATCAGACTAATAGAAAAAGGTATAGGATATTTCCTGGAGTAGAATTTTAGCATCACCTCTCTCTAACAGGTAGAGAATGTGATCTAAGTATAGGTGAAATAGAGGTTCTCTAAAAGGGGCTGTATGCAAGGGGAAGCCAGAAGTTATTAAGGATCCGTGAGATTCTGAGATTGATTCAGCTTTACAACATTTTTTGTGATGAAAAATGTAGCATTCGAAATTACCAAGATTGTGATCAGTTGTATGTGCGAAACGTAATAAAAGCAAGTACTTACAGAGTAAGTACTAAGTATTACTTAGTATACAAAGGTTTATAATTTCTGTATTGGATAGCCCTTCAACTCATACGACTGCTCTATTGTGGGACTGATTTGATTAATTTTGACTGGCGACCTGTACAACATACAACATACATGCATACGTACTTTAACATTGCATGATGAAAAGTGAATTTTCTCAAATCTTCAGAATGATCACTTTTTTCATACTCAGTAGGTCCAATGAAATTCTACATATCTAATTCGGCCTGTAATCCTAAAATTTGCGCTAGAATCTTGGCTTTCCAACGGTGTGGTCAATTTTACTTTTACTTTGCTAATTAGGGGAGAAAACTATGTTTTATTGTTGAAAAACATTGTTTTTCAATAAAACCGAGGGTTTTCTTCTTCCCTAATGAAAGTGCGAGTTTGGGGTCAGTTTCTTCGTATTTTTATACGCTGAATCGAATGGTAACTTTTGCATATCTCCCCAACCCCGTTATAACAGAATTTAATACTTGAGCTTGCTAGTTTCACGCCTAAAATCACATAACATTTGCCAAACCAAATGAACTCAAATTTTTGAGTTAAAGTGTAAAACTAGGTCATAACGGGGTAGGTTTCTATTCGATTCAGCGTGAAACAATATGTAAAACCCAACCACAAACTTGAATTTTCATTGAAGGTCATTTTTCAAGAAAACCCTATATTTAATTGAAAATACAGTATTTTTCAACATAAAAACATAGTTTTCTCACCTAATTAGCGAAGTAAAAGTAACATTGACTACACCGTTGGAAAGCTGAAATTCTGGCGCATATTTTAGGACTACAGGCCGAATTTGATATGTAGAATTTGATTGGACCTTCTGAGTTTGATAAAAGTGGTCATTCTGAAAATTTGACAAACACTTTTCAGATTGATGTTTCACCAGTTGAACCATCTTAAAAAACTTTTATGGTGCATTAGAGAGATGGGAAATTCAACACTCTTTCTATTGGTAAAATAAAATTTGAATTTTTTCAGGTAATTAAGGAAGTTATGGTAGTTTTAGTTAGTTAAGGTTGAAAACACGAAAAAATTCTTAAAAAATTGAATAACTCGAAAACAAAGCGTTTACAGTGTATAATTACAATCTGATTTGTTTGTATAAATTGACGTAATTTAATTGATTAGTAGTCAAGGTGGCAGGACTTGTAACTGTCCAGATAATAAATTCAGCTGAAAGGAGCGTTAATTTTCTCTATATGCAAAACTTTAATAATAAGCTTAAGTACTTCGTAAACAGAATCCAAAAGTATAACGCTGCTTCCATCCAATCCATAGGGTCTGTACATTTTAATCGATCTCGGGCAAAATTAAACATTGTAACGAATTCCTCAGAGAGAAATCTCCCGATACCTTAAGTACGTGAACATTTGTTTTATTATAAACGCTTTTCTTAACATGAACCTAATGTCCTTCCCGTCTCTTAGCATTGGTCGATTTCCACCCATGGCTTATTTTCAGAACTGGAATTGAATTAATGCTACAGATTTATTATAGTCCCTAAAGGTAAAGGAAATAAAATTTGTTTCTGCGCGATTTCATAATTTAACCAGCAATGTCATAATTTAAAGTCAAGGGACAGTTTTCAAGAGACGATTCTCCGCGTTCCTAGTCATAAGTTCAGGAACTTTAAGTTGATATAATTAATGATGATTGAGTTAATGATTAAGTTAATCAGAATGTTACTAGGAATTTAACCGAACCACCGCCCAAAAATATGCTTTTTATGTATTTATCAAACAAATAAATTATATTTCCTGCTGCTTTTCACTTCCAAAACTACACCAAGTTTTAGTCCGGATATGATAAAATTGAAAGAGCTTGTGCAATTAGTTTCTCGATGGTACCCTATAAAATTTTCATTACCATCAGATCAATAGTAGCGTGTACACATGCGTGAATGTGAATCTATACTATTTTATAAGAATGAAACTCTGTGAGTGAGTCTGTCTGTGTCACTTTCACGGCCAAACGGACGGAGAGATCCGAACGGGGTTTTATTTTATTTTTTATCGTGACCGGAAATCTCCCGGTCAGACTATAAGCTATGTTGTGTTTGTTTCCCCCCACTCTTTCTACCTTAAAATTCTGTTGTTTACCTAAATTTTGACATTTTTCCATTTTTCGGGCGCTTTTTCCCGTTCTTTTTGACTACCCCGCTTCCCCTACCCCTCTAAACTACCGTTGAAAACTCCGGAAAAATACCGGTTCCTTAGGTTTTTGTACGAAGAAGACGACGACGCAATCGGATTGCTAAAAAAGTATCGGGAAATGCGTCAAAAAAATTAAAGAATACGGACCCGTTTTCTCGAAAATTCTGACGAAAAACTTCACAGTTTTTTTTTTTTTTACATTAAAATTTACCCCATAAAGAGACGTTTTTCGGGACAAGGTTTGCAGGCGAAATACAGTTTTGATTTCGCCGAATCTGAATCCGAAATCGGATGTCGAAAAAAGTGACGGGAAGTAGGACAAAATGCGAGGGGAAGGGAGGCGAAGCGATTAAAATGAGAGGTTAGTTGTACGCCCGCTGAACCAAGAATCTGCGAGCAGGCCCTTTTTACATGAAGGGGAACCTCTTGAATGAAGAAACCTTTCCGTTTGAAAGAAATTTCAACAGAATAACAGACGGGATTTTTCCTACACATATACAGCCATACCGAGCGAGCGAAGCGAGCAACATCCCATACACACATTAAACCTACCCTAAGGGATCTACCGTTCGCGAGCAAAGCGAGCAACATCCCCTACATGTTTCAATTGTAATACACCTGAATGGGGGAGTAAAAGACCATAGCATATATACAGCTTGCGAGCGAAGCAAGCTACTTAATGGGGGGGGGGGTCCGGGGGCTTGCCCCCCCATGCTGGACGTTGAGGCAAGCGAAGCGAGCCGGAGCGGAGAGGCTAGTATATCATAAAGTAGATTTTTCATCATCGATCAGTCCGGTTCGTTCTAACTCGAGGGTAGTTGGGTATAGGTTTCAGGACAGCAATAGGTAAGTATTCTGAAAATTGGTTGACACTAGTGCTCCTAGATTAGACATAAAAGTTGTAAGGTTTTCAATGCGCATGCGTAAATGTACAAGGCATAAGGCGTCTCACGGCCTATTTGTCTAATTCAGCTCAAATTCAGAGAGAAGTTGGGAAATTACGATTTATGACCCCATCTGAGTAGTATCATCACAATCGTATCAATGGTAGCGGCTGCGCATAAATATACCAGGGATCAAAAAAAAAAGGGGGGGGGGGGGGTCAAAAGTTCCTCCAAGAGATTTTTTAAACTCTTAGTTTTCGAGTAATTTATTTTTTAAGATTATTTTCGTGTTTTGTACCTTATGACAATACACGGCCCCTCCCCTCTACTCCTCTTATAATCACTTTAATCTAAAAAAATATGGATATCGTTGAAAAGAGCATTAATTTCCTTATCTGCTTGATGCCTAACTTATATTTTTTTAGCTGACTTAATTCATAAAAAAAGCCTAAAAATAAAATTTTGAAAATTTCTCAGAATTTTATTTATTCATTTATTTTATTTTTATTTTTTCAATTTGTCTTTCTGCTGTTAGTACACATTCATTTCTAAAGGCACTCCACGGTGAAATCTACCTTGAAATCTCAGCTTTTAATTTTCCTTTTACTTGGGGAATAAAGGAAAGAAAATTACGCTTTAATGTTGAAAAAAAAAAAGAAAAGTTTTTTCAATGAAACCAAGGGTTTTTGTGACAATTACCCCTACATAAAAATGCGAGTTTGGAGCCGGTTTCTACGTATAATATCTCACTGACTCGAATGGCAACACTTGCAGATCTCCCCAACTCCATTATAACACGTTAGCTCACGAATTTTTAGACGATTTAATATGCGCAATTTTATGTGTTTTTAAGGGTAAAATTAGTTAGTTAAAGGTGAAACTCGGTTATAACGGAGCTAAGGATATTTCCAAGAAGTTTTACCATTCGATTTAGCGAGAAATAGGTACGTAAAAACCGGTCCCAAACTCGTGTTTTCATAAAGGGTAATTTTTTACGAAAGTCCACGTTTCCATTGGAAAAAAAAAAACATGTTTTTCAGCATTGAAGCATAATTTTCTCCCCTAATCAGCAAAGTAAAAGTAAAATTGACAAAACCGGTGGCTAGTGATTTTAAGGAGATAAGGAAGATAGTGATTTTTACCGAAATAGTGTGTACTAGAGCAGAAAGACAAACGGAAAAAAGTCGAATTCTGAAAACAAATTTCAAAATTAGTTTTTCAGTTTACAAATTAAATCAGCTCAATAAATATTGATTTGTCCTCAGGAAGCTATAGGAAATGTGACCATCTTTTCAACAATGTCTATAGTTTTGAGTTTACAGTGACTCTAAGGAGAGCTTCGGCCTTGTACAAAACACTAAATTAATTTAAACAATTAAATTACTCAAAAATGAAGCGTTAAAAAATGCGCTACGAGGAACTTTTGATCAGAAATGAGCTCTGGAATTGATTCCCTAAGGACGGGTTTCACCATTTAAGAGCTATAAAATGGGGGATAACAAACTTTTTAGAGTTGAAGGAATTAAGCTATATCTGTGAGTTAAGATCATTTGTGTTTCACCATGCACTTCAAGGTGGGATTTAGTTAGTCTTTGATTAGCCTAGAGGTTAGTGTTCCTAGACACATTTTCCTGTTGATAAAGCTGATAAGTTTTAATATTTAGGTGATTTGTTTCGGTTCGGAACAGTACTGTGATATTAGGTTTCAAGTTAGGTGTTCTGTGGAGAAAGATGGAAACAGAAAAATACAGCTGAATTTTACGAAGGCACGGAAGGAGTTGTTGATTGAAGTTATGGTGAAGGGGACAGAAGTGACAGAAAATACGTGGCAGACGCATTTATAGGGAAATATAAGGAACGTCGTTGGGCGGAAGTCTCCCCACTTGACTTGATCTGCACTTGAGTTTTTGTCCAATCGTTTGTGACGCAATGAAGGCCGCAATTTGAAAGGAATATGAATATATGAATGAAATTTTTGAAAAAATTTGAAATGAAATGAATTTGATCTGAGATTTTGAAAATATACTTCTCATATACCCAAAATTCACGATATTGGTTTTGGTGTCGATCAGGTATGGCACTGCGTCACCAGAACCGTTAATGGGGGGTGAATGCCACACCATTTTTCAGTATTTCGCCGTTAACTTCTAATCTTAGGGTTTTTAAGGATTTTTTTCGGAACATGGCATCTAGAGAATCAAATTTCCTACAAATTCTGCTCCCATAATTTTTCTTGACAAAAACGTTCCGACTTACAGCTGTTCAAAGTTAGAGGAAGAAACCCATAATAGAAAATACACTACATGGGAGAAATATCGGTGAATCAGATAAGCACTAATCATTGAAAACCCAGGTTAATTACCGTTAAATATACGCGCCCTTCGGAGAGAGGCTCAGTGCGATCAGATTGTATTGATAAGCACGACGATTTGAAGGTAGGATGACTGAATTATAAACGTCATTCTGATCTATTTATCCTACTTAGGATTTAAAAAAAAAAATAGATTTTTGGGATGCAATCTTGTGAGGATCCAGACCACAAAACAAGACACATAATTTTGATCTATATCTCCTACTAATGTAGGTGCATTTTGCTAAAAGGATTGATTTAGGATGCTTTACATTTTTGAGATGCTTGTGAGCATCCAGGCTTCTAAACTATTCACATCGCTTACATGCATCAATTGTGAATGAGTCAATGAAGCTCAAAAACAAGTTGCGCTTTCCCTTACTGAATTTGATCGTATGTGTTATACTTATTCGTACCTTTCGTTTATTGATTTTTAGCATCTTTTAGGGATTTTACAACTAGACATTCAGAATGACAGGAAAAATAATGTGATACGAATTGCAGAACATTGGTTTTTTACTCCTAACTTAAATTTTTGAACCTTTCCAAGCATTTCATGTTGGGAAATACTTATTGGATACTTCCTGCCAACGCATGTTTATTATGTTTCCACAAAAAGTTGCGTGAGGCTTTTGGTAGTAGAACCCACTAGTTTACAACGAACCTTCCGAATCAAGCTATCGTCGTTATCACCGATGCTGAATTGAAATAAATGTGCTATTTTAATTAATGCGCAAAATGAACAATCAAGAATAAACAAGAATTATAATCAAACAGTAATCTCTCCAAGACGATTTTGTAGTGATAAAACAATATGGCGTACATTTTATTGCAACAACTTTGGTAGCTTTTGGAGTTAGCACTTAATACCTGGATGAAGTAGGGAATAAAATCTGGGAGCTAACTTGGTCGTAAACCCAGGGGTCACGATTATCTCGGAGTGGAGAAAGGCATTTCATGATGCCATCTCTAGGATAACGGTAACTCGTACATTAACTCGAGGTGGTGAAACCCGCCCTAAGTTTCGTCTGCCTTAACTCGGCTTGCGCAAACCTGAATTCGATACCTACTTGACTCGTTATTTGATTGAATTGTACCTACATTGTTCTCAACTAATGCTTTACGTCCTTGTTATGATGAGTGAGGAAGGTATACGGCCCACCCCAATTTGCAGATGCTTTCGCAGTTCAGTCTGTAATGTCAAGCCGATCAAATCCATGCTTATCAATTCAAATTCAATTCTTCATATAGAATTCATCACTTTCCAATCCCTCAGTTCTACAATTCAGTCAAAAGTAGACCGTCTGACTCGTCGGGGACCGACCTGCGATTCGGGGCCCTTGCGTGACGTCACACTCGCTACGTCACCCGGGGGTTGTACCTGTGACGTGTGGAGCCCCCTACCCTTGAGCCACAGGTAACAGGGATGGAGAAGATCGAGGGCCCTACATCAGTTTCGTCCACTCCCTCTCCCGGCATGATCTTCAGGTGGCGGATCCTCTGATCCTCAAGGTACGTCTTCGATCCGGCCGGCTCTTCGATTTTTCCCTCGGTTTCCGCGATCGCCTTAGATCAAACGCTATCGTCCTAACATCCCTGCATTCACCGTACTATGTTTGTACGTCCACTGCAGGAAATACGTTTCATAATTTTATAGCCATGCAACATGTTCGTATGAGACATTTTCGTAGTTTTTTGAATTTATAAATGATCAATTATTGTGAAGGGGCTTTAGGACTCTGAGTGCACGAAAACTACATATCATATGCAACCAAGGCTTCTCAGTAATATTCTACTCAATTTTTGAATTATGACAATTTTTTTAATCGATTTTTAGCACTTATACCATTACTTATACACATATATAAATATACATTAATATGAAGAAGTATTCAATTCCAAAAATCGTATCACAATGCCACAAAACAGATTTTTACGAAGATGTTAGAAAACTATATTTTTAAATTTCTCGGAGCAGTATCAATGGTTTCATTTTTTTTTTTTTTTCAAAAATTTGCTAAATCGGACAGCTAATGGCGTTATGACTCAGATATGGGAAGTTTTTGAGTTAATGTGAACAGCTTATTGTAAAATGGGGTCAAATAATAATTCATCAGCTTTCAAGGGTGGCACATAACTGGTCAACGCAGTAAAACCTGAGATCCTGCTGGATGATCCATCCCTAAACACGAGACCACACCTTCATTCAACATTTGGGTGAAAAGTTCCTTCAAAACGGTTTTTCAAGAGAAATTATACATTACCTACTAGCTGTTTGTGCACCCCTTTTTGCACTAGGCGTGAAGAAGAAATATTGATAATAATGCATATAATATTGAAACGGAAAATTCAAAGATATTCGTTCACTTAAGTACTCAAATAATACCTAATTACATGTGCAAACCATATTGATATAATATCCTACGGCTTAAAAGTGTTGTAATTTTGTTTAGTAACTGTTCTATGTGTTTTTACAGTAAAATCAAGTTTTTTCTGCGTAGAATCAAAGTGAATTTTTTTTTTTTTTTTTTTTTTTTTTTTTTAGCGAATGAGCGAAAAATGGAGATTGCCTTTTAGGATTACCTTTTTATATAATACATACGGCTCCCAAATGATGTTTTGGGGCAGTTTGATTTTGAAAATATTATGCAAAGTGTTTCAACTCCAACATTATTCGATACGTGCCATCAATTCCTCAGCAAACAAGTCAAATCGAATGAGCAATCTCAAACTTGATACGGAATCATAATTGAGTCTGAAACGTTTAAATTTAATAGTTGTTCTAGAATTCATTTGATAGACTAATTAGTTCCAAAATCGTCTAACGTCAGATAATTAACAATATCATGTTAACGTTTGATTTCAAACAGTAGTTATGGGCAAAAACCACTAAATAGTGGTATCCACTAGTTGATTGCTTTTCAAATAACATCAAATTGGTGGTGTCACGCCACAGTTTTTTCAAGCTTAGAAAAATAATGAGTGTACAATAAGAGTTTGGTGAATTATTATTATTTAAATGGTAAGTCAAATTATTTCCTTCGTATACATATGGTACAGTAAAGATTGGGCAGGTACCCACGTCATCGTGGTACCTTCGTCATACGTAGTTGATTTGTTGATATGTACACCAATTTAGCTTATTGAACTACGAGTATACGATTTCAGCACTTAACATGCATAGCTATGGCCCAACTCCCTAAAACGCGGAAACGGAATCAAATCAGGTCATGATATCTTAAGAACGAAAATGCGACCTCTATGTAGCGTTACAGGATAAGGGTGGCTGTTTATCGTAGCGCACTCCTGTAATACAAAACAAAAGTGAAGCAACAAATGATTAGAGAATAAAGTGATGAAAACAGAAAATTGAAAGCCAGCCGGCAGCCGGCATAAACTATTTGTTGGCGAATTTTTTTAGAAAATAAAGCTATTGCAGTGGTTCCAACAATTTGTAACTCAAAGTTTTCGCATAAATTCTTCATTGAAATCCATTTTGAGACATTCAGAAACGAATTCTAGAGTTTAACGGTTTTTCATATTTATGTCATTCCAGACGATCTTCTTAGGATCGAGATAATAAATCCGTTCTTGCTCCAAAAAATCAAACATTTCATAAAAAAGGATGAGTAAATTTGCCATTGTTTTTTTAGCACATTGAATTTATCAAATTTCAGAAAATTTACTTGAAAAAAACGAAAAATGGCTAAAAACTGCCTAAAATTGTTGGTTATATTTTTTTTATTAGCAGCAAACTAGATTATAAAATTGAGGCACAAATATATGTAGAAAAATGTACTCACATTTCATTAGAATTTGCTGGAAAATCTATAAAAACTCCCTATAAGAGTTCCAGTTAAGCAGCATGGTCGTACGAATTTCCGTACATTATCCTATTGTATAATGTTACTGTTTTGAAATGTAAGCTTTTTGAGTGCAAGTAAGTTTTTAATTATTCATCTAATTGCGAAAAACGTATTCTAAATAATAATCTGCTATTCAAAAAGTGATTTAGATTTATAGCTTTTTTGCAGTTTTTATAGATTATTTTTTAGCGAATTTCGATGAAATTTAGGTAAATTTCTCAGCATTACATAAATTTTTAAATGTTCTATTTCATAGTTAATAAACTTTATTGGGGCAATATTCTGCAAAAAGTATATATAGGTACCTATATAAATTTAACGATTTTTAGCCGCTTTGGCCATTTTAGTTAATTTTTGTAAAAAATCGTCGAAATTGTCAAAATTGTCGAAAAATTTCTTCATTGAAATCCGTTTTGAGGCATTCTGAAACGAATCCTATAGTTTTAAATTTTTTATACGCTTTTTTAAAATATGTTTATATGTCATTCTAGGCGATAAATAGGTATCGTTAGGATTGAGATAAAAATTCCTTTTTTTGCGCCAAAAAATCAAGCATTCGAAACGAAAGGATGAGTTCGTTGGCCAGAACTTTTTGAGCTTGTTCTGTGTGTGTGTGTGTGAGTGTGTAAAAGCGTCAAACTCTAGAATTCGTTTCAGAATGCATCAAAACAGATTTCAATGAAGAAATTTTCAAAAATTTTGATTTAAAAATTTTCCAAGCCATTGCAATTTATAGCTTTATTTTCCACAAAAATTCGCTAAAACCTTAAATTTTCAAATATTCCTTGAATTGCACAGCATTATTTTGAACGAGTTTTGTTGCCATAAAATTGGTTGTTAACTATTTCTTTGGACTCAAAGTGCTTAAATTTCCAAACAGAGTAACAATTTCAAAACAAGATGTACGATAATAATACGATAATGTAATGACGATTATTTACGAAAATTTGCTCATACGATCATGCATCATGACTGGAACTTTAGAATAGGGATGCTACCACAATACTCTCATTCCAAGTTGCTGAATAAATCTATAGTACTTAGCTGCATTAATTTGATTTATTCTGAAGTATCGATCGGCAACATCGCTAAAACGTGAAATGCGCGGGAACAGTACAGTATATATTCCAATTTTCGTTTAATATTTGTTATCGTAAAATAACCATTCTATTGTTCAGGTAGAATAAAAGTTGCTCACATTTGATTTTAAGAATGGTTTTCAGTGTTATTGGACAGTGTTTCTTAGTGTAAAAAGTGTCAAATATAATGCTGGATTAATCAGTTCTTGATATTTTCACAGGATTCACGCAAGATCTGAGTTACAAATCAGGTGAAATAAATGGAGTTGGATCTTGGTGGGGAAAACAGCCGCCTTTACGCCGACGAGGACTTGGACAGGAACTTAGGCAAGCAGCACGTTCGCGTCGTATATCAAAACCTAAACAACAATAACAACAATTACCCCGAGCCCTGGGTGGAATGGGAGGGCAAGACCTATTGGGAAGCCGCTCCATTGGACCACAGAGTGACTACAGGTAATGTTTCGCAGATATCCATAAAAATAAATCAGTCACGCAGCATGAATATAGAGCAAATTTTTAAAGAAAAGTAGTGGTTAACATTAGGCACTTAAATTCTGATCTTTGAAGCCAAGCATGTCCTGATTAAAACTGAGGGAACAGCCGTGTGACGAGATCGCAAAGAAAATTTAAGAGTATGCAACTGAACTCGAAAATTTGGTGGGAATTGTTCACCTAAAAATCGATTTTTCTCTCTTATTATGGAACTTAGAGACCAGGATCTTGCAATCGAATCACCACTGAAAAATACTTCGACTGTGACACCCCACATGCCCTACTATCAAAGATCCGATTTTTTAGCATGTTTTTAAGCTACTAAATTGTAAATTTGAGCCTGCAATTCATGAGTGATCGGGCTGGCCAACGAACTTGACCTGTCTTTTGCCAAGACGGATTTTCTGCGTTGGAACTAATTTTTTATGCTGTATTTTAAGGGAGTTATCGTCTGAAAATACTCCCTCGATATACATATCATGTAAAAATCTAGGATGTCATTTTAGGATATCATGTTTAGGATTTTCTTTGCTGTTCATTGATGTATGAAACGGACTTTTAGGGGGTCCCTACCCCACCCCTACCAATTTTTGAGTTTTGAAGCCAACTAAACAGCTCCTTTGTTCTTAAAAAATTCGCTAAAAACGGAAAAGATACTTCAAATAATCATTAAAAATAAAATATTTACTGAAATAAAATAATTCCCTACTCGCTGGGGATGAAGGGACTAGAAAGGAACAATACGCAAACAGAAATAACGGACACAGGATATCCAAAAATAAGCTTAATTATATTTTTATGAACAACGCCATCCCTGAAGAACTTACGGTGTTCAGCTTATTCTGGCATGAAACTCATTTGCGATTCACAATATTGTTGAAGATCTCGAGTAAGGCGTTAACGGTTGGTCGTGCAACAACCCAGGTGATCTTTCGATTCATTAAAATTACATTTATATTTAAAAACACTGCAAATTATCAAACAAAAGTTTATCATTTCCGTATTAAATATCCCGTCTACGCAGACCAAAAGTCTATTGAAAATTTTCAAACAGTGTCTATGAATTAACTTTGCGCATAGGCACTCGAATAAAAAAAAAAAATCCTATTCATTTAAATAGAATTATATCATCTTCTTAAATCAGCCAACAAATCATCCTTTTAATTCAAAAATTGTCGATATATTGATAAAAAATAAAATCACCCTTAAATTGTATTTCTTGGAGCAGATTGAAAATGATTTCTGGTTTTTTTCTGCCTAGTCGACACCACTCCGCCCGGGTAGGTCTTGATGGTGGCCAGTTTTTGTGTATTTTGCTATTTTATAGTGTTCCGACGATTTGCAGAGTAAAACCAATACAATACAAATGACAGCACAGTGGTTACACGTTATGGCACAGTGTTCGGAGGGCCAAAGAAACTAAAATTTTCTAATTAATACCGGTATTAAGTCAATATTGAGTCAATATTTTCTAAAAAATTTATCAATATTGGATGAAAACTGTAGAAGTTAGTCTTGTAATGCGAGCATTTGATATTCGTACACGCGCAGATGCTATTATTGATACTATAGTGTTACTCATCGCAGTCTAATCGACGGCACCTAACTATCATCCAAAAGGTATTGATTTGATAGGATATTGAATTGTGAGCAATGAAACTGATAGGAAGCCATCTAAAGTCTAACCTTCACGTTCCCTAAAATATTCATCAAAATCTGATGAAAACTGGGAAAATTAATCTGATTACAAGGATTTACGGATACACGAGCGTACACTCAGACAGAAGTTGTTTAGAGTAGTTTAAAACGTCAATTAAGTATACGCATGAGAACGTCAAAATTTTCATTGGGACCCCGTGGCAACAGCATTCCCTGTTATCAGCCGCTGAAAATTAACAAAGAAAATTCTCAATATAATTTTTCGGTTTCTTCGGCTCGCCGAGTAGATGTTTTATTCACTCGTTCATATGGATCAGTAGTACTTCAGATCTACATATTGCAGGGTTTTTCATTTATAAATCTGAACATTTTCAGACAGCAGGTAGGAGTTAATGGCGATTACACGAAAAAATGGGTAAATAAGACTTAAAAATTCACAGTATCAGCTCAAAACTAACGCCAGTTGCCGGTTACAAATAGGTTCGTTACAGAAAATGAATTATATCGAAAGTTTTGATACTTTCACTTGCATATTGTGCAACTAGAACTTGGTATGTTGGGCAACTTATGGCACACTAGTGGATAGTTTTCTTTAATTATTTTATTTTTAGAATTTCCGTATTCATCTAGAAAGTTTGTGTAGGTTTAAGTCAAATTTTCCAAGGCTTTGATCATTTTTTTTAGTTCACAGTGGCCCCTTATAGAACATTACAAACCAAAACTGATGACCCACAGTGCGTTAGCTCCTGGTTAATTTATTCAAATCAAATCGTTCATTGTTTTTCAATGCATGAAGCATTACAAAGGGGAATCAAAGAGTCTTCATTAATTATTTATCAAAAGTGGCGAAAAAAGTAAAATAAATACTATTAGGTACTACATTCTAACTGTTGGTGAATAATTATTGTGTATTTCGCAAATTGTTTGAAATAATAGTATTACGATGATTTTCAGAGTAAAACCAAAACATTTCATTCGGTAATGGTTCAGATCAAAAATTTCAGTATAGAGCAAAATTTATATGGCTCTCTACCTTTATTGACAGAATGCAAGTTAATTGTATAAATATTCTCGGAAAATATCATAGTTATACTGCATGAAACCAGTGTACCACAGTGTCGTTTTGGATGGCTTCTGGTTGATTCATTCAGTGAGGATGTGTCCGTGACAGGAATGTGTGCTTGATGGACTCCCGCCAAAGCTCCGTACAAATTTCCTCAAAGCTGCCCTGTCCGGAGGGGCCTAATTTCACTAATTATAGTGGTCTAACACGACGATGTATTTTTGGTTACAGGATCGGAGACGTGGAACACCGAAATTCACGGAGCCGTCGGAAACTCGGTGATTCAAAGAAGAAGGCGGGATTCTGTTCGTGCCCCGAGCCCGACTGTTCTTAGACGACGCCGGCTCGCCGCGAACGCTCGCGAACGGCGTCGAATGAACGGCCTAAACGAGGCGTTCGATCGTCTCAGAGAGGTGATTCCGTCCATTGGAGCCGACCACAAGCTCAGCAAGTTCGAAACCCTCCAAATGGCTCAGAGCTACATCGCAGCCCTTTGCGATTTACTGGAGAGATCATCACGGTGACACGCTCTACGTGGAAAAGGTCACTGTGATTTTGTATGTAAGTTAATTGTTGAGTGCATCGGCACTCTACACAGCGATGTTCATAGTAATACACATTGCGAAAGATCAATGATAACTCTGTTCAAGAGATTCAATTTAGCGATCCCACGTAATCGAATATAGGCGATCTCAGACTTTACATGGGTTACACTACTGCTGTGATGCCACTCATAATTAAGCTGTTTATTTTGAAGTGTAAATTAACAGCCTTTCTTGAACAACATTTTTATAAGTATCACAACATTTGTCTCTAATAGTGACTCAAAGTGAACGTTTTTTTGCTACGTGTAGCGTATTTGTAAGCATATTTGAATGATGTATTTGGGATGAACAATACTCCGCATTGCGTGTCACTACGAGTAACCGTTGTTGGGCAACATATTTGGCCCGCATCAAGGACACGGTTTTCCGTCAGTTTCCAATAGCAAAACCATTAAAAAGGCGAAAACATATCTAGCTGACATGATTGTCTTCAACAGAGACTTGTAGTGAGCATTTTATACGTTCCGTATCATCTGAATTTATGAGAATGCTTAAATTGAATTACGAAATAAGTGTTCATACGAATCTGGGTGACTACGAGTGAACGCTGCTAGATAATCAAATCAAGATTTTGACCCAACTTGCAGCACTATAAATAAAGGTTAAAACAATGTTTCTAAGTAACTTCATACTGTGTAACGTTACTTTTTTTACTTAAAGTAACAGTACTCTAATACTCATTAATATAGTACTCAATAATTAGGTACTAATTAAATAAGTAGTAACATCAATCTAGTTACTCTAGTACTGGAATTCTGTTCTCATGCTATTCACAAAAACAATAAGCTTATACACATTACTGATAACTTGATGTTGAGAAAATTTCGATTTTATGAATGATATTTCCTTATAGGTACCCAACACTTTAGCATTCAACTATCGAGTTTCATTATTTCACTTACCAAATTTCAACATTTTTATATTTTTGGGATTCGGGATTGACTAAAGACCGTGACGTTGTGAAAGTTATTTTGAACGAAAGATATGTTATTCACCAAACGTTACTTAGAATCACACAGATTCTTCAACAATTGATCACATAGGGGTAAACATTAAACAATTCTTGAGTTAATTTAATCGCCTCTAAGCATATAAATATTCACTACAAGCCACTGCAATATATATGTTAGCCTTTTATTTGTTTTCCACAGAAATCCACGATTTTCAAAATCAAACAAAAATTCTTACACCCTATGTACCTCATGAAAAATAAGCAGTTCAAATTAGAATCTATACATTCATTGGAAATTAGATCTCAAATTGTAACGATTCGCATGTCATTTAGCAATGTTTGAATTTTAAAATTCCTGAATCGTGAAAATGAAAGTTAAATAAGTAATTAAACTTGAATAATGCAATAATAATTGTTTATAGTAAATTATTGTTCAATACGTGAGAAAAGGTGTAAAACGTCTCCTCATTCATCTAAGCATGAATATTGATACTATGAAAACGTATATAACTGCTCATACTTTATATTATGTACTGTTATTTAGATTTCCGATCCAATATAAATTGCTAACTGACAATAATCTGCAGAATTTGATATAGATTAGTATAAAAAATGTCTCTTGAACATGATTAGTGGTACCCGATTACGTGTTCATATAAATACCAAAGATGAGATGGCTTGATTCGGTGATGCCTACTGTTGTACGTAGGAATGGTTTTGTCTCATTAAGTTCTAGTCAATTAAATACTATTATGTACATAGCACGCTATAATAATTGATATATTTTTATATTTAATAGTAATTTTATGGAGTAGCAATTAGAATCTATTCACGTTTGATGTGAAACGTAGAAATAATAATTAGGATATCTAGTAGGTTTGTTTTGTTGTTTGTAAATAAATCCATTACACCAATTTATTTTGTTTCCATCACAAACATGTACCTTCTACCAAATTTTATTGAAGAAAAAAAAATAATAATAATAAAAAAATAATAATAAATGAGCAATTGCAATGCCATCGCAAGTTTTAAAAAATTTCACAAAATTTCTGCATGGAGGATGGTTTTGAGGTATTCTTGGAGTCAAAAACTTCATCTTTTGTTTATTGTGTGTTTATGTTATCCCAGACACTAGCTATCTCTCTTCAGAAATGAGATTAAAAAAAAAAAAAAAATATATATATATATATATATATATATATATATATATATATATATATATATATATATATATATATATATATATATTTCTGCTTTATACAGTTTTATATATACAGTTATGATATTTCTGCTTTTGCCTTTGTCAAATAGTAGAGTAGAAGCATGGAGATATATATATATATATACCAACAAAAATCAATAAGTGAAAAATGGCATAAACCGGTTGAAATCCGTTTATAGCTTTTATTTCAAACGTTTTGGAGATAATGATTATATTTGCCGATATTACTTCTTATTTATTTTGACCGTCAAATTTTAACCATAGGTTTTACTTTTTGAAAAATCGTGTTTAAAATGGGTAACCCTTCTGAAAAAAGTCGCGAGTTAATAACCCTACAAAATATTACACAAAGGATTATTATTTCTGTACTAGATAGCCCTTTAAGGATGAAAATTACCTTATAATAAAAGTATCCACAGAAAATTACCCATCAAACTGAGTCTATTGTGCATTGTTGAAATATAACTGCACATTGTCACCTACAGAAAGAAATTACATTATTAAACTAATTATTAAATAAATACAAAATACATTCCAATAAATAAATAAGAGAATAAGTATATTAAACTAAAACTACTGCAAACCAGTAAAAAATTATTTGACTCATTGTTGATAAGAACCCCAGCCTTTCGTGTAAAAGTTTACAGCACTACCAGGGAGCGACGGGTGAATGGTGAAATATTATCCTATTTTGAGGTATATGGGCCTGGAACAATACATCCCTTC
The DNA here is from genome assembly GCA_030762985.1 of Adelphocoris suturalis. Lineage (NCBI taxonomy): Eukaryota > Metazoa > Arthropoda > Insecta > Hemiptera > Miridae > Adelphocoris > Adelphocoris suturalis. Next base: position 26,542,785 of record CM061047.1, on the reverse strand, counting down.
CTAACGGGAAAGAAACTTATGAACGTACAGCAATCCAGATGGTTGCAACCGATTTATTGAATCTCTGAGTCCGTAAATCAAACTAAAATTACCTTTTTTCGTAAGTTTTTTTTTAAATGGCTCAACCCTTAAATACTCCCCTTTAGGATTGACCCAGAGTGATGCTGATGTTACTAAAACATCTTCGATTGATTTACGATTTTAGAGCCAAATTTCATAAAGTTCGGTTCATTGGTTTCGGAGAAAACCTTCGGACGGCGGCCTGACAGATCTTTTTAAATTGAATTTTTGAAATCTGGCTACACATTTTGAAACATTAACCAACAAATTTTGAGAGAGGTAACAATTTTTTTTCTCGATCGATCAGAAAGTTTCATTATTGAAAACATTAAACAAAAAATTTGTTCCGCGGCCAATTACAAAGGTTCATCACAAATGTCAAACCAAAATGGATTTGATTTGAGTGCAAATTATGAACCGAAATGGTGATATTAAATATTTTTGTTATACTGTTTTGCTTCCTCACAATCGAAGATGAGAACATTGTGTTCGTGTGAGAAGCCAAAACATTTTTTGACTTCCGAAATCAAATTTTTTTTTGCTTTTTGCGTTTTAAATCTGGATGGTCAATTTTGGTTCCCTGTCTATCTACCTGAGCGGTAATTTCTAGTCAAGTCCCAAATAACCACAACAGCACACTAAAAATTAATAAAAACCGCCAAAAATCGTTAAATTCATAGTTTTTTTTTAGCAGAATCGTAGTCAAAATAAAGTTATCAACGATTAACTAGGACATTGAAAATTTTTTGAACATTATGCTGAAAAACGTACTTGAGTTTCATTAATATTTGCTGAGTAATTGATAAAAACTAAAAAAAAAGCTAAAATCCAAACTATTTTTGAATTGCCAAATTTTATGTAGTATAAGTTTTCTGCTATAAAATTGTTTTTTATAGTTTATTTTTACTCACTGCTAAAATTTCAATACAATTTAACATAGGTACTATAATACGATAGGTGGTCATTAGAGAAAATTCGCTCGACTGACACTTTTTCACGCTGCATGACTGGAACTTTTTCATGATCTTCCGGTCTGATTCGTTCAAACTAGAGAAGTAGTTGCTTATTGGTTTCAGGATGATGCCAGGTGGATTTTATCGCAATTAGTCTACAAATAAATATCCCGCGTGAGCTAAACTGAATTGGTAGTCACACGCAACACTCCAAGACTAATGGACCGATTTTGGTGAAATTTTCGTGGTTTGTGAGGGTCTCGGCAATCACCGACAAATTCCATTGCCCTATATATAGCATTTCCCAATTGAGTTAAACTTTTTCCATTTAGGTTTAGTCCTTTTCCATTTAGGTTTAGTCCTTTTCCATTTAGGTTTAGTCCTTTTTCATTTTGGTTTAAACCTTTTCCATTTAGGTTTAGACCTTTTCCATTTAGATTTAAACCTTTTCCATTTAGATTAAACCATTTCCACTTAGATTTAAACCTTTTCCATTTGGATTTAAACCTTTTCCATTTGGATTTAAACTCCATCAAAACGTCAGTAGTTAGCAACATCATAGTAAGTAAGTGCCTATCTACTAAAATTTCATTAGGCTAGAAGTAAAAAAAAAAAGAAACGGATAGTTTTAACTTAATTTATAACTTCCGTTCATGAGAAATTCTTGTGTTCAAAAAACATTTGTTCATTATTATATTATATTACATTTCTGTGCATAAAAAAACACTTGCATGATTTAATTTTCAAGTTGTGGCATAATAACGTCGGGTTAGAGGTAAAAGTACCGAAGAGGTAAATTCATATTGTGCAAAAATCAAATTAAAATTTCAAAAGTTAGTTTGGTAAATATGATTATTTTCTTAGGTTGGATACATAGTTTGATGATATTGATCACCAATAATAACAACAGTTAAATAATCATAATATTCTCCATTTGATTTTCCCACGTGTTGAATTTGTGACTTGGGTACTTTTACCTCTAACTCCACGATAATTTCCTAAATTTAAATCCAAATGGAAAAGGTTTAAATCCAAATGGAAAAGGTTTAAATCTAAGTGGAAATGGTTTAATCTAAATGGAAAAGGTTTAAATCTAAATGGAAAAGGTCTAAACCTAAATGGAAAAGGTTTAAACCAAAATGAAAAAGGACTAAACCTAAATGGAAAAGGACTAAACCTAAATGGAAAAGGACTAAACCTAAATGGAAAAAGTTTAACTCAATTGGGAAATGCTATATACCCCAGGCGGTGATTCCCTTTGAATTACTCGGGATGCGCATGCGTAAACATGAGAATAATAGCTATGTTTCGTATATTATCATGTCTACGAATTACTGTTCAATTTCGCCTTCTGTCATTTTGACTCATACTTTGTTCTTCAACTTCCTGAATCTATTCGTCCAAGTAACAATAAGTGATAGAGTTCCCCAGTGACTGCCCATCCAACTTGGCAGCAGGCGTCCCCCCCTCTCCAGAATTCGTGTTATTCGAAATTCCGCCCTCGCGCCCAAAGCTTGGTATCCTCTTATTAATAACGGTTGTACTCGCGTTAGAGGGAGGCTAACTGTCCGGTGAAGACACGCGCCAAGAATTGAACTTACTAATTACCTGGCCGAGCTGAAAAACCCCACCTGCCCTCCATTTCCATATTATGGTAATGCCGTATGACCAAAGGGCTCGTATATTGTCTGAGGCAGAACAATTCGTTCCCTTATCGAACGGCCTGTCCCAAGGCTTCTATATTTCCCGACTGTGAATCAATACAGATAACGACGGAAGACGAGAGTAATTGGGGTTTTCTTATTCCTCCTCGAAATCAACATTCCCTTCTTATTACTTCAAGAGTCAACCGAACGAATTTTCGTGAAGAGCCGAATACACCCAAATTATTTATAGTTACCCTTCTTGCCTGACCCTTAGCAAAACAGTCAGTACAATAAATGCACCACTTCTGAATGGTTTATCGCTCAAATAACCTGTAGACTGTTTTGTTGAACAAAAGTTCCTAACATGGGACATGACCTTACTTCCGAATCCTCTACGAAAAATACGAATTATGCAGTAATAAACACAAATATAGACTTCAACTCAAGTGGAATTCATAAATTAAATTTCATAAATTAAATCCTGTCACTAAAATGTTCATTTTTTACGTTGCGAATTCATCTGTTTACAATAGCAACCTGACTATTGACTATCCCAACTCATAAGTTTTTAGATGTGAGGTAGGAAAGATGAAGAAACTTGTGAATGAACAGCCCGGCGAAGCTATATCACCATAGATCGAGACGGGTAAGTAGGTACTTCGAGTTCGGCGGAGCGATACTCTCAGTAAAAGAAAACAGACATCTGCGAAGCCATCATTCTGATGGATAGGTACCAAAGTTCGATGGAGCAATATTACCGTTAACATGTGTGGGAGTTCGGCGAACAATCTTACCGTGCGCTCTAAAATAGAAGGAAGTAGGAAGACATAGATGGAAGGTATAGAGGGTGAAGGAATAGAGAGAATGACAAGGCAAGAGTTTAGCTTGACGATTGGATAGTCACCCGGGCTTTGCATGTCGTTATATACAGGGTGTCCCGCATAATGTGGTCAGTACTTTAGGGCGTGATTCTAGAGCTCATTTCTGATCAAAAGTTCCTCATAGAGAATTAAAAAAAAATAATTTCACATAAATTATTCATTGGGTTCACTAAAATACTCAAAATTTTATATGTACTACCTAGAAATTGGACAATATTTGGTTCCCCAGTGACCATCATGTGCAGGCGATGGGTTGATTTGATTATCAAAGGTCAGAATGAGTAAAGGAGGTGACTGTTGTGAAAGCACATCATCTTCGGGCAAAGATGACCCTTAAATAAACTCGACATGGTAGTCTTGTCCCCTTTATCTTCCCCACTGAAACGGACAATGAATTGCTCATACTTAGTCACTGTTCGCCATTCACTAATGTTGGGGGAAATGGAACTTTTTTCCCCTCAAAGTAGCATTAATCTTACTTAATAATTTTTTCAACTCTAGAATCAATAAAATCACTTACTTTTGTTGCCTCAAATCTTTGATAATCATATCGACCCAGCGCCTGCACGTGGTGGCCGCCGGGAAGGTAGATTCTGGCGGATTCATGGATGGTACGTACGTTTCAAATTTTGAGTTAGAAGTGTATTTTGACAGTGAAGCTCAAAATAAATATGGAAATCACATTTAAATTAAATAGTGGTTTGGGAAACATAAAGCCCATTTTCGGTATTTTAAGTTACTATTTTAGTTACTTATAGAGAAAAAAAAACCTGTCCACAAATGATCTCAGATGAATTTGGATTGGTTAAAATTACCCTGAAAGATTACTCACCTTATAAAAGTAGTTCTGAAGCTTATCATTCTTTTTCTTACGTTTCAAAAATGTTTCATTATTAATTTAGTAGAAAGTGCATCAGAAAGTTCACCTAAAGACCAACTAGCATTTTAAGGTGGCTTGTAAGATTTCTTTGTTGAAAACATTCCATTTTCTACTGAAAAGGAAGTTCCTACTAATCTCCCATTATCGCTAGCTTTTTTAGCTTCCTAAATCTTTTACAATACATTGATGATCATTCATGAAACGTTATCAACAGCTTACTCCGTTCTTACTGCGAGCAAGGCTGCATGAAAGTAGTTTCACCTCTTCGAATAATAACAAATGCAACGACGGATCGATAAAATCATTCAACCCTTTCAATGATTTTGAAGGTATTTTTCACGTTAGTTGAACATACCAACTACCATGAATATATTACTTTTGAAAATTTATGATCATCTTGAAAATTTAGAGCATAAGTGCAATGAAAATTTCCTAAAAAAAAATTTTGTTTTGTGTCTTCTTAGAGTGTAACATCTTTTTTGGCTAGACTGACAGGTACTCATGAGTGAAAATTTCTTTGATCCTTATAGATGCGTATTTTGATTGGTCAAAACCCATATTTCATAGAGGGGGAGGGGACTGATTGTGAACATTCCTGCAATGGGTTCATCGGATCTCAGTAAGGTTCAGAGATGAGACATAGCTGGATAAGACATAGTAAACGTTTCGATAAATAATATATTGACAGTAATCAGGGTCGCTTATGAGTAGAACATAATTTTCAAGAATTATTTTAGTGTCTCTCAAGTAAAATTACCATATTGAATTGTAGCAAGTTTCAAATTTTGGAGTAGAGTAACATAAATTTAATTATATTCATAATTACTGCAACGTGTGATATATGACTAACACCTTAAAATAAATTATGTTGAAGAAAATGACATAGTGTGAGGAATGAGGTGTGGTTTGTGTAGCGGGCAATCGTTTAATTTAATGGGGAAAATGTAACATTTCAGTATGAATACAGCTGGCGTATGTTACAATATTAGGTGGAGAAGGCGAAGTGGAATTTGTTATTGCAACAATGATTTCTTGAAACAGAAAGATTCATGGATTTATTTTGCATGTTTTATTTATTTAAAGAGAAAGCAAATGATGGTGGTTAACTTCTTGCATTAGCAGTAATAACTATTTTCATTTATTAAGTGCACAATACCATTGAATCAAGAAATTTAAAAAATAACGGAACCGGAACAAACATTTTCAAAGCGTTGTGTCTCCATCCTCGCATTGAGACTCCTAAAGTACCAAACAATTGGAGTAATTATTATATTTACACAGTCTGGACCGTAATGGAATGCCGCTATACTTCATATCTTCGTTGCATGGCTGCTCTTACCACCATCTGAATCCTTCAAAGAAACCGTTGCAAAGAAATTTCCCGTTTCCTCGTTCAATTTCGAATAATGCTTCTTAAGGCCTTTGTACTAATATCATTCTTTTGTGAGACAACGTATATGGAATTAGCATAATTTAGAAAATGAAAGTTCACGATCTGATTATTCTACAGTACCAAACAATAATACGAATGGACAAGAATCGTAAACATTGGCCGAAAATCGGCTAAGAAAAACGGGAACAATGTTTTTGCACTGTAAGGGGCTCCCTAAACAACTTGCTCTTGATATTGAATTATAGCTTTGGAGCACGTAAATTATACGTTGATCAGACAGAGTTGAGGCAGATTTGCTACTACCATTCAACAGCATTGTCGATAGTCACGAACTCTCGTGATTGTTTTCATCCTTGCCAAAGCCCCTGGAATTAAAAAACCCGGCTAATTACCGCGGCACAATGGCTTTTTATTTCACGTCTTAGGCTTTCTACGCAGAAAACTCATCTGCGGTCATCACAAACGGAATGAAATAATGCACAAAAATGTTTTATTGAAAATATCTCCAACATGTAGGGAGAGTTGATAGCGGCTGAACCAAAAGTCCACCAAAAGTCCCTCCCTCCAACATGTAGGGAGATGATAGCTGCAGGAACCAAATGTCCACCAAAAGTCCTTATATAGAACCACAGGCCAGCATCAAATAAACCTCAGATTTTTCGTTGTTAAAAACAGTTATTTAAAAGTATTAATTAATTGTAAGCATGCAGTGATGAGTATTTTCATTGTTCTAGGTAAAATATGTACCTTCGATTGTTGTTTTCATTTTCTACATAGAAGTGTTCGTTGCTCCTATTGTGCTACCTCTCTTCTTCATTCTGTTCGTGAATAAGCTCCCGAACTTTTTCTAACTTACCAGAGACATAGTGACCAGAAGGTCAGTCAGGACAGGTCAGTTAGATGAAGGCAGTTAATCGAGAATTCGCACTTTCAAGTTATTTTCGTTCAAATATTCAGGAACATATCACATTAATTATTAGATAAATTGTCAAAAATATTGAATGATTACCCACTTTCTAAACTCAAGTTAGCACTCATTATTTTTTCAATTAGCATAGCTTCACGTTGTACACTGTGTACATTATTAAATATAGTATTGATTTATTTACAATAATTTAGTGTGAATAAACTGTAAGTGTAGTGCAGAGTGCTGTAAGTGTCTAAACTAAGTCTGGTGATCATTTATAAATTCTTGCCAAGTGTATTATACATGATCTCATTTGTTTGGATATAAGTCTGAACTCGTCGCCTTTCGCGGGTTACGCCCGTAGAGGGGAATATTTTCCATTTTCGTTGAATATGAAATAATCACTGTTTAATCTGCGAAGAAAAAAAAGAAAGAGAATCGTTGTGTATTTAATGTTAAATATATCAAAATAAATTTATAGAAACAAAATAAAATGTATCGAGATGAGTTTTGTAGGTAATTCCTCTTCCTCAATTAAGACTGAAACAAAAAATAACAATAAATTCAAAGATATTTTGCCTTCACAGTTGATACATCCATTCAAACAGAATATATATATATATATATATATATATATATATATATATATATATATATATATATATATATATACATAAATAGGTATATTTGAAACATTTTTTTATTGTTTCCGGGTCAATGCATATGCATATCCCAAGAAATCAGATTCAAAAGCCAAAGCTGTGTTATGGTGAAAACGGTCAATTTTAAAATATTTTGTTATTCATACTTAATATCAAGTACTTAGGTGAAAGTTTTTCTTGAACCCTAACTTAATACAGCCCATAAGGAGCTTACAAAGAAATTGATAACAATAAAAATGAATAAATAGTAATAAGTAAAATAAGTAAAATTCTTTTGAGTAAAAAATTAGGCCATTTTGATATCTTTTTCTGTAAATTGGCAAAAATAGGAACTGTGAACCGGTCAACCGTTTTAAGCTAAAACGCGTACCCTAAGATGACTTTTTAGAGCAGAAATTCAACTAGTTTAGTCCAGTCATTTGAGAAAAAAAGTGACAGCCAACACTATTTAAAAAAACGCTGCAAATAATTGATTCTGATTTTTGCATATCATTACCAAAATACCTATCATGTTTTATCGGAATTACCTCCGCGAATCAGGCCCACGGATTATAAATTTGAAACGACGAAGGTTTATTGCTTATCTGAAGACTTATATCTTAGAATGAACAAAATGAATACACAATAAATAGGTACGTAACAAAGAATACACTCAATCGATCATATTAAGGGATTTGTGAAGAGGTACAAAATATCTTAATTCCGCGAGGAATTGAATCCCCTGCCTCCTACGATGTAGCCCACATTTATAGCAACTGCACTACCGAGCGCTTGTAAGTGTAACGAAATATTAGCATCCATTGAATATATATCTAGGCCTAGACTTGATAAATTCACTAAAGTTCTCCTTATTATGGGAAACCAGCAGATGAACTTCCAGCTACCCGGATGGTCTCATTTGATTCATTGAGTCTTATTATACTTAAATAAATAATAATTATTGATAATAATAAACTAAAATACCCTTTAGTTTTGAAACTTTCCGGGATATTGTTTCCTTGATATTCCAGCCCTTAAATACTAAACTTAGGTTTAACTGATAGTGAAGCCGATGTTAGTGGCTCAACCCCAGATTACTTATAATTTTTGAGCCTAATTCCATAAAGTCCAGTAGTTTTGGAGAAAAGATCAGGAGACAACCTTCGACTTAGGCGGACCTTGGCGTACGGTGGACAGACGGTTTATCATTATTTAAAAAAAAAAAAAAAAAAAAAAAAAAAAAAAAAAAAAAAAAAAAAAAAAAAAAAAAAAAAACGCATCTTGAAACATAAACCATCAAATTTTACAGGTGTGTAATTTTTATTTTTCTTTTCTTGGTCGATTACAAAGGTTCATTATTGAAAATAATAAACCAAAATTTACACCCTGCAAGAAGGAATATTAGAATTTAATTTTGGGATGGAGGTATAAGCGTTATATTTACTCTTGGAGTCAGAAATTTATGCTGATATTGGAAATAATAAACAAAAACCAGAATGCCAACAGAGTTCTTCTGACATCGAGTCGTGACCGGGAGAGCAAGGTGAAGGGCGTGAACTGTGTACCACGATCCTAATATCGCTGTACTGAAAGAACCCCACACTTACTATCTAGCGTAACAATTTAGTTCATCCTCCATTCGCTTTTAACTCTATCACGCTGGGGCAGGCGCAAAAAGAAGGGTTTTCGTCAATTTCTTAACCGCGGCTCCGTGTGAAAGTTCTGTAAGGGGAAACGCTCGTAATTTTGGGAAGATCATTACAAAGGTCGGGCCTAGGACCAAAGATAGGCCCCTGTAACATTATTAACATCGTCAAAGATTTATAGGGTCATAACGCCCGCCGTTTACTGCGTGTTGCGAACAAATATCGTCCCTACTTACTTATCTTTTCACAAAACTTGGTCCATTCACAAGATCAATGTTCAAAAAGCGGCATGGTAAGTTTATGTTATGAACTACTAGCCGCTCCGGCTCGCTACGCTCGCCTCCACGTCCAGCCGGGGGGCAAGCCCCCCGGACCCCCCATTAAGTTGCTCGCTTCGCTCGCAACGTGTGGCGTGTAGGGAATATTGCTCGCTTCGCTCGCAAAGTCTGGCATGTAGGATATGTTGCTCGCTTCGCTCGCAAAGTCTGGCATGTAGAAAATGTTGCTCGCTTCGCTCGCAAAGTATGGCATTTAGGGAATTTTACTCGCTTTGCTCGCAAACGGTAGATCCCTAAGGGTAGGTTTAACTTCTGTAGGGGATGCTGCTCGCTACGCTCGCTTGAGGAAGTTATACTGCCCACCCAACTTGGCAGACGTTTTTTTCTGTTGGGGAATTCTTACTTACAAATTAAATCTTATAAAACTACGTGGAACCACGAAAAGTTTATTAGGGGATGTTGCTCGCTTCGCTCGCAAGTCCGTATTTATTCTGTAGGGGATGCTGCTCGCTTCGCTCGCTTGAAGAAGTTATACTGCCCACCCAACTTGGCAGACGTTTTTTTCTGTTGGAAATTCTTACAAACAAATTAATTCTTATAAAACTACGTGGAACCACGAAAAGTTTATTAGGGAATGTTGTACTGCCCACCCAACTTGGCAGACGTTTTTTTCAGTTGGGAATTCTTACAAACAAATTAAATCTTAGAAACTACGTGGAACCACGAAAAGTTTATTCGGGGATGTTGCTCGCTTCGCTCGCAAGGTATACCTGTATATGTGTAGGACAAAGTCCGTATTTATTATTTGAAATGGCTCTCGCTTCGCTCGCAAGGTAGGTACCTATGTAGGCATACCTGCTCGCCTCGCAATGTTGTGACATCGAACCCTTCACGTCAATTCTTGAGCCTTCTCTCGTCCACGGCAGAATCATTTTAATCGCTTTGCTCGCTTCTGCTCGCAATTCGTCACGCTTCTCGTCACTTTTTTCGATATCCGATTTCGGATTCAGATTCGGCGGACCCAAAGCTGTATTTCGCCCGCGAAAACCGTTCCGAAAAACGTACCTTTATGGGGTATATTTTAATCGGAAAAAACGTAGTTTTTGTCGGACTTTTCGAGAAAACACGGTCCGTACTCTCGCATTTTTTTTTACGCATTTCCCGATACTTTTTTCGCGATCCGATCGCGCCGTCGTCTTCCTCGTTCAAAAACCTACGAAACCAGTATTTTTCCGGAATTTTCGACGGCCGTTTAGAGGGGTAGAGGAAGCGGGGAAGTCCAAAAAGCGCACATTAATTCTTACTTCGACCCCCCTCCCACCCTACGGCCCATGGTTCGGCTGGGATTAGACAATTTTAAATTCGCTTATACACCCTATCGGAAAATCCCAAGAAGATCCCCCCACTCGTAGACTCCCCCCACTCAGCCGTTTGGCCGTGCATAGACACGACAAACGGACAAACAGACAAACGGAGTTTCATTCTTATTAATAGTATAGATTTCTCTTGCTCATTCGTGTATGTCCAATAAGTGACATATTATGAATGCATGAATTTACTGTACTTTTGACCTAAGAATCGTTATCTTTAAGGAGTTTTCCCTTCAACAAATTGAGAGGAAGTCAGCCTGGTTGGAAATAATGAATTGTAAACATGTGGTCTTATGTTTTTATAACAACGTAAATAACGTTCCATGATTAAGTAGTGGAATCATCTACGCAATAGGTACTTGTTTTGTAGAACAAGTATTGGGAAATGGTTCAGTAAAATCTATCGCCCAGAACAAACTATGCAGCTGAGACGAGTACTAATTTCATAATTTATTTCACAGAAGTGGTTTGAAGCTCTAGCAACGGTATAAATTCGTAATATTGAATCGAAGGTGTTCCCTCGTAATCAAAAAACTCTGGAGCTTAAAACCTTAAGTATCTGTACTTACTGCGGTTTTCATCAGCTTGTGGTATTCAGTTCAGTTGTAGGACGATAGGATAGCTCTAATTGACCTGAAATTGACCTTCTCAATTGTGAAGGTTATTTAGCTGCTCTCTCACTTGTTTAGAGCTTTTGGCATGTTGAACAAACAATTGTTAATTGGTGGAAAGTTGAGGTTTGCCTTTTGCAGACCATGAGTGAGTCAACAGCTTTGGTTGGTTCACTCACTCTCAATATTTTTTTAGGACAATCTAAGGCAAGCATTCTGATGAATTTAGTGGATGGTGGTGGTTGCTACGATGGTGTGAGATTTTTGATCCATATAGTTCTTGGAGCCCTCAAGCAGAGGTTTTGCCATCCACTTAGGACTTACCGAAACTCCAGTTAGACCCGGTCTCGATTGTTTATGACAATCTAAAAACATCGTATTGGTGTTTTAGTATGTCCATCTAGGTAGTAGTGATCTCCTCGAGTCATTTAGAATCAATAATTCTCACAATGACCTCTCCCTTCATCTTGATAAAATTTAATCATGCCGATTGGTACTGGCGTTCGGCATGGTTGCGTGGTCTCTCCATGGGAAATTAATTGGACAAAATCAACCAATAGTCCTCCATGGCTGGTGTGAAGATCAAAGTTGATTAGATGAAGGGAGTAAGAATGAACGTTGCCAGATGCGAAGACCTGAAGGAGGAAGACCAAGTTGTTTATTAGGTGGAGTCCTTCCAATACCTCATAGTAATGTTGACACTTGGGGAGGTGCTGATGATGATATAAGGTACTGGATTAAAAATACAAACGGTGCATTTGTCCAGCTTCACCCAATTTGACCGAATAGGATTATTTCCCAAAGGATCAAGCTTCGTCTGTTTGATACTATTGTCAAATCAGTAGGTACCTACTCCTCTACGGATGTGAAACCTGGATAGCTACAAAAGTGCTAACCAGGAAACTACAGGTTCCCGCGGACCGATGTCTTCGTCGTTTTCATGGAATAAAGTGACCGGTTGTCATCTCCAATTAAGCCTCGTCACGAAGAGCCCAGCAGAAATTCATCTCACATGAGATACGACCGAGGAAATGGAATCGGATAGGTACACATTGAGAAAGCGTTAAGGTGCCATAAAACAGGCCTCAGGGATATCAATGATGCAGACGTCCAAATGCTACATGAAGACGTTCTATAGGAGCTGAGATCAGCCAAGCAGGGAAATCAGGGCGAGAAATAAAAAACATGGCCAACTGGAAAATAAGTACCTGAATAATTACCTAAGTCTCTGTTCCTTCCAAGTCTTATTAGATTCAGAACCCTTGGACACGCCTAACGGTAAGGGTGTCCGGACAATTCGTCCCACGGACATTTCGTCCCCCAAGAAAAATGCGGACATTTCGTCCCACTTTGTGGAACGGCTACCTGGGTAGGGTTTGATAAATAGTCTCCAAATATTTCTAAACGGACACTTCGTCCCACCTGAGAAAAGGGTTGTAAAAAGGTCCTTATATAGAATAATTTATCTGATTCCCATCACACTTTATCCAGGCTTTGGACTGGCAAGATAAATGTTATAATCATCGGGGTAAACCACCCCACTTCTTGGTACTGAGCAACGACCATTCTTTTTAGTTTTGTAACAAAATACTGTTCTAATTATTTTTTAATATTATTTGGCTCGTTTCATCTAATTCCGGAAAGTGATAGAAATATAGGCTATAAATAAATTTATAATTTATATATACATATATTTTGTTTATTTTCACAGAAGTATTAATAGCAATTAGAAAATTCATTTGATTTATCCTAGTAATACAGGATTTTAAAAAATAAAGCTTTTTGTAAATCTCTAATGTTTAAAAGGTTTAAAATATGATAAGTTATTCTGTATATACCTTTTTACAAACCTTCTCTCAGGTGGGACGAAGTGTCCGTTTAGAAATATTTGGAGACTAATTATCAAACCCGACCCAGGTAGACACTCCACAGAGTGGGACGGAATGTCCGCATTTTTCTTTGAGGACGAAATGTCCGTGGGACGAATTGTCCTGTAATCACGGTAAGAAGTCTTGAAAGGTTGAAGTGTTCTACGTAGAAGTATGTATTTTTTATTTCGGGTCATATTTACGAGTTCATCTCTGACTTCATACTGGCAAAGTCACGTTTGTAATCCTCCAATTTTCTAGATTAAAAGGAACTAATTGTAACTGTGCTATCTCTAGCAAAACACAGTTCCCTTGATACATGCAAAGAAACTTATTGTCAGAGAACAATTAGGTTCAATATTCTGAGATTGAAATAAAGAATAGAAAGATTGTCAAATTCCGAGTGCTACATAAAATATAAGGACAGATTGTTTTGAAAGTATGTTATTTAATCAGGTAAACTATTTCGGGGAAGTAGGTAGGTACCTCAATCTTGCAAGAAACGTGTTTCAGACTTCTAAGAGAAGATACAGTGAAGGAGTGAATAGTTTATATTCCAAAAGTTAGGTATGTCTGTTCCGAAGTTCATGAATTAATTAGGTATATATTCCAAATAATGACCGAAAGCGGTCCTGAGATACGAGATAAAGAACTGACCTTGGCGTAGGTGGGGAAACAGGTGAAGAGGCCGCACCTGTTTCCAGCTGATCTGAGACGACCTCCCGTAACGGGAGCTGTCGGTATCTATCCCCTCTGTTGACAAACCCCGCGCCTGGAACACCCGTCTGAACACCTCCCCCTATCTGTCTATGAGATTTTTGGTGTCAATCTCGAGCTGAAGCGTTGGGAATGAAAAAAAGGAATAAAAAAGAATAAAAAACCTCCTCCAGACTACCGTTATTTTCGTGTCAAATCCACAAAAGAGCCAAAAGGCCTTCAGGACCTTTGGTATTGGGCGCCGTTTCGGAGCATGCAGGTAGAGCGGTAATTAGTCCCCTTTGTGAACAGATCGATTCACATACGAAGGTTGAGATTTTCTTCTGAGCCGGGCTTACAAGTGTTATCAAACAGGTCGTGCGTAATTCAATCAACTCCTAAGAACCGTTCATGTTGGTAACTATTACGTAGCTAACTACTCGAGGCCACTTTCTATTCAAAAAGCTAAAATCGAATCAATAAAAAATGAGGAAAAAACCGTGAGGCTCGGCAAGAGGGGGTCCACCCCCTGGTTCCCCTGGGTGCTGTTTTTGGCCATTGTATAGATTTTTCTCACCAAACAAGGTTGTCCATTACCAACGTAGCAAATTGGAGCAACAGTCTAAAAAATTCTTAGAACATAATAACAGAATGTCAAGCGATGATTAATAATTCCGATACAACATTCACCAAGTTTATATCAATGGTTGTCATTGATCCTCAACACAAAACAACGAAACAAAACTGTGAAAAAATTTCTAAAAATTATATAGCAATATTATTTAATGTGATACACTATTTTCATTTCGTCAATTAGTGAATTTAATACTACCAACGAAGGAAGAAAAACAAAATGTTTCACTCCTATTGATTTACATTAATTGTTAATTCAACATTCTTTACTAGACCCCCCCTTATCACTGCAATACCACACAAATCCGGACTTAATTTTGAAATTTCACTTGTATAATAACCTATTTATGCACTTGAATTCATAAAATATTCATCACTACATCTATCCTTATTCATATTAACCTTTATAAGAACATTACAGTTTTTAAATATTGATCACTAAATCTGTTCTTGTGTATGTAGCTGAAACGCTGATAGAGGGACAATATAGGTACTACTTCAACTTTCACTTGTACCATTCACGATCCAAAAATTTAATTTCAAGTCAAAACTTAGACAGTTGTAGGTACACACTATAGCCAATATTGTACTTACTATTTTGAAGTGTGTATGTGTTTATTTGTTGTATAGGTACGCTCTCTTTCCCTCTCTCTTTTAAAAAAGTCAGCGGGAGAATATGATAAAATTTTGGATACCCAATTGAAATTTTGGATACCCAATTGAAATTGTGTATACCCAATTGAAATTTTGAATAAATTCCATTAAATTTTAGAAAATATTGCATAGGTATATAGACCATCCAAGTCGTCTTCGCAATAAGTAAAATACAATCCTAAATCAATCCTTTTAGTAAAATACTTGCGCATTATGTTCCAACGGCCATCAAATAAGTATGTGATGGGTACCACCACAATGTTTTTAAAATATAGAAAATCCAAAAGTTCATAATAAATAGGATGTATTGAGAAAGAGATCTTGGGGATGAATTGGGCACGTGAATAGAAATTTTATTGATTTAATTTCGATCGAATGAAATAAAAAGGTCTTAAAAACATATTTATTGCTAGTTACTGTTGTTGATCTAACCGTTGAAATCAATCTTTCATAGTGGTATTTGCATTGTTGGTTTTCATCAAACTCCTGAAGATACCGAGCTGCCAGCCATCCACCTGTTACTGCTTTCTTAATATTCTAATAGGTACCCAGTAAAGGAATCGGAAATACCCTGTAAATCGTTAGAAGTCATAATTGATTTTATTCGAATGAGCTAACGTCTGATATGGCTATGGTAGTCAACACGCCTCTCTTGGAAGGAGTCACAGGACACAAAATGCGCTTAATGTCTGTGAGAGGTTCTTTTTATTGTAGAAAAAGCAACAAGTTGGGGTGAACAAGAGCGAATGTCATTTGAGCGCGTGCCGCCGCCACGCTGGCACACGTGCACCCTCGCAGGTGCTCCTTGAACGAAAATTACCCCTGTGATACGATCACTGACCGTATCACTTCTTCAGTCATATACAAGATCGGGGGAGAAACAAAAGTGGTGAAGCTCCTTTACAAACCGAGTTGGAATCGTAAATTAAATACCATGGAAATAAGGAAATACTACATATTGGTAAGTAATGCATGGATTAAAAGAACGACCCTCTGGATAGATTAAATATAATTTTTAAAGGAGAATTAAAATAAGATAAGAAAAAAAAATATATATATATAATATACCTACCATGATTTCTCGGAATTACCCTTCCCCCCATTTACCCCCTCCACCGACTGTAAATTTGAAACTTCCAAGTTTGCATAATTGGACTAAAATCTAAATTACAACTAAAACTAAAAACAAGTGGAGAATCCTGTCACGGAAATCAGATGAACATTATACAGAGAGATGAACATTCATAGTGAAAATATGATGATTTATATCTATTAATCTTTCCACTCACCCCATTCCATCTATGATTTTTACGCCAAAAGTTTGGTCCAATACTGTTTGAAAAAAGCTTTGAACGGCGTACGGCGGACGGTTTTTAAAAATTCGACATTTTGATTCTACTATCTTGAAACGTAGGTAAGCCAACAAAGTTAATAACAAATATTTTTTTTCTTGGTCGATTACAAAGGTTCATTATTGAAAATAATGAACGAAAAAAAAAAAAACTCTAGTCACTAGAGGCCATTCTTGAAACTAAATGTTGAAGTTGAATGTTCAAAATAATTAAATAATATATCGTTGATAATTAGAATGTGGAAATTGAAGGCTCCACACATTGACAGGTCATCATCTATTAACTTGATAATACCTCGAGCTTATCGGGTTTTTAATATGAGTGTCAATATTTTACGGTTAATTTCGGGAACGGATTCGTGAAAACATTGTTGAAATGTCGGTATTAGGCGCAAACATATTGCCGCGTTACCTGACGCTAATTGTTGGTTAACTCAATTGGCAAAAGTGGTGCCTAAGTGCAAATAATTCTAGTTAATTCCAATTTCCTCATTATTGTATTAGGCAATAGAACAGAATTAATGGCTCTGTTGTAGTGCCATTAACAATGCATATTGCTGGGACATACCGACAAATTAATTTATAAATCTCTCTCTCTTACTCTACTTCTCGCCCTGTTACCAAATATGAAAACCACGAGTTACAGCTTGTTTTAAGCGGATGTGATAGCTAGAATAGCCATAAACACTCCTTTCACAGGAACATCCTTTTCGTAATTGTAAAATAAATAAATAAATCAAACTTAAAATTAAAACTGTAAAAGAACCTTTTCGACGGCCTGAATATGATATCCTAACGAAAGTTCTAGCCCGCTGCATTCGACTTCCTAGTGACGACGGACTCCTCTGAAAGATATGGGAATGATGATTTTAAATAAAATTAAGGGATATATGATTATTTAATTTGGATTGATACAAATACATATTTCCGTATTAAATACATCAAATCAATCCCAGGACGAATCTTAAAATCAAACAAAGTGACGTACCGCCATAATGATTTAAATTCAGATAATTGTAGCAATCGTCTTCAAAGCTAGTGGATCGGAAAAACGATATGCCATTCCACGTTTTTGATCAATATACTGATAGGAAACACCAACATTAGTGCTTAATAGGTTATTAGCCTAAATGACGTTATGTGAAATAATAAGCTATCCAAATACATATAGGTACCTGAGTTAGAACCTAAAATCTACGAAACATAATAAGCTATGTCATTAGTTTCATGAAATAATGAATTTTTCCCTATCATGGAAAAATATTATTCTTGCTGATATAGGTCATATTAGATATAAAATGGTCAGAATCTGATTATTATGAGGCTATGGATGCAGGATTAAGCTTACTTGGGAATAGATTATTCGCCTAGGAGGAAAATATAAAATTGTGTAGGGTGTCTTAATTTAAATAATCCTTTTGACGACAACGCCCATTGTTGAGCTCCCATTGTTCGGTAGTAACCAACGGGAATGATATATGCGCTATCTTTTGTGCTGGGGGGCTAGAGGCAGCGGCTGAGGGCAATGCGGAGGGAAACCCCGAGCTTTTGATGATGGCACTAATGAACTCTTCGTAAATTAATACAGATAATCACGAGAGAGGTAGGTGGGGCAGATTTATCGCCTGGTAGCAGGAGCTGCTCGTCCCCTTTTTTCCCCCGAGCCGGACCGTAAATCACGAGGCGTTTACCTTCGACGTTCGTAGACCTTGCAGGAGATTTTGGCCGAAATCGGGGACCTGAACTGCACAGGTAAAATTCACCAATAGACCGTTTTCTGTTCGAGATCCTCTACCAAGCAATCCATCAATCGGCCTCACTCAAGGCTGGTCTATCAATTCATTGCTGAAGGCGCAGCTAGTTAGATGCTCCATTGGCAAGAAATGTGGACAGTAGTTCTTTTGGGTGTACATTTTAATCCGTTCCTCCTTCATTTTCTATACATTGGACATGACTCTCCCTTGCAAGTTACCTATTCATTACCAGTGAATAAAAGTAGAATAAAATTCCAATAAAAAAATCAAAAGTCCTCTAGGGCCAATATTTTCGACGTTCATTCCCATTACCTCAACACCTTGATTGTAAAAAGAGCAGTGATTTGAGTAAGATATTTCCGCTTTTTGCCCCAAAATTTACAAGCTACGAAAATGACAGATCAATATCGTCCATACATGATAGCAGTCAACTTCAGTCAGCAGTCGGTACAT
This sequence comes from Adelphocoris suturalis, assembly GCA_030762985.1. Classification (NCBI taxonomy): domain Eukaryota; kingdom Metazoa; phylum Arthropoda; class Insecta; order Hemiptera; family Miridae; genus Adelphocoris; species Adelphocoris suturalis. The sequence goes on along the minus strand of CM061047.1, from coordinate 26,524,110 downwards.
GTTACTGATAACAGCTTATAAGGTTTATCGATTGCTGATTTACGGAGTTCGGATTCGTCTTTAATCCCAGCTAGTCTAAAAGTATAGCATAATTTTTTTTTTAATGAACAAGAAAGTGCAATCAAAATAATACTTAATACATAATAGTACATAATATATGGTAGGTTGAACATAGTAAGAGCACAATATTTTTTCGGTAATTTGGTGCACTGTATTAATTTAATGCGTTCATAAGATACTGTTTTTACAACTAGTTAATAACAGTAGGACGGAAAATGAGCTGTACAGTCAAGTTTACAGTGATATGATAATTCGTATATCAAGACCAATCTTTTTATACGAAATATCGGGAGATACAACTGGACAAGAAGTACAAAATGCATAGTATTTCTGACATTAAGGCTGATATTGAACGCAAGGATTCGTTGAGTGTTTCTATCCAAGATCTGCGCTTCACAATCACCAAACTTCGAGGCATTAGTCGACTTGGTTTAGTGGACGATTTGGAACATATGATAATGGAGTGCCGAAAATAGAACAGTAAGCGACGAATATTTTCGACAAACTTACAGAAATTCCCAAACCATTCAATTTGACACTATCTCGTATTCAATCATCGAGACCATACGTAGACAATACATATCATTGAGAATGCTAAAATTAGAAAAAAAAAAAAAAAAAAAAAGACTATGATGGGACGGGTAGGAGCGGCCAGAGGTGGCCCCATTTGAATAAACAATTGAAATATCTATATTTTACTGGTCCCCCTCATCTTAGCACGAAAATATTCAAGTAAGTAGGTACTTACCTACCAACTGAAAACACCAAAAATGTGGAGATCATGGAAATGGCTTTAATAATAATTTAAAATTCCATCGTGGAATATAGTCACTCTAGGTGTAGGTAACGTAAAACGTCAAAATCGGTCCTTTAGGAAACGGGAAAAATTACGCTAGAAGTGATTTACGTTAGCGCAGGCGCGGAATTGAATAATTAATGAGTTGAGACAAACGAAATTGGTTGGGGACAATCTACAGACTAACTCGCATATTCACGGACAATTCCATCAGTATCTGAGGAAAACTTGAAAAAACCTTGTTCCTGGGATCACAATTTCGCTCATGCGCGGGAGCTACTAATCATGCAATCACGTTAAAATTGATATTTAATAATTAAACCATGGTCCACCAAGTATACACCGAATTTGAGCTTGATTGGACGACTAGGGGGTGAAAAAATTATGATAATTTTCGTATGCGTAATTTTCGTTTCCACACGCGCATGGTTTGAAGAAAAGTTTGAGAAGTAAGAAATTATTAGGGGACCCAGCCTATCCCGCAAATTCCTTGAAAATTTTGTCAGAAACGGATGAAAAAGTTGAAATTAGGCTCGGTAAAAGGAATACACATTCGCGCAAGTGTAGTAGCCACTAAAGATAGGATTAGGTTGAAATAGTTAGGGAATGCTCAAATCAAGCTCTACCACCTATCCTCCAAATTTGAGAGAGATCGGACGACGGGGGCGTGATGCTTGATGGAATTCACGTTTGCGCATGAGCTGTGTGATATATTAATTTTGGAATAACGAAACTGATGGGGGACCACCTACACCCCAACCCGCACATTCCATGAGTATTTCATAAAAATCGATTGATAATTCTATAAATCAAGCTTGCTCCAAGGATTAGCTGATACACGGCAGACACACACATACACCCTCAGACAGGCACACACACACACACACACACACACACACACACACACACACACACACACACACACACACACACACACACACACACACACACACACACACACACACACACACACACACACACACACACACACACACACACTCACACACACAGCCACACGTAGAAACATACGGAATTTAATTTGTCCAGAACGGTCTAAAACGCAAAACTTTTTCATCTCTCGGAACTGAAAAAAAATGCTTTTGCTACCTATTGGTAGACTCGGAAGCAGTTTATGAGATGGAATAAGTATCCACCAATGCTTTACTATTACATCTGCACATACAATAGTTAATTAACGCGATTTCGCGAAGTTAGAATAAATGACACTGGAACTATATCACTTGGTAGTTCCATTGGAATTATATCAGCTGATATTTACAAGGCAATTTCTATGTCTTCCAGCCCAACAATCTAGCAATCATTGGTGGAATTCAGAGAATGATTGGCTAATCAATAGATTTAGGCGCTAGCAGCGTATGATTTATCAATGTCCTCGCGCTCAGAAATCGTAAGTTTTTAACACAGAATGTGTTTTAGCCATGGACTAACTAGCCGAAAATGGAACGCGGGATGGTAACGAAATGTGTGACGGATGATTTTCACGTACAACCGAGTCGGTGCTAGGGAAATGGTACTTCGTCGTTTTTCATCCCACAAAATTCGTTGACTGCAACCGCTTGTTAATTTCTGATGATTTCATTGAGCTTGTGTTTCGACGATTTGATTCATAGCAGGTGATCTGAGTATTACGAAAACGGTTTGATTTGTGAAGCGGAGGTTAAATAATTTGAATAGGTAATTTCTATACTTTACACTCTAGGAAGCTGTAATTTCGTTTGTAGCCTCTTTAGGACATTTACTTGACGATGCTCAGGGTCCGGATCAGATGTGTGGCTCTTAAAGCTAATTTCTATGCTTTACACTCTAGGAAGCTGTAATTTCGTATGTAGCCTCTTTAGGACATTTACTTGACGATGTCCCGGGTCCGGATCTGATGAGTGGCTTTTAAAGCTAATTTCTATACTTTACACTCTAGGAAGCTGTAATTTCGTATGTAGCCTCTTTAGGACATTTACTTGATAAATCGCTCTTGATTTATCACGAATTTATTTCGTATTTTTTTTCGTAGTTTCATACTATAACTATATAAATTGATGTTATAAATGAATAGTAAACAATGACGCTTGTTTGGTTGTCACTTGGTTGCGCGACAACGCAAACACATTCTGTGTTTCAATAATTTCGTCCGAAGTATGTAAATAGAGGTAACCGGGGGTCCAGGGGGCTTGCCCCCTGGCGAGGCGCGGAGCGCCGAGTTTTTTTTTTTCTTTAATTAATTCTAACCCTTAGAGAAAGTGAACCGTTTAAGAAACAGCGTTGCAGATGGTTTTAACCGATTCTTTGGGATCATATTTATCATTGACGAGCAAAGAATCATTGCTGTTATCTTGACAGTTTTTTATAACAAGATTTTTGGATATTTAGCCCTTTAATACTACCCTTTAAGGAAGATTGAAATTGATGCCAAGCTTTTAGGATCATCTAGATCCCAAATGTGAAATTTTTACCCAAGTTTCATCATGTTTGGTCTTGTAATTTCGGAGAAAAATACTGGACAGCGGACGGATGGATTTTTTTAAATTTGATTTTCGGACTCCCCGCATCTTAAAACGTGAACCAATAAATTTTCAGGGGGGGGGGGGGGGGGGGGTTCGAACATTTTTTTTCCCGTTGGTCGATTACAAAGATTCATTATTGAAAATAATAAATCAAGAACAGCAGAAAATCCAGAATAACAGAAAAACCAAAAGACAGAAGAAAAACCCAAAAAAATTTTTTAATAGCAGATTATTATTTGGAATCAGGTTTTTGCCATGAGATTAATAGTTAATAATATATTTGAACTCTAAAACACTGAAATATCAAAACAATTTTCTAATAAATTAATACAATATTTAACGAAAACTCTTTCATACGATCTGATGCTACGTCACTGGGACATTTTCAAATAAATAGCCAAACACGGATACTGCTTACTCATGTACCTGTTATGTTCCCGGTAATATTACAGAATAACGAAGAATAATAAATTATGTTCTTAAATGTACTTATTGAAGAAATAATAATAATAAAAATTTAAATATAAACGTAACTAGTTTGTTAATAGATGGGCCCTTCAAACGGAATTATCATTGAATTATCCGAAACTGCTCCAGTATCATTCTACGCTACCAAAGTACCACAAAAACCTCGTAAATTGTGGTTAAGGGATAGGAACAACCTCAGAAGTTGTCACCAGCAGATTTAGCTATTGTAGGCGGACAATAAAATGTAAATTAAACTAAGGGTCAGATGTGGGAATGAGGCGGTGACGAGTTGGGGACCATGTTTATCTAATCGGCGTCGATGTAAATTCACCTCCGGGAGTTCCGTTTCACCTGCTAACGACAGATCCTGGGGCACCCTCACTGAGCAGGTAAATGCACATTTGCATATACCTACAAGTAAATACGTACCTACCTGGTTTGGCCCTTCTCGTTCTTCATTCTTCTTGCAGGTTCTCACAAGATAAAAAATTCTCATAACCAGGTACTTATGATACTCATAGAGCTAACAACATTGATATTTAACTGAAAGAATGGCTAACAGAGATGGCTGCAATGTTTTCTAAAATAATCATTCCTTCATGAAAATCTGGGCTGCTAGACCACTTAACAACTTGCGTTTTCAAAACTGACCAAAATTTACAATTCAGTTAAATACAATTAAACCATATCCAAAATGACTATACTTCACAACAATCTATCACACAGTCTTCAGATAGTAAGGGTATTATAATGACCATAGCATTATGTTGTATTTTGAAAGCTGAACAGTTTAAATTCGTTGAAATTTTGCACAGATTTTAACTGAGATACTGGAATTGATTTTAAGATGTATAGTAGACCTTTCTAGTTGAAAATGTCGGCTGCCAGACCACTTACCAACCTGCGTTTTCAAAAAAGACCAAAATTTTGAATTCAGCTGAACAATTCAATCGAATCCATAATTACTAAACTTCGCTAAAATCGGTCTCTACGTCTTCAGGCTTCAAGTGTATCACGAAATGACCATAGCATAATTTTGCTTTGTTAAAACAGACCAGAATGAGTGGAATTTTTCCTGAATTATTCATTAGACCTACCAAGTTGATAATTAGGGTGACCTCTCCAGTCAGTGAATGACACCTGTGGACGATGCTCAGAAAAATAGTTAGGATAAGGATTGCAGTGCAATCTACTGGTTTCCTGATAGTCTCCTATTTACGATAGGATATAACGAAAGTCTCAGGGAAGTTTCCTGGTGGTAGATTTCATACAAAACAGAAGAAGTTATTATAGTACAACATTTCTAGTCAAGGGCCAGACGATACGAGGCGAGTATAAGGATAATTTTTACATTAAACTAAGATATAAGCAATTTTATTTTACTTATTTCGATGTTTGCTGTTATTTGTTACTAGCTGGTTCACCCGTGCGGTGCACAGGTTGACTTGAATATACGCAAGCCCCTTCACCCATCACATTTGGGACACCCCTATGGATCCGATTCAAAAAAGTCCTTACAAAAAAAAAAAAAAAAAAAATACTTACTTAATGTAATTACTTAAAAATTACCTATTAGGACCAAAATAATGAGATCAGCCTCCACTCCCTTTCCACAAAAACCCCCCATATTTCAGATCAAAAAATATTTCAGATCACCAGTTCGTTCGGTAATGATCAAATTATTCCATTTAACCACCCCCTCCCCCCTCCCTCTTTTTTCCTTACCACAAACATCCCCTATGGTCGAACCTAGAAAATGTTTTAATACCCTATGATTGAGGTTGACATATTCTAAACATATTCGCCCAATCAGATCACAAAAACACCCATGAGGGTCGGAATTGAAAAATCTGAGTGGACTGTGGTTTTTTTAGTGTTATCCAAACATATTTTATCAATCAGGACCTCAGTTTATTCAGTGAGTTCAAGATACTCCTATTCCACCCCCACCCCTCATTCAAAATACCCGTTATAGTTCAGATTTGAACAAAATCTGAAAAAATCTACCTCAAATTCGACGTTTTTGTGAGAATGGTCCATTTTCCATTGTATGGAGGACTGGTTAAGACATGTTTAAACAAATCAAAGTTGAACTATTTACCCACTATATTATATTGATGAACCTACAGATAATAATTAAACTTGAAATATGCACTTAACGATTTCTCCTACATATGTAAACCTGATTCCCACATGCCAAATCTGGTAGTACTAGCAAGCTACAACTGTTGCCCGAGAGCCCACCTAAGATCTAGAAATTTTAGAGCATAAGAATTTCTCGAATCGAACGATTTTTCAGCTTGTATCATCGTAAAAACCTGGCAATGTGAATTTTTGGAAATTTATTTCCATAAATTACATTAATTGTACATATAATAATAAATAAATAATACTAATTGTTAATTACTCTCCGATACTTTTAATACCAATCATGAAATTAAACATAACTATCTGGTTCACCCGTGCGTTGCACAGGTTGACTTGAACATTATCAAATAGCCTGTGACCCAAGTTAAAGTAATTCTGATAGATTCGCCCACCCAGATCCCCAGTTGGTTCAGTGACGTTCAAAACGCTTTACCATCCTCCGACCCTCCCCTCCCCACTGGGTCAGATTTCAAAAATTTGAAGAAAGTAGTCTTTGACTTGAATTAGAGTAATCAGTGATGACAAAGATACCCCATTCCCCCCTCCTCCCCTAAAACACCCCCTATGTGGCAGATTTGAAATGTTAAACCTTCTCTGGACTTCCACAAATAATTTAAGACCAATATTGGCCAAATCGGAACAGCCGTTCTCGAGTTTTAGCGAGACTAACGAACAGCAATTGATTTATGTATATATAGATTAGTACACATGGATCAGTACACATACTAGTGTGAGTGCAACATGATTAATTAAACATGATAAACAAAATTATTTTATTACATCGCATACTGAGAACAATAAGGAAATTTTGCGTTCACCTACCGGCAAACGGCTCTTTTTCATATTTGTCATTTTTGAATTAGGTAATTTTGATTGAATTTTTTTTCGTAATTTTTATTCCTGAATAGATTTTGTAACACTTGGGGCTTGAAAATCGGTAAAATATTTAACGGGGGCTTGGAAATGTATTTATGAAGTTGAAACCTCTACTTATTAATCCTTAATCAGCCACGAACTGGAGAGTAAGTGTAAAACAATAACTTACTACAAAAACTATCTCCAAAAATAGTTCGAACCAAGCTATCTTTCTGATAAATTCTTTTTCCACTCCTCTAATAGCTCGCACTGTACTTGTAATATCAACGGAATGTTTTGTTCAAAAAGGAAAAGATTTGGAGCTCCCATTCGAAAAAAAGGTTTGAAGTGGCATTGTTGTGCTTTCATTATAATTGCAGTAGCCTCATAATGCATTGTGAGGGCAGACTCCCTAATAACATGCCTTCCAGGGACGACGGTATTCTTGTTGCAGCTCCTCGCGTGCAGCTTTCCATTCCTTCCCCGTGTCCCCGCAATTGTTCTCCCACCTCAAACAATACGTTCCGAATGAACTGCGGATCGAGCGTCGCACAAAAGACTCGAAAAAGGAGACGAGAGCGTTTTTGCTTCATGTTTTCAACCTCTCGAATCTTTTCCCCCTATATTTCTTATTATCCTCTTTTCCCCGAAAATGAAAAGAACGATCAGAAAGGACTTGTACAGCTATTCACTAATAATATTCTCTCCTGCGAGTAACGATTGGCCTACATTTCGTGTACCTCCTACTTTATTGAATATGAGATTAATATTTTTATGGGACTGAATGCGTGGTACGCTTGAAAACTTGATTTAAAATTGTGTCTAACAAAACCATCTTTGGGAGGTTTTTACTTCAATCCTAAGGAGATTTATTTTCTAGAATGACATATATATATATATATCATATATATATATATATATATATATATATATATATATATATTTATTTATATATATATATATATATATATATATATAATTCAATTCAATGAAGTGGCTCTACAAGAGCATGTATAATTAACACAAATTTTAGAAAAAACAAAAAGTTACACCACAAACTATTTTTTATATTTCGGCTTAATTAGCCTTTTTCAAAAAATGAAGAACTACAATAATTTTGTGTGGGAATTTCGACGTTGATGTAATGCAGAGAGACTTTTGCCATGGAGAAGATGGTTGCCCGGTTAACGTCTGATATTTAACCCTGGAGGATCGTACGCGCCCAAAACATTCGAATGTGCCTTTTCCGATTGATGAAGCATTCTTTTATTTTCTCCTGGCCTCATCTTTTTTAACACTTTTATGCCAAAACAATCATTGAAAGTTGCATCATGCGTGGCAGCATGGCAGCTCACAGGCAGATCTTGCGTTCTTGTAACCACCGATGCTCTGTGGTTGTTGACACGCAGGTTAAGCTGTGTCTCGGCCTTTCCGACATAAAATGCAGGGCATTCCTTGCACAACAACTCATATACACACATTGGTGTTTGGCAATCTGCCGACCCTTTGCATGTATATGAGTTCTCTATCATTGAACCCTGAAGAGGTTCGAATAAACGTACGAAACGTTGGTAAAACAAACCATTGTCCTTCATCGACCGCACCTCAATAACCACCCGAAATCACCGATTTCAATCACCTATATGATTCACGGTCAACAACTATATCAAACATAATGAGAGCACTTAATTCTCTTAGTGACAGTAGATGTGTGCTCATTATATACTGAAATCCCCCATGATGAAGGACTAGCAGCAGTAAGACATTTTTTTGGATCAAAGACCGATTCCCCAAAAACCATCAACTTCTTTTTTGGTGATGTTAGCGAATTTTGTCCTGACCAAAAACGTGTTCAAATTTGAAAATCAGCTTTTTCTTCAAGTAAAAGGTACTGCTATGGGGACCAGAATGGCTCCATCGTACGCAAATCTTTTCATGGCCCATATAGAACAAAGATTTCTTTTGTCACGAACGCTTGTACTACTTCTTTGAAAACGCTTTATTGATGAGATTTTTTTCATTTGGATTCATGGAGGAGAAACACTCAAAAATTTTTTAAATGATTTAAATTCGGTATTTTTGGTCAAATTCACGTGGACATACTCGACAACAACTGCCACATTCCTCGACATAAACATTCAACTCACAGTTCACAGGCTTGCAACATCAGTCCACATCAAACCTACTAACAAATAATTGTACTTACACTACGACAGCTGCCACCCACGCCATACAAAACAGTCGATTCCAAGAGCTCTCTCAATTAGAGGACATCGGATATGCAGTGAGCAGGAAGAAAAAGAGACATACTTGAAGAATTTATCCAACAAGCTTCTTACCACGGGATATCCGGCACGTGTAGTGAAGAAGAGGATAATCCCTCCTCATGTTGGTTATCGACCAGCAATCCGCAATAAAAGCGAGAAGGTCCAATTAACCACGACATTCTTCTTTGGAATCGAGAGAATGAATAAAGTACTGAAAGATCTCTACCCAATATTATCCTCCCAACCCACAACACGAAATGTTTTTTCAGAAGCCCCAACACTAGCGTATCGTCAGGCCTCATCACTTGGAGATATAGTCTCACGCAGACGGTCAGAGAAACCAGAACCAGCTCCAAGCAAAGGGTTGCACCTATGCAAGAAGCGCCGTTGCAAGGTTTGCCCTTTGGTTATTGAGGAGGAAATTTTCGGATCGCCCAACAATTCCAACTCATAAAAATGCAAAGGGTTAGCAGAGTGCCAGACACCAATGTGTGTGTATGAGTTGATTTGTAAAGAGTGTCCTGTATTTTATGTAGGGAAGGCCGAAACCCAACTCAATTTGAGGGTCAATAATCATCGAGCGTCTGTGGTGAGTGTTAACGAAGACCTTCCTGTAAGCCGACATGCCACAACCCATAACGCGACGTTTGATGACTGTTCGGCATAAAAGTTTTGAAAAAAAAATGAGACCCCACGAAAACAAGAGACTGCTTCACGAATCCGAAAAACCACATAGCAACCAACATTTTGGGTGCTTATGATCCTCCTGGCATCAAAATAAAACGATGAAACTAAATCCAAAGTTACCTAAATTCCTTGTCATCGTTGTAAACAAATTCCCTACAGTTAATCAATTTCTTTGTTAGTTTGAAAAAGGCAAAAAACCGAAATATAAAAAATAGTTTTGTGACGTTATTTCTGTTATCTTTTCTAATTTTGTGATTGTAATCAAGCTCTTATAGAGTAATTTTCAATAAGTGATATATATATATATATATATATATATATATATATATATATATATGAAAAAGCGTTAAGCTCAAAGATTCGTTTCAGAATGCCTCAAAACGGATTTCAATAAAGCAATTTTTCAAAAATTTCGAATTTAAAATTTTCTGAGCTATTGCAATAGCTTCAGTTTCTACGAAAATTCGCTGAAATTGGGGAAAAAACCCCGTCCAAATCTTTTCTCAGGAACTATTGGACACAACTATATAATATTTCGCACAAAAATCTTGCATTAGCCGGAGTTGTGCAATAACATCGGCGTCGCAGTCAATCAAACCTGATATGTAGTATTTAAGGGTTGAAATATTTAAATTCAAAAGCTCAAAAACTTTCGAAATAAAAGGATAATTTTTTTGTTTGATTTATGAACTAAGAAGTTTAATAAATCGAATGAGACCATCTGGGTTGCAGTACGTTCATTCGTTATTTTCCTATTAAGGGGATATATCGAGTTCAGACCTATATTTCTCAAAGGAAGCTAATCTTTCATAATTAATTCGTGGCTCTGTGGGAGAGCTTTGGACTATCGTGTGGGCGGCTGGAATTAGAATCCGGGTGGCGTCAGATACATGTTTAAATCTTCATAGTAGTTTCGGTTTTAATATAGGTATATCTATATATATTTTTCTCAATAGAAAGATCTGAACGGGAGCTTTCCAAAAAGTTGCTATATGATAAGTATCTGACCAGTAATACGGCTCTTGAAATTCATTTGCACAATGACGTCATGGCCTCACCTGCCTAGGGGCACCCTCAGCTCTCTTGCACTACCACGTCACGCGTCATCATTCTACCCGTTTATTGGCCAAACTGAACAGTTTTTTCAGCTGAAAATTGATACTAGGGATTTTTTAAGTGCACTGAACCCGAATCTGAGGTCCAATGTGCAAAATCCCAACACGTGAAAGTTCTCTATCACCTTACTACAATGGATATAACCTTCCTAATTTTCATTCTTATATCGCACATGCTCTCTATGATGTTGGAAGCGCAGCCGCTATCCTATTAGTAAGATCAAATCGTAACCAATTGGTTCTTCTCCCAATCCACGAGAGAGATTCAAATACCCCGGTGCTCTCACCTTTTCTAAGGCTGAGATACCGTATTGGGTTCCTTCTTTATATATTCCCCTCGAAAGACGAAGGGGAAGGGAGTACCACGCTAATCAGTGTGGTACACGAATTAGGACACTGCTTCGTGATCGGTGGTGACTTCTACGCTAAGCATCTCTCTTGGAAGACCTATGTTACATTGGTATAGTAATTTGGATAAATACGTTAGGTCTAAAGATAGAGCACCCTAACGTACCAACAAGGTGGCCCAAACGCCTCTCTATCAGGCACAGAAGTATTGATTCATTTGATATCAACGGTTCAAATCGGCAAATATATTATATACAGAGATTTAACGTCCTCAGTTCCGATTTGATGCTCATACACTGCATTCTACATAGTTGCCTAAAACCACGTTTTGCCGTTTAACTCTACTCACGCATCCTATGGACTGGAAAATGTACCAAAACATGTGTGCTCCATCCTTACTTTCTTCCATAGACATCGGCAATGCTGCGGACAATCTAACTCGGGCAATTATGGAGGCGACAACACTTGTAACACCGAAAGAACTCCAAAAGCCAAAACTGGAATACGGTTTCCGTCGGACGTACAAAATCTTTGGATAGACAAGTTCATCTTTGTAACACTCTCTAATTAAACATATATATATAAAAATAGGTAGGTTTTATTACCTGTAAGTTATCCATTCTTACGTAGGTAAGCCTTTCTCGTCCGTCCAACCCCCGATATCCCCGCCCATTTGAATTTCATAAAGAACGCGAAAGAACGGGTCCTGTCACCCTCCCTTGACTACATTAGGCGAACAAGGAAGAGCGAGGCGTTCCATTTCAAGTGCGACGGAGCGGAGCTAATCAGAGGGACCAGGTACAACAGCAGCGGGGGCGTCCTATCATTTAGTCAACAGTTGGTCATATCAGGCTTGTGCCATCCAACCAATTACGGGGGTCGTTTCGCCTCACCGCCCTTTTTCGTTTGCCGATCCTTCCACGACGTACCAACGTACACACGCCTCACGCCCAGGACTGTTCTATTTTTAAGGGCTGATCGCCAGCGTACATTTTGATGCGTGGGTTCCTAATTTCGGAAAAAAGAGATGAATTTAGTAATTCGAATGACATTTAACCTTCTATCTACAGTTTTACTTCTGGACACAGATTGACAGTTCGGATTGCTACCTGAACTTTGTGATGGTTCCTAGCTGAAGCGAGAGACTGAGCCTATCTCGCGACCTACCACTGAGTTTAACGCTCCCTTTTCGCACCTTTAATTTGCAGTAATTGGGGAATATGTCTACCTCGAATGGAAATTCCAGGTTGTTGCACATCTATGCACTATTTTGGTTGCAAATCAAGTAGGTACCTACCGGATGTTTTTATGGCAGAATTTGTAAGACGCCCGTCGGACCGTTTGTAAACTCATTCAATTTTTATAGGTTCTCAAAATAAATAAATTAAGTTATTTGAAAATCCAAAATCATACATAATTATATGACAGCTTATAGAACAACTATATAAAAAACGATGAAAATTACTAACATAACGGAACGGAAGGTTACTCCTTCCACACTACATTATCTTTCTATGCTGACCAGTGATAATATCGGTAGAGATTTAAAATAGAGCCAATCACACTCACGTTTCTCCTTTAACTAACATTGTCGGGCTGTTATCAGTTTGAAGTATATGTATAATATTTATATGATCACTCCCATCACTAAGACCCTTCAATAGCGCGAACGCTTGGTCGTGCAATGCTGCTGAGTTCTACGTAAATCTAATAAAAAAGCTGTTTCAATTTCTAAAGTTACCTATTTCGAAGTATACCGAAATTTACGTACGCACCAACCAATTGAAAATTAATTATATGAAATAAATCATTGCCTACGCTTCTTTAGTTTACAAATAGGCGACTTTGGTTTAAATTTACTTAATTTTGAGATGTGATAACACCTACCATTGAACTTGTATCAGCCGATAGGATAGTCGTAATGTATTTGGAAAGTTTTGCTATATTTCATCTGTTTCGATTCGTTCTCATGTAAATGTCAGTTTTTCCTGTCAAAGTTTATCCCTTAGGAAGAAAAAATGGATGAACGTATATCCGGTTGGTTTTTATTAGATTATTTGGGATGATATAATCTATAATCAACAGCCAAAATAGTATCCCCATTTCGGATGTTTTCGAAATTTCGATTTTTCAATATAAGCCCTTCAATTCTTACCTTTAGGGTTGTTAAACATTTAATACTAAAATATGCTGGTTGGTAATCGTCGACATAGCAACAACTTTTGTGTTGCTACTTTGTTTATAGAGTGGCCCAAAACGTATCCATGACATACAGTGAGTCACCGCTGACGAAAACTTCCCCTCAACATCTTAACTAAAAGCATTAGAAACAAATTCCAAATTGTAAGTCCTTTCCAATTTGATCCCTTTCAATCTCAGATAATATATTTACTTATGCGCACGGTCAGAAGAGGAAAACGTGCCTAATGCATTATAATTTTAGTTCAAATTGAAATCCTTATTTTTTAGCGAATTTGGTATCTATAAATGAAATTCCATTGCAAAAACGATCAAATATTCGATAGTACAATGTGGTACAATTACGCTTTAAATGTGCAAACAATGTTACTACATACTTAACGCGTTTTTTGTTGAAATATTTAATTGCCAGATGTGGTAAATTGGTTTGGCGTATTTTTCAACGGTAAAGAGGAGTTCTGGTTGTTTTGCTTCTTCACTACGTAAGTTAGGGGAGCTTTGTGTTCGTGCAGGGAGTCAAATAAATTTTCCCCCCAAAATCAAAATTTCAATTTGCCTTTTGCGTTTCAAAGCTTGCTGACCAATTTTGGTTTCTTATTTTGTTGTCTGTGTGCCAATTTCTTGTCACTCCTATTGCTATACTAATTTAAATTTACATGTTGACGAGAGCTATAAAAATTTTAGCGTGAGCTCATGCGCTAGAATGACTTTCTTATACTTAACGCCAGATCCTCACGATCTTTCTGTTTGATTCAGTTTAAACTCGGAGGGTAGTGACGTTCTAGTTTTGGAAAAGTGCTCTATGAGTTTTATCGAGATAATTTGATAAATAATTATTGAGGGCGCAACAGTAAATTTCATGTGGACACGTGAAACCCCGTGACTTATAAACCAATTTTGATAATATTCTCAGAAATTGTGCGAAATAGCTCCTAAATAGTACCCTATAAATTTCATTGCCGTCGAATCAGTAAAAGTTTGAGCGCATGCGCAAACTTGAATTTTCATAACGTCGATTCCTCACGATATATCAATCCAATTTATTTCAATCTCGGAAGGTAGTTGGGTATGAGTTTCAGGGCGGTGCAATATGAAGTTTATCGCATTACTGCGCTTGCTCTAAACTGAAGTTGGTCGGTACACCTGAAATTTCGAAACTCATGGATCTATCGGGATTACATTCTCAGGAATATTGTGGGTTAGCTCCTAAATGGAAACCAACGAATTTCATTGCCACAGAACCAATTGTAGCGTGTGCGCATGGTATCATGAATTAATGATAACGTCAATTAATAGGTATCGATTCTAGTAATTGGTTCTTTCAACTAATTCCATACGTCCATGTTACAAAAAGTGAGAGGGCTATATAGCCCACCCAACTTGGCAAATATTCTTCGGTATGTCTCCATTCTGATAAGTGAACATCATTACATGATTCCGCGTTAAAAAATACCCCTTAAATCATGTGTAACATTTGGCAATTGAATATCTCTAAAAACTCAATATTTCGGATTTTGATCACATTTCGAATGATGTAATTTTTGTGTTTGATTTAATAATCGATTCAACTGATTCATTTTCAATTTTTAATAACGATCTTATGGTGCATTACGCACATTGTGCGCATGCGCGCGGGTGGAAAATGTCTTGTTTGAATTTTGGTAAAAATTATGGGGTTTATCTTTAGAAAAAATTCTCACGCGTTTTGTAATGAGTTTAAGGATGGAAGAAAGGAGGGGGGGGTGTATTCGTTTGTTGAGACACCCAGTATAATTATTTTCGTGAAAGCGTATAAATTAGCTGCTTAAATTGCTTAGGTGCACTATATTTGTTACTTAAAGACGGACTTGTGAATTTAGATATGATATTGAATATTGGATATCAGTAGCTAACTTCTACACGCTTCAGTTTCATTCCCTAAACTGGAATCTTCAATTGTATAATTTATTGCTATTAAGATAAGGACTGATTACAATATGAGTGCTACTAAGATTCCACACCAGAACTTGATAATAATGTCTTCAGCCTCAACCGATATAATTTAAAACGCAACCTCCTGTATCATTTTCCTTGTTCAGAGCTCCCATTAAAAATACAAAAGACAGCCCTTTCATCCTCCTTACATTTCGTGCTTTATGACGGGTTATTTACCCCTTCCACTCTCCCCACTTTAGAGACGAAGCAACTGTCGCAACAGACTTCTGTTGAGTTTCCTACAAAAAGGCCTGATGAGCGCCATATGCTGGGGTCACGCAATGTAGACAATGGTAAAGTACCTCCACATGGTCTCCGAGGTAAGCTCCTTTCCGCGGAAGGATGTGGGAAAACGTTCGCAGCCTACCTAGCTGAAGGTAGAGGCTTTGTCATGAAGAATCCGGGAATTATATACCGGAGGTGCCTTTAGAAATCTTGGAAAAGTTGAGTCTGGGTTGGGGAATAAAAAAAGGCCTTTGGTTGAGAGGTTGTATCGTGGGGAATTAAGACTTTTTGATGTTTGAACGTGTAACATTAATTCAAACTCTACCTAGTACATGTTGTGTTATATAACACGTGAACACTTATATTGGAATAAAATTTACAACATTAATTCTCCACCTTGACATTAGTTTGTTATAATGTTTTTATACTTTTCACAGATTTCAGAATCAAGAAAACGAATTTAAATTCCTCTCATGTAATTGAACTTCGATATCGTAGGCTATGCTCCACTGATTTGAAATACGATCGAAAGAGGGGATTGAGCACCACCTGAAGCCATGATGATCGTTACTCATGGGTGCGAAAAAGGTATTTCGACTATTTTTAAATGGAAGAAGATTCTATCCTACGAAGTTTTACATCCGTACTCATCTGCGATAGTTAATTTGCTTTCTATGATTTTTCAAAGTTTCGCAAACTGGTGACGTCAAAGCGCCCTTTCCGCCACACACAGGTCCAAAGATAGGATATTTTGGACAAAAGTCTGTTTTCGATCTTTATTTCTGTTCTATTTTTATAGGAAATTTCACGCTGATTCCGAATACACCTCATGTTCCTATACCAAATATTTAAGTTTTATTTATTTTATATTTATTTCTTTTTTTTTTTTTTGTTGCAAAAAATGCTTGAAAAACACGTTTTAAACATATTTTGCCGTCTAAAGCCCTCAGATATTGCTTGAAAAAAAAAAAAAAAAAAAAAAAAAAATAATAATAATAAAAAATTAGCCCAACATTAAACTTGAAGAAAATTGAATTTTGCGTCGAATGGGACCATTGCCTGCTCAATAGGTGCGTAACTATGTGTCATAGGGAGTTGAACTTCGTTAAGCCGTATTTTCACCTGAATAAATTTAAAAATAAATTTAAATAGCCATTCTTATAGGAAATTTTACACTGATCAAGATCATACCACATATTAAGGGCGTCAGAATGAATATGGACTACTTTTTAGGCAAACAACTTTTTTTTTTTACAGAAATTTACACAAAAAAGGTACCAAAACTGTGCTGGTCCATGCTGTGCTATTTCCTATATAATTTCCTTAATTTCCTATATAAAAATAGGTAAACGACCGACTTTTGTCTAAAATTTCCTATTTTTGGATCACTCTGCGCCGGTGCGGTCACGACGTCACCAGTGCAAACTTTGGAAAATCATAAAAAGGAAACTACTCAACGTAGGAGAGTGCGGATGGCATCAGATTTCTTAGAACGGATTCCACTTTCATTTCAAAATATGAAACGAATACGTGGGTAACGCTCATTCTACTGTCCCGGGAAGAAGTGTCTCGCCACAGCACCAAGCGGGGCAACACCAACGCTTTTTTAGCAAATTCGTGAACTATTTAAGTATGCGATCAACGTTTAACTAAGCTTCTTCACAACTTGCGAGCAACCTGACCAGCAAATTATAAACATTATTCTGATCAATTCGTCAAACAATTTTACCAAAAGGATTGATTTAGTGTACTTTTTTATTGTTGAGAAGCGAGTTTTGAACATATAGACCCAGATTTTATACGTCATTCTGGTCTATTCGTCCAATTGGTTGCCATGTAAGAAATTGTCAAAGTCTGTGATAATATGACCCTGTTTTGGCTATTCTTTTGGCAAGAAGATGGTACGTAACTACTTCCTTTAATTTCTGGAGTAATGAACGCATACCCAGAATACCGATCATACACCGGAGATACGCTGTATGTTATCATTCTATTTTAGAAATGAAATACTTTTGCATAATTTTAATACTGAACAGTTTCTGCACCTAGTTTAATTTTTTGTTAGGAATGTTTTAATGAAGCATATTTTTGAGGCAGTAGGTTAATAGTCCATACTTCAGACAATTTATCGCGATATACCTAGTCGATATTTGGGGTAGTTTTAATGTAATTAAAACCCATTTTAAATGTATTTTTATAGATATTTCGGTTACATACAAAGCCTATACTGATAGTGAACTGCTAGAGAGTTTTCTGTAGAAATGCTAACCGAGTTTCTGAAAACATTTGATGTGAAAATTTCCAGGTATGAAAACTTTGGTCAACAACATGTTATTCTGTGAACCATGAACACAAATATCTTTCAACAGTTTTTAGTGTTTTTATCCATCATAGGTATATGTTTTGATGCGTTTTTAGCGAACTTTCAAAGAAAAAATTAAATATTTAGATGGCTTTAAAATTTCCAATGTTGGGAGGGAAGGGGTGGGGACTCCCAACAAATCTGTTTATTACATCAAGAAAAACCATTAAATCCTAGATTTCTGGATTTTAACGTCGTATATATATTTATATTATTGCAAAAAGTAGAGATAGAGAACACTCAAAGAAATACTTACGACTCGCCTGAAGATTTCGCTTTCGGCGTCATTGGCAGACACGAATGCGTATGTATATTTATAGAGTGGATTTCTAGGCGATAACATTCTTAAAATACAGCGTGAAAAATACTTTCCGAAGCAGAAAAATCCGTCTTGACAAAATACTGGTTGAGTTAGTTGGCCAGCCTGATCGCTCCGGAATTCCAGGTACGATTTTACAATTAAGTCTCTGGAAAATGTTGAAAAATCGGTTTCATAACAATAGGGTACGTGGGGTATCACAGTCAACGAATTTTTCCGTGGTGAGTTGATTGTTTCTAGCGAGACCACTCCAATATCTCTAAGTTTCATAGATAAGCGAGAAAAATGTCCATAATTGACCGACTTTTTTCGAGTTCAATTGCACGACCTCTAAAATATTCTTTGCGATCTCGTCACACGGCTGTCTCTTTAGTTTTATAAACAACTTTTCTTTAGAAATTTGCTCTATTAGTCATGCTACATAACATATATATTCCCTGTTGACGGATTTGGAATCAGAACGTAGATACAAATTTAAGTTTATAAACAAAGCACTTTAATTTCAGCTTGAATGAAAAAATTGTACCGAGTAGCCCAGTCTGACCACTTCCAAATTTGAAACCATCTATTTACTTATACCATACAATTATCAGAAATCCTATCAGTAAGTTTTGCTGAGTACGAATTCAGTGTATCAAAAAAGTCCAGAAACCGGGCAATGACCGAGTAATCGGCTAGTGAATAATATCCATCCGAAATCTTTGCTCCCATTCAAAAGTTTCTTCTTATTTTTTATTGAAAATTACTTGTTACCTATACAATAAGAAAAATAGAAGACTGTAGCTCATTTTGACAAGTCGATTGCCTTCAGCAGTATTATGCTCGGACATTTCCAACAAAAAGGTTTCCGTAACACCGCAGTTTAGAAGCGTCTGGGACACGTCCTTGCACCGTTCTCGCGTGATGCCAAGAATCACGAGGTGCATTAATGAGGGGCGATCCAAATCTCTTCACATTCATCCCAATGCACCGATCACCTCGGTCAGGACCGGGAAGGGCGTATTTTTACATCTTTTCCCCTCTTTAATAAGACCTAAAAATCGGCTTGATTGCTAGGTTTGTCGCAGCGGAATTTTCAATTAATGACGGAATAAAAAGAGGCATTATTATCGAGGGGTGATTGAAGCGTTTTTGATTGACACTCGAAAAGCTGTTCCCTTGTCGAGGCTATTGATGCGCCTTTACTCATTGCACAATTCGGTGAATTGAAAGGATCGAGGTGGACCCCCAAGCGCACTGGGTTCCGTCTAAACTGCCGCATTATTAGCCACGTTTCATGTGAGATAATTATTAATTGCGCAATCGACGAGCTTATAAATATTAAAACGTTGCAAAAATTGCCAGTGTCAACTTAGGTGAAATTCAACTACCCCCCTCCCCCCACCCCCCAGGCGTCCGATTCAATAACCTATGTAGGTAGGATTGTTGTAATAGCAGTTGCCAATCATATCGCCATCAAAGCATACCTATTCGTTTGTATCGTTCTCTTGTTTGGTTTGTTAGTTAATTATTTTCAATAATGAGCCTTTGTAATCGTCTTAGAAAAACAATCAAATCACAATTCCTAAGCGACGTTGTCTCTACAAGGTTCCCCCATCGTAGGTTAAACTATCCAAAATCGTAAACGAGTTCCACTATCTGCTTTACAAGCAGATACCATGTTACATGGATATGTCTTTTATTGGGGATTTCATAACGGTTGCCCTCGAGAGTTGTAAACAAATGCTTTAACTTTAAACAAATCCCTGGGCCGCATCCCGACTAATTCCAACAAAACAACGGTTTACTTATAGAAATGTGGAGAGAACTTATTAACTGTGGAGAGAAGCCACTACAATGAGTTGTTGTTAACAGTCGACTGTTGTCATGAGGATGAAAATGTTTCCTATGGAGTGGAGTAAATTATGCTATTGCTTTACGTTAAGAATATTGTAACCGGCTTATTAAAATTGTTTATAGTCCAATCAACTTAGTTTAGGAATGTAGCCAGGTACGTAAGGAGGAGGAAATTGGTAGCTTGAGATGTGAACATTTATCTCATAAATCAATCGCTTTCCAACGAGTGGCGAACGATTTCTGTGCGATGAAAACTGCGGAAGTTCCAGAGCAAAGACATATCCATGTCAAAATAAATAAATAAGTAAAATAACCCTTTCCTCCCCCTCCCTCAAAAGATGCGTAAAATCCAAAGATCGAATCGAAAAAAAAAAGCTCTATATATCCGTCCGCCGTACCCATTTGCCTTCCCCCGTCCGAAGCTTTTCGCTGAAACTAGTCGACCGAACTTTATGAAATTAGGCTCAAAATTATACATCGGGCGAGGAAGTGCCAGAAACATCGGCATCAATTTCATCAACCCTGAAGGTTGTCATGTATAGAAAAAAGGACTGGGATTTTAAAAAATCGGGATCTCAAAATGTTTCAAGGTAACAGTAATGATATTCTGTTTCGAAAAATCGTATAAAACCAACCGGAAAGCCGTACGTTATTCTATAAGGGCTTCACGAGAAAGACGTAAGTATCAGCTGACATGATTCCAATATAATTATCATCTGATTTAATCCCAAAGGAATTATCAGCTGATATAATTCTAATGGAAGTCTGATTTCGCGAAATAGAGTTCATTGACTACTGTCCGTACGGACGGCGTAGTGAAGCATGTGTTGAGGTACTTTATCTTATTTCATAAATTTTCAGTTGGGAGGGACCTACCTACTTGAATATCGTTATACTTAGATCAGGGAGACTAGTAAAGATATGCTAACATATGTACCTACTTACATTTCATTAAAATTTGTTTTAAAATCGATAAAAACTCCAGAAATAGCAAGAAATCCAAAAACCTATTTTTTAGTTGCAGATTATTATTTAGAATACGTTTTCTGCCATAAAATTGGTAGTAACGATTGCTTTTCACTCACATTGCAAAAATGTCAAAACAATATAACATAATATTATACAATAGTGTACGAAAATTCGCTCATACGGTCATGCTGCATGACTGGAACTTTTTAGTTAGTATTTATCACCATTAATGAACAAAAATATTGGATTATATTAATCGTTTTTACGGAGAAATTTTTGCCGAAAATTTTCGTACAACGACGACTGGTAAACCCACATAAAAACGTCACGTAGCACACGAATGCCACCTAACAACTACCCGAACAATGACATAAGGAAGAAGGCTATTGTTACTGCTGCTTTGTAATCACTGGAGCTAATTTCTTTGCTGTTGAACCTTTGAAGCTGAAATTTAAAATGAGATGAGATAACAACCTATTCTATGCTCAATACGTTAGCCATTAGTCGCAAGGTGTTTTTATCCGCTTACAGAAATAGCAAATCTTTTATTGAATCTAAGTCTAGAAGGAAAAGGTTTCATTTTGTTAAAATATTGGTTAGCGAATACGAGCAGCTGTTTTTTGGTTTATTATTTTCAATAATAAACCTTTGTAATTGACAAAAAAAATTTTCAACACCCCCTGAAAAGTTTTGGTTTACGATTCAGGATGCGTTGAATCCAAAAAAAAAAAAAAAAAAAAAAAAAAAAAAAAAAAAAAAAAAAAAAAAAAAAAAAAAAAAAAAAAAAAAAAAAACCGTCCGTCCGCCGTCTGCCGCCCGCTGTCCGCGGCTTTTCTCCAAAAATACTAAATCAAACTGTATGAAACTTGTGTTAAAATTCACATTTGAGGTCTAAATGGTCCTCAAACCTCGGCATCAATTTTTATCAACATCAACCCTAAAGGGATGTTTTAAAGGGCTAAACATTCGGTAGCGGAAGCATTGTTTACGGTTTCGAGAGATTTAGAAGTTGTAGTATCCAATAAAATAGAACGGCTGTTTTTTTTTTTTTTTAAATCGTAAAATATCCTCTCGCATTCTGCGTTTCAGACTATTCTGAACAACTTTAGTTCCGTGTCTTCACTCTCTATCTGTTTGCGTGCTATGTCCGCAAATCCTAGTAACATGCTTTATTTCCATAATATTCAACTAGTTCTTATGAAATTTTCGTGGTATGAGCGAGTTAGGCTGAAGATGGTCCCCTATGAGTTTTGTTGTTCCCAAATCAGTACTTCACTCGGCGCATGCGCAAGCGTTAATTTCATCAACCATAACTTGCTCACGCCCCCGTTGTCCGATGTCGCTCAAATTTGGAGGATAGGTGGAAGAGGTTATTGTGAGCATTTCCTAGCAATTTCAACATAATCCTATCATTAGTAGCTTTGCGCTTGCGCGAATATGTATTCCTACGAGCCTAATTTCAACGATTTTCATCCGATTTTGATTAAATTTTAAGGGAATTTGTGGGTTAGGCTGTAAACGGTCCACAATTAATTCCATACTTCTCAAATAATTACTCCATTTTGCGCAAGCGCAAACGTAGATTCTTTCAAGCACCATTTTTTATGCCCTAGTCGTCTAATCCCGCTCAAGTTTGGTGAATAGTAGGTGGTCAATGTTTTAATTACTCCATGTTATTATCAACATGATTGCATCATTATTAGCTCCTGCTCATGCGCAAAAGTGTACTTTGGGGGAACAAGGTCTAGTTTTCATCAGATTTTTATTAAAATTTCTGGAAATTTGTAGGTTAGGCTTTAGATTGTGACTTCAAGCATAATTTTCCCTATTTTTAAAACATCTGTTGTGTGAAGCGTAAAACGGCGCGGTTTCGGAACTGTAAAAGTGTGAACCCTTCTCAGATGCACGATGCGCCATGTTCTGATCACATATTACATAAGGAGTTAAATAATTATTGACCAATGATCTGCGTAGAAGTGATAACTAATTCAGAAGTGATTAACCATTGAGTAATAATTTGCAGCGTTCTTAGATTATAATCGAACGAAGCAAAGAGCTGTTAATATTTCGGATAGAGTGTTTCACTTCCACATTCTACTGAGAGACTAAGTTGAATATACATCTTATTTGTTTGGTTTTGAGGTTTAGTGGCTCCTTTTCTAAATTCAATATCCAAATCATCTATCAAGTTGTGTTGGCAGTACATATAGCCTATTGTAAACGGATTTACAGAATTTGTTGGAAAACACGTTTGAGCATGCGCAATGACCACTACAACTAATCGCAACGGAATTCCAAAATTTTAACCATACCGCCGGTAGATCGAGTGAAATCAATGTTTCGGAAAACGAACGAATGTCCACACACTACTGTTAATTCCATGAAGATGGAATTCGCAGGGGGATCGTTTAGGAGCTAATCCACAGGTTACAGGAAATTCCTGCAAAATCAGTCGGGTCAACAAATTTCAGTTTTTCCGTATGCGAAATAGCTATTACTTAACCCATCTTGATCAAAATAATAGGGTGCCACTCTGAATAATAGGCAACCCCACCCACACCTGAATTTATACGAAATCGGACGGTTAGATCATAGAAAATCCGATGGCAAGGAAATAGGAACTAACTTCGGAACCAAAAACTTCGTATTCATGTAGTTTTGGTGACAAGGAATTGACATAGATCACAGACGGACAAATAGGTATGAAAAAAGAATTGGTCAATAAACTCTAAAATAAAACACCAAATGGGAATAGTTCGTTAGGAGGATAACAATTTTTTTCTACTTCAAGCACCAACATAAAGCTTAATTTCCTTCAATTATTAGAGCATTTTACATAATTGTATTTGTAATTTATCCCATTCTCCTTCCAAAACGCCAACTATTGTGATAACGTTATTTGCAAAAGTACAATAAGTGATATCCGAAACTTACCATTCCAGTAATCAAACTTATGAGCCTTGAGAGTAGTAAAATGTCGTTAAAAACATTACCCTGAAGTCACGCATAAAGTAACATAAAGTAGCAGGTGCACTCGTCCAATACATGTTTCATAATCGATTTTGTTCTCAGTTAACTAATTTGTGGATTTTGTAATACATATCTGTCATTACAATGATTCAGGGAGATTTTAGAACACCCTGCTACATCATCTATCCTGAGGCGCGATCAAATTTTTTATTTTTTGCGTCGTTTGGATGCAGTAATCGGGGATATCTCAACCTTCAATAACTAAGGACAAAAACGATTTTGTATAAACTATGGTTTTCCCGAAGCTGCTACATTCCTATCTCACTTTAATACTCGTAATATAAGCTGGTAATGTAGATCCTTCCTATCTGATCCAGTCTTTCAGACCTCAGCTTTATCAATTATTCAATTCCGAAATTGGGTTGTGAAGAAAGATGTGATCCACCATTAGCTGGCCCCCACAATGTACGAGTATAGCACCTATATGTCTAGTAAATATACCCTGTTCCTTCACGAACGTGCAGGTAAATATAATTAATATCCACTTTTAAACTTCGTGGCTACACTTTTATTCATATACCAAGGGGTTTCTTATAGGATCTATATATGTGTCTAACAGTACCAAAGCCAGGTGTTACAGTATACAAATTATCACACACACGTGGATAATCTCCCAATTATTTTCGTAAGAACCGACCTCTTTTACGATGGGTTAAGTTTGTGAACATTGAAAAGAAAATATTCGACACCAAACGATTGAGCCAAATTCAACTTGCTACTCATTCGGGATTTCCGTTTTAAACCTTCCCGCGAAGACGGTAATTTGCGTTTGGGAACTTAATTCCCAAATTTGGATCGAGGGGTTCTAACAAGACACAATGTTATAATAACTGGTTACAGCAGACACTCGTCCTCTGTCATCATTACCGACGATTCTAAAACTGGATCGGCATTCGTGTTTCAACTAAATCACCATCCCGGGAACCTATCAAACGTTTTATTGAAACTAAACATTCAGAAAATACGAGGAAATCTTCTCAGCGATCGTCCCCTCATTATGTGCTGGGATTTTGATACCATTTAGTTTTATTGAGGTTCTCCTTGGAATAGTCCAGACAATAGGATTGATATCCTTCACAGAAAACTGATGTTGTTCATTTAACAAGTTGCACGCCTAGTTGCCCAGTTATTGAAATAACAAAAAGTTAATAAAAATTAAATAAATAAATAAAGCAGATTAATTTTCGAAAAAACTAACTAAAAAATAGTAAAAATAATAATAAATTAATAAATAAAATAACTAACTAAAAAATTACTGCTATTAAAAAACGATAATTACTCCCGAATACTACACTTTACCAAGTAACTTGCAGATGATAACTTCTTCCCTTTCACCCCAACTTTGAAAGGTTTTTTTCTTAAGTTAACTCTGCAGCAGATGTGGTTTCAAAACGTGTAGGTACGATTTCTTTCGTAACGATTAAGATGAAAACTTTTTTTAAAGTTCGTATTTGTAATGAAATTTCAGAATTATTAAATAACATTAAGGGAGTAGAGGATATCAAAATTGTAAAGTACAAACGAGAGAGCAACTGAAACAAATTCAAGTGGAAGGTTCACTATTAGCTTACTTCCTTCACTGTTAAATTCAACTTTCTTTTTTTAGTGAATTTTCGAAAAGAATGAAATTATTTCAATGGCCCCAGAGTGTTTAACATAAAAATTGTAAAAATATATTCTCATTCGAAATCCGTTTTTGGGCAATCCGGATTGACACCTAAAGTTGAACGACTTTCTGTATTTATATATTATGTGTGTGTCCGTCTCTGTGTGTGTATGTGTTATCGTTAAGTTCGCTCTGCTGTACCCTCTTGGATAGGCTACCCACCTGGTGTTCTAAGTGCTTATTTTCACGCACCGGTCGAGGCTGGTGGGCTCAGCATTGTCTTTCTCTCTCCGCAAGCATCCCATGTTTACGCCGCCAGGGCCTGCTTGCTCTTAAGGGCTCGAGCTGGGAGGTTGCCCGCAATGCTGCTCACCTGGACCTGGATGATGCTGGACTTTGTCAGGCAGCAGTTGTTGTAGTGTGACCGAGCAACATAAACTGCTCCGAAACCCAGCTCATCTGCTGAGTTCGCTGCTGAACTGTATGAGTCAGTGGATGGTAAAAAGCTCCGAAAGTGCTCTAAATCGCTTTTTTCTTCCTGATCTCACCATTTTTACGCCGTCCGGGTGGCAACTTTAGCCACCTCGGTGAGGTGTTCAAGGAGTAGTCGCGGGACAGTTGACACCATAAGCCGTACCTGTCGGGGTAAAAATGAGAATCTGTATCATGTGGTGCAGAAGTTCCCTCGTACTTACGGTGGCCGTATTTTACGTCACGATGCGGTTGCAGGTGCTTTGTCATCCAGCGGTTGGAATGTCCAGAGGGTGTGACCGGGGCAAGCAATTTCCGAGCTAAAAGGAATGGCGATCAACAACATCAGGGTAATGGCCGCGACCATGTCATGGCGCAGGGTGTGGTGCGGGAAAAGTGCCTCGAAGTTATTCGAGTTGGGTATCTTGGCGGGAGTGCTTCGTGGTACCACCACCCGCGTCCTGAGGAGATCTTACTTGAACTAGTCTTAATTTTATAGGATTTATAGCACTTCGTTCCATCCACATCCTTCTGCAACTTCCCTCATCCCTAGAGTTGGCGTCGGGTAAACCTGGGCGTCCTTGACCATTTTCTATTTATTGGTTTTTTTTTGTCAATTTAATGGTGTGTCCCCTCCGCTTTCATGCTGCATGACAAACTTTTTTTAATTCATCTCTCTCTTCCTAGTCAAACATCAGGAAGGTTAAAAAAAAAAAAAAAAAAAAAAAGCCGAGCTGTGTATACTAACTATTCAAATAAATCTAAAATAATCAATTCAATAGTAAAATAAGGTCAATAAGGTGTACGGCTTGTCGGGGAAACCTGTGCCGAGTTGGAACGATACCAAACAATTGGTAAACAAACTATATTGGCGACGGGGGAGCAAATATTCCAAACATTCTTGAGGGAGGATCAAAATATCCCGAGTGTGATGTGCCAGATTGTCCACAACTACTGTCTCTGGTTAATCGAGTAGTATTATATTTAGCTATATTGTTACTTAAAAACATTGTTATTTTGCAGATAGATTGTTGCCGACACAGCAGTCTGTTCGTTGTATCTGTTTCCAAAAGAAATAGCTGGTTCCATCAGGGAATAGCACTTGAATTTTAAAATGAATATAGGACGTATCTTACAATTTAAACAACGAATCCCCCTACTTTTCATTTTTATCACTCGTACTCTACAATTTCCAATAAAATTCTAATTAATTTATGGTGAATTTCCAATAATGGTTGGGTGTATATTTTTATTCCCGTTTATAATTAATTGAAGGTAGTGAATGAGAAATAAGTTGGGAGGAAATAACAATTTCAAGGAGTCAACGGGAAAATTTACTTACCTACCCCAGGAGTACAAGTGTGTTTTAGTCGTTAACCATGAGTGATTTACCTACTTCACGAAGCTAACTAGAATGTAGTTTAGTTACACTGTGATCTCTATTCTCATGAGAGATCCCAATAGAAACCTGCAGTATAAGTAACTATAAGACTGACAATTTTCTGGAGAATTTATTCAATATTCGATGCCTTCAAAAAACGACCTTTGCTAAATCACATTATCTCTAAACACAGTGTTCACATAATTGCCGAGCGAATGAAATGATGAGGCTCATAGTGTACGTGTACATGGTTGCAAGCGACCCACGCCACTAAATTCAGTTTTCGAGAAAAATCATGATTTTTAAAAATGTCAGTCTTTTTTACACTTTTTTCAAGGCAATGCCGAAATTTAGGGCACATCCTTGAACGGTCAGTGATTTATGAAAAAAGACGTTGAACACCAATCTAGTAGTTTGGGCAAAAAGAGATGGCTGGCAGAAGGGTAGCGAATTTATATTTTTTAATTTAGAAGTATGTATTTCCAAACGGAAAACCAACGATTTTTCATAGGTAGTTTATTATTTGTTTATTTATTTTATTTATTTATTTTTGTTGTTGTGTATGAAATATAAAGGTATGTATATTTTTGAAAACAAAAAAGCGAACTACGTACCTATAAGATTTTTGGTTTATGTTTGCTTAAATTCTATTGAGACGGGGATCTGCTTCCATCATGGGTAAAATAGTTTGTATGGAATAGTAAACAAAATTCTACTAAGTATGAAAACCAGTCAGCAATGATATCACACTCATTTCATCCAATCACGTTTGGCATGTACAGAGAAACAACTTTGTGACACTAGCCAGAGGACTGGCGTCTCGTATTATAACAATGCCTCTCTCAATGTAGTAGGTTACGCTGTCCGGCGATAAACACAAAAAATAAATCGCCCCCATTCGTTGAAGATCCCACTATAAAATTAATACCTAGAGGAATCCGCAATCTTCTGGAAACGAACCTATCAACCCAACATTTAACGGGAGGACCTCCATCCAACAAAAAGAGGCGATCATTTATCACGGGGGAGTTATGGGGGCGTGTTTCCTACCTTGCGGGAGTGTGCCGCCCTCATTCATCATGACCGGAGCTGCGTTGGCTACTGTCCGGAATAAACATTTCTCTAGTTCTGCAATATTACGGCTGTATCTTCTCTCGTTGGACATGCGCTGAGTCGTCAGTAGGTTTCAAAGTGTACCCAATCCATAATAAAAGTTATTCGTTGAGAGAACTATTTGTGTTGTGCATTAAGAAGTACCTACTTAAATTAAGTAATCCCAATACTGATTTAAAAAAAAAAAAAAAAAAAAAAAAAAAAAAAAAAAAAAAAAAAAAAAAAAAAATTAACGCTCAAACGTTACCTTTTAGTGTTGGTGCTAGTGATATGCAAAAAAAGATTTTAGGAGCATCATCGATCGATAGGTAAGGTATATGTGACCATAATATAAACTTGGTCCACTACAAAGCTTTCATAGTTTTGACATGTCGCTTGAGGCACATACTGCGTTAGTGTATACGCGGAATAGCTGAGTCCAAAGCAATGCAAATTATAGGTAATCCCTTCATTGAATCATTAGGAACAAGCCATGATAGCGAGATCAAATACATCAGGCATAGGTAACGTCTAACGTCCACACGGCGATTCAACCGATGTGGAATTAGGGAAGTGATTATGACTGTGTATAATGTGATAATGCTGAGTAATACCTAAAGGAATAACTAAAAGTTGAGAGATCAACACCAAATTCAATTAAAAAAAAGGAAGACTTAATGAAATCAACGTTGTGGGGATGCATTATAACCAATGAATAATATGTGTCAAAAATTAATTTAAAAAAATTAGCTTACATGATCATGTTGCACAAATGGATCTTTTACATAATAGCGCCCTAATTTTATATTCCAAAATATTTTGTTAAAATCGCTGAATGCAACTCCGTTCATGCTAGCAGAGATTAGTAGACTGTAATGTTATGAAACCTGAGAATAAGATTAGCTGACTGTCAATGTATGAGAATAATTTGTAATTGCCACTCACCTTGGAGTTCTGCAAATTCAGGGCGATCTCGGGTGGTCGTTGTTCCTCTTGTCTCAGAGGTTTTCATACTCTCTTTCATACGTCTCATTGAGGACAATCCTTGTGCGAAGCGCAGAAGGGAAGAACAAAGGGGTGGTAACTTTCCTACCCATCGAGCGCGGATCAATTTCATCATACTCTACAAACTGATTTCATGAAACAAACAGTAAAATGGTTTTGTTATATTCTGCAGGCAGCTTTCATTAGATGTAGTAACGTTACGGATTTAATCTGTTGATTTCATGCCGGTGCAGTTGATGCCATAGTCCATTGGGCTTTGGAGTGATGAAAGCTCAAAATTGACTCGTTCCCGATTTCTGGAAGAAGTAACGGATCACTTTTGGCTATGATACCTATCAAGATTTAATTTCTCTATTAATTCAGCTCACTGGACTTAAGTGACGATGCTTAATTAGCTTGCCCCACGCCAAGAAGCACCTGCTCTGTATCCCGATCGGGTAAACAGAGATTCATCCCTTTCAAAGACTTTTGTAGTCATCCATTCAAGACTGATTTCGAGACCGGGACACACTAGATCTACTGTAGGTTCGCTCCATCATACGTCACACCAGGTATTGGCATCGATATTAGCTTCATCCTAACCACGAAACATAGAGAAGAGCAGAAGAGGCACTCGCCTTGAAGCAAATGTCGCAAACTACCCACAACACCCAGCTCCCGATCTGCGTATCTCGAAGTCGCCGTTCACGGCTTTCTTGTAGTAATTCTTTCGTTGTTGACTTACGATTTTGTTTAGAGGAACTATCGGCGTTAAGTTAAGTTAGTGGACTACCTGTATGTGTGAGTGTGGTAATAATTTTATAAAATGCTGTTTTGCTTTTGGATGTTGAACGAGCAAAAAAAATCATTTGGGTTTCCAAGAAACTTTTTTTTTTTGCCCGATTCTCCGACGATTGCATTTCCTTCAATATGTATTAAAAGCAACATCCTATTTAAATCCATGAAAAATCTCTATTGTATATATTTATGTAAATAGGTTGTTTTAAAAATCATTGATTCAATTCGCAAGAAATACATTTTAAAGATACAAACAATTGGGCTATTGGAATGGATCATACCTTAGCTAGACGATTTGATTTCTTCCATCATGTAAGTGATTTCTTCTGGATTTTAAGCACTTTGATTGCAATTTTCTTTACAAATTTAAGCTCTCATTTATTATATATATATACCTATATAATATTTTTTCTTCTCCAAATTTTAGTACAATCTTATGCATGAAATTCTTATAATTCTAATTAATGGCCGACAAAATTTATCCTATTACAAAATGTAGCTTAGATTATTGTTAGACATTTTTGTAGTATCTAATGACGTTGTTAGGTGTTTGATTAGGATTTTTGTGCTCAACAATATTTTAATTTGATATGCTCGTTTTTTAGGGGAGAGAATGGTACCTATTTAATTTAAGCACACAATCAAGTAATTAAACTTTGTTATAAATAACTTTGGGTTCATAAATTAATGTAGGATTCCAGAGAGTAAACAAAAGACGTTAATAAAATTTTAAAGATCCTGAAATTCTTAAAAATAAAAATTTGTTTTGGAGAGATCTAAAATGATCCCTAAATTTGTATACATATGCTTATACATCTGATCGTCAAATCGAGATAAAAAACATATTAGTAACTAATTTATGCATCACGGGGACGTCCCTATGTCTGGGTTGTACAAGCTTCATAAGAACGGTTTTTACATTGTGAAAACGAACAAAGAAAAATTCGCAGAAATAGTTTGAAAAGGACCAGATTTATCTGTATGGCTCCCCCCTCCCCCCCTCCGTCTATCAATATGAAATTAGAATTTACTGACAACAGTTTGGGAGCGACCAAGTACCTACTTCGAGCGACATTGTGAAATAATCAAATAAAAATAATTCGAGAGAATCGGATAAGATTCCATTACTCAATTGACGAAACCTTTAGCTTTAGAGAGGATTCCATTTTGGTTTATAGTTTTAGTAGGTATTAATTCCTAGTACTTGTTGTTGAATGTAAATACGAAGACTGTATGATAAACTGTCAAACGCTTTATACACATTCAATGGCTTTATGTCATGATTTTGAATCATATAAGCTTTCATATTCATTGCTTCATATTCATTCAATAGCTTTCATGGTATTGCTTATTAAAGCATAATACTATTTAGAAAAAAATATTAGACAATTAACTAATACAAACGTTGAAAACTACGATAAATACGAATAGGTACCGATGAACTGGGGACCACTAGGCCTATTATCGTATTGTACTAGACTAACTGCCTGCAAAATCATATCTGTGGACGTTTCTCCCTTACAGGTTTATCCTCAGTCCCCCCCCCCCCCTGCCCAAAAAACACTTATTCTGGACAATATCACGCAATCGTATTATATAGGTAGGTACGCGAAATAAAATATCGGGCATGAAACCGAGAGCAAGAAACAAATATGTAAACAAAAAACAAACTGAAACCAGCAATATGCAAGGTTAGAATATAAATAATGCAACGATATAATATTTTAACCATTTCTATTAAACTTTATCAATCACCACTGTAGTCTTCTATTTACTTTAACTAAGATTTAATACGTAAATGGTAGAATATGTATCTACGATGTACCAACAATAAATGAATTAGAGAAACTGTTTTGAACTAAAGATCCAACCATGATCAGGTAGGCAGTGAAAAGTAGGGGAAGTTCGTAGGGAAACTTTTGTGGATTGAACTGTGGATATTATTCCAGGGAAAAATCGCAAATGGGCTAGCCCCTGAAGGTAGTGGGGAAAGACTTGATTTCAGCTTGTAGTATCCACATTTCCCTTTTGTATTAATTAATAAGATGGAAGGCTATTGCTCAGAATTCAACGCTGTTTCTCTGTCAAGGTGCCACTACAGTCGAGTTGGCTTTGCAACAGACCGACCCGCGCCCGCTACGCTTTTTTCAAATTCAAATGACAAAGCAGTTTATTGTAACGTAAGTTTTGATATTACTTATTATTATTACATTTTAGTATTGATTTATGTAAATAGACATACATTTCTAGATGTTAGTATGTACATACTTCGGTTCCCATGCCCAAATCTTGGTGCCTCCTATTTCCCTTTTTTTTTTTTTTTTTCAAATAAGTAATCCTATCTGTGAATAATACTAGGCAACAACCACCACCAACCGTGAGGTTTCAGGTGGGGTTACCGAAGCGTGTAGATTTCAGTGAGTTTTGAGATACTTCTTGTGATGTAACGTTCGTTAATAAATACCTAATTTCTTGAAAGAATTACATTTAAAATACCTTAATTTCGTACCTATAGAACACAAAATAACATGGCGCAGTCGAAAATCTGTTGTTGTGTGTAAGTTGTGAAGACTAGAAGTAACGGTCCAAGTACAGTGGAACGTGTGCTCGGGTATACAAAATCGTAATCAATTTGTGGTTTTACCAGCGGGTTTTGGTGCTTTTTGTTGTTGTCGTGTATTGACCTATAGGTACCTACCTTCTAATTAACACTTGAACTACATCAAGCAAAAATGGCTCTTGAATTTCGGCTTCCAGGGGAACTAAGGTTGGACGGAGATGTTCATAAAAACTTTAAAACGTTCAAAAGTGAAATCAATATATACTTCACTGCCACCAAAACGTATAAAAAGCCCCACAATGCAAGTGGCCAGACTTTTGAACCTAATCGGACCGGAAGCACGCAGAATTTACGAAAACCTACATACGTCAGGAAAAGAAACTGTAAATTCAGTTTTAGAAGCACTAGAGAAAGAATGTGTACCAACTAGAAATGAAGTAATGATTCACTTCAAGTTCTTTAAACGCACTCAAAAAGAAGGTGAATCAATCGACTTGTGGGTCAGAGACTTGAAGGAGCTGATCTTTGATTGTGATTTCGGTGAAGCAGAAGAAACAATTTTGAGATCGCAGATAGTCTTGGGACAACGAGCTTCAAGAAAAATTGCTTCGCCAAAGTCTTGATTTGAAGAAGGCCAGGCGCATGAAACAGGAGAGAAATATCGTAAGGAAGTGTCCAATAACACCCAAGCTATCGAAGAATTAGTGGACTTGGATCAAATCAGACGAACATCCAGAGAGGGCAGAGCAGCGCATTTGGGGGGTGGAGGGCAATCTAGCTCCCAGCAATCCACGACTAACATCATTTCCCGGACAACACGACATCAAGGCTTGAACGAAAAACCTCTAATAAGAAATTGCCGTAACTGCTCCCTGACGCATGAAATTAACCGATGCCCAGCATTTGGTAAAGTATGCAACCATTGTCAAAAACCAAATCATTTCAGATCATGCTGTTTTAAATTAAAGTATAAGAACAAAAATGCTCTAGAGCTCTGTACAATGGAAAATTGTGAACTTGAGAATATTGATTCTTTAGTCTTGAATCTATTGATAGTGAATGTCCAGGTGTTAGACAGGGTTCAAGTTACAAAGAAATTAAATTGAATAACGTAAGAACTGTAAAGTTCAAGATTGACACAGGTGCAGATATTAATACTTTGCCTGTAGGGCTTACTAAACAACATTTTCCTCACGTTAAAATTAGTGAACCATCGTTCACTTTGAGGACTTATGGAGGGTTTCGTGTAGTACCTTTAGGGCAAATGATTTTAAATTGCTCCACAAAGATAGAAGCTGTGCAGCGAATTTTGTGCTTGTGGGGGAAGGCTGTTATACACTACTAGGGTTACAAACTTGTAGGGACCTAGGATTAATATATATAGTTGATGAGGTGCATACTATAAAGACCAAAGATGAATTCCTGAATATTAACAAGGATGTATTCACAGGATTAGGTTGTTTTCCTGATGAGTATAGAATGCAGTTAAAGCCTGGATCAGTTCCAGTAATTAGTAACGCTCGAAGAGTACCATTAAAACTAAGAGATAACTTGAAGTTGACATTACAGTCATTACTGGAACAGAAAGTTATTACACAGGTGACTGAACCATCAGAATGGATAAGTAATTTAGTCTTGGTTCAGAAGCCTAATGGTACCCTTCGTATTTGCATGAACCCTGTTGAACTGAACAAATGTCTGGTGCATGAGCCATTCCCAATACCAACAGTAGAAGAAATTGCACCTAAATTGACTGGTAAACAATTTTTCTGTGTGTTTGATATAAAAGATGGGTTTTACCATGTAGCTTTGGATGAATATTCTAGTAAATTGTGTACTTTTTCAACATGTTTTGGAAATGTTCGTTTCTTGAGGTTGCCATTTGGAGTCAACCCAGCACCTGAATTGTTCATGAAACTTAATCTTAAATATTTTGGTGACTTGGAAGGAGTCACAGTTTATTTTGATGACATTTTAGCTGCTGCTGATAGTAAACAAAAGTTAGCACAGATAGTAGAGCAAATTTTGGCTAGAGCTAGAAAATTTAACATAAAATTCAACCCAACTAAATTGCAATATTTTCAAGAAGAAATAAAATTTATAGGGTTTGTATTTAATAAACATGGAATAGCTTCAGACCCCGATAAAGTAAGAGCTGTGAGTCAATTGACCAAGCCATCTAATAAAACTGAACTACAACAAATTTTGGGATTTGTGAACTATTTGAGAATGTTTATACCAAATTTTTCTGAAATAGTTTCTCCGCTTAGGGATTTATTAAAGAAAGATGTAGAGTTCACTTGGGAAGAGTCCCATAATCGGGCGTTCAACTGCCTGAAAAGCATAATATGTGAAAAAACCATGCTAGCCACATTTGATCCACATAAATCAGTGCATATTGAATGTGATGCTTCCAAGGATGCTTTAGGGTTTGCCATGTTTCAGGATACAGTTTCCATATACTATGGGTCTAGGTCACTGTCTGCCACCGAACAAAATTGGGCTCAAATCGAAAAAGAGTATATGGCTATTCTCTTTGCATGTGATCGTTTACACTATTTCATCTTTGGTCATTCTGATGTCACCATATACACGGATCATTCTCCGTTGGTATCAATCCAAAGCAAACATTTTGAATCGGTTCATACATTGTTAGGTCAAAAAAAGGAGGGGTCTATAGGAGAAATTCTAGCTTTCTTAGAAAACTAGAGAAGAGAAAGGAACATTACAAGGAAATAGGGAATGGTAACATAGTGAAAACGGAGGAAAGTCATCCAGAAAGAGAAGATAACCCAAAGTGCCAGCCACTGGTTCCGAATCCTGGCACTCACCAGTCTGCCCGTCCTGGGAAACCAAAAGTCTGGTCTGATTATGTGTTGTAATGATTATGTGTTTTTATGATTTTTTATGATTATCTGACTATGTGTTGTGATGATGGAAGGATAGGACTGATTAGCAATAATAATTTAAAAGATTGTCAGTAAATCGTTACATCTTTGATAATTAAAAGTACAGAATTTTAATGTTTGTGATGATGGAAGGAAAGGCCTGATTAGCAATAATAATTTAAAAGATTGTAGTAAATAATTTATTACATCCTTGATAATTAAAAGTATAGATTTGGTGTGGATTACTGTTCTGTGTTATGCTGTTGTCTAAACTTAAGTAGTACTATGTTAAGTTCTCCAAAGTAAATATATGCAGGTGCTGTATGTTATACGTATTACATTATATTATATTAAAAAAAAGAAAAAAAAAAAAAAAAGGAGCATGTGAATAATACTAGGCAACAACCACCACCAACCGTGAGGTTTCAGGTGGGGTTACCGAAGCGTGTAGATTTCAGTGAGTTTTGAGATACTTCTTGTGATGTAACGTTCGTTAATAAATACCTAATTTCTTGAAAGAATTATATTTAAAATACCTTAATTTCGTACCTATAGAACACAAAATAACACTATCATGTCCTGCACACCTTCCTCGTCATCTCTCCCTTATTTCTCCTTACTATAAGAACTACGAAAATAGTTTAATACTCAAAAGTTGACGATGATTTTACTCCTCACCGTGGGGCTGAATAATAGACACGCCATTTTGCCCTTACACAAATGAACCTAATAATAATTTCTTCATTTCCAAGAGTGTATGAAGTTGCTAGGCAAGCGGATTTGTATAAAAATAGTTGTTTTTTACGAATTACATTTTCCAACTAATTTGTGACGTACCTAATAGAATTTGAAGCGTAAAATTATTCATTTCAATTGTATTAATACAACGAACATTTATATCCTTTGGGGCTGCGCCCACCCTGCCCCTCCTCAAACTACGCCACTGGCCGCACCCAAATTGGCAGACGTTTATGAATGCATCACCGAGAAAAGTAAGGTTAAAAAACGTGCCACTTTTGATCTCCAATGTTAATGTATTGTATTGTCACAAGTCGAGACGAACGCCGTTATTCTAAAGCTATTGTTGATATGTGTGGCATCTACTGGAGAGGTGGAGAACGATACAACGAAGGCACAAGTTGTTTTGTTTGAAGGTAGGAGGCGCTGGTGTATCTACACTTCTCTTCCTCTGGTCAGGTAGGTGGGTAAGTAACTACCTACCTATTGGTTGGTTTCTTCTCCCATTCAATAAATTCTCATAAGATTTCCAGCAGTCGATCGCAAAATATTCAATACTGTACAATTTTGCTTAATTTCGAGGTACCTAGTCAACAATTATTAGGTATATAGGTAAGTACCTGGATATCTCGTTCCATATTTCAATATTCCAAGGTTTCTAAGTACGTTTGTTCCCTTTCTCACCATTACAAAAAACATTGGTGCAGAGGCGGACGTTAGACAGGATCTTTTAGGTTGAGATCGTACCAACGTTGGCGAGTCTCTTGATTTGAACAACAATTACGAACTTGTTTGTTAAAGAGTGAAATTCGTTAATAATAAAGATAATGTAATCTTTAAAATGTTACCATTCAGTTCAGCGTGAAAATTACGTATTGACCGATACCAAACTTATTTTAATAATTCAAACCTATTTTCCAAGAACACCACGAAAAAGAAAAGTTGTTTAAAACCTTGATAAATATTGCTACCATGTCTACTTGTAAACAGTGAAGCATTGTTTTCACTTCCAAAATGAATTTTTTTTGTCAAAAATATCAAAATTTCCAATCACATTTTACGTTTTAGACCATTCTCTACAACTTTGGTTACGTGTCTGTCTGTTTGTATATGAACGCGCGCGTGTGTGTTTTTGTGTGTCCGCAAATATAGTATTCATTCCATTTTGACGAAATTGCCAGGAAATGTGCGGGTTAGGCTGTAGATGTTCAATTCTATTGCATTCAAATCAAAACATCACTCCACTCATGCTTCTACGTAAATTCCTTCAAGTATTTTTTCTCACCTTCTAATGTTTATGTCTCGTTAAAATTCAGAGGGTGGTTGGAAGAAGCCGATTGACTCAATATCAATCTTATCACGTTAGCATTATTATTAGCTGCTGCGCCAGTAAGAATGTGGAATCCATGCAACAAGCGTAACTGCTACAGTTTTTGTCTTATTGTGATGAAATCTTCAGGGAATATGTGGGTTTAGCCGAAGATGATTGCCTACCAATTTCAAGCACGAAAATCATTGTCACTCTGCGCATGCGCCAACGTAAATGCCATTAAACATCTTTTCTCGCGTTCTGGTCGTTCACATTCAGAGATTGGTTAGAAAAGACGATTCAATCACCCCTTATCAAATTTATTAAGATCGCAACAGTATAAGAAAGTTTTTGTACTTCTCGTATTCATTTTTTCGTATACGAAAATGGCCTTTCCGAAACGAGAAGAGGTTTTCGTAACGCGGAAGCGCTTTTCGGAACGGGGAGAATCAGCTTTACTCGTGCTCAGCTTTTTCGGAATCGTAATTACGAGACGACAACTTGACCTTTCTCTAGGATAACACTCTAGAATAACTTAGCAACTATCATGCAGTCACACACAAACACCCGACAAAATCGCCTGAATTTTCCCCATGCCGTATATTCCGGCATTATTGCCGTATATACGTTAGGTGAAGTTTGAGCTAAACTCATTACCTACTCGAATCACTGCTTTATTTTTTGCATACTTCAACATCATAGTTGATGGTCAGGTTTAGTACAAACACCAGTTTTGGTTTTCTGGGAAAATAATCGTATTTTAACATGGCTTTGAATATATTTATTCAGAATAAATAACACCAAAGATTTTTTCTCCAAGCGATAATATAAAAAGTGACACTGCCAACTCCGGTCCTAGCCCAAGAACTCTGAGCCGGGGAAAGTTAAGTGCCCTGAATTATTAGGTTTCTACTGTCACAGTTCATTGTCCTGAAGTTCACGGGAGTATCAAAAGTTCAAAAGTTGATTAATGCTTAAAATAGCCGTATCGGCACATGTGGATGAACACCGATTTGCCGCATGGGGGGTAGATACGGACAGTAAAATATTGCTGTCAGTAGAACGTGGTTCACGGCCAAACGATCGATTCTATCCAAGGCACGTATGTTGACACTCTGGTGTAAACTCCGGGAACGTTGGGCAGACCGCAGTATTTGCCCGTGGACACGATGCCGATTTGGCGATTAACGCAGCTTCCAGGCTCGGATATCATCAGTGGAGAACCGGAATCTCCCTAAAAATATAAAAATACAATACAGTGAATGTCAATAACAATGATAGTTTCGTTCGGACAGAACATTCTGAACCGTTCTACCTTGGCCACGCCCCTTTTCGGCCGTTCTGACACTCACAGAACGCGTTCTGAACTGATGTTCGCTGTTCGGACAGACAATCCCGAACCGTTCCGAAACCGTTCTACCGGTTCTGGAATTTCTTCAGAACTGTAGGTTTGGGACATGCGCATATAATGTTTCCAGCATAAGCGTCGCCATATTTGAATTTTTCTTCGATTTCCCGCACATTGTTATAGAAAATTACTGTTGACCGTTCTGAATCATCAAAGCGCGTGCGGAGTGCCACACGTTCCGAACAGAGTTCAGAGAAATTATTCCCAACCCATTCCGTTCAGAACGCCGTTCTTAAAACCGCGTTCAGAATGGTCTGTTCGAACAAACCTGATATTCAATATACAGAATGATGATCTGATTATGTATTATACCTGCATGAAGGAGATTCTAATTCAAAAACTATTGCTACTGAATAAATCAAGTTCATGAGAATTTGTCTGTGTCTGAATGAGTGCACGTTAAAGGTTGACTAAAAACCTCTCTCATTTTTCATCCAATTCAATCAAAACCTAGAGGTAAGTTGTATTTCAGCGTTCCTATACGAAAAGCCACATCCTTGACCCTGAAGAAAAACAAAAAGTGAAAGGTTGCATTCCAACTTTGTGATTCCTCGTTTATGTCCATCAGGAAATATTTTTTAGATTCGATTGAAATAGAAAAATGCAGATTTATTACAGTCTTGCGCCCATATGTCACAGTTTTACTTACTTTGAATGAGTTAAGCAAATGTTAAAAAATCTGATAAAAATACATTCCATGTGTCCTGACATAGTTTATCCCTTGAAATGATTCCAGAAGAATATTGGTAAACAATGTAAGCATCACAGGGACGTCCATATGTGTGGGTTGTACATAACTTTTGAGAGAATGACGAATATACGTGATTTTACTGGGTACCAATCCAAACCTTACACGACTAAACTACAAGCGTCCCCCCCCCCCCCTCCCGTTTCTGTCACCCCATCGTTCTAATATTTTGATTTACTAATAATGGTTTCACGAGGAGAGACCAGATACTTCGAGCTGGATAGTAAAACAGACGGGGAAAAATGAATCACCGACATCGATTGAGAATAGCGGAAATGGTAGGTACAGTTCATTTTCCTCTCCATCAAAAAGCGATCCTCAGTTTTTAGCACGTCTAAACCAAATCATAGAAAAAATAACGAAAAAAATGGACTGAAATAGGTATGAATTGAACAATAAAATAATCGAGGAATTACAATAGTGAGAACATTTCGACTTATCATTATTACTCGCTCCATTCGCCCCCTTTCATAATTAAATATGAGACTCTTGACTCTGGGCCATCCTTTTTATATAAGAAACGTTGCCTATGAGACCTAGTTTCATAGGAGTCATGAGAGCTGAAACACCCAAACAGTATTGATGTCCAGTTTGCTCTTCACTAGTTACACGTAGTTACAGTTAACACACAGGGTAACAGGCTAACAGACACAGCAACATTCTTATCTATACATTCCTCTCTAATTCGTAAAGATAGGTCACAAACAAGGATATTGTAACAAAT